>JBBPDA010000001.1:11694621-11716952 GCA_037974385.1 Arnoldichthys spilopterus
CTCTGTCTCTCTCTCTCTCACACACACACACACACACTCTCTCTCACACACACACACACTCACTCACACACACACACTCTCTCTCTCTCACACACACACACACTCACTCTCTCTCACACACACACACACACACACACACACTCTCTCACACACACACACACACACACACTCTCTCTCTCACACACACACACACACACACACTCACGCTCATACACACCGCCTTTTCATGTCCTTCTCCCATTCTAAGATTAGACCTGCACACACATTTCTTCCTCATTTGAACAAATGTGCAATTTGCTCACACTCTACATAAGCTACAATGCACTTGGGCCCTGGGCAGAGGGAGGAACTGGAAGAGAGTCTCTCCACCACCACTGATCAGATCCAGTACACTGACTCAGGCTGACCATATAAAAAACATCCTGGCTGCTCAGATAACTCTGAGCGTGTGGTCACTATGGGAGTAGTGAGGTGAAAACACATAAACCACTCGCAAAATCTCAGACATTTCACATATATGAGGCCGCATGCCAACAAACTCCACACACGTGCCCCACTGACCCTTATCCAGTCCCTCTGTGAACACACACATTTCAGTCTGCCCTGTTAAATACACACCATTTCTTAAATATGTCAAATTATTATTTTTTTTTACATTTATTTATTTATTATCAAAGTCTCTATATTTGTTGTTAGTTCCATATATGATGTTCAGCTTTAATATTTAAGCTTTGGCAACAGTTACAGTTATAAAGCTACACTGTACTGAACTGAGAGAGAGACATTAGAAAGATCTTTCTTTCTTTCTTTCTTTCTCTCTCTCATTCTCTCTTTTTGGCTCTTTATTCCTTGTTTCTCTCCTTTCCATATCTTTCTCTTTTCCTTTTCTCTTTAAATGTTTTGTTTTTTTGTCTTTCTGTTCCTCTTTTTTTTCTTTCTCTTTTAGTGTCTCTCTCTCTCTGTCTCTCTCTGCTGTCTCTCTGTTTTTCCTCCCTTTCTCTCAGTCTCACTCACTCACACACACTCTCTCTTTCGCTCTGCTGTCTCTCTGTTTCTCTCCCTTTCTCTCTCTCTGTGTTTTTCCTCCCTCTTTCTCTCACTCACACAAAAGCGTTCTCTCTCTACCTCTCCTGGCTCTATCCCTTGCTCTCTTCCTCTCTGTTTTCCCTCCCTCTTTCTCTCACTCACACACACACATACACACACACACACACACACAATCTCTCTACCTCTCCTGTCTCTCTCTCTCTCTCTCTCTTTCTCTTTCTCTCTCACTCTCTGCCATTATCTAACACACACACACACACGTGAAGTTACACACTACTGGAGGAGTTTTCATTGCTCTGAAAGGCAGAACGTCATTTAGGGGTGTAGAAGTGTGAAAGTGGGCGAGCCACAAAGGCCTCAGGTAGAGCTGCTGTGTGTGTCAGCTCATCACGCCACTCTAATTACCGTCTCCACTCGAGGAGCATTCGCATATTTATCATTTTTAATGAAAAGCCAGAATTTTTCCCCACTTTTAAAACCTCAAGCTTTTTTGATGATGTGCGACAAGATGGGGGGAGTGTGAGCTTGGGGAAGAAACACTGCCTTTCTTTCAAGTTTTTTCTCCTCTCTCTCTCTCTCTCTTTTTTTTTTTTTACTTCTTGACATGTGTCACATTTTGGAATTCTGCTCCCGTGGGATAAATGCCAGATTACATGGTGTAGTATTTTTATCCTCTGTACATTAACTGAAAAAGCTTACAACATCAAAGAGGAGGCAGATCACACACATCAGCAGAAAATGGAATGGGACCATAATGTGGAGCCTTTGATCTCCCCCCGCTAATAATTATCCCAGCTACACGCAGGCATTCAGAGTCAGATTTGAATTAATAAGTCAATCGGCAAAATGGGCAGCGAATCTGTAAATGTTCATTTAGAGCTTTCGGTGAAGAGATAAACGCGTGTTGACATTTTTTTGCGCTTTTATTGCATTTTCTGTGTAGCCCACTATTGTTTGCCCGTACATGATAAATAGATTGCGTTTGCATTCGGAGATGTGGATTACACTCACGTCGACATGAGAATATTAAGAATAGGGGGCTTTTTATTACCTGTAGATTTAATCGCTGCCTCTCTGGTGGAGCTATGAGGCATAAGAACTTGCCGCGCTCAATTACGACTTGGCTCGGCCTTGCGTGTTTCAGAGGAAATGTTTGTTTTAGTGGTTAGTGCCGTTCTTGAAGCTGGCATTTCCATGAAGACATCTGATGATGCCTGGGAGATGTTGTGATTAATTACAGCTTGCCAGGCTCCTTCTGGCCACTGTGGCAAACAACGGATTAAGAGTGGCTGAAATGATGGTGTTCCTGCATGTTTTCGGGCGGGTGCGATGATGGGCAAGCTTGTTCGGGCCTGTTTCCTGTTTTCAGCCTGTAGCTCGAGTGAAGACACACCCTCCAGGTTTTGTTTAACCTCTGCTCATTAATAACACGTGACATTTGAAACTGTGTGTTAAGTTTGTGGAGACATGTAATTAACAAGGGTGGCACCAGGACTGTGACGTGTGAAGCACAGACGTGTCCCACAGTGCATGCTTTGTTCCACAGTGAGAAAAGTGTCTGTTTGTGCTGGGAAACGTGTACCTCTTGTCGGTCAGTGACTTGATCGGGTTTGACCTGCTTCACTGAGGTCACAGTGACGGGCCTGAAGCTGTGCATAGGTCATGTGATGATGGAATCAAGGGAAAAAAAACAGGAACGTTTTACTGTTATAAGTGTTTATTCTAATATTAGTGTTTCTTGAGAAAACAGAAACACTCACTGCCCAGGGAAACTGCTTTGATCATCATTTTCTTAGGGGCATCTAAACTTTTCATGACAATTGACTACAAAGCTTATTCCAGCAGACGTCAGTTGTTATAAGCTCTCACACATACATGAGATCTAAATTGACTAAAGCCTTTATGACAACTATACTATTCATAAGGCTATGTGACATATACATAAGCCTTTTATGACAACTGACATTAACCTACATAAACATGTATAAAGGTTTATTCCAATAGGCGTCCATTGTCATTACACTTTCTGGTGTGAAACTGATGAGCATTGCTTTGATAGGTGAGGCTTGTTGGATTAACCCTTATAAATGTCAATGTAGGTCAATGGCAGTTGTCATAAAAGACTTATGTATATCTCATGTAGCATTAGAAATGCTACCCTACAGTAAAGTGTTACCATATATGTTAATGTAGCTTTATGACACTTGTCATAAAAGGTTTATGTAGTTTGATCTGCAAAATTGGCCTGGAAAATGCATCAAACTTCTTGTCTCTGGTAATCAACAGTACAATGCAGATGAATCAAGTAAAGATTAGGTTAAAAAGACTGAAGTATTCCTTTAAAAGTGTAGTGGCCGTAACATCCTGGCCATTCTCTAGTGCTGCAGTCTGGCCTCATTAGCACCTCCTCCCCTGCTGGAGCCCACCTCAGCTTGCCTCTGGCTGGAAAGGAGAACAAGAGTGCTTGGCCCCCTCTCCCAGACACAGTCAAGCAGAACCAGACTAATGCTATTCGCGCACCGCTGGAAGAATGGAGAATCAATACACTCTCACTTACAGGCTGGGCTCTGACCTGACCCGCCACTGAATGTGTGTGTACAAGGCTTAAAAGCATGTGGCGAAGTGACTCCACGCCAAAGCGGATTGGAGAAGCGGCTCCTTATTTAATGGACTCACTCTAACCGTCTTGAATGCAAAGCCTTGCAAGAATTTGCCCTTTCACTGTGAAGCTCACTAATACAATGCCTAAGATGTGGTTTTACAGCGCAAACCAGCACCGTCCACTGAAAACTCCCTGCTGTCCAAGCACGGCTGAGGTGAGGGGATGAAATTGTGCTGACTCTATAAATTCCCACCCTCCGCATTTCACTTCCTGCGTGTGGTGTGCGGAGGGTCATCTGGGGCCGTGCAGATTTTTGTTGACTGATCTGGGGAAATGTGGAGAAAACCACCGTGCGTTTGTGTCTTTTCTCTTTCTTTTTCAAGCGGCAGAATGGAATAAGACCAAGCAGCATCCAGTTTTCAAATGGCAGAGGTTGCGTTGAAATGTCAGCTGGCCTTAAGCAAGTGGGTGCTGATTTTGACCATGTGGAGGCCTATAAAGAGGATTCCGCCCTGATGTGATCTCTATGAGAAATGTCAGGAGGGGGAGTGTGTGCCTTCTTCCTTATATTGCCTCCATATTTAGAGCCAGTGATTCCAAATGGCTGAGCTCAAGGCTTTAAACAAATATTGTCTTGATTGCCTGCCATTCTCATATGTAGAGAGTCTGGCTTTGAGATGAGTCCAGATAAATGTGAGGCGGGCTTCTGTAATGTCAGTTCAGCAGATATTAAAGGCATTGGTAGTGCACAATTTGACCTTAGGGCTATAGGTGCCAGTTAACTTTTGGCAGTACTTCGCTTTGTCTTTGCTGATGGTGACTCTTTGCATCCGGTACTGCAAAAGTGTTTTGTATTGTATTGGCTGGGATGAGGGCTATTTCTTGGAGTAGGTAGTTAAAACTTATACAAGTGATGGTTCCACAAAGCAATCTTACCCATCCATCCATCCGTCCATCCGTCCATTTTTTTGGCTGTTTATTTGGCCATATGTTTGTTTAAATCATTTGTGTCAATTGTGGCATTGGCTGAAAAATGTCTTAGGAAGCTCTCTTGAAGATATTAAGTTAAAGTGACATTTTTCATTGTGAACACACTCAAGCACCACAACCAAATGTGACCTCTGCATTTAACCCATCACACATGCACACATGGAGCAGTGGGCAGCTATCAACAGTGCATGGGGAGCAGTGTAGTGGGACGGTACCTTGCTTAAGGGAACCTCAGTGGTGCCCAGGCCAGGACTTGAACCTGTGCCCCTTAGGTCCCAAAGGCAATGTCCTAACCACTAGGCCTCCACTGCCCTATTGTTTGATGTCTTTGCGCCAAGACAAACAAGAAAGCAGACATAAGTCATGTGACACTTAAAAACATGTGATTTACTTTACTTGTACTGATGATAGTGTCATTTTATTATTTTTATGAAGACAATTTTGTTTGATTTTGTATTTTATTTTCTTACTGAAGATTCTAAAATGGGTGCAAGTTGGTCCTCACTGATGCCACAGTGATTTATTGCTGGGCATCCAAGAAAGCATCTTGTATAGGACAGTACCCCTTGTAACCACCCCAATGTAACAGACTTGTCAGTTGTACTTCTCCTCTGTTGATTAGTCCAGTGATGTTGCAGAGTAAGACTTAGACTCAGGCATAGAAACACATGCTACTGACAATAAACGAAGAAGGACTAGGACAAACACTCGACTAAACAGGAACACCTGATGCAGGGAGGAGACAGGAACAAGGGACAGGTGACGAGGGTTGAGACAAGGCGGGGCCAAGGCAAAACATGAGACCGGGAGCACATGGGAAGACATGAAACATAACGATGACGAGAAGACGAGACGGGATGTTACTGGCTACAGCTCTGGGCTCCACTAGCTGAGGAGCTCCTGCTGATCTAAGAGATCTTTCAGTCTGGTCTTCATCATTACAGATAAATACTTGGGGCCCAAATCACTTAGTGACTTATAAACAATCAGTCAGACTTTGAGCTCAATTCTATATCTGATTGGACGCTGGTGTAAGGATCTGAGGACTGGAGTGATGTGTGCTCTCTGCTTGGTTTTTGTTAGAATTCCAGCAGCAGCATTTTGGATAAGCTGTTTGATGGTTGTTTTCGGAAGGCCAATGAGAAGAGCATTGCAATAATGGACCCTGCAGCCCCGATAGTAGGGCTAACCTTCATCCGCCCAGCTTAGTAGCATCATGTGAGAGGGAAGATATGACCAGTGGCTGCATGTGGGCAAGAATAAATTGAAGTATTAAGTATGAATTATTTTTCATTATTGCATACTTAATAAAATGACCTGAGTGGATGGGGGCCCACCAGCAAGATGTTGACTAGGGTCCATAAACGGCAAAAGTAAGTATATTCATGATCTATTTTAGTGATCCTGCAGAGCATTCTTACATGTTTTTTCTGCTTGTGCTCGCCCACTTCAACAAGTAACAGCATGTTAAAGAGTTTATACAACGATCACCCACAGCCCTAAAATCATTGACAGATGACATAAACAACATAAATTATCTAATTATCTCATTATAAGGCATATTTTAGGCAGCAAGTGAACAGTCAGCTCTTGAAGTCAATGTGCTGGAAGCAGGAGCGTAATCCAAAATGATCCAAGGAAGGAGAACTGGTGAATCAGTGACAGGGTCATGGGCACCCAAGGCAAGGCTTAGTAATGCACAGTGTAAACAAAGACTAGACCGTCTGGTCTGATCCCACAGGGGAACTACTGTGGTTTAAAAAGTGATGCTGACTCACAGAACACACAGTGCACCACAGCCAGAGCTGTTTTGATGGCACATGGAGCTACATAATATTTGCCAGGTGATACTAAGGTGATATGGCTGATCAGTGTTGTTAGAGAACCAGGAGTTTTAATTTAGTGAAAACACCTTAATGTCATTGCTGTGAGAAAGCAGAACTTTCTAAAAAACAGACTTTATCTAATCCTAATATACGTAATGTTAATTGGTCAAAATTTTAGATTTCAGAGTGTGCTAAAACGTTTTTTTGAAGGTTTGCCATAGAGGAACCACCTTTGCTCTCTATAGAACTTTTTAGAGGATGGTTCTTTGGCACACAATTTTTGTAAATGAGGTTTGCGGGGGAAAATTTTATTTTAGGGACTTCCACACCAATTAAAGGGTCTCCCAAAATCATATGTCCCAGCCCAAGAACTGTTTAGGATGAAGGTACTCAAGAGTACCAAGGTTGGGAATCACTGCCATAGGTGATGTAGGGCATATAGTACTGTGTTATTTCAGTTCTAGCCGTTACCTTGTTTGTTCTTCACTGTAGGCAGTGGCATGAACTCGGTTACACAAGCAGGACCACACAGCAGTGCTGCATCAACAGTGGCACAAACAGCACAGCGCTCCATGTGGTTGTGGCTAGGCTGTGGCTGGCCCCATCTATGCTTTGATCATGCTAAACTGCAGTCAAAGCGCTCTCTCCCTCGACTGCTCTGGCTGCCAGCCGCTACCGCTTATATAGGCAGTGTATTAGCATAAATTAGACTGCTTGTTTTTTTGTATTTTTCCTTCAGACCACAGCATGATGCGGAGAGAGCCTGGGCTGGGATAACGCTGGCAAATAACACAACCGGTCTATTTAAAGAGTCTGGTCTAACGCTACAAAGAGAAATGCTAGGCCCGCCTAGCCGCTCGCTAGTAAGCAAAAGCAGCGGGGGAGCGCTAGTGGACACAAGTCTTAACCAAATGCCACACAGAACAGGAGTGTGTGATGAGAGAACACAGAATCAGACATATTCTTTGTGCTTTTTTATTTATTAATTTATTTATTTTGGAGTGCCACTTCCTTTTCGCTTCCCTGTCACCGGCTCAGCAGCACAATGCTGAAGACATACGGCCGCCATTATTGCTTTGATGATTTCAGTCATGTCCATACAAATCGAAAAAAAAAACAAAAAAAACATGAAAACCGACAGCGTCCCCCTCGTGTTTTCTCGCCACCTGCTCGGTGAGCGTGTGCTGTGCGAGTTTGTTTGCATTTGCACGGGGGAACCTCATTACTGGTTTCGTGCCTTCAAATGCAGCCCGGCTCGCGGTCCTCTGAGCGCCGGGCCGAATCTCCAGTCCCTTTTAGCCGCTAGTGTACTGTAAATATACGAGAGACGCCGGGATGGGCCCTACCCCGCTGTGATCAGACAGTGATTTTCAGATTGCTATTCTCCAGCTGTGCCGCCCCCATCAAAATTCACTCTTTGTAGTCTGGAAAAGGTGCACAGCAATACGAATCTAGCAGAAGCAGGCCCCTCAGAGAGAGGACAAAGATGGGCCAGTTGGAAAAGTGAGAGAGGAGAAATAAGAGAAACTACCAACCCTTCACGTGCCACTATTTACTGTGTGTGTGTGTGTGTGTGTGTGTGTGTGTGTGTGTGTGTGTGTGTGTGTGTGTGTGTGTTTATTTTTTTTACATGTTCATGCATTCTGCGAATGCAAATTCTGTAAAATTCTTACAAATAATTCTTAAAACTTTTCTTTAAAAAAAACCCCACACAACAGTATTTATATATTTATCATATTCATTTCATATTCATATTTGTTATATCACTGTGCAGTGTGCAATAATCTTATTGTTTCCCTTTTTTTAGTTAGTTAAGATTGGATCTTGTGTATATTTAGTTTGATTTTATTTTATGTATGTATAGTCTGCATGTAAATGTGTGTGTGTGTGTATATATATATATATATGTATATATTGTATTATGTATTTTATATGTATTTTTCATTTTTCAGCTGCTGTAATAAGTAAATTTCCCCAAAATTTTGTGACTATTTGTGAACATACTCAAGCACCACAACGAAATGTGACCTCTGCACTTAACCCATCACATTGGCACACATGGAGCAGCGGGCAGCAATCATCAGCGCTCGTGGAGCAGTGTAGCGGGACGGTACCTTGCTCAAGGGAACCTCAGTGGTGCACGGGCCAGTACTTGAACCTGCGACCTTCAGGTGCCAAAGGCAGTGGCCTCACCACTAGGCCTCCACTTTACATTAAGTGACGGCTTGAATAAATGAATGACTTTGTCCATAAACCCATCCAAACCAGTAGTAAACAGTTACCTGCGCTTCTCAATAAGCCATGTGAGGGTTCTCGCACCTAAACATGAGCATCTAAACTGAATTGCAAGATGTTCCGCATCGTTCATATCATGCAGGCGTAGTGTGTGAAAAATGCCTCCTGTACTTCTCGAAGAATAACTCTTCTCTGAATGTTAGGCATGTTTTGTTTTGCATGGTGGTCGAGAGAAATTCATTTATGACACTTGAAGGGGACATGTCATACCTCACACAGAATGGTGCCTATGCCTTTTTCCAACAGGTGTCAACCATAACATTAAAACCACCTACCTATAATTGTGTAGGTTCCCCTTGTGCTGCCAAAACAGCTCAGACCTGGCGAGGTGTGTGCTCCAGAAGACCTCTAAAAGGTGTGCTGTGGTGTCTGGCACCAAGAAACAAGCAGTAGATCCTTTAAGTCTTATATGCTGTAAGACGGGGCCTCCTTGGATTGGACTAGTTTGTTCAACACGTCCCAAAGATGCTTAGTAAGTCTTGAACAAAGATGCTCCTCAACTATTCCTGAATACTGTTTGCAGTGTGGTAGGGTGCATTATCCCGATTTATACTCCACTGTTTATATAGGTTGTCCGTGTCAAAGTGACATCCATATCCTGGCCCCAAGACTGCTGTTGATGTCCAGAGCATTGTGCTGCCTCCACTGGATTGCCTTCTTCCCAAAGTGCATCCTGGTGCCATCTCTTCCCCTGGTAAGTGATGGACATGCACCTGACCAGCCATCTGATTAAAGAAGCACAATTTGTCAGACAAGGCCTTCTACCCATCGCTCCATGGTCCAGTTCTGATAATTCCCTCAAGCACTGTCATAGGCACTCTGACTGGTCTGCAGCTGTGCAGCCCCCATATGCAACAGGTTTCAATGCACTGTGTGTTCTGGCACTTTTATATCATCATAGGCAGCTTTCACCTTTTCATCAGTTTGTACTACAGCAGCACTTCTGTAGGATCAGACCAGATGGGCTAACCTTTGCTCCCCACATGCATTTCACCTTGATAGCAACACAGGCTACAGTGAGTGACTTGTAAATTTAAAACCCACAGTATTTTTTGAAGTATGAGAGAGGGGGCTGCCTACTCCCACCTATACGCTTCAAAATAAGTGGCTCTTGGCTTGGGCCTGGGCTTGCCAAAAAGTTTGCCAAAAAACTTTTAATTGCTATAGAACCTTATAAATTAAAAAAAATCACAAAACAGAAGTTAGGAAGAAGTTCATTTAAATTTTTTTATTTTAAATTAATTTGTAGTACATTTAATATAACAATTCCAAATCTTTAGAAATAAATATCAATCTTTCAGAACCCAATGATGCTTTACAAGAGAGAAATTGTCTATTTAATCACTATAGAGAACCCTTCTTAGCACTCCTGTTTTTAAAAATACATTCCACAGCCCATGTGTGTGTCCTCCCTTGAACAAAATGGCCCTTCTCAATGGCCCGGCGGAACAACAGAGTGCACGGCTAACTGGATTGTGGGAGCTTTCATGGCCAACGTTCAATAGTTGACCTTTGGAACTGATCAATATGGGGGGTATTTGGCATGTTCACAGGCTGCCGTGAGAAGAGATCTGCTGCTCTCGGGCCACAAGCTGGGGGGCTGGGTTGAGGGAGGGGGTGCAGGGGGGGGTGACTGGAGGGAGGATGATTTCACTCAACGTGCCTTTTAGGTGAAATCAATAATGATCTATTCATTGAGTGTCTCCTGCGCAGTGTGGCCTGCCTTCTCCAATAATACCTGACAAAGAGCAGGAGGCGTTTAAACACAGGGCAGAGTCAAGCTGTAATGAAACCAGCTCTCAGAGCTTCTTAACTGTGGCTGTTATTGGCTTAGAGCAGGTAGCCGTGTGCTGGTGCTTACGGCTGACCCCCCCAGCCCCCCAAGGGAGCACCCTCAGTCAATGCTGGGCTTACTCACGGCTCTCAGAGGCAAGCGTGGCGCCCGGGAGAGCAAGAGACACTTAAACTCATACTGACCTCACGCTCCATCTACACCTATTAGCTCAATAACAAATCCATTCTCCGTTGGGCCTTGCATACCATGCTAATGAATAGATTAGCTTGCGTGGATGGATTTGCATGAAGGTTTTTTTGTTGTGCACATTTGCATCCTTAAAATCTCTTACTCTGTATAAGCTAGGTCATGCAAATATAATTGTCTACGTTACATACTTGAAATTTAAGGGCAGTGCTTAATAAAGAGATGCAAGGCTAAGCTAGGTGGTGGAAATACAAGCTCAGCTTAGCTTTAGCTCCTTCCAGAGTGATATGTTCTAATAAATCACTGTTAATGATCATCACTTACAATGTTTGTTTTTTTACTTAAAATTATAGTATTGATTTTACTTATACTGTGGATCTTTTAAAACCTTACAGTATAAGAATAGTGGGGACAGAGCGTTTTCCATTATACCCCCAGGCTGTGGAATGATCTGCCTCTCCACATCAGGCTAGCTCCTAGCCTGCCTGTTTTTAAAACACAGCTTATATCCCTTGACTTTTAATTTTGTAATCATTATTTGTTAATTTTCACTGTCTATTGTATTATTTTTGATTATTTTTACTTTCTCACTGGAACTGTATAGTAGTTTGGTCAACTTTGGTTGTTCTTAAATAAAGAAAGTTGGTATGGTATAGTAAAGAACTCCATCATGGTATTCAATTTAACTTGATACAGTGTTGAGCTTTCAATATGCTTAGACTAGGCAGGTCCCCTCTTACACGAAGAAATCTGCTTTTGCCTCTTAATATTGCTCTTAAATTCTGGCTTAACAGAGCCCTCTGTACAGGCAGAAGTTGTCTGTGGCTTATAAAGCACTCAGGGGTTTTTCTCTAAGCTCCTTCACTATAAAGTCCCCTTGATCTTGATTTTCTTCAAGTGAGACAGTCTTAAATCCCTCTTCTCCATCTGAAATAAAATGCAAAGCTTCAGCATTTTTGGGGGGGTTGGAGGGGGGCTATAGCACAGCTCCTTGCTAATCGGTGAGCTAAGTGCATTAATCTGTCGCAAAATGGTGACTGGTGAATAACACCATGCCAAGAAGGTCCTGCAGTTGTGCTAATTTAGATGGTAGCATCATTTTGCTGGGGTTTCTTTTTAAGAGCAGTCTTACTATCAGAAATTCATATCCAATTCATGCTAAGGGAAGAACATGGCTAGTAAAGCTTTTAGGGCCTCTCCATTTGTATTGAATCCAATCACATTGTAAGAGAGACAATGTGCAACAGTAATTTCAACACAGTTCAGGGCTGTCTGTGATAATATTGCTGTAGAAGACCTTAAGTAGCCTATTCAGGGTGGCAAAAATACAACATAATTAAATGCCCCAGTTTCAATTTTAGTGACTTGGTGCATTATTGTAGATTTTAGTTGATACCGATATACACACACGTATACCTGAAAGCTGAAAAGTGGTAAAAGTTTATTTTTTCCCCATAAGCGCAAGTAGAGGGAGTTCAGCTCTTGACCGCTCTGTTTCCCCACTTACATTCAGATAAGGCCTGCGCCCCACACCAGGATTGCATTGATGAGCACTTTGGAGAGAAACGTTAGTCATCAACCTCTGTCAACATTATATTTTAGCAGAAATGAAAAAACACTGAAGGTGTTCTGGTGGTTGTTAGAAAGGCTCACCTAGGGCTCCAACATTGTAAGGGCCGACTCTGGTCAAGAGCAAGTCCAAATGCTTGAGTTGACTGTCATTATGTCAGCGGCCGGTGTGAAAATGTTGAGTACTGATGCACAGCTGACTATTGGCAGGCGTATGATTGCTTACCAGTTGGCCAATGTCAATGCCTGCTCTAGATGGATTTTGAATTGATAAAACCAATCCCAGTTCTTTGAAAAGCAGCTGAATTTGGTCCAGATCAACTAGAGTGCAAAGCGCAATGGCCAAGACCAAGTCCAACTATAAAACCACTCTGACAAGTCTAAGATTGGACTCCAATATTAATAACCCTGGAACACACTTTATGGACACTTAATGTGCAGTTTCTGTTTCTCTGTTATTTTCCTACATCAGTTTAACACAAATGCAGGGCAGTGGTGGTGTAGCAGTTAGGGAGTTGCCCCTGTAACCTGAAGGTTCCCGGTTCAGCTAGTAAAGATGATGAGAAGTAAAGGTGATGAGAGCAAGGTACCATCCACAAACACTGCTCCTCAGTCACTGCCCAGGTCAACTGCCCACTGCTCCTGCATGTTGTTGTGGTGCACTGTGTGCTGTGCTGTAGTATGTCCCCAATGATAAGTAATGACTTACTTTCATGTTAAATACAAAAGAAAATGTAACCATAAAATGTGGCCTGTGCAAAAGTTTGGGTGCGTTATATATTTTTGTCCTCTCAGGGTGTGAGTGACACATAATCTGAATACAGGGTTTCTGCAGAGTCGTGTTGAAACCTGCAGAAACACCAGAATAAATCAATAAATAATAAACAAATAATACATTTATTTTCACAAAGAAAATCAACAAAGCGAAAACTTTGACATGGTGTGTGTGGTCGTGGGGGGGCATTTTTGACAGAGAATGTAGACATGTCACTTCTTTACAGTACAATGAGAATGTGCTTTCAGTCTAGTTCCACATGCTGCAATATTAATTCAGAGCTACATTAATCACTCAGGAAAAAAAGAGGCTCCTCGGTTTTTGTTTTGGCCACACAGACACTCCAAATGAAGTGTCAAAGCGATGTTGTAGATTTCAATAATTCTCCCACTTCATAAAATCTTCATCATGCCATTTGTGCCCAAGCATGGCTTGTTCTCAATTAAATAGAATACCCAGGCACAATTAATGAGCTTTAGCAATTCACTTTTTCATTAGAGAATTCTCTTGTCTCTTGGAATAGTGCTTGGCCATCCATTCAGAGCCCCCCCCCACGCGCTCCTCCCCCAAGCGCAAGGCTTTCATTATGTCTGCCAGCCCGGCCGGCCGATTCTAAGCCCCCCGTCATTTTAATTGTTGCACTTATACGCCGTTTTTAAATGATTAAGTCGATATAGAGAGTGATAAGGGGCCTGGAAACCTGCTGGCCCACTGGATCAGTTATTACACACTGTAGCACTGTGTCAGAATAATTAATGCTAGGCCTGAGATAACTAGACTCAGTGCACACACACACACACACACACACACACACACACATACACACACACAAACACACACATGCACAGACACTTATTTGTCCAAGTGACATGAGATAACAGTCTTCTGCTCATGGTAACTGCTGTCGTGTGCCATTTGACTCAATATGGCCGCCCAGACAGGCTGCTAAAAAAAAGATGTTATTGCCAGTAGAAGGATTAACAGACTGTAGCACATATACACACACACACACACACACACACACACATGTTAATTAGCGAGAACAACTCCATTGCCTTTTTAATGGAAAGTAGGAATTAGGCTTAATTACACAGGCTAATTACTAGCGGACACAAATTTGACTCCTTCGCCCACTCCGCTCATTGTGGCGAATCATCAGAAGCTGCTCTCTAAAACACCAAAGATGGATTTAATAAGGGAACAGTCATCTTGTGTTAACGTTTTACTGCCATTTAGCGGAGCAGCAGCAGAGTTGAGCTCGATAAGGGCGCAGTGATGACAGGCCATAATTGCATACATAATTGCGAATAAATAAAAACGCAGCATTGATTTATGTGGCATGGTGTGTAGGGAGCGGAGAAGTCTTGTCCAGAGTACACATTATCATCACTCTTTACGATCCCACTCAAAACATTCAGCAAACTGGAGGAGGTTCAAATTATGCCTTAATTATGGCCTGTCTTTATGTGTAGCCCAAGTTGTTTATTGCCATTCATTGCCAGTTGCACTCGTAGGTCAGGATTATGTTTCATAGAGGCCTGTGCTTTTGTGTTTTAGCTGTTTCAGATTTGGCTTTGCTGTTCTTATCTGGTCTTTCACTTTGTAAGGGATGTTAGAAACTACAGGAGTATAATTATGAGCACTCCATAACTGACGTGTTGGGCTGACTGTGTGTCTGTGCAGTCAGTTCTGGGCATCAACTGTGCTTCTAAAGTCAACACAAGATCAGTGTAAATGGTTAAAAGTATTAACCCATAAAACATCAGTAATTTGTCTGAGCGCAGGTTTTTTACATTACTCGACCCCACCCCGATGAAACCTGGCAAAATATTGTGTTTTTTGGCTTGTGCTGAGGTGTGTTTCTAACAAGTGATGTGTTTTATTAAAATGAATGTTAATTTTGCTCTATGGTGCCAATGGGGCTTTGTTCCTTCTTTGAGGCTGGAATGCTGTGGCAGGACCTTAAATCTACAATTTATGCTCGAAAACAAGATGAATCGGCAAAAAGTCATCCACAGTCTGGTGAACGACAGATCTCCAGTTATGGGAAGCATTTGGTTGTGAAAGTGACGATTTACGAAAACACCCCATCACACAAAGTGCACCACCACGAAATGTGACCTCTTTATTTAACCCATCCACACGTGGAGCTGTGGGCAGATACCGACAGCACCTGGGGAGCAGTGTTGTGGGACAGTACCTTGCTCAAGGGGACCTCAGTGGTGCCTGGGCCGAGCCCTGAACCTGCAACCTTCCAATCACATGGGCAAGTCCCAAACCACTAGGCCACCACTGTCCACTATGTGTCTGTGCAGTCAGTTCTGGTCATTATCTATGCCTCCAAACTTGAGACATCAACACAAGATCAATGTAAATGATTTAACGGGCAGTGAAGGGCCTAGTGGTTAGGATATTGCCCTGGTGAACGGAAGGTCCCAGGTTCAAGTCCTGGCCCGAGCACCACTGAGGTACCCTTAAGCAAGGTACTGTCCCGCTATACTGCTCCCCAGGTGCTGTTGATAGCTTCCCGCTGGTTTGCATGTGCATGTGTGATGGGTTAATGCAGGGGTCACAATAGTGGCATGGCCAGTAGTTTAGGGTAGAACCATTATATGTGACAATGCAAAAACAGAGGAAATCAAAAGGGGACCAAATGCTGATGCTAAATATAGCTAGTGTGTTACAAAGAATACTAGTTTCTCCGAGCAGGGCATTTGTGTTAATCAGCTCAAGCGGTTAGCCATTTCTCTTAGTGTGCACACAAGTTTGTTAATAGTAATGTTGCTACCACTGAAGGGAAGTGAACCCGTGTTGCTGCTGCTGGGGATGCTTGGAGACATTGTGCTTTTTGAACAATTTCACTGGACATGGATTGGTCCACTTTAAGCTGTCATGACAGACTCTGAAGGAAACAGTGGCTCTGTAAACACAGCTATCACTGTAGTTATGCTAGCTGTCACTCTAATTGACTGTATGTCCAGCTGGTGTAGATTAGTGGGTAATAAAGCTGCCCTCCATGCAGCAGGCTGGGTTTCAGTTATATGTCTATAACAGTACACTGGGCAAGATATTTATCCAAGACAAAAACCTTGTATCTCTAAAATTTACAAGAAGACCACAAAACCTTCATAACTTACAATGAAGTTTAATGTAAAAAGATGTTTTTGAGTCATTTGGAACTGGTGGAATCTGGAAGTGGCGGTGTAACGGTTCGGGAGTTGCCCTGTGATCTGAAGGTCGCTGGTTCAATTCCCAGACTGGTAAAGGTGCCGTGAGCAAAGTTCCGTCCCCAAGCACTGCTCCCCAGGTGTTGCCCACATCAGCTGCCCACTGCTCCTAGACAGATAGGTTAAATGCAGAGGTCTCATTTGGTTGTGGTATTCTGTAATGGTGTGTGTTCACAATGACAAATAATTACTCATTTTCACCATTTCTCTTGGACCATTTATAATGAAAATCTTACACAATGCAAATGTCAGATGTGCAAATGGTGTGTTCAAGTGATGTAAAAATGAGAAAAAACAGAGATACAAGGTTTTGTTCCAACAGCATTAATCTACAACATGATGTAAAATAGTAAGTCCTCCTGGATAACATAATTAATAATCTCTAAAATGCCTAAATGTGATTATTGGTTGCTGTTAAAATATTGGACCAATAATTTTAATATGTCCCATGTGTATGTACACACCTAATTTTCAGAACTTTCCTCGCAGGATTTCACTTTCACGTTGAAACAAAGAACAAATTTACAGTCGTGCCTTCGCTTGTGCTGCTCTGTCCATGCTTTCATCTCTCGTGTTTCGGTGAACAGGGAAAGCCTTTTCTTACCAATTAATTGCTTTGTGTTTGTTGCGCTGGGCGACTCTGCTCTGCGTCTGACACGTGGCGGCATTTCTGCTTTGTCACTGTAATTGTAGGGGTGAAAATAAAGCCTTTGGAAATCTGTGGGCATGAGAACATCTTTGGTGGTTTGCTGCAGAGTTCGGTTTTGGTTTTTTGGGAATACCCGTGGCAATTACAGCCACACAATACGGCTGGCTCCCAGCATCGCTCCCTGCTCGGTTTGGGTGGCTTTGCTGGTGGCCTTTTTTGGGAGGTGTGGTGTGGGGATATATACAGGTGGGGGAAAGGGTGATTATGCATACGAGTGCAAGTATGACCCCAAAATTGAGAGAAAACCATCTTGGGCCTCATGCTGTCCAACCCATTCAGGTGTTCCTCTAGACATTCTTTTCATGTGCACCCAGTAAAGACTCTGATTTGTATTCAGTTAAGGAAAAATATTCCATTTACTCCGTGTGAAAAGCGTTTCTGGCGGACATGCAATTAACCCCGTGGTCAGTTAAGAATTTGGCTGTTGTTCAGCCGGAGGCCGAGGTAAGCAGCAGAAGCGAGGTTTCAGAGGCTTTATAATGATGCCGGTAGCGAAGCAGAGCATCAGCGGAAAAAGGTCTCACGATTTGTTTATCAGACCGTTTGGAATAGAAAAAGAAGGAGTGGGAGGAGGAAGACGAGAGGAAGATGAAGAAAAGCGTGCGTGATGAAAAGCCTGTATGAAGGCGCAGCGGCAGTGGGACGCCATTAGACCCTTGGCTGGGCTGATGAGGCGCTCGGCTTATTAAGAGAGCTGCTTTAAAACATCGCTGTCCACCCCGCGGCCCTGTGTGTGGATAATCAGCACTGCCACCGCGGCCGAACTGTGACTTACCGCTCAGAACACACACCGCTGCAGCCCACTAATGAGCCTGGCTACCTCTCTCTCTCTCTCTCTCTCTCTCTCTCTCTCTCTCTCTCTCTCTCATAAAGACGAGCTAAAACACCGTCAGGGCCTAGAAGCAGAGCAGGAGAACCCAGTTAACCTAACGGGACACTGTGGAGTTCTGCAGGCCTGTGAGGGGCAGCGCT
The DNA here is from genome assembly GCA_037974385.1 of Arnoldichthys spilopterus. Lineage (NCBI taxonomy): Eukaryota > Metazoa > Chordata > Actinopteri > Characiformes > Lepidarchidae > Arnoldichthys > Arnoldichthys spilopterus. The sequence goes on from JBBPDA010000001.1 coordinate 11,712,615, forward strand.
AACAGTTGACCAGTCCAGTTACACACAAAACCAAGGCTGGTCCAGATGGTGGGTGCGGAAAATAGCATTGGATGTTAGCTTAGTTACCAAGCTAGCTAGCTAGCTAGCTAAGTCCAGTGGCACTCAGCAGGACACAGACATGAATAAGGGCACAGATTACAACACACACACACACACACACACACACACACACACACACACACACACACACAGTGAGCACATTCTGAGCTGTACGTTTAGCAGTAGAAGAGATTTTGGCACCCCAGGACCCCAGGCCCTTCTAAAAAGGGTGAAATAGATTCTGGCTGCGTCCCAAATGGCACCACACGCTCTATTCCACTGCTTGCTGAGATTAGTAGGGTACATTCCAACAAGCACAATTCTTATAGCCACAGCCCTCTGTCTCTGGTAAAACCGGCGCATTGAGTGGGACGCCCTGGAAACCCAAGCCTAAAATAGGGGAACGCCTCAAAAATCAGGTTCGTTCGTTTTTAGCCCCATTATTCTGTCGAGTCATCACCGGAGCGAGTGAGCCTCCTCGGCTTAAACGGGCCCTCCAGCAATCGTAAATGTTCTTCGCGAGCCAAGTACAACCCAAGTCGAGGGTGAAACGTCATTAGCAGCACTCGTCTGCCGCAGCTTTAGCCGTAAACACAAACAAAGCCCGCGCTGCGTTCCTATTGGTTGCACTGGTTAGCCGATGTAGGCCGTAGCCAGTCGGGGGGAATCTGAGCACCCTTCTTCAAAATGCTGACCGATCAAGCGTTTCGGTAAATCTTTGAGAATTTCAACATTTTTAATAAAAAAATTCCCTCCCTCTCCCCCATTCAACAAAACTTCTTGATGGTTGGGGGGGTGGGGGTGGCTTATTGGGGTCTTCGAACACTAGGATTGCTTAGCACCTCCACAAAGTCTGGGAAGAGTGTGAATTGTAGATGGTGTTGGGGGTGGATTAGGGGGACTATGGTGGTTTTGAACTTGTTAAGCAACCCCCCCCCCCTCAAGATTGTGAGCTGCCCATAGCAGAGGTCACATGGTGAGACAGAATTTTGTCCAAGGCCATCTTTGGTCCAGGACACTGTGAATTAGTCCACTGCATTAAACCCATCTGTGAGCATGTTGACCAGGACCAAGAGCAGGGGGCCACATACCTAGCCCCGAGGGGGCAGCTAAGGGGTTAATTTCCTTCAGCTGTAGACCTGGAAGGAAATCACTGTTACTCAGTCACTCCTTCCTCTGAACTGGCAACCCTTGGTCACGAGGCCTCTTCTACTTTTAGGCCACGGTCGCCCCCAGATCAGACATGGGACTGAGGACAATCAAAGACAATCATCACATGTGCATTTTCTGTTTGGGACAACGTGACATCATGTACTTGCGAGAAGGGGAAGGGGTTTAACACTCGACCCAGCAACTGCAGGATCATCAGATTGCCAAACCGACACCACACACTCTTTCTCGCCATTACCGTTTGCCTCCTTGCACTAGACGTTAGCGCTGTCAAATAGACACAAATGTGTGTGAGACTGTGTGTGTGTGTGTGTGTGTGTGTACACTCAGCAGCCGACTCGAAATCCCCTACACAAAGCAAACAGGGCCGTAAAATATCACAGTCTTCCACTCGTCTCTGAATCAATAGCGCCGCGATATTGCTTCAGTTCCGAGGCGTCGACGTGCCGTGGCGTCCGGGCGCTCATGCTAAGCCGTATTAACAAATCGATTCATCATTTAAAAAGGTCATGGCAGCCAGGGACGCGATTTAATGCGGAATGGCAAACAGCGGAAGATTTGCAGCTAATTAAAAGCTGCCATCCCCGAACAAGCCCCGGCGCTTTGCAGCCGCAGGTATCGGGCCCTCCTGGCTGGCTGGAGAGATTGAGGCGATGCACGCGGGATCAAATCAAGCTTCCGACACATCACAACCTGAGGCTAACGCCGCCGCCGGGGACCGGAGTGTTTTTCAGGCTCTGGCACACCTGATCCAAGCTCAGCTCATTATCAAGGCCTACATGAGTCGACTCGGAAGGGCAGGGAAAGCATGAAATTGGAACGAGGCCCAGCGCTGGGACTTGGAAGTGCCCGAGTACGTTCAATCCCTGGCTTCTCCAGGCCCAGGCTCAGGCTATTACAGGATGTGGACTTGGTCACCACTTCGGGTCCTCTAGTAGGTCTCGGTCGGATGTTCTCGGTCGGATGTTTTCCCACTCGCCACTACACCTCTAAGGCCTCGTTCACACTCTCCATCTTTCAGCACCGCTGGTCCATCTGCCCAGGACGCCGCCCTCGCGCCAAACAGGAGTTTAAACATGGACGTCCAACATAAACAGTTGTGGACAGTGTGTGAAAGGAGAGAGAGAGAGGGATGAGGGTGAAGGGACGGAGCAGCACATGTGTGCAGTATGGATGGTTCTACAGAGGGAGGTGGAGGTGAGTCATTGAGTTCCTGCTTTCCATCATGGGGGGGGTGGAGTCATATCCCGCACTCTTATTGGCTACAGTCGCCGGCGACCGGCCCAGATGTTCTTTAGGCTAGAAATCTGGTCGACTGTACGGGAACTCTGAACCGTGCTCGTCGGTCTTATAGTATGTTTTAAGGTTGCCATGGATACCCATTTTTCCACCAATGGGAAGTAGGTTCTTGAACCTTGGTTCGAAATCAGGCATCGAGGATGGAAAAGCCGCACGACGGGAGTAAACAGTAGCAGCGGGACGGCGACTCGCACTGATCACCCGCGAGCTTTTGTTCTTTCCAAAAACAAACGTTGTTCTTTTTTTAAAACAGTACCCGCCCGTTCCCATGCTGCGTTGCGCTTTAAGCGTAGAACGACACGCCCACGTTCTGGTCCCGGCTGGGTTCCCTAGAATGCACCGGACGGTTCCAAATGTGTTGCCCAAAACCAGAACAACACAGCTGCCCCGTCGGTGGACAAGGGACACGAGTGGATGCAGAAGACAGTAGTGGGGTTAGGGGTCATTGGCTGGAAGCTGGATTCTCACGGGCGCTGATAAGGACTCGTGAAGGATCCCACCGCATGGTCTCCATCAATCTACTTCCACTTTAGATTAGTCCACTCGTCCCAGATTAAATCGGGCGCCTGACTTGACGGCTGACGCCGCAGCTTGAAACGGCGGAGTCTGACAGGCGACCGAAGAAGCGGCGAAGTTGTCGGGCATGGTTGGAGAAAGCATCAGTCTTCCTGGAGGTCAAGAAGCAAGACTGAAACAAATTAGACATGTGCAACGGTGAGGGACTTCCCTGACGACGGGGAACCAGCTCCAGTCCCGGGGATCCAGCGGCCTGCACATCAGGCAGTTACCATATCGACTCTCCAGTTATTTCATTACAGTGGCAAGTGAACAGTCAGTTCTTGAAGTCGGTGTGCTGGAAGCATAAGGATCCGAGCCACTTTGACGAGTGACGTTCTAGAGTCAGAGCGTCTCAGAACGGCAGGTCCTTGTGGAGGGTTCCAGGTGTGCCCGACAGTGACCCAAGGAAGGACGACTGTCGGGTCACGGGCGCCCAAGACTCGCGTTGAAGGCTCGTCCGTCCAACGGCGTAAACTGTGGCGCTGACTGGCACGGCGCACCACAGTCAGAGCTTCCCCGCCAACGCCTCGCGCTCGTTTTCCGCATGAGCAGCGCGGTGGGCAAAACATTACGCGGCTGATCGCCCGCCGCTCCCCCGCAGCGCCGTTCCCTCGCCCGAGAGATGATGATGGGGACGGACCGCGACAGATGCGCGTTGCGGCGCCAATCGCACGTGGAAGCCAGCAGCTGGGAAAACACACATTAGCGCGGAGGGCTTAAGGGAAACAGGTGCGGCCGATTCCTTCCGCTCTGCCCCCCCCCCACCACCACCACGAGACGAAGAGAAACAAAACATCAACAGTTGCCGAGGTGTGGAGCCTCGGCGACGGAAAACAGATCAACATATCGGTTCGTTTATCCAGTGATGGATGAAGACGGTCTCTAGCGAAACACCAGTCCACCAACCGGCAGCCATGACGGTTTGACAGAATCCTGGTCCGAGCCCCAAAGACGAGAACGACTCCCAAGCCCGAGAAACCTCGGGAGGAGCCAGGATGTCCTGCAGAGGTACATGGTATAAGAAAAGTACTGATAGATGGATTAACGCCATTGTTTGATGATCCAGCGAGAGCTTTAACCCTTTAACGGCAAACAATTTTATATTTTATATTTATTTATTTAATCTCCTGAAAACAGAACGGTGGTGCAGTGGTCAGCACTGTCGCCTCACAGCGAGAAGGTCCTGGGTTCGATCCCCGGGTTGGCCACAGGTGCCTTTCTGTGCGGAGTTTGCAAGCTCTCCCCGTGTTG
>JBBPDA010000001.1:11717052-11752993 GCA_037974385.1 Arnoldichthys spilopterus
GAGAGAGAGAGAGAGAAATAGAGAGAGAGAGAGAGAGAGAGAGAAAGAGAGACAGAGAGAGAAAGAGAAAGAGAGAGAAAGAGAAAGAGAGAGAGAAAGAGAGAGAGAGAGAGAAAATGAATGAGAGAGAGAGAGAGAGAGAGAGAGAGAGAGAGAGAGAGAGAGAAACAGAGAGAGAGAGAGAGAGAAAGAGAGACAGAGAGAGAAAGAGAAAGAGACAGAGAGAGAAAGAGAAAGAGACAGAGAGAGAAAGAGAAAGAGAGAGAGAGAAAATGAATGAGAGAGAGAGAGAGAGAGAGAGCGAGAGAGAGAGAGACCTTGGTTGATGATTACGTGCAGTAAAGATGTGTATTTTGAAATCCTCTCAGTTTGAAGGCGGTCAAGATGACCTGAAGTTTTAAGGGACCTCGGCATGAGTGTCCGAATTCACCAGTAGGCACTAGATTTCTGTATCAAATACTGAAGTACGGTACCTGTATCCAACACTACAATTTTCTGTACTTTATTCTCTCTCTGTAAAAATTTTAGTTCAATTTCAACCTTAAGTACAATTTGCAACAAACTTCTCCCCTTCGAGGCATTGGCTGCCTGACTCTGGGGTCTAGCAGTAGTTAAGAAAATGATGAATTATGGACTAATGTCTCCGTGTCATCTAACAGAGGCTTTCAGTCTCCTCTGGAAGATCAAAGAGTGAGCATCCACATCATCGGAGTCACTGGGACATGGGCTGGGAAAACTAGTCCAAAGGGCAAGCAACAGGAGCACGTTGAGGGCAAACATGCATTAGCATAGCGCTGGACTGGGGGCACAGGAAAAGCTCTGAGAATGAGCAGGTGACAGCAAGGCAGAGGAAATTGGGTTTAAACCTTACAGACCACATGATGTAGCATCTGATGCTAAGCACTGAGAATTACCAGTGAGGAGAAAAACAATCAGAGAGTGGGACACAGCTCACAGAGAGGAGAACAGCCATTTTTTTTCTCTCCGTTTTTTTGTGACTCAACAGGTTTCTGGTTTTACAGGCGAGTGGGCCCAGACTTTAACGATCCTGAACTTCAAACAGCTCCTGCGGAAGTTTCTCCAGCAAGCTTCTAGACCCTGTAGAGAACATCAAAAACGCCTGACACGCGCCCTCAGCGCATGAATCGGTGCATTTCCACCATCGAGGACGCTCCAGTAAAAACCGAGCAGAGTCTTAATCACAGGGACAGCATTCCCCAGTGAGCAGAGCGTCTGAGAACGCGCTCTCCCGAACGTTAGCCTGTGTTAGCATTAGCCGCTAATCCCTTGGGTGTGGGATCAAAGGTTGCGGTCTGCCGCTGAGTGCGGGCCCCTCTAGGCATGGAGCAGTTCCTCTAATTGGGGAAGCGCACGTAAAAACATCCAGAGGGAGGCCAAAACGCTAGCTGTTAATTACATTGCGAAAGCTAATTAGTCCGACTGCTCGGCGTGCAGGGCCCATTCTTTTGAGCTGGCCATGATTTATCGGCACTAGCGAGGCCTTCACGGGAACGACTGGTCATGAGATTGTTGCAAAGGTTTATACGCTGTAGGCTTAAGCTTTAATTATTTATCCACATTCGTCTTTTAGCTACAGGGCAAACTATGGAAACCTCTTGATGGACTACAGAACACCCTTAAATGCATTACACAGTGGGAGTGTCCTGCATTCGCCTCTCCAACATCTGTCTGTAATTTCATTATGAGCTATTCTGAGATTGTAATCAGTGTGTCATTTTCATGTTGCCGGGTGAGTTTATTGAAAAGATGTGGTCTGTCGTTTCTGAAAGCACATGTTCTGTAGGCCTGGGTGGTGAACTGGCATGGCAGCATAGGTCTGTATTTAGAAATAGTCAGGGTATGACTTTTCATACCCGCTCCCACTCATCAGAGCTTTTTGTCATTCGTTACCATTTTGACACTAGTAGACCTCATGAAACCGAAACCTTTCATCAGCAGATGGTTTCACCTTGAGTGCGCAAAGCTAAAGTTGGTACAGCAGTGGAAGTAGCTGTAACTGGCACCTGTATCTGCTGCACCGTTCTGTTGGTGCCAGAATGGGACTGTTACACTGTACACACACGGGCCATCAGTTCCCTTCCTGCTTCACCACCATCAGAGTCACTCTCCGTTATCTCCTTCAGAACAGCCAAAGCTTTTCTGTGCTCATGAGAGTGTAATCAGTTGCACAAGGTTGTTTACATGCAAAATGTGTATTTGTACATTCCCCCAATTCGAGTTAATATTTCATATTTAAATTTGTGCATTCAGTAACATGCTAGGAACACAAACACACATACACACACATATTATAACACAAAAATAATATAATAAAATAATAAATAACGCATAAAATAATATAAAAATATTGAATAGCAGTAATAAATAATAAAAAAAACACACACAATAACATAAGTAAATATTTTAATTAAAAAAAAAATTCTGTAAGGCACATCGAGCATGAACAGGAAGCTCCGCCCTACTCCTGACCCTGCGGTCAACAGCACTGGGTTCTCCCGCTTGCAAAAACTCAGTGGGTCCAGTTTTTATCTGTGCCACCACCAAATACAGTAAACCATATGACAATATGAATAAATAGACACTGCACAAGCCCTGAGCACGAGAGAGGGAGATGTGTATGTGCAAGAGTGAAACTGGAGATTCGTTTGGAGACTGAATCACTCGCCATTTCAGCACAGACATGCTCGTCTTACTCAATGGCTCTTCTTGGCCGGAGCTAATACAATACCACAGCATATGCTAATTGGCCATTTGACGCCTACAGCCCAATGCTGAATAGACTCAACTGGGGAAGTCAAGTCTAGATCGCTTATCTAGCTTATCTCTCAACATTTCACCCAGAATAGAGCACTAAAGGCCGAGTGGAGCGATCTTGTAATAGACGACGAGTCACAAAGCACAATAAAAACCATTCATTTCTAATAAAGTCAGATTTAACATGAAGTGTTGTTTTTTTGGGTAAAACAGAAACGCTGATTAGCCACGGCCTGATTTGATTAGTGCAAGCTGTTTGCTTGATTGCCTCGCTATTTTGGATAATTAGCTGTGGTTTGATTGGCGTTCCGTGTCCAGGCAGCAGAGGAGACCGGTGCAGTGATTAGAGTGATTAACGATTTCTCAGATCATGATCTGTGAGATTTTTCTGTGCAGAATAAACACTTTACATCAGTGCTGCACTTTCATTTGTTCCTGTTGTCCACAATTACGCTTCAGTAATGGCGGCGCAGTTCCCTGGTTTAAAGAATTACCCCAGTACCCATCTCTCTCTCTCTCTCTCTCTCTCTCTCTCTCTCTCTCTCTCTCTCTCTCTCTCTCCCTCTCTCTCTCTTCTTCTCTATCTTTCTCTCCTGAACCACAGCTGCTCCACAATTAGCCTGCCGCTAAGCTCACACGTCCATGCTAGCCCTCACCACTGGCTATGAAAACCTGGCTGTCTTTCTGTTCACATCCTCCACCTTAGACGTTCTCGACAAGAGAACAGTTCAACAATCCTGACATGTGGGGGGCAGTGCCCTCAGCACCCCCCCCCCCCCCTCCCATATCCCTGTCTATATGAACATTTTATTCTTAGCACAATCAGAAGAAATGGCAAAATATTAGATTTTTTTGCGTAGATACAATGAGTATTTACCTGTTACTTAACGTTTACATATCGTCACTGTCTAAAGAAAACCACATATCTCCATTTTTACATTCTGTAGAACGTTCATGATGAACAGACCAGTAGAAATGCTCCAGTGTTCTACAATGTTCTACCATCAACTTACATTACAAGTGAGCAGGGTATGTACCTTCTTCTTTCAAGATACCATTTTGGAGATACTTGTTTTTTTTGGACAGTGACTTTATAGAATATTAATAATATTATAAGACCAACAGGTTGATAACGTCACATGAGAATGAGGTGAGAATACAGATATGCTTAAAAAAGTATTTTTCATTACCTGCACTTTTTTACCCTGGTTTTAGATCCATTATGCTGTGTTTGCATATACTCGCTTTTAAATAGGTGTGAAATTCATGTAATGCAGTAGTTCTGACTAGTAAAAACATCTGAAATAATTATTTTAATTTTAAAATCAATAAATGAAATATTGAGGATGAAGTGAAAAACCTTTAAACAGTGTGCAGGATTTATTATCTCCATTATTCATCTAATATAGAGAACATATGGAGTCTCTGAGATCGCATGTTCACCAGTAGTCTTTAGAGTTTGCAACTGAAAATAAGAATAAAAATAACTATTGCACCCCCCCCCCCCAAAAAACCACCACCACCACCACCACCAGTGCTATTGTTCAAGTCTTGATTAGATCTTTGGTAAAACCCCAGTGACAGTGACAATACCCTGAAACCTACGGTTGTTTTTCCCTCTGATCGTGTGGGTTTCAAATCATTGTATAAAATGATAATTTTATGATTTAAAAACAACTTTTTAAACTAAAATTCCAAATTTTAATTTAAAAATCAAAATTTAAAAGCTTTAAAACTTTGAGGATGACATATTATGAACGTCTCCTAGTGAAAAAGCCTTTAAACATTATATATCGTTTATTATCTCTGTTATTCGCCTAAAGTGGGGAACATGTGGAGGCTCAGAAGTTGCATGTTCACCAGTACAACGCCGAGATCATTCTGAGGCTACAACTGAAATTAGCAATCAATTATGGAGCATTTGCAGAAGGCCTGGAAGCAGAGTCAAAGAAACAAGATCATTAAACCCAAGGTGCTTTGTACTTTGCACATGAAAAGGAATGATAAGCAAAGACCGTATCCTTTCAGTCTGAGCTGATCTATATGGAAGCCCACTTATCCTGCACTTGAGGGGGTCCTTGGCAGAATGCAGCCCACTTCTATTAGGGGCATTGTTTTTGAGCGTGGCCTTTGCAGACGATGGAGAAAATAAACCAGGCCACTCCAGATTCTGTCGTGCATTTACTTATAACAGCAGACCAGATGGGTGAGGCCAGCCATGCTGGAAAGAACAAGAGGATCAGGAAAAAAAACGAGTGCTGTGTGTACTTGAGTGCAAAATGACATTCTGCCATGTGCTCCCACTTCGCCCGTTCCCGGAGAAAATTAAAACTGTTCTTCTTCATCTCCTTCAAATCCCCTCTCTCTCCCTCTCTCTTTCATTCCCTCTCTCTCAAGCTCTCGCTGTCTTTCTCTTCTTTATTTTTCTTTTCTCTTTCTCTGTCTTATTTCTTCATCTGTCAGTCTGTCTGTCTCTTTCTTAATTTATACCTTTCTCATCTCTCTCGCTCTCTGTTTCCCTTATACCATTCCTTTCACGCGTCATCTTTTTCTCCTTCATCTGTTTGTCTGTCTATCTCTGTTTATTAATTTCTCATCTCTCTCTTTTTTACCCTCAACCCTTTCCTTTGCCCTCTCCTTCTCTCTCTCTTTCTTTTGTCTCTTTCTTTCACGCTCATCTTTTTCCTCTTTTTCTATCTATCTATCTATCTATCTATCTATCTATCTATCTATCTATCTATCTATCTATCTATCTATCTATGTCTGTCTGTCTGTCTGTCTGTCTGTCTGTCTGTCTGTCTATCTGTCTGTTTCTCTTAACCATTTGTCATTTCTCTCTCTCTCCCTAATTCCTTTCCTTTCTCTTTCACTCTTTCACTCCTTCATCTTTTTCTTCTTTTCCTCTCTGTCTGTCTGTCTGTCTTTATGCCTGTCCATCTGTCCATTCATCTGTCCATTCGTCCATCCGTCCATCCATTATCCATCTGTCTCTCTATCCATCAATCCATCTCTCTCTCTTTTTGTTTCCCTTATACATTTCCTTTTACCCTTCATCTTTTTCTCATTCATCTGTTTGTCTGTCTTTCTATCTATTCATTTCTCATCTCTCGCTCTTTTTACCCTCAACCTTTCCTTTGCTATTTTCCTCTCTTTTTCTCTCTTTTTCCTCTGTTTCTCTTAACCCATTTCTCTCTCTCATTTCTTTTTTTGCTCTTTCACATCTTTTTCTTCTTTTCCTGTCCGTCCAACTGTCCATTCGTCCATCTCTCTCTCCCTCACTCTCTCTGTGGGATCTGAGTGCATGTGCCCTGGCCTGATCACTGCTTTTGTTTGTGAGTCATCCTGGTGCATAGGCCTCTCTGCCATCTCCCCTCTGAAGAGCACCTTTCTAAGACTGATACACTTGATATGCATAATGAGGAGGGCTGCATGCTTCCTTTAACGCATTTTCATCTGAAGCTTTTTCCACTCCGAAACCCTTTACAGAACGAAATCATTTATGAGGACATGAATATGTTCCATAATGCAGCGAGAGTGGAAAGGATCAAAGGCCTGAGCAGAGCGCTGGGCTAACTCAGTTCTGTCAATGGGAAGGCTAAAGTAATGTCAATATCCGACCCATATTTTCAGATAAGACTCGAGACCGCTCTTTAACTCGAGAGCATTTTTTTATTTTGTTCATCCTTGAAAGTGACGAGGACTTCTTACAGCTACGCTGAAGACATTTCTCATGCACAATGGGGAACCAGCTGATAAAAGACCTGCATGGACCATGTTGCTCGCTGATGAGACACTATGATTAGTCTGTCATTAAGTTGCTGTGGTTCTTCTCATACCTGGAGATGGTGGTAGAATCTTTTTAAACCCAAGTCATGCTAAAGTTCACTTCTAAGAATGTTTAATTTTAGACTTGAGCTGTATGGGAAGCATTAGCATTACTTTGAATCGGGATCTGTGGCAGAAAAAGACACTTAATTAGTGCCTCTCTTAATTGCAGTGCATTGAAAATGCATCGAATGTAAATAAATAATGAATAGCGGCGCTATTTAGAAACATTTTATGGCAAGTCCTCCTGCGACGTGACAGAAAAACTAATATTTGCCGACATTTTTAGGCCACATTAGCTGCCTGGGTTGCACAATGCTATGGAAATGCACATTACCATATATTATGATTTATAAAGTTATGCAAATGAGCTGCCATAATTAAGGGCAAACCCGTAATCTTTTCTCCAAGTTTCTAGGGATGAGCGTGGCAGCGCTGTCAAGAGGGAATTAGCAAAACACAAGACCCAAACTTGAACTTTTTCCTCATTTCCAGTACAGTCTAATAATGGCATCTGCATTCTGAATTAATTAACCATGCTTAAGGGCTCTCGTCAATGTTTGACCCAAATGAAAAGCCCAACTTTTAGGCGTTGTTCAGGTTGCTCAGTGTCTGCAGGTACCACAAAGCCTGACATGTTTCACAAATGTTCAGCCTATGTAGTCAAGTCCATTTTATTTGTATGGCACTTTTTTTCACAATGTGAACAATGTACATAGACCATATTTTCTATAATTATAGTCCAGTGAAAGTGCAGAGCACACCATCTGTGCATCAGCTTTTGTTTTTGTTGTTTCTGGGTACAAAGTGTGTTTTCCCCTATTCCAGAAATAAATAGAAAATGGCTGTGGTTCCCCAAAATCTTTCTGTTTTCAAGAACATTTTCCAGTCACTTTAAATGCTATGTAGACTTCCAGAATATTGTGGAACTGGGCGAATTATCCAGAAGTTTCTAGAATCGTCCAGAATTTACTAGAACTTTCTGAAATCTTTTGTCAAAGAAAGTGATTAGGCTTGTGGTATAAATGCAGCATGACCTTGAATAGTGTGTGACTGTTGCAGAAAATTAGGAAATAAAACAAAAAACTAAAATATAATGTACATTTTTATAAAAAAACAAGCCTTTTCTACCAGTAAAATGCTGCAGTGGAAATAGATATGCCTTAGTTAACAACTCAGACAGGGAACAAACCCCCCTGTGTGAACCTGGGAAAAGCTGGAACACATTGTTCCTACAACCTCTGCTGCATTATTAGCACAGTACTGTAAAGCAGGAGCTACTTTTAAAGCTTCATTTACTGAATCTGCTTCAGGAAAGTTAGAATTGAACCAGGTCCGTATTTTCTGTTTTCCATGAAACATATATTATTTCAGTTGTTGGTGACCTAATTTAACCTGCAGCAGTTTACCATTCCAGTTTAACCTTTGATCAGCAGTGTAAGTAATATTACGTGGAACTAAACAATGTTCAAAGTGTAATAATTTTTTTTTTAGCATTTTAAAGAGTTTTAATTAAATGAAACCAAACGATAAACACTACAAACATAAACTGGTTTAAACAAAACATGAGGAAACGACATGACATGACAAGACTAAGAAACTTATGACAGGATTCAAGTACTCACGAGAATGACAAGGTGATAACTACAACGACAAAGTGATTACTACAAATAACCGATGAAGACTGAGGGAAACACACGAGGTAAAAAAGGGATCACAAATGAGTGACAGCTGACAAAGGGGTGACGTGAGAAGAGCTGACAAGGCGGGACAAGGGCGTGGCTAGACAGAACACATGACACGAACATGTGGAACTAAACAACATTGACAGGAACATGTGGGATGGGACATATTATACAAAGCTGGTTTGTGTGAACATTTTTTGATGAATTGCCAGTAGAAGAGGTCCAAACTTACATGGTATAAAGTTTTAACATACTTTTATCCCTTTAATTGTTGTATTTTAGATTCATTTTGGGCAATAATAACAATAATGTTTAATTTTTTTACTTAAGCAACTCCATATTTTTTTAATTATAGGCATCTGTCAAACAGTCGAGATTTCTCTTTACCGTTAAACTCTTGGATTCTCTTAAAACTTCTGTGAGTGAGCCATAAAATTTCTTCAAATGTGTGTTAATGCAGCAGAATCACCTGCAACTAGAATGCATTTGTCTAATTTCTGGCGAGGACGCTCACTGAAAAGGACTATTGATTAAAGACACAGTAAAATTCAGTGGATTTTTTTTACCATAACTGAGCCCTAAACTAAGTGGAAAAGATAAAACAGTCAGACAGTTCATGTTTCAGTTAGATATAAGGACTCAAAATGTGCTTGACCGAAAAACTGACCAGAACACAGAAGGTTAAACTTTTCTTTCTTCTCCTGTAACATTTGCATTTTGGATACATAAGGTTTTGTTATGAGTAAAAGTATTATTTAAGAGAAACATAAATGTTCAAAATGTCATTTAAATGTTGAAAATTATATGCTATAAAACTTTAATTTGTGTTTTTGCCAAATGCTTAAAAGTTCCAACAGCTGAACACAGGTCTACGTATTATTCAGCAATAACTTACATTATTCATGGGGTCTGTGATTTGCCCATTTTCATATTAATCAAAGCAGTAATGTCGACCCACTGACCACAGATCCTTCAGAAACGAACGCTGAGAGACATGAAAAAGCGTATATGAGTCAACTGTGCACACGCGTGTCCTCCTGAAAGCGTGTATGTGCATCAGCAGAAGGCCGATCAGTGAATGGGTGGCTTACGGACGCTGGGCTCGGCTCTGTGAGTTCAGACTGAACTGGCTCCAGCCTGCTCCTCGCGGTTGCCTGTGGTTTGAGGCTCAGCTCTGTAATTGCCTCTCTCAGCTTGGATATTCAGCGTTTCTGGAATGCCTCATCTGTTCATCAGAGTTTCCAACCCCAAGCCTCTGTCCTCCCAGCACGCTTTTTACCTACGAAACAAAGCCCGCCATATCCACCCTGACTGCTTTCGTGGACTTTGCAGCTTATGCATTAACATCGCTATAGTCACTGAATCACTCATAGTTACTAAAAGTATAATAAAAATGACAAAAACAGCAATGATATAATAACAAATTGTATTAATTTAATTATGATTAATAACAATCCAAGCAATTCTGTATAGCACATTCCATGCATAATTGTTGGTATTACTGAATTATTGTGGAAGTTCTTGATTAACACCAGGAAACTTTATAGTAGTTACTAATAACTGCTAGCAGCTACACACAATTATTAAGTAATGTGAGTAATTTATCCATTATTTAATTTAATTATCACTGCCAAACCATGACCATTAAAGCAATGCCTTCAGCCCTGCCTGTAAATGTCAATACAATACCTTTATGCTATTTTTTGTTAGCTCTCAATAGGATTTTAGTAGTATGTTAGTGCTAAGCTACCAGGGTTTGTCATTTGATCGGGCTACCACTATTATTATAAAATATATATATCTAAGACGTATCTCTCAAATCTTATGTGTTTTTTTTTTTAAATCATAAACTTGGTCCTACTCATAAATCAAAACATTGGTTGATTCTACTATCATTAGGTCAGTAGTTAACGTAAGGTGTAAGGCCTTTAGTCCAGCCCCTGAAGGCCTGACCAATGGGAGAGCTCACTTGGCTATATCTACCCAGATACCAGGGGTTGTTTTTCTTTGGGTGTTTATCCCTTTGATTTCTAAAGTACAACCAAAGAAATCAGTGCAGTCCTATAGCTTTTAATCGCAAACAGGCCGATGATTCTATTACGAAATCTTCTCTGAAGAGTTCCCCATTTGTAGCTAATTGGTCTGTAACTGATAAGTAATTATTTATAAAAAAGCAAAAACTAATTATATTCTAAATAAAATATTAATGTCATATTCATTGATGAATAGCCTTACCAAGCAGATCCCTATAGGCTCAAAACAAGGACCACTGACATTGTAAGACCGCGTTTAATCCCTGTCCAGGAAACTAGAGTAGTTTATCACATTTTTAATAGTAAGTAATAAGGCCGGCTGCTCCACAACTCTTACAAGTGTGTTTCCCACTTTCTGTCCTCACTCCTTCCATACTGACCCTGCACCATTTGGCCCAAAGTGGCCTTCTCCTGGGGTTGGCTCGGGACAAAAATTCATTTAATAGTTTTTAGAAAGCAATTTAATCATAGCTTCAACTTAATCAAGGTGTGTAAAAGAGCAGCGGAGTAAATGAGGGAGATATTTCAGTTTTTCTCATTTACTCCATGTGGGGGGAGAAGTGAAATGAAATGGAACATTTTTAATTATGATAGTTTTGATCTCAGCAAACATGCATCTCCTGGAATTAGAGGGAGCAATTAAAATGTAATTTATGTTCTCTTCAGCACACTGCGAGTGTTAATTTAAGGCTCGGCTTCCGTGGGCTGTTTGCAACTACACAGTTTTATGGGAACTAATTAGCGGTGGTTAGCCAAGACTGCTAGCTATCCAAACAGGCAAAACACTGTCGGCCAATAAAACATGTTCAAATGTGTTGAAGTTGGGCCCTTAATGTTTGTTTCTCTAACCCAATCAATTTACTGGGGTCTCTCTCTCTCTCTCTCTCTCTCTCTCTCTCTCATCCCTCTCTCCTTATTTTTGCCTTTTCTCATTCTCTTCTTTTCTCCTCTTCTCTTCTCTTCTTTCTTACATTCTTGCTCTTATTACTCTCATTCTTTTTGCCATTTCTTTCTCATCTTCTCTTTCTTCTCCTCTTCTCTTTGTTCCCTTCTCTTCTCTTCTCTTCTTTTCTCTCCTCTCCTCTTCTCTTCTCTTCTCTGTTGTTCTTTCTCACTTTCTTGCTCTCTACTTCTTTTCCTTTTTCTCTTTCTCTTCTTCTCTTACTTCTCTACACTTCTCTTCTCTGCTCTTCTCCCCCTCCTCTCTTCTTCTCTCTCTCTCTCTCTCTCTCTCTCTCTCTCTCTCTCTCTTTCTCTGTGTGTATTTGTGCATGTATAGATGGATGAACATACAAAAAAGAGGGGACATGTTAAGAGGACAGAAAAAAAGAAGTAGAGGAAATTCTTCTTGGAAACCAAATTCTGTGTAATTATCTACACACAGTGGATCAAGTTTCGCTTTAAAAAGCAACCAATTATCATAATGTGTGTGGTTGAAAACAAAATCCCCAGAAAAGATGGATTTTTCTTATAAACACAAACACTTTAACCAGCGTCCATCAAACCTTGCGCCAGTGTATTATTGGAAAGTGCAGTCAGCTCTGGCAATGTAAAAATATTAGAATTACAGACATGTCATGGGTTTAATTGAGTAATGTAATATATGTATGTTTAAATGCTCAAAATTAGACACTATAAAACTTTTACTGGTGTTTTTATCAAAAGACCCTGAAGATATGACAGTCGAACACTTCACCACTTATTATTTAGCAATAACTCGTATTATTCAGGGGACGTGCCATGTCGTGCTTACTTTCACATTAATTAAACCAGTAATGCTGACCCAGCGACAGATTCCTCAGACATGAACATTTACAGGGAGTGAAAGAACAAAAAAAAAAGCATGTGAAAGGTAGAGAGCGAGAGAAGGAGAGCATTGTCTGACAGACCACAGTGAATTCCCACTGACCCTGTTTAAACAGAGCAGTAGCTGGCGTTGGCATCCCGCCTTTGGAGTCACACTTCACAACTCGCCTATACTCTAAAAATTCAAGGGTTCATCAAGTTCACTGCCACAGAAGAACCACTTCTGGTTATCGAAGAACTTTTCAGTGGATGAGTCTTTCAAAGGTGAGCTTTGTAGTGAAATGTTTGAGTGTGAAGAAAAAATGTATAGTTTAAGGAACCTCCATGATGTAAAAGTTCTACACCAGTTGAAAGGTTTTTCCTAGAACAATGTGACCAAGCTGAGAATCATTTAGGAACCTTTTTTAGAGTGTACATGGCTGTATATTAGGGATGCATGTGTTGGTCTGAAGGTGGTGATTAAAACTAATTTGAACATTTTAAAACCAATTATAGTAATTAGAAAAATATTCATTTAAATATTAAAGTTACAATAAAAAATCACTTATTTTTAGATCAAATTGCAAAAACAATTACTAAAACAAACAAAAAATGGCATTTTGTTAATATTGTCTATATTCCATTAACCTGACAATAATTCCTGCGATCACGTACACATATGCTGTATATTTTTAAAAATGTAATTTAATTGTACCCAAAATATTGTGGAAAGTGATATTTCTGCAAAGAACTGTAGTTGAATTGTTATGTCAGAGATTTATGCCCCTACTGGTTGTATATAGTACCATAAAAAGGTTCTTTGATTTCTAGCAATAATGGGACCCATTTGGTGTTTTATAGACCAATTTTTAAGATTTTCTTTTAAAATCCTTATTAAAAAAAGAACCATTAAACATTCAGAGGGCTCTTTGAGCTATTGTGGTTCTACATATAACCAGGCGCACCCAAAGCAAGGGATGTTACTGGGGGCCCAGCACTGACAGGAGAACACTATCTAAAAGAATATTATATAATACTGAGGCCCCGACATGTCTATGTATAAAGGTGTTGTCTTTACTATAGAACTGTTAGAACCTGCATATTAAGGGTGTAGACAGTGTTCTCAAGAACCAAGGGGTAGTTGTATGTTCCTAGTGTTTATCCTATGAAATAAATCTACTGCCTCTTTGTTTACGATGCTAGTCTTGTGCAGTAAAACTTAACATAGCCACTGTATTAGTCAGAGACTAGATTAGAAAGTCTATGAACATGTGCACTAAAACTACAACACTGGACTCTGATCATGACTTTGGGTTCAACCAGGCCTTTAGAGGGGGTTTTGTTGTGCAACATTGCACCCTAGCGGACAGATTGTGTACTGCGGTATCTTTATTATTGGAATTCATTTGTCAATAATCTGAATAGCTACACATATGCTTCTTTTTTATTCTTCATCTTACATAAATGCTTGTTGTGAGATCCCAGAACCAAAATCCGGAGCTCCAGGTTTATGGGGAAATGGCTCCAGATCTTGTAATCCAGTCCAGGATCTATACTCATTACTATATATACAGAAACATTCATACAGTACTGACTACAAGAGGCTAACAGTCTTGTGTTGTGAAGTTTTGTTTGCCCTGCACTCATACTGAGCATTTATCAGTTGTTTTTGGGATTTGGATTTTGGATTTGTATAAAACGTTTTAGCTGCGCTGGAGCTTCTGTCTGTTTTGTGACAAGAATAGAGTTTTTAAAGGAAAGCCACCAAAGAAAAGCAAACTTAAACATCTGCCAGGGTGAAAAATGGCCGACATTGTGAGAACATACCTTAAGCGCAGTAGCCAAAATAGGGATCTATACATTACAGTTTTCCCATGACTTGAAACAACACACGGAAATCTTGAGGGAAAGCATAGCTGAGAAGTTAGGCTGCGTGCTGTTATTCATCTAGACTTCATCTGGCTTGATTGGTGAAGTGGGCTTAACCTTTAAACATATAGCCATGTGCTTTTAATACATTCCCTATAAGCCCTGTGAAGAAGAGAATTACAAAAATGATCAAGGCAAACAAGCGGGGACCTTGCTACAAGGCCTTTTTTCGCCATGAGAAGCATTTCAATCACGCTCGAAGCTGAATTTTCTCGCAGAGCAGAGGTTAATAGCATGAAATGCCCTTCAGACTCCTGAAAGAGAGAGCCGCCACTATGGCAATATATCTGTTTCATAAGTCACCAGCTGCCTTATATTACCCAAGCAGGCTGCTCATAATTCAGTATGGGAGCATTATAATGCTGCGGCAGGACAATGCTATTTCTCTGTATGTTTTTTCTGTTAAGCCGGTGCAGAGATGGACATCTTTTCGCCGTTATCTTTCTCAGTGCCCGCCTTGTTTATGAGTGGACGTGTTATTAGTCACAGTGCATAAGGATAATAAGGTGCAGCATGACATGTTTGTACTGATAAGTCTCCGAAATCTACTGTAAGATTTTATTGCGCTAGTCCAAACACGCTGTAGCCTCTCAGATTAAACGGTGCCATAAACACAAACAAAACGGAGCAGTAAAGATGCTGCTGATGATAAAAATAGGCCATAATGAAAATACAGTGGCATTTGTAGTGTAGGGGAAGCTAAGCTATATGAAATCTACCGCTCTGAGAAACTCTATGCTAGTTATGTTAGTTTGTACGTGTCAGACCTAGCTTGCTATACAGTAGCTAATGTCTCAGGCTGATTACTGAATTTATAATAAACTGCTTCAACAGTTAAACATGTGCTTTTCATAAAACGGATATAGGCGGGGCTAAGTTTATGCCAGGTTCTGTCAGAACCATGTGTAAACATGTAGTTTCTGTGTTAGTTCATGTTTAACATATTAGCTTGTAGCTAGCATGTTTGATGGAGCCACTTCAAAGCACAGCTTTAGTTAAGTGCTTTGTAAACTGTTTCATTGTTTTAAGTCTATAAAATGGTACGTTTATAATGTTTCATATCCTTATAAACTGGAAATGGAGCCAAAGACATATTAACATATACTCTTATTTCTGCTGAACTGAGAGACACCACTACATTGTATAGAACTAAAATATGAATTTTGTAAATTGTTACAATGTTATTATTTAGAATCTGGGGAAATTAAAAGCCTGATTTGGAAAACATTCTAGCGATCTTCATTGCACCCTTTTCTTATTTCTGTGCTACTATTTTTCTGTTGAAGTACTATAGGAAATTAAGCTTTCTTTTTTTCTTTTTACAGTACTGAGAAGCATTAAAAACTGATGGCTTCACTACCGCTTTCCAACCCTCACATTTAAAAGGCTTTTTCCACAGTGGCTACTATGCTAAAACACTAAGCACAGCATTGGTAAATTGGATTGGCTCTTATCTGGACACATTGTGGCTTAAAAAAAAAAGTTGAAACCCTTCTGCTCCTGTAAACTGTGACCTAAAATGAGCAATATGCTTCATGGTAATTGCATTTATTGTGAGCAGAGCCAGACACTATGGTAATTACATATAGTTACAGTCTGCATCCACATATTTTTGATTTATGTATTTTTGCTTGGGCTGACAGATAAATAAGAAAAACCGCAGTATTAAGCAGTAATAAATATGAATTATTTTGCAATCTGCTGGGAAATAATATTGTAATCTGCGAGGTGGCGGACTGAACCAGTGGCTGTATTTCAGGAAAGATCGAGGAGTATGGTGCATTTTGAAGGCGCTGTTGATCAAAGCTTGGTCGTTTCAGCCCAGCTGTGCACCTGCTCTCAGCCACCGCTGCTCAACATTTATTTATATATTTATTTGTTTGTCTATCTATCTATCTATCTATCTATCTATCTATCTATCTATCTATCTATCTATCTATCTATCTATCTATCTATCTGTTTTTTTTCCTTGGGATAACAATGCTATATTAAACTGCATGAACTGTAGTAAATATGCAATATTTTAGAAGAAAGATTTTAGCAGACACAGTCAAGAGCATGGTCTGCTCTACTGTCTTCTCTGAACAGCAGCTTACTGTCCCATGAATGACTGATTTGTGTATATGTGATTTGTATTTGACCACTAATTGGAATTGCAAGACATTTGCAATTGGCATTTTGAACTTGTGGGATTTGTTTGTTTGTAATATGTGTTGCTTAGTAGCATAAGCAGGTCCCCAGGTAGATTAGATTCTATATCCGATCCCAAATATTAAAATATTTGTGAAGCACTGATGCACATTTTTTACATAATTTTTAAAAATCAGCTGCTGTTTACGTTGTGCCATTGTTCTGTTTATCATGACAATGGCAAACAGACCAATAGAAATGAAATAAAAAGTTTAACACATAATAGGAATACAGGATAATTTGTCAAAAGTGAGAAAATTTTACTGGTCCTCACTAGGAACTGTGCTGGGGGGGGGTGGGGTGTTATGCAAATGTAACTATTTCAGAAAAAAATAAAAGATCAGCAGACGTGTGGAATGTGAAGGATAGCAATACTAACATGTCTTTGTCTTCATGTATATGTGCAAAAATATGCTACTGCTGCTACTACTATTACAACCACTACTGTTACCACTGCTACTGTTGCTACTACTACTGCCACTACTACTGCTACTACTACTACTACTACTGCCACTACTACTACTGCTGCTACTACTGTCACTACTACTACTACCACTTCTGCCACTACTACTACTACTGCTGCTGCCACTACTACTACTACCACTACTGCCACTACTACTACTGCTGCTACTACTGCCACTACTACTACTACTACTACTACTACTACTAGTACTGCTACTACTACTACTATCACTACTGCTACTGCTGCTACTACTGCTACTACCACTACTACTGCTGCAACTGCTACCACCACTATTACTACTACTACAACTACTAGTGCTATTAATATATTATTATATTAACATATTAATAATAATAATAATAACAATAATAATAATAATAATAATAATAATAATTATTATTATTATTATTATTATTATTATTATTATTATTATTATTATTATTATTACTAATAATAATAATAATATTTGTATTACTTAGATCCAGTATTTCAGTGCAGACGTCCACTAAGAACATTTCAGTTTTACGGTGTAACATATCTGCCCCTCTCTTTTCTCTCATTTCTTTCTCTGTCAATCAGAGGTGGAAATAAAAGACCAGTTTGGCTTTAGGTCTAAAAGAAGAGCCTTTAATTAGTGCACTGAAATCCTTTTCTTCCCATTTAAAATGTCCTTTGTAACCTCTGCCCTATCTGGTGGGATTCCATTTCCACAGTTTTTTTTATCCCAAGTGTTCTCTGGGGCAGAAACAACATCTCTTCATTAAAGGTGTGCAGAACATGAGCTACTCAAACACCGGCAAGAGGGCCTTGTATTAGAGCTGTGAAATCTGTTTGTGTATTTTTAGTGAGCTAAAACTGAGTGTTTTGTCCAAATGCAGAGCCCATCTCTCTGTCCTGGAGGGTCTGGGGCCTTCATGGAGGCTCCTGTACAGGAGGCCTCTGCTCAAGTGCTCTGGAGACCTACAGTGGGGTATCCTACACTGCATAATGCTCACCCATGCTCCTTTGTCCAAGTTTAGCACTGTGTTTCTCCTTGTTGCGTCTTCTGAAATTGTTTTTCAGATATGGTTCCTCTCACTCTCTCTTTTCCTATCTTTTTTCTCTCTCTCATTCTTTCACATCTTTACCCCCTATTTATTTTTTCTCACTCTACTCTTTCACTCACTTACTGTCTCTCTCTCTCGCTCTCTTTCTACCTTTTCTCTCTTTTTATTTATCTTTGCTCATCCAGTCTTTTCCTTTCTGTTCCCCAACTTTCTTTCTTGCTTTCTTTCTCTTTCTCTCGCTCTCTTTTATCTCATTTTCTCTATCTTTGTGCTCTTTAACTTCCTCCTTTCTTTTCTTTTCCATTTCCCCATCTCTCTCTCGTATTACTCATTTAGTGCTCTTCTCATCGCAGTCCTGTCGACTGTGTATCTGACCTTTCTGCGAAATCCAGTTGAGCTCTATGATTCCTGCTCCTCATTCACTCCCTCTGAGCAGGACCTCCTGCAGGCCTTCATTACAGGCTCCTCGTCATCACCCGATGGCACTGTCTAATCACTGCTGTGCTTCATCTGAGGCCCGTCTGAGCCAGAGCTGGAGGTTTATTTATGAGAACACTCACACCTCCAGCTGCAGCATGGCTGTAATCTGCCAGGTCATTATTTAGCCACACTGTTAACAAGCACCATCAGAGGAGTGAGTACTATCGGTGCACTTTGTGTGATGTGGTGTGTTCACAATGACACAGTCACCTTCATTTACTAACACAAAAACAGGTGCCTTAAGCTACCGCAGGAACAGCTTATAGAAAGGCTAGGGTGCAGGTTACCATAGTTATAATAGTGAATATTCTTGGTAGAACATGGAGATCTTATATATAGTGAGAAACACAGAGAGAGAGAGAGAGAGAGAGAAGGAGAAGGTGAGTGAGGGAAAGAAAAATTACAAATGATGGTATGCTGTGGAAGTGTGTGGAAATGTGTGTGCCTCCAAATAGGATGGAGAGAGCGAGAAAGAGAGAGAGGGGGAGAGATATTAGAAATGATGGCATGGCACTGTCCCATCAGGACAGAATCCATCAATGTCAGAGAGGAGGTGGAGTAGAGTCTTAGTGGAGCTCCATTTCACTCCATTTCACTCACCTCAGCTCCTTCCTTCATGAACACACAGATACACACCCACCCACCAACCCACCCACCCCCACACACCCACCCCCACACACACACCCCCACACACACACACACACATGTTCTTGAATAACAGTTAAGGCTTTACTTGATGCCTTCACTCCAGCCTGAAGAGCCATGTTTCTTATCCCTGGTCTTGAAGACCCACTGCCCTGCACATTTTAGTGTGTTTCCTGCTCTAACATGCCTACCTTGACTAGGTAAATGACAGAAGATGGGCTAGTTTTTCAGTTTAGGCCATACATATCAAAAAATGGTCAAAAAACACCTGTAGGATAATGCTAATTTCAGCTAACACCTATAAGCTTTTAGTAGTGTTTTGTAGAGTTTTCCAGAGTGTAATTCTGAGTGTATTTTTTACCTGTAGGGGGCAGTAATTAGACAGTCCAGACTGTAGTTCTCTGTGTTTACCTGTGGGGGGCAGTAATCAGACAGTCCAGACTGTAATTCTGTGTGTTTACCTGTGGGGGGCAGTAATCAGACAGTCCAGAGTTTGTTTAACTTGTGGGGTTTGAGCTTCATCATTCACTACATTTGAAAGAAAATATATATTATATTACATATATTTTAACCAGTCACCATAGTGGTGCTGCATTTCTTGAACAGTTGAACTTGGCCTCTGTAATGATGGCTACTTTGATGGGTACAGTGGAAGCCAGGGTGTAACGATCTCGGGTGTTCTGGCAGCAAACTCAGGCAGGACGTGATCGTTACAGAAAGACAGACCACCGACGGCAGCAGAGGCAGGATGCTACTACGATCTGGGCATGAGTATGGTGGCCGGCTGGCTTAGCCGTGGGGGGGGGCCAGTTAAAGGTGGCTCAGGACCTCACCAGCGATGGGAGGCTGGGGGGACTGGTCTCAACGGTGCACGCCCTGCTGGGCAACAAGCAATCCCTTCAGGTGGAGGAAATTCCTGGGGGGGAGAGAGGGGCTGTGAGCCGCTGCCAGCGCAGGGCCGAGGGAGCCGCCGCAAGCCGCCACCTGCGCAGAGCCGAGAGAGCTGCCGCACTGTTGCCAGTGCAGAGCGGGGAGAATCGCAGGCTCGGCACAGGGAACATCGCAGAAGCAGCCCAGTTTCTGCGGGACGTTGTTTGCGCGGCCCGAGCTACGGGTTCCACAGCCTGGGCCGCCACAATTTCCATGGGCATGAACACTGGGGGCCCTGATATGGCCTTCCCCAGGTGTTGCAGGGGGTGCTGGGTGGCATGTGTGTGTTTTAAAGGTTCATGTCAAGTCTCTTTATGTGCCCTGTGTTTCTCATTATATTCAATAAAAGCAACACACAAAAATAATGAAAATAAAAATAAACATTAATAATATAAATAAAAATAAATAACTGAAATATATATATGACAAATAATAATGTGCTTAATAATGAAATTAAAAAAACATTAATAATAAAATAAATAACTGAACACAAAATAGAAAATAAATGAATACAGTAAATAAAATGCAAATAAAATATTATGTAAATATTTTATTTTATTTAAACATTATAATTTTATTTCCAATCTATTTCAAATGACTATGTCAGTGCATGTAACAAAAAGTGTTAATGGCACAGGAGAAGGGGGCAGTATTGTTGGCAGGCAATAACCTATGGTGACCATTTGTAGGGTTTGTAAGCAATGTTAGCCTCACAGAGACAGTTCTAAACTAAAGAAGAAATATTTGGGCAGTAAATATGCTGATAGGCTACATCTGGGGTAAGTGGGAAATTGTGTAAATTAGACTTCATCATAACCCTCCCTTAAACAGGCTTTTGAGTGTGATAGAAATCCCATAAAAGCCTATTACGTGGATAAGCACAAATATAATCCGAAGGTGTGATGTAGTTATTAAACTGTCGGGCCACTTATACAGCATCCGCGTCTCATTTTGATATTGCTCATACAGTGGCGGGTCAGAAGCATGCGGATGAACGGTCTTTGAAAGAGAAGCACTTTCATTCATTGCCTGAAATAATCATCACAGGAGGGTGAACGGCGCCGTGTGCTGCATGCTGATGAATGATTAATGTGCTGCTCAGGCTGCCTAAAAGGCTGGAAAGGTCAGCAGCTCTAAAGGACACTTCTGCTCTCCACTGATCTCAGAATAGTTACAGTGAAACACGATGGGCAAATGTCACCCACCGTAAAGCTGGCTACTTCATGAACTCATCCAGCATGAGACGATCCCGGTGTTTCAGTCACGATCAAATATTGTACATTTATAGCCTGGATGGTGAGAGTGACTGTAGCAATGGATTGTTCAAATGCCTATTCACTGTAAATGGCTTGCAATCAGGGCATCGAATTGCTATGGAGGATTAGGAAGGAGTGTGTGGTTCTCAGTTGACTCATGTTAAAGGCCTCATATCTTTCATTTTTTCGATGTAGCATAAAAACATTGTATATAAACAATGCATATTCAGCACTTTATCCCCCAATTACTCATTTACCTGTGGTATTTTAGCACCAAATTAACAGCATTGCACATAAACATTTTTTGACTGTTGGAGATTAAACACAGAGATCTGAAGCTTGTAAAAAATATTCCATGTTTTGTCTTAAGCTTATGACAAACATAGTATAATACTTTATCTTGTATGTAGTGTTTCAACAGTGAAGCCTTAAATGTCATGACATAAAGCTACTGCTGTTAACCATCTGACTAAAAACCCAATATTTACCTTTCACATCCTCATTATGCTGTAGGTCTATCTGACACTTCAGGACGTCAGTCCAGTACCTGAAGGCCTGATCAATGAGAGAGCTCACCTAGCCTAGATACCACAAATTAAAAAGTCTGATTGGATTTTTTCCCATTGGGCATTTTAAGAATTTAGCCCAGTTGTTTCCAACCAAAACTTAATACTGAAATCAGAATAACACAGTGTTACACGTTTGTGTTTCTGGCATCTGGCAAGTGTTATATGTCAGCTGATTGTGTCTACATCCTGTGTAAAAACAGCTCTATTCATCACAAACTTTGATTTTATGACCACAACCCACAAAAGTGGGTTCATATTTATAGTGGCAAAACAGATGAATTTTCATCTTATCTGGAGAATCCCAGAAATTTGTAGAACATTCTGGACAATTCTTGAAACCTCTGGACAGTTCCCACAGTTCCAGAATATTTTGGAAGTTCTACTTGGCGTTTAAAGTGAATGGAGAATGTTCTTGAAAACAGATATATTTCAACATGTCATTTTTCTGAGCACAGAAGCAAAGTTTTTGTGGAACAACAGCCATTTTCTATTAATTTTATGCAGAAGGGGAAGCACGCTTTGCACTCTGGAACAAAAATAAGATCGAGCTCTGTTATGTACTTGCTGAATTTTATTACCATTATTCTATTAATTAAAAATGACATCACATGTTTTCTAGGAACACAATATATATACTTTAAATTAATAGAAATCATTAGTGTAATGTATACGCCCCTTGTGTTTCACATGTCTGTTTTGTTGTCTAGCCATGTGTATTTTTCCTCGTGTTGTGTTTGATTCACTCGGTGTGGGTTATTGTATTGTCTTTCTGCATCGTTTCGTGTCTTGGACTTTTTGCCTCGTTTCATGTTTATACCTGCTCCAGTGTCTTTAGTCTTTATTGTTGAAAGTAAGTCGAGTTCGTGTTTTCTGTACCTCCTCGTTTTTGTTTTTCTAGTCAGTGTATCTGTTAGTGTTCGTGTGTATTTAAAAAAAAAAAAAAGGTACAAATTAAATTCCCCGTGCACTTGCTTCCTCCAACCCCTCGACCCAGATCCAACCTTGGGAATCCTGACAATTAGACCTTCTCTGATGGCCTAGAAGGCCTTGAGGGTTCCCCTCTAATAGAGTTAAAGAGCTGGGTCATTGTGTTAAAAGCAAACAATAAAATGTGTAGAGCAGTGGGCTTCCAGGACCAGGACTGGGAAACACTGCATGACCACTGTCCGATCCACCCACCCATTCAGACCAAAGTTACTTTTCTGTGGTTTAGGGGTTGCACATGTGATTGGTGGGTCACAAGTTCAAGTGGCCCAGGCACCACTGAGTCACCCTTTGGCTATTTCAGTGTAATCTTGTGCATCAAAATTTCCACCCTCCACTGATGTCAGATTAGTGTGGAAGTACAGAAAATTGGATGCTAGATTATTTTTCCAAGCGTCATACATAGTGGCCTAGTGGTTAAGGCATTCCCCCTGTGAATGGAAGGTCACAGGTTCAAGTCCCGGCCCAGGCACCACTGAGGTTTCTTGAGCAAGGTATCGTCCTGCTACACTGCTGCACGTGTGGATGGGTTAAATGTAGAGGTCACATTTAGTTGTGGTGCACTTTGTGTGATGGGGTGTGTTCACAATGACAAATAGTCGCTTTAAATTTACTTAAAGGCACAGTAACAAAACACCCTACTTAATTCGGGATGAAGATACAACCACACAAATGTCATAAGCGAACCTTGGGGGCAGCAAAAACAAGCCAGCTTTAGGCAGTGAAAGTGACTATTTGTCATTGTGAACACACTCAAGCACTACATTGAAATGTAACCTCTGCATTTAACCCATCACACGTGCACACGTGGAGCAGTGGGCAGCTGTCAACAGCATCCGGGGAGCAGTGTAGCCGGATGGTACCTTGCTCAAGGGAACCTTAATGGTAGCGGCCCAGGACTTGAACCTGCAACCTTCTGTTCACAGGGGCAGTGTCTTAACCACTAGGCCTCCCCTGCTCATGGGCTCTTTAAACTTTGTGTTTGTACTTTATGCTTTCTCTAGTCTTGAAATAAAAGCTTATAAAAGGTTTAAGGAAGTAAACAGTGCACGGTGCCAGAATAGTATTTAATATATTTATGGACAGCGATGAAAAATATCTGATGTCCTAAAGACAACATGACTTTTCTAATAGCTGGTCAATCACCCTGTTATTAGACGAGTATTTTTTTAATCTACAGATCTTTCTTGTTATTCTTTAAGATTATTTCATCTTCAAAGTTATCTCAGGATAAAGAAAAAGAAGCTCTCTAAAATACTAAGGCTCTTTATACTGCTTACATTTTTCTCCGGTATGTACTGTAGATGGCAGCAATACACTGTCTGCCATGGTATTAATATACACACTGGCTGAAATGACAGAAATGGAGACACAAGGTTTTGGTCCGAAAGCCATGATATGTGACACTAAAATGGTTTTCCTGCAGTACTTATTTTCCTTACGATGACCTGCATATGTTCCATGAAAAAAAACAAACTGCAGCATATTAGAGTCTTGTGTCTGAGTGCAGCTGACTCTTCTCAACATGTTGCTCTGCTTACTTCACAGAACTGGACCTCTGGCAAGGAGGAGGGGTGCATTTACCCAGACTGACCACAAGGAGGAGCTACAACCTAAAATGGGCTTTGAAGAGAAGCTGTAAGACCAGTAAGGGTGAGTGAAGAGAACAGGGCTGGGCAATTAATTTCTGCAGGGTGCCATGTGAAAAATCTGAACTGGCCAAACTGACGATAACTTGAACTTAATTCTGCTCAATATTAATTTTGTCCCATAAAAAAACAGTACATTTTTAATTTTGTTCAGCTGCTACTGATAATCAAAAGTATAAGAATATTCAGTAAATATTTATTCATTGTGGTGTAGGTCGAAGAGGAAAATAAAGGTAACTATAAGGTTACTATAAAAGTAATTTTTAAGATTTATATTTAGAATGTCAGCCTGCACTGAGGACATATTGTTTAGTTACTGAGTTTGGTTCTGTTTCTGTTCTGTGGATTTGTTTGCAGTGTTAAAATTAAAAAGTTTGATTAAAATATTAAACAAAAGTAAGAATGCCTGCTTTTGTAACAGAACAAATACACAAAATTAGGCACTTACAAGGCTTCTCATAAAAACACTAAATGCAAAAGGGTTTATGAACACCCAAAGCATTCATATTTGCCAAGATAGGCTAAAAAAAGAGACTTCAGATGATAATAAACTAAGAGCTGTTTCGGAGCCGAAAGAACAGGCTCTTCTTTGGGAGCCATGCCACAAGAGCCAGCTCTCTAAAAATAGCCGAACTTCCAATCACTAGTTACTGTAAGTTGTACGCCCGTGGACCGTGCCCGGCCCTGCCCCACGACTTCACAGCCCGAGACACAGACGAGACATCTATCTTCGGGCCGGATTAAAAAGACCAATGGGCTACACTACTAATCACTGCACTTCTCTGCTGTTCCATCTGTACACGTGTGATGGTTATATACAGAGGTCACATTTCTAGTGTGTTCACAATGAAAAATTATCACTTCACTTTATATAAAAGCCTCTGTCTTGTTTCCATTATCAGCAGATATTGAGACAAATCTAACTAATGTCGCAGAACAAGACAGATTTAGCTACGTTTACCCTTTGGCTATTTCAGTGTAATCCTGTGCATCACAATTTCCACCCTGCACTGATGAAGTACAGAAAATTGTCTGCTAGATTATTTTTCCAAGTGTCATACATGGGAGGCCTAGTGGTTAGGGCATTCCCCCTGTGAATGGAAGGTCACAGGTTCAAGTCCCGGAACGAGGACCACTGAGGTTCCCTTGAGCAAGGTACTGTCCCGCTACACTGTTCCCTAGGCACTGTTGATAGCTGCCCACTGCTCCACGTGCAGATGGGTTACATGCAGAGGTCACATTTTGTTGTGGTTCACATTGAGTGTGTTCACAATGACAAATTTCTTTCATTCAAAAACTGTTCATTCGTTTTCTACCCCACTTATTCTGAACAGGGTTGTGGGAGAGCTACTGTTACTGTTTGCATCTGAAGATGCTATGTTTGTAGGACCATTTGAAGGGCTAGTTGCAAGCTACCTCTCAATTCCCAAAGAAATGGGACACATGCAAAATGTAGGGGTGGTGGTAGGGTTAAGACCAAGGAACTGAGGAATGGATTTTTTTGGGAGAGGAGTATTGTCCCGTTATTGTCTGATGCAGGATTATTTGCTGAAAAGTCCTGCGTCTTTGTCATATTGTCCAGATGTTTTCAGTTGGTGAAAGGTGTGGACTGCTGAAGTTCAGCACCTGGACTCTTCTACTACGAAGGCCTGCTGTTGTAATAGCTGCAGTATGAGGTTTAGCTTTGACCTGCTAAAAATGCAGGTCCTTCTCTGAAAAAGACGTAGTCTGGATGGGAGCATGTGTTGCTCTAAAACCTGTGTATAGCTTTAGCATTGATTATGCCTTTCCAGTTGTGCCCCCCCTGTTCATTCGTTTTCTACCCCACTTATTCTGAACAGGGTTGTGGGAGAGCTACTGTTACTGTTTTAGGACCATTTGAAGGGCTAGTTGCAAGCTACCTCTCAATTCCCAAAGAAATGGGACACATGCAAAATGTAGGGGTGGTGGTAGGGTTAAGACCAAGGGAATGGAATCGGTATTTGGCTCAAAGACATCCCTTCCCAGCAGTATTTCTTCTAGAAGTGGGCTCGTTCAGCAGGATAATGCATCCTCTCATGCTGCAAACATTATTCAGGGATGGTTTGAGGAACATGACTGCAAGGTGGTCTGACTGAGCATCTGTGGGATGTGCTGGACATACCAGTACTTTGGATCCTTAGAGGCCCCACCTAACAAAGAAAAAGACTTGAAGGATGTGTGCTTACGTCTTGGTACCAAAGCGCCAGTCTATGCCTCAACGAGTCAGAGGTTGTTTTGGTGGCAGGAGGGGATTGTACACAATATTAGGTATGGTTTTAATGTTCTGGGCGGTGTATTATTTTATATGAACAAAAATGAAGTAGCTCAAATGGTAATGCGCTCGCTTAGCGGACACCACTGAGGTTCCCTTGATTAAGGTACCGTCCTGCTACACTGGGTGCTGGGTGCCCACTGCTCCACGTGCACATGTGATGGGTTAACTGCAGAGGTCACATTCGTTGTGGTGCTTGAGTGTGTTCACAATGACAAATAGTCACTTTCACTTTTCACTGAATTATTTACAAGTAAAAAAAAAAATATCGTCATCTATTATTTTTTATTACCAAATCTGTGGAGTAAAGCAATTTAACAAATACGGAAGACATAAATATGAAAAGTGACACATGAGCTGCTTTTACAAACTGTCCATTTTGAGCACTACTTCAGGAAGGTAAACTAGGCAGTGTTCATAAAGAGAAATGTTTTCCTTCATAGAAAAACAAAATTGCACAATTAATAAACCACAACGTACTGGAAATGTTTAGCTCACTGTTACACGGCTGCATGGTGTGAACACTTTTACACATATTCTCTTGATATATTATGAGTATATCGTGTGTCATGCATGATCTTGTAAGACCGCTTCTTTTACATTTTTCACTTTTACATTTTTCACTAGTCATAGTGCAGCATTACGTGTTATGTGAATTTCTTGTGTGTCCAATAACAGTGGGGAAAACTTACTACATTCAAAAAAAGAACTGAAATATTAATAAATTATTCATATGTATATAACAACAGCACTACTCATACATATAAAAAAACACTCCGAAGTATGTATTTCAGCACGGCTACTTTGGCAGTTGTTCTGAAATTTTGCGCCATCGTCCAGACACTCTTTCCTTGTTTTTCTTTGAAAAGTCAGTCTTTTCCATCAAAAGCACAGCAGCTATTAAACATCTTACATCTCCAGCTGTCTGTATCTACGCATCAGCAGCCCTGGCTGGAGGTCTCATTGGTTTCGCTCCAGATGAACAGCTAACTAGCTAGGGGAAGGTAATTCCTACATCAGCTATGGTATTGAGGTGACTGACCAGCCCACTGCCCAATCGCAGTGACGCTACAGTGCAACGCCTCATCCGTTGCTGAAGCTGCAGGCCCAGCCACTTACAACCGGATGTAAGAGCTGCGCCTTTAAGGCCGAGCCACTGCTAATTCGACAACAGTCCAGCAGAGAGCACCTTTTCCTCTGTTTGTACTCCAGCTCTTCCATGTCTAGTCCTCAGATCAGCCACTGGTGGGAGCTGATGGGATATTTCCTCCGTCTCTCACAGGAGCCTGTTATGTTCCCTCCTCTTTACTCTCTTCTGGTTTGGTGTCAGAGTCTGAGGAGCCTTGGCTTTTCGCTCCATCATTTCCCTCATCTAAAGGAGGCAAAAGGAAAGAGATGTTATGACTGCAGTCTTGCACCATAGCAAGTACCCTTTCAGTACATTTAATTATTTATTTAAAGAGTTAACACTGATGTACAACCACAATTCCAAAGTAAGTTCCAAGTAAATTGATCTGCAAATTTCATAAACCCATTTTTTATTCACAGCAGAACACAGAAAACACATCAAATGTTTAAACTGAGTACATGTTCCATTAAAGGAAAAAAATAAGGTCATTTTAAAATTCATGCAGCAGCACATCTCAAAAAAAGTTAGGACAGGGCCATGTTTCCCAAATTGTACCCTCCCCTCATCTTTTAACAACAGTCCATAAACATCTGGGAACTGAGGAATGGATTTTTTTGGGAGAGGAGTATTGTCCCGTTATTGTCTGATACAGGATTATTTGCTGAAAAATCCTGCGTCTTTGTCATATTGTCCAGATGTTTTCAGTTGGTAAAAGGTCTGGACTGCTGAAGTTCAGCACCTGGACTCTTCTACTACGAAGGCCTGCTGTTGTAATAGCTGCAGTATGAGGGTGAGCTTTGACCTGCTAAAAATGCAGGTCCTTCTCTGAAAAAGACGTAGTCTGGATGGGAGCATGTGTTGCTCTAAAACCTGTCTATAGCTTTAGCATTGATTATGCCTTTCCAGACGTGCCCCCCCCCCCAATACAATTAGAGATGCAGACTTTTAAGCTAAAGGTTGATAACGTGCTAGATGGTCCCTCTTCTCTTTAGTCAGGATGCGATGTCCGTGTTTGCCATAAAGAATGTCAAATTTTGATTTGTCTGAACCCCCGAACAGTTTTCCACTTTGCCTCTATTTTAAGTGAGCTTTGACAGAGAAGATGGCGCCGTTTCTGGATCATGCTCACATTTGGCTTCTTCTTTGCATGATGGAGCTTTAACCTGCCTTGTGAACGGCACGGTGAACTGTGTTCACAGACAGATTTCTGGAAGTGTTCCTGAGCCCATGCAGTGATTTCCATGACAGAATCAGGCTTGTTTTTAATGCAGTGCCATCTGAGGGCCTGAAGATCAGAGGCTTCCTGTATTGACTTTGTCCCATGCACACAAAGAATTCTCCAGATTCTCAAAATCTTTTGATGATATTATATTATTATAATATTAAGTCTTTACGTTGAGGAACATCACTTTAAAATTGTTCCACAATGTGTAGATGCAGTTTTTGTGGCAGCGTTCAGCTCGAATGAAGTGAGAACACATAACTAAAATGGAAAGAGCTGTTGTGCCATTGACTGTACAAATGGATTCAACAAGAAGTCTAAAAAAGCTAAAGAGAAACAAGAGCATTTGGACTCGTTTTGCTTGTGTATTTCCCCAGCATTAAAATCAATTACAAATACATGTCAGGAAATGTCAAAGTCCATGGGCCACAAGTTCTTTGGTAGGTTGTAAAAATCACAGTCATGTCCAACTGCCTTTAAATGTTTTTTTTACTCCCAGTTTCGCATTTTCCCCTACTGAAAGCATCCAATTTGTAACATGTTTGGCCGGGGTGTGTTCTGGTGGGAAACATTAAAAAAATAATAAAAATAAATTTGACACTTCAAGTTCATCCTGTAGATCAGTTGCTAATATGTGAAATCACCAAGCAGATAAATTGGTATGAATCACCTCCCACTGCACAATCACTGGATGTGATGAACAAATGCTAAAACTTCTGTGTATTTATTTGTTATTTACAACAATATGAAAAAAAATCTTGTGGGGCAATTTAAATATAATTTATGTAAAAATTGATGTTAGAATAAAAATGCCCTAAAATGCATTACAATCGCAAATACAAATACTCGTGGGTGAGGAAACTGGAGAGATTCACCATCCCTTGAGAGCCGAAAGGCCGCGGGGCATGATAAGCTTAGCTGAAGTCACTGCTATGCTCTGCATGGGCAGCTGTTTGTTAACAGAAGTTCCTATAAAGCACATTTTTAAACTAAAGGCTCATGCAGAGAGCCACTAACAAGCTCCCAAACCTCCCTACTTTGCCTGAAGCTCATTCATCTGCTCCATAATTCATGGCTGCCCTGCATTTCAGTGCCAGATTAGATTACAGAAGTAGTTCCATGACGCGAAGCCTTCAGAAGGCCTCCTCTGCTTGCTCCGCTATCTACAAATGACGAATGACACACTGCCAATTAGACTGAATACTGAGGTAATCGTATTGATTGGCTTCAGAGCCTTCAATTCAAGTTCAGTTGAGATCAAGTTTCAAATCTAATGGCTCCTGTGGAGATGTAAGTAGGCTGTAATAGAGTATTACATCAGCAGCATGGGTTCAATTCAAAAGCGCTAAAATGTGACCCCAGCCTTGGCTCCATCTTTGTAGGTTTAGGAAGATGTTTAATTCAGTTCAGTTTAACTCTTATTTCTATAGCCCTTTTTATCACAGACGTTGTCATAGTCACTTTACATAGTCCGGGTCCGAGACCCTAACGAGTGAGCCAAAGGCGAAGGAGGCGAGGAAAAACTCCCTAAGCTGGAGGAAAAAACCTTGGGAGGAACCAAGACTCAGAAGAAGAACCCATCCTCCTCCGGTTAATAAAATAAAGAACAGTCTCAGTTTATAAAGGTATCATTTGTTAAGGTCAATGACTTTCATGGCTAAGATTGTGGGCAGCAAACGAACAACTGTTTGAAGGTACAAGCAGTTGGAACTGCTTAAAAAAAAAAGTAGTAATAATGAGACACAGCCCTGAATGTCTTGTTACTATAAAATGGCAATATGAGAAAATGCACCAATGTCCAATAACTGAGAGAAAGGTAAACATGAGATGATCTCACTTGCCTGCTTTGTTGATGTTGAGCTCAGAGAGAGTTTGGGAGAGCTGACTCGTGTCCAGCACACCGGATTCCCCCAGAATGTCATGCACGGCATTTCTCCTGCCTGTCCTTCCAGAGGCTATAAAGTCTTCATACGTCGCCTCCACATCAGTCATATCTAACTCACTTCAACATATCAGTGTCTGTGAGAAACAGGGAGCAAAGGAATGTTAGAGCCAGAGAGACGACTGTTTTAAAATCCCCGCCCCACTTATCATACGCAGTCGTGCTGATGTCCTAGCAAACCTCCACAGCCAGAGGCCGAAGAGCAGAGGCAGAAATGGTACCAAACACTGAATAAAACATGTCTGGATGACATTGTGTTGTTCTAGCAATGTTCCTAAATACCACATGGAACAAAGACAGCTTCTCCCTGGCCAATACCATATAAGAACATAACTTAGCAAATTCTCACGTAAGTTCTGACTTATTCATGTGGTCTAAATAATGACTGAGTTAAGAGGAAAAAGTACAGCGTCAGAACTTCTGTGACACATTTCCTATTTTGGATATCAAAGAAATCTCCCTCAGAGGTGCCCACGTGTTCCTCTGTGGCATTACAGTGCCTCCAAACTCCACTACTTGCCCTTTAAGATTACTGCATAATAATCAAGGCAAAAATTCTCCTGAAGACCAACCCTCTAGTGAAAGTGACTGTCACTGTGAACGCACTCAGCCACACAAAGTGCATCACAACGAAATATGACCTCTGGATTTAACCCATTACACGTGCACGTGTGGAGCAGCGGGGAGCTATCAACAGCACCCGGGGGAGCAGTGTAGCGGGACGATATCTTGCTCAAGGGAACCTCAATAGTGCCTGGGTCAGGACCCAAAGATTATTTTGACAAAAGTAATTAACATATGGTGGATGTTTAGCACACTGTAAAAACTGTGATTGGATAGAGGGCTGATTTGCATATTGTGGTCTCCTGCTTTTCTTTCTGCAACGAAAACACATGTGAACATTAGAATCAGTGCAAACATACAGTGCAGCAGTGAAAAGAATGAAGATCTGGGTGTAAACAGTAGTTGATGGTGTGTGAGCTGTTAGAAGACACAGGTTCAGCTCCAGATTTCTCCTCCATGTCTCCAGTTACTGCATGGATATGTGTGAAGCTCCATCAGCATCTGATTTCATCTAATGAAGGACTGATTGAGCCCAAACCAGTGATTTGATGGGAACTACAGTAACACTGGGAGAACACACTGATACACACAAAATCACTGTTTACTGTTTAAGTGTTTATTCTAATATTAGTGTTTTGAGAAAACAGAAACATTCACTGCCCAGAGAAACAGCTTTAATCAGCATTTTCTAAAGTTTTTTCTAAAACTTTTGCACAGTACCGTATTATTAGCCCTGTAGCTCAGGCACAAAAATTGATTTGCTGACTAATTCCAACTGGGATATATTCTATTCATAGCAGAAGCATTTCTTTAACAAACAATAACAATATATTGTTAATGATGTATCAATATATTGTGCATCCCTTGCATTCAGCATTGACAGTTATTATGAAGAAAAAAAGAAAATATTAGTGCATGCCTGCTGGAGAGCTAACGATTTCACTCCAGAGAATGAAAAGGATGCTACGGAGCTGAGAATTCATCAGCGCGTCCGCATAATCTTCTGGTCCTGTCTGACTAAATACCGGTCATTAGACATTAGAACTATGCCCCTGCTGTGCTCTGAGAAGCTCTGCGGCTATATTTAGTTCATGTCATCATCGCGGCTCAGTTGTTCTCAGCTGTTGCCTTCAAAATGGTGTCACAGGGTGGATAAACAGTCGTAAGGAGGTCACCATTATGAAGCAGTTGGCGCACCCAGAGTAAGCCTGTTTGATTATTTAGCCCAGATATTGCTTTCAGTGCTGTGTAAAAGCCCATCCATCTTCATTTCATGTGCATTTCTTGTGAAGGGGCATTAATGCTTCCTGTTAGCACTGAATCTGTTCCAAGGCGCCCGGATAAAACAAACATTTCAGATGGTCCAACAGGGATCTGAGCATTATAAAGCTGCACATGAAGGACCCATTTGCTAATAGGACTACTGGCCTAATGTAATGGGGGTTTGGGTCTAAAATCATACTCTCAGTAAACTAAGCTTTCTAACAGTATATACACAGTAAAACATTGCTATTGATACAGTTATTACTATAGATGTATCTCTCAGATGCTTATATATTTTAAAGCATTTATCTGCAGGTAGTGATAAAGAGCATCGCTATTAATTACAGTATTAATCAAGTAATCCAGGTTGTTTTGATGATAATCTAGTAACCATATACAAAAACATTATTACGGCAAACTTTTTCACTTGAAATTTGTAACTACATACATGCGCTGTGGTCGAATAGTCTTTTTTACATAAGTTCCTGACTGAGTGAAATGATTCGGAAGTACTCTGAAGTGGCAGGTGTGATGAGAGCTGGTGGAATTCTCTAAACATTAAGGAAAAGTGCTTCAGTGCTTCCTTTTTTATCTCTTTTACCATAGGGCACACTGGACCATCCTTTATGTAAGGAAAGGAGATAATACCCTTCCATTCTCTCTAGCAGCAGCAGCAACATGTAAAGAGATTCCATTCGTCAGGTTTTCCACAACAGCAGACTCACTGCAATAACTCATACTTAACTCATAATTATGTAGTCTAGGTTAAGTGGAATTTTCTTAGCACTCTTTTACAAGTTCTTCCTCGCATCTTTTACTGACCTTGTGCTGTTTTTCAGCAAAGTCAGGTGTAAGTTGTTAAAAAAGGACACAATGTTTTCACTATTCAACTAAAGCCATATGTCTGTGAAATCCTGCTGGTGTAGATTTCTGACCTTTCAATGGTAGGACAAAGCAACTTGAGTGCTTACAGTGTCCCCTGGTGAATCTACCAAACACAGCTTTATGATGATCTGTGGCTATGTTTATCATTCCAAATGCAATTAATAAGCCAGTTATTTACATCGAATATTTTTTTATTGAGTCATCCTGAAAGCCCTAACTGATACCCATTAGCTTCCAACATCAATGGAAGAATCCCTATAATTTTGCTAGCATCCCTAGACATTCAGACAACGACATGAGGCCTCAAAACAATCACATTGCTGGGATTTTGCTGTGAGCAGTTCTGAGTGTTTTTGAGTTTTGATTAAACAAGGTGATCACATGATCCAAAAAAATGGATTTTTAATCTTATTTTCATCAAATCATTGGACAGACTTTAACATTGCTGCGTAACCAATGTACTATTAACATTTGCCAAGCATTTTTTTAATCACGCTACAATATTTTTTCCATAAATGAGCTGCTCTTTAAAAAAGGGTCATTTGGATTATACACCGCTAGAACCTCACCTGGTGTTTTCCAAATGTCGCTAAACTGAAGAACCGAAAAAAAGCCCTGAGCCGTCGCTGTCTCTTCATCAAACTGCCACAGAAAGTCTAGCCAATGACATGGTGACACACACACATACTCTCCTACCTACTACAACCTGTACCTGTCCAGAAGTGAGGAGAACCAGGCCGGGCAGAAATCTCAACCATGGTTCATAACTGTCTATCACTCTCTCTCTTCCTATATCACTCTCTTTTTCTCTTCCTGTCTCCAAGCCCCTTGGCACCCAAGTTCAAGTCCAAAACAAAATCAATACGCTCTGTGGGTGGGCAGACAGTTCCTTTAGGCAAAAGTGACAACTGTACAGAAGGCTCCGTGCACATGCTCACTCCAAGTGTGCCAAAGCAGGCCTTGCTGGCATCAGCCAACCCACCCACACAGACAGCTTGTGCAACAGTTTTAACAAAAACATCCCTGAATGGATTGACAGACTGTACCATTCAACAAGTATGACACATGCAGCTGATCCACTCTTGGATATCAGGCTTATTTTCTTTCTGAATATGAAAACAGTAACCTGTTTCTACACTATAGGGCCCTTGTTTGTCTAATACCAGGTTATTGTTCTTACGAATGAGTTATGGTCCATAATATAGCCTTAATCACCTTAATACTTTTGACTTGCACTCTGCTCAATGTTTACTCAATGTTCTTGCACTCTACTCAATTATATTGCACTCTGCTCAATATCCCAGCACTCTGCTCAATGTTTACTCAATGTTCTTGCACTCTGCTCAATGTTTACTCAATGTTCTTGCACTCTACTCAATGTTTACTCAATGTTCTTGCACTCTGCTCAATGATCTTGCACTCTGCTTAATATTCCAGCACTCTGCTCAATGTTTACTCAATGTTCTTGCAATCTACTCAATGTTTACTCAATGTTTTTGCACTCTGCTCAATGATCTTGCACTCTCCTCAATATTCCAGCACTCTGCTCAATGATCTTGCACTCTCCTCAATATTCCAGCACTCTGCTCAATGATCTTGGACTCTGCTCAATATTCCAGCACTTTGCTCAATGTACTTGCACTCTGCTCAATATTCCAGCACTCTGCTCAATGTTTACTCAATGTTTTTGCACTCTGCTCAATGATCTTGCACTCTCCTCAATATTCCAGCACTCTGCTCAATGATCTTGCACTCTCCTCAATATTCCAGCACTCTGCTCAATGATCTTGGACTCTGCTCAATATTCCAGCACTTTGCTCAATGTACTTGCACTCTGCTCAATATTCCAGCACTCTGCTCAATGTTTATTCAATGTTTTTGCACTCTGCTCAATGATCTTGCACTCTCCTCAATATTCCAGCACTCTGCTCAAAGTTTACTCAATGTTTTTGCACTCTGCTCAATAATATTGCACTCTCCTCAATATTCCAGCACTCTGCTCAATGATCTTGCACTCTGCTCAATATTCCAGCACTCTGCTCAATGTTTACTCAATGTGCTTGCACTCTACTCAGTGATATTGCACTCTGCTTAATGTTCTTGCACTCTGCTCAATGTTTACTCAATGTTGTTGCACTCTACTCAATGATATTGAACTCTGCTCAATGTGCAATATTGCTGTTCACACTGGTCACTTTCGTATATCACAAAATTTATACATCACATTAGGGCTGCTCCATTATTGCAAAAATTGTAATACCAATTATTTTGGTCAGTATTGAGATGCTGATTATTCTACACGATTACTCATTGACTTTAAAATATCACATTTATTGCACTTACATAAAACAATTTTTAACATGAATTTTCTTACATTTTCAATAGATAAACTAATAGGC
>JBBPDA010000001.1:11754846-11765057 GCA_037974385.1 Arnoldichthys spilopterus
ATAGATAGATAGATAGATAGATAGATAGATAGATAGATAGATAGATAGATAGATAGATAGATAGATAGACAGTCAGACAGAGAGATATCCAAAGCTACCAGCAGATGTCGCTGTTTAGCCCTGGTTTGTGTGCGTGTACTTGTGTACGTGTGTGTGTGTGTGTGTGTGTGTGTGTGTGTGTGTGTGCTCGCATGTGGATGACAGATCCTGGTTGGGCAGTGCAGCCTGAGCTCCACTCCTGTTCATCCGCTACCGCGCGCGTTCCCATCGCTGCGCCCGGCGGGGCATGAGAGAACGGAGTCTCCGGAGCTCCAGTGCGGACTGAAGTCGGAGGGAGGAAAGGAGGAAAGAAAACAGAGACAGCGCCATTCTTTCGCATCTCGTTTGGTGAGTGTTTGTGTGTTTGTGTGGATGATGCGCGTCTCCCAGCTCGCGCTTTTTTACGGTTAATGTGTACACCTGCGAGGGAGGGGGTTAAAGCCCCAGTGCTGGACAGCGGATCCACACTCCGTGCTGCTGGGATGGAGGAAAGTCTAGCGCGTTTTAGGCTTGTTTTTTTGCACAGGAAGCAGGCGTTGGTGGCGTGGACGCTCATAAACATGTCAATTTGAGCCACATCGAGTCGCTGGGGCCACTTCAACGTATTTTGGCCATTGTAGGGGTTGTTTAGCCTAACCTGCATGTGTGGGGGGCTATTGCTCAATGCACACCTGGCTTTATGTGGCATTAGCATACACCTGAGAGTGCTGGGCTAAGGATAATATGGATGCAACCTACTGTAAAACATACAGCAGACCACATTGCTTAGAGACTTTTGACAAAAGCAATTGACTTCTGCACATGATGTGTCACTCAAACGGCTTTAGTGTAAGACACTGTTAAAGTTACAGGGCTAGGTGCATGTGGTACTCATGGTAGAGGACAAGCATGGCTAATTGCACTCAAAACACAGAAGTGACCCTAAAAAATAAGCTATGGTTTAAAGTTGGAGAGGTCCTTAGGTGTGTCTGCCTGCTCAGTTCATCATTTCCCTGTGTATGTTGCATATTGCATAATGCACTCTGTCCCAGATGCTCCAGATGTTCACTTGTTCGGTGAAAAATGTAAAATATTTCCATCACTGTGGACAGCAGCGTCAGGCAGCCCGGGTGCCCCGTTACGATGGGGTCACATCCTGCTCGGAGGCTGTTTGCTCCAGTTTAATGATATCTGTTGTCGACCCGGAGCAGTGGCTTGCTCACATCTCCATTAAGTCAAAAGCCCTTTACGCTGCTGCATTAATATTCAGAGGAGTTGCCCTTTACTTATGCAGGTTATGCACTGAATGGGTGATATTTGCCCAGCAGCTCTATGCGCGAAAAAGCCCTCATAGGTAGGTGGTGATGGCACAGTTGATACGCTGAGGAGGTTGGTTGAGGTCTGAGTCATGTCCGAAGGAGGTCGGTGGCCAAACTGTATGATGATGTGTGCAGGAAGGATGATGGGGCTGGTCAGAGGCCATGGAACAACACGACACGCATGATTTCTGTATTTGGATGAAATGTGCCGTGCGTGCCAGCTTGATGGACAAGTACAAGAGCTGGGCCAATGAAGCTGTCAGTTAAATCGCCACTGCCTCTGCAGCAAAGCCAGTGCAAATGTTGTAAAGTTAACAGATACGATTGATCAGTATGATCAATTTCAGCTCATAATTATGGTTATACATTGTACATTGTAATGGCTTTAGTTCAACTGAGTTTTACTGACTGTAATTATGGCTAGTTGTGGACAAATGGACAGATGGACAGATACCACTGTCGGCTTGCAATTTTCAGACGACTTAAGAGGTGAAATCCAACAGTTCTTCAAAATCCAGCTTAATTCAGTCAAACAGAGTCACTAAGACCCTGTTCACACCTGGCATTAACACCTGGGTGATTCAGATACA
Source organism: Arnoldichthys spilopterus (assembly GCA_037974385.1). Lineage (NCBI taxonomy): Eukaryota > Metazoa > Chordata > Actinopteri > Characiformes > Lepidarchidae > Arnoldichthys > Arnoldichthys spilopterus. The sequence goes on from JBBPDA010000001.1 coordinate 11,756,774, forward strand.
AGAGGACAGAGGTAGGTACAGGTGTGAAGATGCATTGCGGATGCATTGAGATCCGATTTCTTGGACCACGTTCAGAGGTGCTATGTGGCCACATACTAATGATCATTTTTGGACTGATGGCTTAGAATTAGTTAGACACTTTAATGCATTTAAATGAAACTCCCAATTGTTTTAAACAGTTTTTTTCTGACTGTCGTCAGTGCGAATGGACAGATTCAGTTTACAGTTGTCCACCAATTCTTCAGAAATTTTAGCTTAATTCAAACAGATTCACTAAGGGCCTGTTCACACCTGGCATTAACATACATCCTAATTAATCCAGTCAAAAGTGGACAGTGCTAAGTACAGGTGTGAACCCAAGACTAATTCAAATCCAGTTGCTAAGACCATGTTCGAAGGTGGTCTGTGTCACATATACTTTATATAATTTTCATACTGATGCCAGTTATAAGAAGCTAGAATTGCAGTTGTACACTTCAATGCATTTGAATGAAACTCCCAATGGTTTTACCAAGTTTTTCTTACTGTCGTCACGATCAGTTGCTAAGTGCGAAAGGACAGATTCCACTGTCAGTTTACACTTGTCCACCAGTTCTCCAAATTTTAGCTTAATTCAGTCAAACGTAGTCAGTAAGGCCCTGTTCTCACCTGGCATTAACATGCATCCTGGGTAAGTACAGGTGTGCATGCACCCAAGACACGCATTGAGATTCAGTTGCACGGACCACATTCGGAGGTGGGCTGGGTCTTGTGTACGCAGTGTGTAATCAGCCCACTGATGTATCGATCAGGCCACAGAATGCGGTGCTATTCTCTTTCCTCCTTTCACACTGCCAGATGACTTGGTCATATTGTGTTTTGGGTAATTGTCATTGTAGCTTCTGGTTTGGGGAGCAAACTGCCAAAAGGCATTTCTCTTCATTGTCTTCCACACTGCCGGATTCGCCTTCACTCTGTGCTTTTTGTCACGAGGCAGCATGCTAGAAAATCACCATGTGTTCGAAGACGAATATCCGAGAGAGGGGGAGCTTTTTTCCGCCGTGCTGCAGCGCTAGATTAACAGATGGACTTTGTGCACGTCCCCCAGGCCTGTGTTGATGGGTAATAATCAACTTGTGGCCAGGTCATCAGCCGTGGATGCAAGCTGCTGGATAGAAATGACAAATTCCCAACATGTTGTGCCGTGATGCAATTATCATCAGTAACTCAGATGGTTCATTCGACCAATTAGATTCCAGTTGCTTGTCAGTTTACTAAATGACAGCATGTGTTGTTGCTCACTGATTTTCTTTGTAGCTGTCAGTAGTTTGTGTAGTTTTCAAGGGCTCCAAAGGCTAATTGAGCTTTCAGGAAAAAAGACCCGCTGTTCAGCCTGTCATCGGATTTTCTGGCATGAATCAGAGACATAAACTGAAACCTGTATCACACTATTTCACATTTCTGCACAATGTGATATACTGCAAACAAGCAACAAGCTAAACATAATGTAAAGTACAACACATTAGAAAGATCTTCGGTCAGTAAACTTTACAGCGCTCCATCCTAGACTTACAACAGAAAAAAAATTGGCCAAATGCCTTTGGAGTTGCACTCAGCTTCTTCATACTCCTGTACATCAGTAGCAGACCGTGACTGCTGGAGCTTGGCTTTTCAGTTCAGGCCGTAAATGTCAAACCTGAAGGAGTTTTGACATTTAAAAAATGTGAAAAAGAAAGTGGATTCTAATTTCAGCTTGTACCACTATGGGATTTGTAATAGTATGTAATTTCGTGGTGAGTGGTCCAATACACTGATCTGCCATAACATTAGCACCACTGACAGCTGAAGTGAGTAACATTGACTAGTAATCTCATTACAAAGGCACCTGTCGGTAGGGTGGGACATATTAGGCATCAAGTGAACAGTCAGCTGTTGAAGTTGATGTGCTGAAAGCAGGAGCATAGGGATCTGAGCGACTTTGACAAATGATGTTCTAGACAACTGAGTGAGAGCATCTCCAGAATGGCAGGTCTTGTGGAGTGTTCCAGATGTGCAGTAGTTAATACCTACCAAAAGTGATCCAAGGAAGGACAACTGGTCCCCGAGGCTCACTGCTGCATGTGGGGAGTGAAGGCTAGCACGCCTGGTCTAATGCCACAGAAGAGCTACTGTGGTATAAAAAGTGATGCTGACTCTGATAGAAAGGGGTCAGAACACACAGTTCACCACAGTCAGAGCTGTTTCAGCAGCAGGAGGGACACACTCAGTATTAGGCATATGGCTGATTGGTATATACCATAAATGGTCCAAGATGACTTACAATAAAATCTTTCTCCTGTAAAGACATTAAAGGATGGTCCAATGGATGTATGGATTAGCTGATAACATTGGAGATGTGCAGATTTGCTCATTTCAGAAGCTTTAACACTGGCCACCTTGTATGTGTATATGATTTAAGAATTTTAAGAAGTTTAAGCTTAAAAAGCTTAGAAATCTGCCGCTTACCAACTCACCATCTTATAACAACTCATCAACATATCAGTCAGGAATCTATTGGAGTCTGTTGATTTTTTTGGCCATATTAAATTATGTCCATGTCCGTTCCTTTAAAATCCTTTGAAAATTGTTTTCAGTTTCGGTCACAAAATATTCACAGTAGGGATTTAAGAGGATCTTGAAATCACATCAGTATCAGCAGATGTTTTCTTGATAATAATGTTGTTTAAATGATCTAATATTGCCAACAGACATGTTTAGATTCGACCGTTATTTCAAAATCGGGGGAAAGGTTAGAGAAATGTGTTTGTGACCTGCCACAATTCCTGGGAACCAGCAGCACGACTAAAGTGCCCTTGCCCTAACCTAGGTGCTCCCCAGGTGCCATAACTGTGGCTGCCCACTACTGTGTGTGCTCATGTTGTCTGCTCACTGCTTCAGATGGGTAAAATGCAGAGAATAATTTCCTTAAAAAAGGTAATATATATAAAAATTTAATTAAATAACAAAGTGCACCGCATCGAAATGTGACCTCTGTGTTGAACCCATCCACACGTGCAGCAGCAGGCAGCTATCAACAGCACCCAGGGTCACTTCACATCACATGGGCAAGTCCATAACCACTAGGCCCAGGTAAAGGAATTCTCAATTTCTGCTTTTGTTTATTTATTTTTTATTCAGCGTCATTATCAGCATCGACAGAAATGTACATGAAGAATATCGAGCATCATTATTGGCCTAAAAATTCCACATCGGTGCATCCCTGGCTCATAAGAGTCGGATCCTATTAGTGACATGGTAAAATCCATTTCCTGCACCTGTGACATCATAAACCTATTCACTTACTGTGTACAAGTCCTCTTTATTTCGGCGAGCTCCAGGTGATGTTTATAACCACTGGGTGGTTTCCAGTCCTGGTTTCTGCTCTGTAGAGGCAGTTTGATTTTGAGTTGAGACCAGTTGTGTTTTTTTTATTTATCATGATGATATATGACAGGTTGAGGTTAGAAATTGCTATATGGACAGGTCAGGCTTGGAACACCATGCTAACAAGCTCTATACACTGGTGAGCACTGATGGGCTTAACAAGGGTGTCATCTTCTGCTATCTCATTACGTTCCAAGTGAGATTACTGCTACCATGAGAGACGTGCCTAATCTAATTCACAGTTACTTAGGCAGCCAAAGAGTTAACGAGATGACGACCTTGATCCTCTCATGGATGGGCCATTAAATTACCAGCAATAATTGGCGTTTATACACTGTATGGAGAGTGCAGGCTATATAATGTACTCCAGTAGCATAATCAGATGTCTAATATGCATGAGTTTCTCCACGTTTCTCTACGCTAAAGAACGTAATTACAACTTTGAGACGAGAGGCAGTGTTTGCCAAGTTTGCATTCTAGAGTAAGCATCTTGATATTAGAGCCAGTGTCCTTTGATATGGAAATAATTTGTGTAGCTCGTTACTGTGAGAACCTTTATTTTCTCTGTTATCTCAGGTTTTAATCCAGGCTCTTTGGTGTAGTGTTCCAGGATTGAGAGAACAAAGGTTCTATATGTAAGCAACTGGTTTTTGATCTCAAGGTCCAATGCTAACTTTGATCACAGATTTTACAGTCAACACTGAAAATGTTTACATGAAATCCTCCTCTGTTATTAGAAATCGTACTTTTCTCTTTGACCTATCCTATCATTTTGATCTGCACATCAAATCTCTCACCAAAACTGCCTTTTCCCACCATCGTAATGTTGACCGCCAGCGTCCCTTCCCATTCTTTACGTTACACTGGTTTCATCCTGTATTAAGTTTACTTTAAGGCTCTTCATTGAAGTGTGAAGTGACTATTTGTCATTGTGAACACACTCAAGCACCACAATTTAACCCATCACACGTGCACACGTGGAGCAGCGGGCAGCTATCAACAGTGCCCGGGGAGCAGTGTAGCAGGATGGTACCTTGCTCAAGGGTACCTCAGTAGTGCCCGGGCCAGGACTCGAACCTGAGACTTTCAGGTCTCAAAGCTAACGTCCTAACCACTAGGCCACCACTGCCCACAGTCTCCTCTCTCTGAACTGATCTCTCCATCCTCTCCACCCCATTCTCTCAGCTCCTACACCAGTAGTTTACTCTCCATCCCTCGTTCCAGGTTCTACACTATGGGAAGCCGGCCCTTCAGTGCTGTTGCTCATGAACTCTTGAACTCTGACCCCCAGTCTCTCTGTGGTTGCGCTTCCATCTGTCCGCTCTTGGGACTGTGAAAGGCACTTTGTAAATTTAACGTTGTTGTTGTGTTCCTGCACAACATCAGATGTAGTGTGATGCTGATGTTTTAGAATTAAGTGGGATCTTAATCAGGACATCTATTCTGACATAAATAGCTCTTCAGGTTTCTTAAAAATGACACTGAATGACTTTTACTGGTTCTTCTTGTCCAACACATTTCATTGTACTGTTGACCCAACATTAACATACATATGAACTTGAACCTTTATCATCAAGATTTCAGTCACACAGTCCACTTTAAATGCTGGTTTTGCTCATAATTTGGGAATTTCCATCATAAGGTGTAGGCACTTCCTGTATGTGAAATATGTGAAAGTAAATGGGTGAGCAAGGCTAAGCCACTCCCATCATGTCACTGCTAGGGCGGTTCGCTGAATCTTTCTCTGGTGTTAAACTGACTAATATTCAAGAAAGGTTCCTTTGCTGTTTTTTTGGGAGGTAGATCCTGGGTGGGGGTATGAAAGGGGTTATCTGAGGAGGGTATGGAGACGATTGGGGGTGGTGAAAAAAGAAGAAGGCATTATGTGAATCGCTCTTCTCCTGTTATGCATGTCAATAAAAAAGTGATCACAGGGTTTTCATGCAGGTGTTTGCATATTAAACACAGCAATTCCTTCACTGCAAAGGCCAGTGTCACGATAATGGACATTTTTACTGTATTTGTTTGGAACCACAAACTGCTTCATGTGTCTCCTGTTTCCCCATTGGCCCGGTCACCCTGCCTGTCACACTCTGTGCTTTTACTGTGTTCCACTGGCTGTGTTCCTCCCCAGTCCTGCCTCTGCCCCCTCTGTGCATTCCCACATTGTGTGTCTGCACCTGTTCCTCGTTGCAAAACGCACATTGCCTTCCCTGATGTGTGTGTCTCTTGTTCCCATTAAAACCCCATGTGTTTCTGTGGGAGTCCTGTGCTGCAGCATTGTGTGCTTTAGGTTCAGTGGTTTCTTTAAGTTTGTATGTTTTTTGTTTTCTTGTGAGATCTTTTTGTAGTTTGCCCAGTGTTTGCCTCCTTTTTCCGTTTGACCCTTTTGTGTGAGCGCAAACAAAGACCCGTCATGGAACCTGCTCCACTGTATGTCCTCTCCCTTCCTTATATGATATGGGCTATTTAAGACCCTATATATTGTGTAATCCTACTCCAGCACTAAAATTATAGGTTGATTCCAATATGCAATATGTTTCATGTATGTATCTGCTGTTGTCAATGTAAAAACAAAAAAAAAGCAAAATCAAATGTATATATGAACAAAATTGCAATGATCTTGCATATGTTTCATATTAATGTCTGTAATCTAAAAAGTAAATCAGTGTAAATCACAAGTTTCATTACAATCCGATCTGATCCGATTATCTAAGATTTGTCGCGATGTGATCTGGTTTAATGCTGAATTTTGCAGTCAGTTTTGGTGATTGTTGGTTCCTCTAAAGGTTTCGTCTTCTAGCTTAGGGAGCTTTTCCTCACCTCTGTCACTCATAAGGGACTAGGTGGCGCTGATGGAAACAGGTGGGAATCTGGGCCTAAATACTAGGGCTGTAAATCACCTTACATCACAATCCAATCTGATTATTTAAGCCAGTGCTCAGTGATGTGATAAGGTTGGATACTGGGGTCTGTGGTGATGTGATTGGGTGGGATACTGGGGTCTGCGGTGATGTGATTAGGTTGGATACTGGGGTCTGTGGTGATGTGATTGGGTGGGATACTGGGGTCTGTGGTGATGTGATTGGGTGGGATACTGGGGTCTGCGGTGATGCGATTGGGTGTGATACTGGGGTCTGCAGTGATGCGATTGGGTGTGATACTGGGGTCTGCAGTGATGCGATTGGGTGTGATACTGGAGTGTGCGATGATGCGATTGGGTGGGAAACTAGGGTCATCGGTGATATCGAGATCTTCACGCATCCCTAAAAGAAACTTGAGGATAGACTGCTTGAGCCATTGACAGCGAGAGCTGAACACTATTCTCATGCACTACTGTAGAGCATCTGCAGTTAGTTTATGCCTATTTTATAGAGCGGTTGGGCATGTTGTGTGTTTTAATTGGGACACACACTGCCTTACTGGCCCATAGAGACACAATGCTTAAAAGATGCACAAGCATGAATGCTTTTCTGATGGGCTGCTTTTCTCATTTTCACACAGTGGAAGGAGATGGCTCTTAGAAGACACACTGACCAACTAATCCTCTTTTGCTGAGTCACTTTTGTGTGTGTGTGTGTGTAGACTTTTAGATAGAAGGAGGAGAGGATGTAAGATTTCAAGAACATACAGGGTGCTGTGCCAGTAGTGATATGGTTTGCTCCTCACATTGGACATGCTTCAGATGCTCCAAGTGGATTTGATCAGTGAGCTAATCCAATAGCGGTGGAGGGTAATATGATGAATTGTGATCATTATCATGATGAATTATGCCAAAATATACTATTTCTCTGTGTACTGGGGCATCATCAATACTAGAACACTGAACAACTGCGTGCTTCATTAAAAGTGAGCCTGTAATCAACAACCAATGTACCCTGATCAGCCATAACATTAACACCACCTGCCTAATATTGACTGACCCCCCATTAAACCACAGTAGCTTTTTTTGTAAGCCTCGACCAGATGGGTAGCCTTCACTCCTCACATGCATCAGTGAGTCTCCGGTGCCCATGACCCTGTCATCGATTCACAAGTTGTCTTTCCTTGGATCACTTTTGGTAGGTACTAACTACTGCACACCTGGAACACTACACAAGACCTGTCGTTTTCACAGTAAGATCCTTGTCAAACTCATGAACTTGAACAGACTGCTGTCTAATATATCCCACCCCCCTGACAGCTTTCATTGTAATGAAATAACTACAGAGTCTATGTTAGTCACTTCACCTGTTGGTGGTGTGAATGTTATGGCTGATTGGTGTATAGTAACTGTATGAAGTTCAGAGTAACAAGTAGTTGATTGGATCTCGACTCTTTGTGCCTCATGTTAATCTGTTAATTTACTGTGGTGTTACTTTCTTGATCAGTTTGCAATTTGAATCCTGTTTCTATGACGTTTTGATCTGAAGTTATTAAGCTTCAAATACAACTATATCAACTAGACGGAAATGTACCAAATCCTAGACAAGATGCGATAGGCAGAAAAAATCAGTTTGGCCCCACTCATCATTTTTCAGATTTCTCGATTTCAGAGTCGGCGTTTTTTTCATAAACTGCACTAAAAATACAAATTAAGGCAGAAATTGTGCAGTAAAGTGCGAGGGGGTTACACAATACTAAAAGCAAAGGTTCACATACTATTACAACTCCTAGATCTGTAATATTGGATCATTTTCCTCAATAAATAAATGGCCAAGTATAATATTTTACTGTAAGTGGGTTTTTATTTTTAGAACCTGAATTATTACCTAATTCCACAGAGGTGGAGATAATATGGTTATTGTTAGAGCATTTTATGTTGGATCTTATTAATTAGTTCATAGTTCAACTATTATCCTCAGTTTATGTGTGGATTTTTATTTATAAATATATATATATA
>JBBPDA010000001.1:11834505-11859572 GCA_037974385.1 Arnoldichthys spilopterus
GTAAACACACAGAATTACAGTCTGGACTGTCTGATTACTGCCCCCCACTTGTAAACACACAGAATTACAGTCTGGACTGTCTGATTACTGCCCCCCACAGGTAAATACACTGAATTACAGTCTGGACTGTCTGATTACTGCCCCCCACATGTAAATACACTGAATTACAGTCTGGATTGTCTGATTACTGCTCCCCACAGGTAAACACACAGAATTACAGTCTGGACTGTCTGATTACTGCCCCCCACTTGTAAACACACAGAATTACAGTCTGGACTGTCTGATTACTGCCCCCCACAGGTAAATACACTGAATTACAGTCTGGACTGTCTGATTACTGCCCCCCACATGTAAATACACTGAATTACAGTCTGGATTGTCTGATTACTTCTCCCCACATGTAAATACACTGAATTACAGTCTGGATTGTCTGATTACTGCCCCCCACAGGTAAAGACACAGAATAACAGTCTGGACTGTCTGATTACTTCCCCTCACATGTAAACACACATAATTACAGTCTGGACTGTCTGATTACTGCCCCCCACAGGTAAAGACACAGAATAACAGTCTGGACTGTCTGATTACTTCCCCTCACATGTAAACACACATTATTACAGTCTGGACTGTCTGATTACTGCCCCCCACAGGTAAACACAGAAACAGAATTGCAGTTCCAGATGTCCATCTGCTACATAGATGATTAAGAAGATGGAGCTGTAAATGAAATGAAATGTCCTGCTTTTGTCATTAATCTGCTCACTGTGGCTCTGAACTATAAACCTGCGACAAGTCTGTCAGCACCTGAGCTCAGCTGGCTTTCCATTGTCTTCTATAGAAAGGCTTTGGGTTGGACAACAACTGCAGTAACAGAGAACTTCTCTTAAATTTCCTTCTGAGTCTTCACAGTTGTTCCTCAGTGGTACCCAGGCTGGGATTTGAACCTGCAACCTTCTGTTCACAAGGGCAAGGTCCTAACCACTAGGTCTCCACTGCCCAAACTTGTCACTGTAGCCATATTCTGAGCAATTGCCCCCAGTGAGATTTGGCAGGAGCTGCCACTGTTGTGACTGCTGTGTTTGTGTGTGGTTATGTAAAAACGCATATGAACAGAATAAAAAAAAACAAAACGCTGGTTCAACAAGGCGGGAATCCGAGATGTAAAAAAAATTAATACATGTATTGTTTTAGGTCTCTCCTAATAATTAGCAGTATATTGTTCTTGCCTGCCCATGTGCATGAGCTTTCCTTCTTGATTTTAGTGTGGGCATACAGTGTCATACATTTTTGTGCAGTACTCAGGCGCACAGCAGCGTATTGTTCCGATTGACACAGCTTTATTAGAAATTGTCCATAACTGTCACAAAACTGGCCACAGGGTATTGTTTAACATGAAGCCTGAAAACCCACGTCACAGCCAGTCCAGTGTTAACTGGCCAACCTCAGTCGAAGGCAAGCTTTCGTATAAATCTCGAGCATTTAAACAGTAGACATGTGGGGTTCATGCACTAGCAAGAGGAGCATAAGAATCTGAACCACTTTGACAAGAGTCTTATTGTGATGTTTTAGATGACTGAGTTTGGCAGTGGTTAGAACCTTGCCCTTGTGAACTGAAGGTCGCAGGTTTAAGTTCAGGCCCAAGCACCACTGAAGTTCCCTTAAAGCTGCAGGTCTTGTGGAGTGTTCCAGGTGTGCAGGTGTTAGTACCTACCAAAAGTGATCCAAAAAAGGACAACTGTTGAATCTGTAACAGGGTCACGGGCACCTGAGGCTCACTGATGGATGTGGGGTCTGATCCCACAGAAGAGCTACTTTGGTTTAAAAAGTGATGTTGACTTTGATTGAAAAGGGTCAGAACACACAGTGCACCACAGTCAGAGCTGTTTCAGCAGCATGAACCTAATCAGTGTTAGCCAGGTGGAGTTAATGTTATGCCTTATCAGTGTAGATCACGTATCAGCTAATAAGCTAAATGAGCGATCAATCCTGGGGTAACACATTCATATTGAGATGCTGTAGGTTTATGTAGCTTTGTGCTAAATCCAGCTGGTAAAGCAACAGTGTTTATTGTCTTGTTCTGTATTGAAACACAGACCTCTGCACTATGCAGAAGCTCTATACCTAATACCTATCATGGTTTGATGCTGGGGAATCTGGGGAAGCTCCACTCCTGTGCTATCAGGGGTCATCAGTACATTTTCCCCCCAAATTGTCTGATCGTACAAGTGGGGCTGAAAGCTTACTGTCCTGGAAAATCAAGTCAGTTTCTATAGTTTTTACAACTGCCATTGTCACAAAGCAGCTTTACAGAATCCAGGTCCAAACCCTTAATGAGTGAGCCAAGGGAAAAACTCCTTGGCTGGAACCAAACTTTAGAAAGGAAACCCATCCACCTCTGGTCAAAGCCAGATAACAGAGATAGGAAACAGTTTATGAAGGCCGCGTCAGCTAAAAGCCTGTAGCTTGGAGCAACATATCTAGAACATGCATATGAAGCACATGGAGATTGTCCGTGGTAGCTGAACTAGTCTGGGATAGGTGATTAAAAGGCCCTAATGATGGATGATCTGGTCATGGGAACAAGAGGGACAGCAGTTCCTAGTGTACATGTGGATCACAATGACTGTAGATCATGTAAGTGAACCTTAGAGCTGTTTATATGGGGCTCACCTCAGCAGGAGGCAGTGGGTTCCAGCATGTCCTGCTATTCAGTATATAAATATTATATAAAACAGGCAGGGACTTAGCTGTGTACTTTTCCCTGGGCAATGATGAGCCCTGCATAAAATCTGATAGTTTTGATCAGCCGTATCTGACACCTGACTCATATTCCTGCTACTGGAGCCTCATTGGTCTAATGGAGAAGGCACTTGCCTCCTAAGCCAGGGATTGTGGGTCTGAGGTGTGTGAGTAGCAGAGTTGTGCAGCGGAAGCATGCTGGGCCCATACCCAGAGGTGGATGGGTCAAAACCATTGGGACAGTGGTGGTGTAACGGTTAGTGAGTTACCCCCTTGATCAGAAGGTCACCGGTTCAAGTCCCAGACAAGGTATTGTGGGTTCAAGTCCCATCTGGAGTGTATAAGTAGCAGAGTGGTGCACGCCCATAGCAAATAGGGTCATTAGGGGCAGTGGTGACGTAACAGTTAGTGTTGAGTGCTAGTGCTCTGAAGGTCACTGGTTTGAATCCTGGACTGGTAAAGGTACCACTTACAAACCTGTGAGCAAGGAACCGTCCACAAGCACTTATTTCCTTATCAGCTGCCCACTAGTCCTACATGGATGGGTCAAATACAGAGGTTGCATTTCATTGTGGTACTATGGGGTGTTCACAATGACGAATACTCCCTTTCGCTAGTGTTCCACCAGAGAACTGAAGTTATCCCTATTGTTCTGTGCCTGTGGTGTTTACTAATCATCATTCTTTGCACTTTTTAGCAGAATGTCATTTGCTTTTGTGCTGCAAGCTGTTGTCTATTTTCCCACTTCCTCATCACATCTATTGTATTTGCTGGGTCTGCCCCATTAGGGAGGTCACAGCAAAACTCTCCAGTCATACTGTAAAGAGACCCAGCATGTGGTTGGGACAGCAGTCTTTGTTGTATATTGGATTACCCCCCTACCCCCGAATTTTCTCACTCTGGAGGCCAGGCAGCCCCCTTTCGCGTGGAACCAGTCCATTAATTCTTTTAAGTGATTCCGCTGTTCCTTTTTAATCACGCGGCGAGGAGTTTGCTTGCTGCACAGTGTGATGGCGCGCGCTGAAAGAGATGGTGGAGGAAAAAAATAGCGTTACAGAAGCCAGTGCTTATGGTGCAGAATTCATGGCTATAGAATTTGTTGCTGTTTTGTGCATTTGTTGCTTGTTTTTTTGTACATTACTGGAAAGCAAAGGCAAAAAGTTTCTTTAACCACCCAAACCCTGGATCTTCTCCTAAGCAGCTTAAGTGGAGTTTGTGGGTATTTTGTGCTGTGGACGGTGGAATTTCGCCTCTCACATCTCAGTCTTCTCCTCCACCCTCTTACTGTCAGCTGGCGCAGTATGCATGCACATCTGCAGTGCCCAGGGGAGGAATAACCTCTGACAGAAGGAGAGAGGAAAAGAGGGTGCAGAAAGAGACCAAAAGAAAGTGAGAATGAGAAAAATAAGAATGCAGAAAGAGCAAGGCAGGGTGGAGAAAAAAAAGATAAGAGAGTAGAGAGAGTAAAAAGAAAATGAGGATGAAAAGAACATAGAAAAGAATAGAGAGTAAAAGAGAGGGAAAGGAAGAGAGAGAACAAATAGATGAAAAGAAAGTCAGAAGAAGAATAGAGACAAAAAAGAAAAGAGTGTAGAGAGAAAGAGGCAAGAGACACAGGAAAATAAGAATTAAACAAATGGGGGGAGAAAGAAACGAATACAAAGAGAGAGAGAGAGAGTAAAGAAATAGAAAGAATTAGGAGAAAGAGAGAGAGAGAGAGAGAGAGAGAGAGAGAGAGAGAGACAAAGAATTTTTAACATGAACTTTTATTAAACTCAAGCAGTTTTCATTCCATCTCCCCGCAACCCATCCAGACATTTCATTCCTTCAACTCTAATGCAAACCTAACCTTCACTAGTGCAGTAAGCAGGGGTAACACGTCCTGCCCACCTGTGTTCTCCAATTTGTTCTTCCATGACTTGTAAATTGCTAGCCTTGCTTGCTATCTTTGCTTTGCTACAATAAAATTAAGCAGTTGCCATTTTTTTCTGTCCTTTGATCTATATCTCGGCCCAAAGATAAAAGCTTGTGCCCCAAAAACTTCACCACACTTCAAAAACACATAATCCATAGTGTCAAATAGCTCCTGTAATCTACCACATTCTAAAAAACAGTGGAATATGGTTTCTCTGTCGCCACAGAAACCACACTTATCTCCAATCTCTGGGTTAATTACTGAGAGCGAGAGAGAGCGAGAGAGCAAGAGAGAGAGCAAGAGTGAGCTAGCGAGAGGGAGAGGGAGAGGACCACCCTGTTCACCCAGTTCGCTAAGACAGATGTTCTGAGGTCTTCATCAGTCATGCTCTTCACCTGGCACAGTGAGCAGAACTGCCCTGTCACTCACGGCACCACCTGCAGGGAAATGACGGCTTGTTTTTCGTTTTCCCCCTCAACTGCGCTTAACCTGCAGATGCCGCAGGAGTGACGTGTGTGATTCCTGCAGAACGTCAAATTTCCTTTTTTAATCCCAGCACTAACTAATGATCAGCAGCTCATTCAAAGCCTGTGTCTTTGTTGCCTTTTGCTTGTTATCTGCCCCAAAGTAGCTGCTGTGCCTGTACATCCACATTGTACAGAACATGTGTTGACTTTCTTCTGTAAACTCATGCAGACCAACTGGGCAGAGACAGTTAAAGGTCCATCCACTATATATTTGCCTTAAGACACGGGACTTGATTCTGCGACCTTCCCAAGGGCAACGTCCTAACCATTAGGCCACCACTGCCCTAGTGAAGGTGAATAAAATTGACTGATTCTCATTGTGAACACAGCACAGCACACAGTGCACCACAACGACATTTGACCATTTAACCCATCCGTGTAAGAGCTGTGGGCAGCTGACGTGGGCAGCACCCAGGGAGCAGTGCTTGGGGACGGTACCTTTCTCAGGGGTACCTCAGTGGTGCTTGTACCTGTCTGAGATTTGAACCACTATGCTGTCTTCTCCACCAGTTTTCTCCTGGCTGGTGTAATATCATGATCACGAACGTTGTTCAACCAAGCTGTGGCACTTTGGTCATGCTGTCCCTTGCAAATGTGAGAATCTCGACTGCATAATTTCTGCGTCCAAGCTCTCCACTGATGTGGGCAGTGGTGGCCTAGTGGTTAGAACCTTGCTAAAATTTGGTTATATGATTATTTTGCTTTAAATAGAAATAAAGCATTGAGGATTTCAGATTAATTGTGCTCGTTAACACAGTAACGTTGACAGTCCTAGTTTTTTGATGAATTGAGTACTATTTTGTTCGGGTACAGGTACATTTATTAGTGTAATTTACAGGGATGATCGTGTGGTTGTGGGACAGAATGAAAACTGTGATATTAAGGCCTATGAGCATGGAGCACAGTAAGAAGGTACATGTGTAATGGTTTTATTGGTATTTTAACACAAAAGGAAAGAAGAAGAGGACAGAAAAACACTCATAATCTAAGAGCCCAACAAATACAGTCAGCTATGCATCTATGTCTGTATGTAACTGTGTAGTTACCTGTAATGCAGTGTAAATATATAGCATCATGACCTTAACCACTCTGGACTTGTAAGGGTTTAAGGTCCAACTTTGAAGGGGGTCACTCCTCGAATTGGGGGCAGAACGGCATCATTAAACAGGAAGTGTAATGAGGTGTGAAATCAATGTGCACCATCTTCAGAAGGCTCTACATCAGCACAGACAATGAGGCTAAGAATGTGTCGGGGGGCGTTCACTGCAGATTTAATCATGTGGGTTTTGAAACGTGCTCCTGTCGTAAAACAGCGGAGTACTGGCTTCAACCTTTAGACCGGTTCCTCTCCTCTGACTCCAGAGAGCTAACGGACAGTCTCCTGTTAGTCTGTTTGATTGATACACCCCCCACCCCCCATTCCCCCATCATCACCAGCCCTATCCACCCTCCCTATATGTTACTGAAACATGTGCTGAACTCAACCTCATTGTTCCATCTCTGCCACTTGGTTTAGGTCATTGGTCAAAATATCCACTGGATTTCACTGTGTCTTTAATTAATAGACCCATACCGTGAACTTCCATACCAGAAATTAGACAAAGGCTGTTAGCGGGTGGTTTTGAAGGAATTTTATGGATTTCTCACAGATGTTTTTAAGAGATTCCAAGAATTTTTAAATTTGTATTTATATGTATATATAGAGTTTTATGATAAAGAGAGATCTCGACTGTTTGATAAAAGCCTGTATTTAAAAAAATGTGGTCTTGTTGAATAAAAAAATAAACATTATTGTTATTATTATCCCAAATTAAAATAAATTACCAAACATTTTTTCACTGCTTTTTTTCTTGGTGTGGCCATTAAAGGGTCAATAGTGAGGCACCATTACCAAACAATACTAAGCATCAGAGGTTTGTTTTGTGCAATTTTGAGACGGTGTCTGCTGTGGTTTTTGTCAAGGCAGCTAACACAGTGGATAAAACATGGAAATTGTGCAGAAAGATATTACTAGGTCTTTGTTTAGAAAACAAGTTAGTATTTAGTATTCAGAAGCGTCACATTTTTAATCAAACATTTGTAGCCTAAAATAAAACATTTCATAAGCAAACAACTTTTACATTTGGTAAAAAGTTCAAATAATAATTCTTGTATGATAAGAAAAATACTAATATACTAATATAAGCAACATTTACAATAAGAGGTTGGTATGGAGCCAGGACAGGTTTAATAACCCATATCATCAGTGCTGCTTGTCTGAGCAACAGTCTCTGGTTTTAGTAAAGGCTAAAACTGGAAACTCTCTGACTCACCACCACTCAACTTTCTGTATGTTGTCTACAACTGTTCTGAACTCAGCCTGCATGCCGTCGGCCAGTGCTGCTGTTTTTTTATTATAAAAATGATGAACATGCCAAATATAATAATCTCATTACATAAATAAAAGCAACAAAAAACAAAAAAACATAACTAATAGGTTAAGTGAAAACTCTGATTACACAATTAGTGTATGTGGTAAAAGCTGTAGGCTACAGTCTTAACTTCTATTGCAACATTTGGTGTACAGGCAGCCAGGATGAGCTGATGTTAAGCTGTTGTGCTGATTACTGGGTGTACTTTACACTTACAATAAGCTAAAAAGTTTGTTTTAAAATGTAAACATTTTTTTGATGATTGACTTAAAGAGTCAGTATTTGAGTGCTTGATTACCATTACCAGACAGCCATATTTCAAATACAGTCAGGCTTAATTGGTTTAAAATGTGACATTTTTTAATTTTAAATCAATAGTTTTTATTTCAACTTCTTTTCCTGCTACAGTGGTGGGGCTCTGGTACCACTGTGAGTAAAAGCCAGCTGGTGTTTCCAGTCCCGGACTTTTACTGTAAATTCGCTCTTACGAAGAAAACCCATAGAAGCTGCAGGAAGTGTGAACTTTGAAGCTTTGCATTTTGCTTTGCTGCAGTATTAATGGGGGGCGATGCCGTCTCTGGATGTAAGATCAGGGCTTTCTAATTGCGGCATGACAGAAGCCTCATCGTTCATCAGCTCTCGTCCTTGTGCTGCCTCGTTATGTTTGGGCCGACAGACTGCAGGACGTGTTCCTGCATCTAAAGCAGGTGGAGCTCACCTGCTAATGGAGGAGACAGGGCCCCTGGCTGACTCTTGATTGTCTGGGCACTCTGCTGCGGGCCGTGCATAGCAATGGTGGGCCTGAGTGAGACACGGCTCATCCGCGGTGGCGTTTGGAAGTATCGACAGGAGACGTTAAGGTTGGGGTTCAATAATCAGCAGGTGTGCGCTGAATAGCGATGATGGAGCATGCTCTGGCTCTGCCATGGCAACCGTCTTCGTCCGACACTGGGGCAGCATTGATTAATTGGACGCGATGGTCCAAGTGCACTGTTTGCAGGTGAGTGCCAACGTGTGGGACGAAATCCAGGATATGTGGGCTGTCCATGGCCCACGGAGAGTCATGTCCAACACAAATGTACTTGCTGACTTCCTCAGGACATCATCTGGAGTGTAGAAGTTTAGAGAAGTTTGTGAGCTTCCCAGCATTACTGTCTCTACTGTGTATTCCTTAACGAACTGCTTGAACAGGAGTCCGTAGAGCCAGTATCTGTTATACACTCCCAGACAGCTCCAATAGAAAGACCTCCACCTTGCTGGTGCCTCCTCTAGCCCAGGGGCTGCATGATATCTAACATGGCACAAAAAAATTTTTTTAGCAGTCTGTCTTGAGCACAAGGTAGGTGTTTCTAATCAAGTGGTCAGTGATTGGATGTAGTCAAGGTGAGGCAAGTTTATATATAGAGCATATTATCATACACGGGTCATTCAATGTGCTTTACAGAGATAAAATCAGTAAAATTAGAAATAAAATCAGAATTCAGGAAATAAAAGTAAGATTTAAAATAAAATAAAACAAAACAATACATAATAAAGGAAATGTAAGAAAAGATTAAGGTTTAAAATAAATTAAGACAATAAAAAGTGCACAATGAAAGAAGCATCTGAAATAAAAAAAGATTAAAATAAGACAAAACTGCATGATAAAAATAAAATAAGAAAAGATTAAGATTTAAAAAAAGACAATAAAAAATGTATGTAATTAGTAAGATTTTAAGTGCATGATAAAAGTACACAAAGTTTAAGCCTCTGTTTAATAAAATACTGTAGAAAATAAGGCAGTTTTAGGGATGCTGTTTCCAGCAGGGGGCAGCATAATGACTTCATGCTATTTCACCCCATTTGGTTGCAGCTCAGGGATCCACTAGCTGATCTAAAAGATCTTCCAGGCTGATCTTCATCAAACCTTACAGATAGATATTTACGGCCCAAACCAGATAGATCTTTACGGCCCAAACCACTGAGTGACTTATAACCAACGAGTCAGACTATGATCTCTTTGGTTCCCAGCGTAAGTTTCTGTTAGAATTTTAGCAGTAGTATTTTGGATACACTGTAGCTGTCTGATGGTCTTTTTGGGGAGGCCAGTGAGAAGAACACTGCAATAATAGACCCAGTAGAATATAATAGGATAAGAGCAGTGGAGGCCTAGTGGTTAGGAAATTCCCCTTATAGCCAAAGGTTCAAGCCCTGACCCAGGCATGACTGAGGTTCCCTTGAGCAAGGTACCGTCCTACTACACTGCTCCCCGGGTGCTGTTGATAGCTGCCCACTGCTCCACGTGTGATTGGTTAAATGCAGAGGTCACATTTCATTGTGTTGCACTTTGTGTGTGATTGAGTGTGTTCACAATGACAAATAGTCACATTCACTGTCATATAAAGGCATGAATATGTTTCTCCAAATCTACAAAGCAAAAAGGAAAAGGAAAAGAAACAAACTTCACAACACAGTGTTAATTTTTTTTTATGAACCCTTTCTTTAGAGAACAATGGTGTGACCTAACATGCACTAATTTAATAGGAGACACACTATTCAGCCTTGTTAGCACACTCGGAAGTCCCTCATGGCTTGCGTCGGACTGTGCACTTGCAGATGAAAGCTGGGGTTCAAAAGATGAATGAGAAAAAAAGTGGCAGCTGTTTCTTTTTTCAGTTCACAGCACTGTTTTATTATTCCCTCTTGAATTAATTATTTTACATTGAGCTTTATAGCCAAAGTTTTATGGCAGATCTGTGTCACTCTGATATTAATTCGCTGGTTGTCCGGTCTTCGGAGATGCTTGATAAGCTTCCCAAATGCTTTATGATCAGTTCAGTGTCTCTGCTATGTTGAGTTGTGGTGCTGGAATGCCAGTGGCAGTGTATGGCATACACTTTTACTTTAGCCACTTGCACAACCCTGTGAAAATTGCTGCTGTACTTGGTGGGCATTTATGCATAGCAGCACATTGACACTCTGGGCGCTGGTTATAATACAGTGGACCTACTGCTGGGCCCCAGCTCAGGCTTAATGTTCATGGGGTAAATCGACCGAGTAGTGGTGCAGTTTTAGACAAATGGATGTAATGGTAAATGATGAACAACCACACATTACATCTGTATCATCAGTCTCAGGGTTTTAGTGGATCCGGATGTTAAATGAGTAATGACGTGTAATGAGGAAACGGTTTCTAAAGTTAAAGTTAATGCCATTAACACATATTTCTAGTTTAAACCTTTAAGCCATATGTGCTTGCTGTATTTCGCAAAGACAGAATCCACATCAGTTGGTTGCTCCTGGTCAAATCAAAAGTTGTGTTGAGGAACCAGTGAGCAAGGTACCGTCCCCTCACCCCGCTCCCCAGACGCTGCCCACATGAGCTGCCCCCGTCAGCTGCCCACTGCTCCTACACGGATGGGATAAATGCAGAGGTCACGTTTGGTTGTGGTGCACTGCATGCTGTGATGTGGTGTATTCACAATGACCAATATCACTCACTCACTTTTTTTAAACTAACTGTTATGTGACATTTTATATTTTATGTTTTATTTTCCCAGTATGTTAAACTCAGAAAGTACACAATGCACTAAAATGTTATATTTAGGTTTGTTCCTAGCAGAAGTGCATCATCTCACTTATTTTGTTTCCTCTAAGGTGTTAATTATTTTGTGTATGACTGTAAATGGCCTGTAAAGCAATTTCATTGGCCCCTTCAGCAGACTACACTGGGCAGTGCTTGCAGAAGACTTAGGGAAAAATCAATGAGCAACAAACTAACAAAAGCACCATTAAAGTGAAAAGGAGTTCCTTTGCAGAGCCTTCAACTGCTTGAACAGAGTGAAAGGCTTCAATCCATAGAGAAAAGATACTGAACTTTCTTTCAGGGTGAATTGTGTCACTGAGGGGAGTTCCCTCATAGGAATGTCCTCAATACCTTTAGCTAGAACATAACTGTACAGTTCTGATGTAGTTATTATTGGTAAGTCTCCATACATTCTGTCTGGACTCCAGTGGCTACTGACATTAAATATTGTAAGTGTTTTAAATGCTTAAAATATATTTTTAAATATTTAAATTAAATTTAGCAACTGTTTAAAACACAAACGCTTTCATGTTTTAGTCAAAAATTATGTATTATTATTACTATTATTATTATTATTATTATTATTTCCACTTAGACATTTCCCTGAAGATATTTTATGCAACTCACTTAATAATAATAATAATAATAATAATAATAATAATAATAAGGGAAATTTGTATAGTCCCTTTCATAGAAGAAATGCAGCTCAATGTGTTTTACAGTAAAAAAAGCATAAAATAAAAATAATAATAGGAAGAAGTATATTAGTAAAATCAGCCAGTTAAGGGATACTGCATGAAGAAATTTAATGAGTGAAATTCCCTGTTCTTAATAGATATTGTGCTCCAGAGCTTTGAGCTATAGGTGATAAATTAGAACAATATAAGGCCACATTCAGACCAGAGTGGGTTTTGTGCATATTTTTCCTATTTTAAAGTGTTTTATTTTACTTCAGAGATATTTTTTCCTTCATAAAAGTGAATATAGGGTTTAAAATGTTTATTTTACGGTTCACAGTTGAACTTTAAGTCACTGTTGGACCATTTGAGGGTACGTTTACATTGTACCTTGGAGGAGAAAACTAGACCTGTGTGTGACCGATACACTCATTGGTTGCATCATGCAGCTGCTGGTTTTCCCACTGGATATTAGTGATGAAAATCAGACTATGAATATAATATAAAAAGATACAAATAATATTGATTTATTGAAAGTAATAAAGACATTTTGATGAAGATTATTTTGTGAATAACTAACACAATTTGCCGCTTTCTAATTTACATTTATATTTAAATTGAATTTTTAAATTAAATTTAAGCAAATAAGACTAATGACTAATTAATCATAATTAGCTACAAAAATAATGTGATTAATCCAGATTAAGTTTAATAACCCGACAATCCTAATTAAAGCATAAATAGCAGAAAAATGGCAAAAAAGCATATAAACGGGTGTCCATCAGGTTTCTTACCTTGGGCCAGTAGTAGAATGTGTGCACTATCATCATAAATTAATTACTGACAATTTACCAAGAAGATACATGTAAGTAAAGGGTTTTTTTCATTTGAGCAGCTGAGTTGAACTGAGAAATTAAGATCATCCCTAAACTATAGTTTGTGCAGGGAAATGTAGAGAAGGAATTTGCTGCCTGTTGCTTTTCACCAGTCACATAGTTTCTCACAGTTGTTTCACCAGGTGATGTGATCCACAGCAGTGCACTCCCGTGACATACTGGACTCAAACTGGAGTGGATCTCGGCTGTTAGGAGCGCCTGAGGCTGGTTCTGAGCTCATGTAATAGAGTGGGGCCAGACTGAAGCCTGTTCTCTCTGCAGTCCCGCTCCTGACTGATCTGAGAGCATGGACTTCCCTCACAATCATCATCTCACTCACTTACCTCTACAGTGCCAGAGAATAAGAGAAACAGCTACAATTTTCACACTATAAGCACATTCAGAGGTGTGGCACGCTTAAGGGCACGGTTTCAGTGCCTTTAAAGTGAAGTGAAAGTGATTATTTGTCATTGTGAACACACCCATCACACATTGTGCACCACAATGAAATGTGACTTCTGCGTTTAACTCATTGCCTGGGGATTGGCGCAGTGGCACGGTACCTTGGTGGTACCCAGGCTGGGACTTGAGCTTGCGACCTTCTGACTGCAGCCAACATTGGGCCTTAAGAACCTTTAAGGTGCTTTTATTCTGCTTGTACCCTGTGGGATAAAAATTTACAAGAGCAGTACTTCTTCATCTAACAGTGTATACTACAGAGCACCTCCACCCCCCCCCCCACCCCCAAATTTGTACTGTAACCTCTACTTTCTCCTCCTTCGCTGTTTGCTCATTAGCTCCTTCAGCTCTTGATTGACTGGAGAATTCCATCCCTCCAAAGAAAATGCCACTAATTGCCCTTCTTAGTATCAAATGGCTCATACACAGCCAATATGCTGGCAAATCCCAAAGGTAATAAATCAATTTAGACAGATGGAGGCACGCTCATATTATTTTCAAATGAGTTTATCCGCTCTCCCCTACAAAAGGCTGTACATTAAAAGCATGATAGTGAAAATGAATAACCAAATAAACAAAAGTGATTCAGAAGCATAGCTGTTAAAGAGGCTTTATACATACTTGGATTTGACTATACAAGATGGGCTTTGGTAGACTGCTAGATAGATTTTTTAGTTTAGACAGACAGACAGACACATTGACGGTGACATTGACAGACAGACTGAGACATTGACAGACAGACGGAGACATTGACAGACAGAGACATTGTCAGTGTGTCTGTCAATGTCTCCGTCTGTCTGTCATGACACATTGACGGACACATTGACGGACACAGACACATTGACTGACAGACAGACAGACACATTGACAGACTAACAGACAGACTCATTGACAGACTGACAGACAGACTCATTGACAGACTGACAGACAGACGCATTGACAGACTAACAGACAGACGCATTGACAGACTAACAGACACATTGACACATTCACAGCGGACAGACACATTGACAGATTGACAGATAGTTTGACACATTGACAGACTGACCGATACATTGACACATTGACAGACAGACAGATACCATGAGAGATTGACTGACAGACAGACAGACAGACAGACAAACAGAAAGACACTGTAAGTCAGACTCCTGCCTGTCATCAGAAAGTTTGTTGTTGTTTTTCCCATTTTTGGGTGTTTTTCATTGGCTAAGAACTGCCTGCTTTGACAGGAAGGGGCCTTTTAAGAGAACACGCTTCTACACATTTAAATTAGCCAAATTTAGCATATTAAATGCATAAAATGGGAAACATTATGGCACATTATCAACAACTCATCAAATAAATAGAAATTGTGCAATAACATTTGCCATATTTACATGGAAAAACCAATATTTAAGTGTGTAAATATTTCCACTTTAAAAAATCAAGTCATTACAGGGGTTCAGACTTTTGCATATCATTACTGTCAAACAAAAACCTTGCATCTCCAACTTATAATGGAGATGAATGTAAAAGTGTGCTTTTTGTAAATAACCTAGAACCATTTTTTTTGACCCAGCGTAAATGTCAGCAGTTATCAAATGCTGTATAAATGTAAAAAAGATGGTGAACTAGTTGTCAATGGTGACCCCGCCCCCTTCCCCTTTTCTCCTACTCTGTTGTCTCATTGTGAATTTTTCACCTACTCAGTGCTGGAGGTTTTGCAGTATTGCTGCTTTCTGCAACTTCCTCTTTTTCCTCTAACATCTACCTCCGTGCCGGATGAGCAGACCCCCTGTTTGGCTAACCAGATACACAACAAAAATGGCTGCCGATGATGAATGTTGATTGGCAGGCCTCCTCGAATCAGGAAATCTTTTTCTCCTGGCCTGCTGCTGCAACCCATTTATCACCAAGTGCATCGCATTCATCTTTTTCCGTTCTCCCAGAGTGCACTGCTCTGCTCGGAGAGAGCCAGCCAGCCTGCACTAATGGCCCTGTTGTTGTTGCCCCGGTAATTTACTTTACAAATGCACCAATCATTATGCTGCAGTGCTGTTCATTATCAAAATCAAGCATAAACAAACACAAGGTGATTTATTCGATTTCAGAGCTTCAGGGCGCTTGGCTTTCACAGCCGTTCGCTTGGAACATCCTAGGGTCGCATTATAAATACAGTTGCCTTCGTATTTCTCTCTGTATGTGTGTGTTATAGACGTTGCATGTATGTATGCAAGTCATATTGCATTTGCTTCAACTGACTTGCCAAAACAGCATGAAGGTGCTGCATGTTTAAATTAGGCTTGATGTCGCTGTTTGTGAGCTCTATGCTGAAAAGCCACCTGCCAGCTGCAGCCATTCCTCATTAGCACTTTAGCGCCCCTCATGGCAGCCGATATTTTCCACTTCAGTGCCACCTGATCCCCTCCACCCAAACTTAATGAGACGTTATGGACAGTTCATTCATAATATAGTTACAGGGTTCGCGCTGCAATTTCTCCTCTTCAGCTTTCACACGGCTGCTGAATGTACTTAACCTGCTGCCTGTGTGGAATTGGCCCGCGTGCCCTCTTGTCGCGCTGGACACAAACTTTAACACGCAGGATTAAAGATTCATGCAGAGTCTGGCCAGTGTCAGGGCAGTGGACCCACAGCGAGTAGGTTGCTTTGTGGGGAAGCGAGCCAAGCAAAGCACAGGGAGTAAGTGCAGAGCTCACCTTCTCACAGCTGGAGACTTCTTTTGAAGTTTCTTCCCCAAATAAAGATGCAAAGAAATCTTTTTTAAATGCGAGTTGTTGGAGAAAACTCCTGTTCAGAAGTTTGGGCCCATGTCCTGTGGATTGACTGTATTATGTTTTTCTCATTAAGTACACTTGTAAGAATGTTTTTTGGGCATTTATGTTGCAACAACAGTCAAAATTCATTCTCCACCTCATGCATAACCCTTAAAAATATATTAATATATACATATTGTGACTTTGAGACATATATAATGATCTCTCTTCTGATTGGCTGTCCTGTATTGTGCCATTCAGAAAGCTTTCCAAACCAAAACACTTTAATAATAATAGCAAGAATAATAATGTTGATTATAATAATAGTAATAATAGTTATGATAATATTAATAAATAATAGTAATGCTAATTATAACAAATAATAATAATGATATCTCACCAATTTAATGTACTGTATAAAAAGCAGCAACGATGAGAGACCCATAGTCAGCTGAGACAGAGATATTATTATTATTATTATTATTATTATTATTATTATACTTCCTCCTGTGGGGAAAATGAGTAAATGATTATTTGTCATTGTGAGCACACCAAAGTACATTTGGGCAGCTGACATGGGGGAGGCAGTGCTTGGGGATAGTGGTACTTGTGGTACTCACCTCAGTGGTACTTGTACCGGTCTGGGATTTGAAACAGCGACCTTTAGGTCACAGGGTCAAGTCCCTAACCATTGCCACCACTGCCCCATGGAAAGTCTTGTGTGAGGGACAGCCAGATTACTACTCCTAGACCTGAGAGAACCTAAAAGTACTTTTAAAGTACTGTAGGCCTATAAGTAAGATATTTAGCAGAAAAGCAAAACTCAAAGCTTTTTTTTTTTAATACACTTTTTTTATCATTAGCAAATAAGGAAAAACATAATGTTTGGTCTATTCAATATTTTAGAGATTTTTTGGAACACAGTATTTTCATACATTTACTCATTTTGCATTTTTTAATTAAGTTGCCCTGAGATTGGTTCACCATTTGTCTTTATTTTGACCTTGTTCTTAATGTTGTACAGTTGCTTCTCGGCCTTTTGGCTAAGATCAAGTGTACAAGTGTTTTTATCAGTTTAATACCAGATACGTCCTCTAGATGAAAACTACATTTAAACTTGATTTATTTAAAAGGAAGATTAAAAAAGAAGCTTCCTCCATCCACAGTACATCCAGGAACGGTGCACTTCCTGGAGCAGTGGTGATGTAACAGTTAAGACCTGTGACCAGAAGGTTGTTGGTACAAATCCCAGACCAGTACCACTGAGGTTCCTGTGAACAAGGAACCATTCCCAAGCACTGGTGCCTGTGTGCTGCCCACATCAGCTACCCACTGTTCCTACACAAATGGGTTAAATGCAGAGGTCACATTTCATGTGCTGTGCTGTGGTGTGTTCACAATGACACTCACTCAATCTTCATCAGGCTATAGAAAAGATAACACTATTTCTTCATTTTATAGGTTGCTTGTTTGATATTTATCTGAAACCTGTGAAATGGAGCTGATCTGCCATGTTAAACTCATTTTTACGTGTATCTGCCCCAAAACGGCTTCGCTACTACTGCAAACGTTGATTCTGAATCTTCTGAACGTCAGTTCCAAATGATCAGCTAATCAAGGTGCCATTCACCACTGACCAGCCAACGATTGTTAGCACCGTTCTGCAATTAACGGGACCGTTCACATGTTTAACGAGACAATTATGCTGGGTTAAAGATCGCCACAATCAATCGCATGCTAAGCAGCAGAGGCCAGTTGAATTGCACAGGGAACTGCTCATTCATCAGAAGGCTGGAGGCTCCTGGAGCTCAACAGCTGAATATCTCCACTCTCTGAGGAGCAGGAAATAAGAGATACGCCCGTTTACAACAAACCTTTCACCTTCTATCTCAGCTGACATGGCATATCTCACCGTTCAGCTGCTTTATATACAGTACAGTGAATTGGTGAGATAGCCACAGAAATTTGCATAGATAGCAGCTGGAAGAATCCTCATGGCTCTGACAGCCACACGCCAACTGTAGGGAAGTGTCACAGAAATAACTGAAGGATATGTTTATTACAAGGCAAATGCTTTGCCATAATGCAAATTAAATATGGCAACATATTAATTTGGAAATATTTATACGTGTTTTTATCATGTGATCAGCCATAACATTAAGACCACCTGTCTAATACCGAGTGTGTCCCTCCTGCTGCTGAAACAGCTCTGACTGTGGTGCACTGTGTGTTCTGACCCCTTTCTATCAGAGTCAGCACCACTTTTTACACCACAGAAGCTTTTCTGTTGGACCAGGTGGGCTAGATTTCACTCCTCACATGCAACAGTGAATCTCGGGTGCACCAGTTCCTCTTTCTTGGATCACTTTTGGTAGGTACTAATGACCTGCCAGGCTCTTGACCTCTAGGGCAACACTGCCCACTAAAAATGTTGAGAGTGTAAAGATAATTTAAAAAAAAAAATTTGTAAAGCTTTTTTGTGTTATTTCATAGTTTTGACATCATTGCTATGTTCTAAAATGTCAATGCAGTAAAAAATAAAGAAAGCCTATTTATAAATAGGCATGTCAGAAATTTTGGCTGGTGCTGTGTGCACATATAATGTGCAGAATAATGAAAGAATTGTGTAGATGAACTGACCGCGCAGTTGGTCCTGTTTTTCTGGAGTTCTGAGAGATTTGGCTCTCAGCAAATTCCAAAAGCAAACCAAAAAACTGAAAATGTGGTTATGTATAAAATGACAAAGCCCACAGGTCTGAAGACCAGATGGCAGTGGGTGAACAAACCTGCTTGTACATTCGCAAGTGAAAAGTTTGTCTTGTACTTTTAGCAGCAGAAACAGCAGCAACAGCCGTCTCTGGAAAGTCCAAAGGAGTGAAGTCTCACTTTGCAGGATTCTTTCTACATTGGCGTGTGTGTGTGTGTGTGTGTGTGTGTGTGTGTGTGTGTGTGTGTGTGTGTGTGTGTTTGTGTGTTAGAGCGAGCTGTGGATCCACTGACGGGATTCATATCCTCCCAGTCCAGTCTCAGTGTTCTAATGTGCACAGCCCTGATTTGTTCCTGCCAAATCGACTGCTTGACATTACTCCAGCACTGTCTGGCCTGCTCTTGGCAGTGGCAGTGTTGAGCCTTGCCTGCTGCACTGAGCTGCGGTGGATTCTCACACAGTGTTTCAGCAAATCTTTACACACTCTGGACTCGCACTGTCTCACTGGTGCAACTGATGTCAGCAACCAGCCTCTAGGATTTGTCCTGCTTTGCCTTTTGCAGGCTGATTTTTTTTTTTTTTGAGTCAGCATCTTGTTACATATAAAAAAAGCTCAGTGAAACAAGTGCCACTGCTAAACTTTCCTCCGGTGCTGCGTTTGTGTTTGTGAGTTAAAGAAGAGCTAAGATTTGTGCACACAGCTTAGTTATGTAGTAGAGGTATAAATCAAATCATGTTTTTGTCAGAACAAATGGTAAAAAGGTGAGAGATGTAGGTTTGAACATTTCTGTACAGAGTGAAAATCAAGTGTAAATGGAGCTTGTAGCTTATTTACATTTTTTTTACATCTGTATTTATTCATTTGGCTGACACTTTTATCCAAAGCGACTTCCAAGACGTGGAGCAGTGTAGTGGGACGGTACCTTGCTCAAGGGTACCTCAGTGGTGCCTGAGCTGGGACTTGAACCTGCGACCTTCAGGTCCCTAGCACAATGTTCTAATCACTAGGCCACCACAGCTTATGTAATCCAGTGAGTAATTGTAGGTTTCCAGAGTGGCACAACTGTCTACAAGTGTGTGTTAAATTTTGGAGATGCCATTGTCATTGCTGAGGATGACTGACCAGAATGCCGGCCAATGTGGGTGTCTTAACTGATGTAGCAGGATTGACAGTTGGGTTCTCCTCCAAGCGTGTTGAGCTCCCCAGGTGCTGCCCACGTGTGGATGGGTTAAATGTAGAGGTCACATTTCATTGTGATGCACTTTGTGATAAGGTGTGTTCACAGTGATAAATGATCACTTTTGCTTCACTCTTGCTTCATCTCATGCTGAAAGTGCATCTAAACTCTCAGATCAGATCGAGCACAGAAGAAAAACATCTGATTTGGTTATAACACCTCTAAATGTGGTCTATGCGTGAATCCTAACACCTGTCAGCATTGAGTAGGTTCAGTTTTGACTGTTTCAGAGTCAATGTCATGTCAGTGGCAACCTAAGTCTAAAAAAGAGCTTGTTTTTAAACCATCCCATCTTTTAGCCCTTCTGTAATATACTGAGTGGATTTCTTTCTGTTTGAGCATGTTGTTTATTCCTTAGCGAGAAAGCAATCAGCCTAAGCAGGTGGCCCACTCTTTAATATAATGAATCTTTTCATCCAATGAAGTCCCATACTCTGGGTCTGTTCGTGGCCGTATTGGAAATGGCTGTACATCTGATTTCTCGCAGTGCTGCTTGTGTCTCCTTGGCTGTCGTGAATATGATGTTTTGTTGATTAATGAATGTTAGGACGTCAGATTGATTGGGCCCTGGAGAAGCTGCTACATTTCCAGCCAACGTCGGAAGAATCTCGCCTTGTCATTATGGCTTAACAACAAAACTGCTGTCTGCCAACACCAGGCTAACTTTAGCAGTGGATACAGGCCGCCGAACAGACGTGACACACTGTGCTTATGAGATGAGCCAGCAACAGATCCCCACCTTTTTAAAAGACACACATCCTCAAAACCCTTCAAACAAGAAAAGACATCCTCCTTTCTCTCTCTAGTCTATTTTTGCCTGCGTTTGATGAGCCATGAGCGTATTGCTGGCTTCTGCAGGAATCAGCTGGGCGGGTTTTAGTGCAAGGGCTGCAGAAGTTGACTCAAGGAGGTTCTTTTTTCCACCTGTGGTGATTTGTCAGGGTGGACGGGTTTGTTGTGTATGTCATTCTGGATGTTACCGAGTGTGTTTTCCATAAATAACTGCATGATCATTCAAATGTTCTATACTGTACATAACCACTATGTTACTGAAGACCCCTTTATTAAGCCCCTTTTAAAAGTGTCTCTAAAGAACTGTACTTTCAGTAAGCAGGGGCAGTTCTACATGGTGGCAATGAAAAGTGAAGTGAAAGTGGGTATTTGTCACCACTGAGGTTCCCTTGAGCAAGGTACCGTTCTGCTACACTGCTCCCCGGGTACTGTTGATAGCTGCCCGCTGCTCCACATGTACACATGTGGTCCCATTTTATTGTGCTATACTGTGGTGACAAATAATCCCTCACTTTCATGTTCACATCTGCTTTTTTTCTGTAACATCGCAGCGTTTTTGCACAACCTGCTACTTTACACCTGGTAGATCCAAAACTGGGCACTGGTCTCTGCTGCACCGGCTTCATCTCCAGCTGTCTGTCTGATGCGAAGTTACTGATCTTCTGATGCTGCACAGTTTTGAATTAATCCTCCTCCAGCTGTTCATCAGTGGTCAGTTTCTGGCCACAGGACACTGTTGGCTGGATATTTTTGGTGGGTGGACTGAACTGTTCTGAGTTCAGCAGTAATGCTGTGTTTAAGGCAAGGCAATATTATTTTATTAAGCACGTTATTATCCCCAGAGGTCAGTCAGTGTGCGCTACAGATGCTAAAATGGGTATAAAAGAAAAATGAAGCAATACAATTAGGAATAAAATCAGAAAACTGGAAATGAAAGTTAGATCTAAAATAAATTAAGACAATAAGAAGTTCATGATATTTAGATAAACACTTCTGCTAACACCGCACACAATCTGTGCAACACACATAGGGTTTCACAAATGGGCTGTGAATGACCCACCACTCAGTAGTACCTGCTCACTGGGGGTCCTGTGAGGGTCTTGTACTTGTAAAGAAGACCTATAGGGTCAGTGGAGATGATACATTTGACATGGGGTGTAGATAGAAGGTAGATGTACCTAATGAAGTGACTCCTCTGGGTGTGCGGTCGTGCTGTGGTACTGATGTGGAATTTAATCCAGTATAAATGACTTGCTCCACCCTGGTGAACTTTACAAAGAAAGGCCACGTTTCTCTACAAACAACAGCTCTGCTGCTCTGCACTGTTGTGAGCTGGAACGCGGCTCATACACGTGCAAAGGAGTCTCTCGAATTCTTGTGACTGAGGGGCTTGTTTGAACGAGCAGGACATAAATATTACATGACATTTATTTTTTTTACTTTTTCACTGCATCGTCCATTTTCTAGCACTTTAAGAGCTGTACACACCGTCATATTTTTGGGACTGCAGAAATGGGGTGGTGGGCTATTAGTTAGAGACTGCTACATTTCTCCCTGGGCGCTGTTGATAGCTGCCCACTGCTCCATGTGTGGATGGGTTAAGTGCAGAGGCCACATTTTGTTGTGGTGCCCTTTGTGTGATGGGGTGTGTTCACAATGACAAATCACTTCCTTTTTTCATAGCCACCATGTAGAACTGCCCCTGCTTACAAAAATGTCAGTTCTTTAGAGACTCTGTTAAAAGGGGCTTAATAAAGGGTTCCTCAGTAACACAGTGATCACGTACAGTACAGAACATTTGAATGAATAAACAGTTCTTGGTTTGCATGGTTTAACGGTTCTTCTCTGTGAAAGTTATTCGTACATCTCTCTGAAACGTTTCATTCATTTTTTTCCAAATTGGGGTCATGAGGATGCTGGAGCCAATCATAGCTTACTATGGGGCTAAGGCGGGGTTTACCCAGGACAGGAGGCCAATGCATCACAGGGCAACACATAAACAGACACTATTCACACACACACATACACACCTACATGCAATTTTAAGCATCCAATCAACCTACTGCAACCTTTGAACAGTGGGAGGAAACCAGAGAACCCGGAGGAAACACGCTAACATGGGGAAAGCTCACAAATTCAGAAAGGCACCCAAGGGGATTGAACCCAGGGCGTTCTTGCTGTTAGGTGACACTACTAACTACTGCATTACTGCAAGTCATTTTTTTGCCAAAAGTGCAGCAATAATGTGTAGAATTTTCCTGAATAAAGTTTTAAAAATGAGTTTTAAGATGAATTATGGGATATTAAGCCTGCAGTCATGCAGTTTAAAGAGCTACGCTGAGCAGCGTCATGGCTTTTAGCATATATAGCAATAAACAGATGCAGCGTGGTGGGTCTGAAGCATATTTTAACACATGCCTGTGCATTTCCATTTATAATTTGGCAAGGATTTTTCCGAAGGTCGTTTCTCACTTTCCCGGGAAAGTGTTGGTCCAACTGATTATTGAGAAATCCTCTAGATCTCCCTGAAGATGAAACTAATCAGGTCGGAGATAAACACACTAACGGAATAACGCTCCTTTGCGAGGAGAAGAGATTTCTGTGGCGGCTTCGCAAGTTCATTTAGAGAGATTTTATTGGCAACTGAACTCCCTGAACATCGAGCTTGAGCCTCCACCTGATGTAGACGCTTTCTTCATGCTGAACCACAGGGAAAAGCCAGTCATTTTGCAGAGCTGGCTCAAGGTTAGATAGGCCCCTGTCGATTCTCTTCGACTGATGAGAGAGCGGCCTGGGCGTGTGTTGCATCAGAAAGAAGTCATCCCTTTCTGCCTAAAAGGAATGGCCCTGCCGACGCCCCCAGGAGAACTGGTCTCTGAAGTGTGATGTCATGGGATCCACTACCTAGGCCTTTGCAAGGGGAAAGATAAAGATGAGTGTGGTCATAGATACATGTTTTTCCAGCATCTCCTCTCTTCCTTTCATGCTCCTTTGAGGCTTCTACTCCAAGCTTCTGCACTTGCTTCAAAGCACACACCTCAAGTCCTCCTCACTAAGGTTCCTCATGTGGTCTCCCTGACACACCGCTGTTGATCTGCTGGTGCATTTCGCCGAGCTACCTGCAGAACAGAACCAGTGGTGATTAATCCCTTAGAACCTGCAGAAATTCGTAATTTCCTAAGCTTAAGATTTGTACAGTTTTCCCACAGGTTTAGTTGTGACCAATTTTCATCCACTTGGTAAGTTTCCTCATGACACAGTGCTATCAAGCTGGGAGGGTGAAGGCTAGCACGTACGTTCTCCAAGACCCATTAAGCCCTATTGCACCTTTTCAAACAATGAAGGCATTTTCTTTGTGCTTATCAGGATTTCAGTTCTTGGTCTCCTTATAGAGCACATTATGGGTGTACCCAGCCCCCAACACCCACCAGGCTCCTACAATGCCGCTGTCCTGGTTGGATCTAGGCTGCAAAATGCATCATGTCATAGAATCCGATACATCTGTTCAAGGCTGTGTTTGAGCAGCATGTTCAGCTTAACGATCATTTAATTACCACTGAATGATGTTCTGAAATCAAATCTTTCGCTGGAAGAAATTCCCGAACACAGTGACTAATTCAGTGGGAACACTGGTGAAATATTCCACTTGTGTTTTCCTGAACGTGTTTGAACAGGGTCTGACATTGGCAGGCAGGCAGATGTGTCCCGGGCTAGGCCTGATGACCCATGTCCACTTGATGTATTACCTCCATGGTAAAGGTTGTGGGTCTCCTAATGTTAGGGAGATGCAGAGATCTGCCAGCAGCTGTCCATGGTGCTGAAGTGTGTTGCTGTGTGTTAGTGAGACTTGCTGACCCCTGTGGGCATCTCCTTAAGTACTGTCTCTCCACAGGATGCTGACTGTTCCCTTCCTGTCTCCGTTAGTCCACAAATGTGCTGTACAAACTGCATCTTAAACAGCACTGCTTTATATTCATGTCCCCCGACTCCATCGCTGTGAGCAAGCGAGACTGAGGGCGGGGGGTGGGGGTGGGGGGGCACCGCAGATATTGAATCCTACACATCAAAGACATTAACCTGATCCAGCGTCACTTCCAACATTATCTATGGGTGCTCTGTAATGAAACATATACACACACATACACCATGGGCACTTACAGGAAATGCTGATTTTTAAAAATAAAAGTTATTGTAAAAATGTTTCTCAACTAAATTTGGGCCATTCCATTATAGTGGAGGAAACAATTATTTGACCCCTTGCTTTGACCCCCTTTGTAAGTTTGTCCAATGACAAAGAAATGAAAAGTCTCAGAACACTATCATTTTAATGGAAGGTTTATTTTAACAGTGACCGATAGCACATCAAAAGGAAAATTGAAAAAATAACTTTAAATAAAAGATAGAAACTG
>JBBPDA010000001.1:11872707-11886645 GCA_037974385.1 Arnoldichthys spilopterus
GGGTTAAATGCAGAGGTCACATTTCGTTGTGGTGCTTAAGTGTGTTCACAATGACAAATAGTCACTTTCACTTCACTACATATACACAGATCAGCCAAAACATTAACACCACTGACAACAGGAGTGAATGACATTGATCATCTCATTATCTCATTACAGTGACCCCCCATCAGGTGGGATATATTAGGCAGCAAGTAAACAGTCAGTTCTTGAAGCAGGAGTGTGATTTTCTTTTTTTTGTGATGACTAGACTACTGAGTCAGAGCATTTCCAAAATGGCAGGTCTTGTGGAGTATAACAGCAGCTCTTCCAGCTAGCCATTACTAGTCACATGCATCCGTGAACCTCTGCTGCCCACGAGCCTGTGGCCAATTCATCAGTTGTCCTTCCTTGGATCACTTCTGGTATGTACTAACTACTGCACACCTGGAACACTCCACAAGACCTGCTGTTCTGGAGATGCTCTGACTCCGTCATCTGAGGCCTTGTCAAAGTGGCTCAGATCGTTACGCTCCTGCTTCCAGCACTTCGACTTCAAGAACTGACTGTTCACTTGCTACCTAATGTATCCCACCCCCAATGACAGTTGCCATTGTAATGAAATAACTAGAGTCAATGTTATTCACCTGTCAGTGGTGTTATTGATATGGCTGATCAGTGCCAGCCTGGAGGTTTTGTTCTACTAATTGCCAAACGAGTCTGGGGATCTGATAGTAGATAATACGGATGATGAAAGCTCACTCAGTCCACATTGGATGCCCTCTGAGAGACTGAGACAGAGTGGCTGTAGTGAAAGAAAAGTTCTGGTTCTGTAAGTTGTGCCTAAGTCGGACCTCTTAAGCTCTTGGGCTGGAGTTTGGCCTGTAAGAGTGTTATTTGCAGAGCGTGAAATAAGCTGGAGTCTGTAGTGTTTGCTATATGTGGTGGAGAGGATTACTGTTTAGAACAGGGGCTTTTAGAACATGCATGTTAAAAAATGCAAGTGAGATTTTTGAGAGATTTGACTGAAATGTCCTGCGGGCGGATATCACGTGGTGTAGTTGACTGGAGCAGGAGAACTCACATCTTAGTGCTGTTTTTAGGTGCATCTTGCATCCTGAATGACTGTGATGGAGAAGTATGCCGCGGGCTGTTAGTAATTTAAAAATTGCACATCATATGAAAAAATCTCACTAGTAATATAATAATAAGTAAGGGCCATTTTCTAGTATGGTGACTGTACTAGGTTTCCTTTGTGTGGTGAGTACTGTAGGTTTTTTATAGTTATATAAAAAAATGTTTTTTAATTTTTTTATGTGTTAAATGAAAAATGATTAAAATGGCATTTCCGCAAAGGAGGCTGATGTCATACACCGGTATTACTTAAGGCACAACACAGCCCCCCTATAGCCCCCCTACAATTTCATAACTCATGCCTTTTACACTGGATTAAGAAAGTGAACGATATTCACCTACTTTATCCAGATATAAACAAAAACAAACAGCTAATATCAGGTTTTGGCTTTCATTCTGACGGTTAAGTGCTAAGTGTTTGGCTTAAGGAGTTAAGATGACTTAAACTCAGTCAGTCATTAGTTAAGACTCATTAGGTTCATCTGCAATGTTAAGGGCTTTATTTTGATGATCTGACACAAAGCTTAAAGCGTAAGACACAACTAACATTTTTGGGTGTGTCCAAATCCATTTTGATGGTGGAAAAAAACAGACTTGATGCCATTACAAAGAACTCTTAAATATTCAAGAGATCTGTTTTGGATGTAACATGCAATAAACCAATCAGAATGGCTCATGACCACATCTTTAAAAGCCAGGGGCGGAGCTATCATGGATTGCGTGTGTTTTCGACCAAAGAAGCTGTCCTGCTCATGCACAAAGTGAAAATGTGTGAGCACATCATTTACATGAGCAGCTCTGTTCCACCAAAGCCTTTCAGTGTCATTAGTGCAATTCCCGCATGTACCTGTGTCTGTAACGGGCGACGTGCACCTGCACTCGCCACTTAACTATGGTTTAATAACACATTCCTGACTTTGGCTCAATGTCATTTCACTGCCTTTAAATTGCAATGTACAAACAATGCGCCCTGCCTCGCCTCATTTAAAAAGCATCACTCCTACAAGTGGGAAACACACACAACATCATTTGTTATTTTGAAAACGTGTGCACATGGCGTGAAATAGAGGAAACCAGTAAACAGACAGAAAAGAGACGTGTTGAATAAACAAAGTTGATTCCAATGCTTCATGCTTGTGAATGTTTGCTTCTTTCAGATCTTGGTCTCAACTCAGTCTAGGCCCTTCAAAGTCTTGGTCTTGTCTTGGTCTTGCCCTGGTTTGGTCTTGTCTCGGTCTTGCCCTTGCCCTGGTATCGTCTTATCTTGGTCTTTCCGTGGTTTGGTCTTATCTTGGTCTTTCCGTGGTTTGGTCTTGTCTTGGTCTTTCCATGGTTTGGTCTTGTCTTGGTCTTTCCGTGGTTTGGTCTTACCTTGGTCTCGCCCTGGTTTGGTCTTATCTTGGTCTCACCCTGGTTTGGTCTTATCTTGGTCTCGCCCTGGTTTGGTCTTATCTTGGTCTCACCCTGGTTTGGTCTTATCTTGGTCTCACCCTGGTTTGGTCTTATCTTGGTCTCGCCCTGGTCTGGTCTTATTTTGGTCTCGCCCTGGTCTGGTCTTATTTTGGTCTCGCCCTGGTCTGGTCTTATCTTGGTCTCGCCCTGGTTTGGTCTTATCTTGGTCTCACCCTGGTTTGGTCTTATCTTGGTCTCGCCCTGGTTTGGTCTTATCTTGGTCTCGCCCTGGTTTGGTCTTGACCTGGTCTCAGCACCTCAAAGTCTTGGTCTTGTCTCGGTCTCGATACATTCCGGTCTTAGCCATGACGTGGTCTTTGTTAAGGTGATCTTGACTACAACTCTATGGACTAAAGCCAGGCCAGGATTGCAGTGGATGATAAATGCAGCATTAGGAATCATGCTCAAGTACCCTGACTGGTATAGCAGTGACGTTGCCACCTGGACAAAAAATAGAGCCTTTATTTTTGTATGTATACGTGTGCAATATAGTGTACTATGGTAATTATATCAGTGAGCTGCAAATGTTAACCACTAGTGACTCTATTGTCCACATGCCTATAGTCCTGTTGTTCCAGTATTGAACCAATTACAACATTTATAACATTTTCCCAAATATCAGTGAATAGCATTTGTGCACAATCTGAAAGTTTATTGCAGTCATTCACCATAACCCCTGAGAAATTCAGGCTCTGGCAGGTGTGTATATACTCTCTCTGTCTCTCTGTCTTTCTCTCTCTCTCTCTCTCTCTCTCTGTGTACTTTTAGGAAAAGGCTGATGGCACTCTCGCTGTAGTAAAGGTCATCTCTGAGAAACACACATGGCCATATGTGTTCGTCACGCTTAATCCCCCTCAGAACACAGCTCTGAGGGCATATAGCTCAGTGTGTGTGTGTGTGTGTGTGTGTGTGTGTGTGTGTGTGTGTGTGTGTGTGTGTGTAGACACTGTGGGGACTAAAAACTGTCACTTTAATGTGATAATGTGCATCTAAAGCTGTGCTGCTGTTGCCTTCACCTGCTAACCAACACCCCATTCACCTTCATTTTAGTGCACAGCTTAGAGACACTTATTGGATTCCACTGGGTTTAGACTTAACAGAGCACTTCTCCATTGTCATTGACTGTTAGGTGCTATGTGAAAAACGCCCTCAGCCTGAGCTTTTGTTCCTGGTGCTAAACACATCGGTTTCAAATGACCTTAGCAGAGTTGTGGACATATCGACCAAAGTTTTGACCTTCAGCTCTACATCAGAGAAGCTAGAGCTGCTTTTGTACAGTGAGTGTAGCCTTTCACCATGTCCATCAGGCTCATTTGTCTGGGCAGCTGACTGTATGATGTCTGACCTCTTAGCGTGTTGCAGTCTGGGTCTGGGAGGTTGCTGTGTTGGCCAGTCTGTCCACTGGGCAAGAAACTGACACTTTCCCTCGCACATGGCTCATGTTTCCCACTGTACTCGCTGTCATGTCTATATGGAGGTTTATATGTCTTTGTTTGAGCTTGTTTTATTTTTATTTCAGTTTGGGAATTAGTTTTGTTTTTATTTATTATTTAGTAATAATAATACTTCTAATAATAAAAATAATAATAATAACAGTAATAGCAACAATAATAATAGCAATAATAATAATAATAATAATAATAATAATAATAGAAGAAGAAGAAGAATAACAATATTATTATATTAATTAATATTAATAATAATTAATAATAATAATAACTATTATTATTATGATGTACATGCACACATGAATCTCAATATATTCATGATACATATGTCACTACATTCATCAACAGTAAAACTATCATATATATAATTATAAATCATTCAGAATAATGATATACACCATCTTTCATGTCTTTACTGTAAGGCCTTTCTGTAAATTGGTTTTCAAGTCTAAATGCCACTTTGTGAAAGACCTAAGTTAACCTAGCCTGGGATGAGCCTGCACGTGTGTGTGTGTGTGTGTGTGTCTGTGTGTGTGTGTGTGTCTGTATATGAGTGTTTGTGTATGTGTGCATGCTTGGCTCCTCCCAGTATGTTTCCCTTGAACATCTGCTCTCGCAGTGGGCCGCATGCTGTCGGCCTCTTCACTGCTGCTCTCCTTCTCTAAACGCTGACTGTGGAGCCCGGTGAGAGGACAT
This sequence comes from Arnoldichthys spilopterus, assembly GCA_037974385.1. Lineage (NCBI taxonomy): Eukaryota > Metazoa > Chordata > Actinopteri > Characiformes > Lepidarchidae > Arnoldichthys > Arnoldichthys spilopterus. The sequence goes on from JBBPDA010000001.1 coordinate 11,877,417, forward strand.
TAAGGCGAAGCTGCCCCTCTCCTCTCTTCTTCTGCCTGTGCTTCTGCTCTCCCCACTGCTGCTGCTGTATTTCTAGCTCCCTGCCGTTCAGACGCTCTCAGGCAAGAGCTATACATTATTATTCAAATTGGATAATGGGTTAGCGGTGAATGCTCCTGTGCAGTAATGTGCTGTATCGAATTGCCTCGCCTGAAAGCATGACTGACCATTGTGCACCTGCTGAAATTCTACGTGTATCTGTTAAACAGTGAAGCTTGTGCCGCCTTCATGCACAGAGCTCAGTACATGGTAGTCCTAAAAAACTGCAGCCGTGGTGTCTGAATGGTACGCCTACAGCAGCGAAGACGCCATCACTTACAGAGTGAGGCAGTTGAGGACGTCACCGAATTTGCACCAAAAATATATTACAATGGGATTAAAGGTAGACATGAGCTGCCTTAGTATTCGCAAGAGAGGGAATCTAGTGTAATAGTTCTCTGTGCAGTATTGGGTGATATGAGCTTAAATGTATATCACAATATTATGCACATTAAAATGTATTATTATTATCATTATTATTATTATTATTATTATTATTATTATTATTATTATTATTAACAATAGTAATAATACAAAATTAGAATAAATAGCCAACCATAATAATAATAATAATAAAAATAATAATAATAACAATAATAATATTTTATTACTATTATGGTGATGACTAATAGAATTATCAATTTAGCATGTAGTATTTCTAATCAAACATATCAATAATTATTTTATAATAACATTTACATTTACAGCATTTAGCAGATGCTCTTGTCCAGAGCGACGAACAACAGTGCTTTGTAGTACATGTCTGTTCTTCTGTCTGTAGGGCTAAACCCATCAACAGCTGACGCTCTACTAAGATACTACTAGCTAAGTTACACACCATAACAAACCTTGCCAAGCCTGTAAACCCAATAGACAAAGTACATAAGATCACAAAATAAACAATAGACAGTAACAAATGCACAGTAAACATGAGGCTGGTTAGCTTCCAAGATATTCCTTGAAGAGGTGAGTTTTGAGTCGTCGCTTAAAGACAGCAGTTCTAATGACCAGAGGAAGTTCATTCCACCACTGGGGAGCCACAATTGAAAAAAGTCTTGATGATCTTCCTCTTCTTCTGAGCGATGGAGGCTCAAGGCGAGCTGGTTTGGTGGTAATAACACATTAGTAAAAGTATATAACTTATTATATTATTGTTTTTAGTAGTAGTAGTGGTAGTAGTATAATATTCTTGCATGCTCTGCCTTCCTCTATTGTGGTCTGGACTGCTGGTTTGTTGAGGGGCTGTCAGTCAAAACATGGTGATGAATGTTCCATCTGCTGCGCTTCACACCCACACAGCAAAATAAAAAATGCTGAGAATAAAGAAGAAAGCATGAAACACTTGATTCAAATCCATTTTGGGGAACGTTTCCGCAAAGTTACTGAGGCGTATGAAATAATTTGCTGAAATCAAATCAACTCACTTTTGACAGAAATTCTAAAGTGACTGTGCCGAGTCTTAAAGCGGCCTGAAGATTCAGCATGGAGCAAAATATCTTGCAGTAAATATCTCTGTGGGAGCGGTTTCCACATTATACAGTCAAACTGCTGCTCTTTTCCACCCCTCTTCCTGTTGAAGGTATGTTTTACTACTTTTGCTCTAGTCCTAATTACACTTCATTCATCACTGAAGATAACTGTAAATGTTGTGCTGCGCATAATATTATTAAATCTTAATATTGTCAATATTGTCCGCCTACCATCCCTCACCGTCCAAAACACACAACAGCAGCTGTGCAGCCCTATAGCTGAACAGCAGTGATCAGACAGAGGATGAAACTGCCCTGACCTTGTGTCCTATGGGAATGAAACTGTGCAGATTAATTCAGCTCAGACTGGAGCTGAGGCAGAAACTTACACATGCCACATATGAAGCTATGGAATAAAGCAGTGGTCTTCAACCTGTGGGCCCTGGTGGCATTTCTATGGGCAGCTTTGTTGCAATATATAGGTCCTGTTTCTATGACTGGATTAAGCCTAATCACAGACAAAGTTTTCCATTTCAAGGAAAATCTTCAATCAAAATCCCACATAGTCCAAGAATAGGCTTAATCTCTGTCCAGGAAAATGACCCAAAGACTTTTAACCAAGTATGATATTAAATATAGTGAATATTACAGTGATTTGGGCATATATTTTTTTGGTTAAGCTTATCATATTTTGGTTAATGGGCGTGGCAGAATGCAAGACTGATCGCTGATGAAGCTGGTTTTGTTCATCAATCAGTGCTCAATTCAGAAAACTGAAGAAATTTTATCTTTTTATCTTATCTAGCATTCACTTCCTCATTTGTGGAAATGGCATTGTCGTGGAATGACGCTGGAATATTTTGACCATTTATTATCTATTCTGCTAATGAGGACAGCCAGCCATCCAGCAACAAATTAATTACCACCACCACGTTTCTTAATCACTCTGTCTATCAACTATTTCAACCTCAACAACGAGCTAAAAAGTGCTTTTCCTCCACTAAAACCCATAAGTAGGCGAAAGTGAAATGTGTAACTTGGTTTTGCCATCGTATTGTTTTCTTATTGAGTGTTGAAATCAGTCCTAATCAGTCAAAACTCCACTATAAATGACAGTGCTGTTGAATTGTAGATGGTTCTTCAGTCTTGGATGATGTTCTCCATCTCTGAGCAGTCACTTCATTTGCCCAGCCTCTCTCTGCAGAGCTATTTTCACTTTAACCAATGCTGCAATGTTTTTTTTTTCCCCCCTGCATAGTCTTTGCCTCCTGTTGCTGTAGACTCTCCCTGCATATAGCCATTCATGTCCATATCTACCGAAATGCCAGGACTGAAAAAAGTCAGATAGAGGAATCTCTGTCTTTACAGTGGGGTAACGAGCCTCTTAGCGACATAGTGCAGTGGGAGACGGGAATGACTTTACCATTGCTTAAAGAGTGGAATTACAGGCCAAATTATATTGTCAAAGCTATTTCATGTTCTTGCACACACAGTTATGTGGGCAGAGGCCATGCAGTTAAAGTAAAGAAGATGGATTGAGTGATGTAAAGAGAGTTCTTATCTGCCGGGAGTGATTCCCTCTATTTTTCCCCTAGTGTAGCAGTTTGTGCGCATCTCATTGCTGTTGGTGCTCTGATTTCCATGTGTTTGCACTTTGATATGCAGCCTCACTACTACACCTTGTTCACACTGAGGCTGCTGTTGAGTCGCTGACTGTAGAGGTTCATTGATCAACAATCACTATGTGTGAACACTACAAAGACTAGTCGACAACTAATCACAGACCAGTCATGAACTGCTAAATATCTGAGCTAGTCACTGGCGAGCTACAGCCAATAAGGGACATGCGCAGGACATGTGTCAACGAGATGAGAGCAAAGCTGTGTGATGGTGGAAACTGATCAGAACTGAACGACTCCCCTCCAACTCTCTTTGTAGAACAGACCATCCATACTGCGTGTGTGTGCTGCTCCGTCACTTCACCCGCATCCCTTTCTCTCTCATTTTACACACTTTTACACACACAGTGCTTGTTTATGATGGACATCCACATTGAAACTCCTGTTTGGCGCGAGAGTGGCGTGACTTTTTGTGACCGAGCGTTGTTGTGTAGAGCAGACGGACCAGTGGTGCTGAAAGATGGTGTAGGTGGTGATGCCCTGTCACTACTCTGTTCACACTACACGCCTGTCTGACTGTGATCGGGGTTTCGAGGTCATGTAGTGTGAACAGTACAGAGTTCAGACCACTTTTACAATCAGGGAGTGTGTACATGGCGTTGAACAATGAAACACCTGGTATAAAAAGTGAATTTGAGAGGAATTAGTGGCCTGTTCAATGCCACATAGCCTATTTTAAAAGCAAAAAGCAACGACAGCATGGTTTTATTTGCTTTTACCTGAATCTTGCACCAAAAGTGCATCATTGGACAACTTTGTACATTAGTCAAGTCAAGTCAAGTTTTATTTCTATAGCCCTTCTTACAACTGACGTCACAAAGCAGCTTTACACAAACCTTGGGTGGAACCAAGACACATAACAACCAAAAGATAAAGGCAACAGTCTTAGTTTAAAGAGGCGACAGCAGCTAAAATCCTATAGCTTGCAGCAACATATCTAGTATAATGTATCTGTGGAAGCTGAACTAGTCTGGGACAACTTATCTGGGGATAAGGAACCCAGTGATGGGTGATCTGGTTGTAGGAGACAAGGGGGAGCAGTTCCTAGTGTGCATTTGAGGTTAGGCTCTCCTAAGCAGGAGTGAGTGGGTTCCGATGGTAAGAACTTCAAGCAGAAGTAGGGTATCAGGGTGGGTCAGGCTGGGACAGAATTACTACATGAAACTACAGTCACATCATGAAACTATAACATGACCTCAAGTTCAGATCCTGGCTGATTCTGGTTGTGCACCCCTAAGTAAATGAGTGCCACAGCACAGCTGTGTATTGATCACACCTTTAAACAGCTCAGCACTGCGACTGCATAAACACTGTAGTCTGAAAAAAAAAAGATTGTGTGTGCAGGGTTAATGTGGGACGAGTCAGGACAGCTTTGCCGCGGCACGGTCAACAAGAGCCCCCAAACAGGCGAGACCTCAATTAGCATGCAAATCAAAAGAAAAGCAGGATGAATGCAAGCAGAGGAGTGAACCTGACCTCTCAATTAGAGCCTTATTGTATTTAAAACAATCATTTGCATGGGATGAGGGAAGAGGCCTCGGCTCTAATGACTCATTTAGAGCGCTAACATGTAGCACTGTGGCCGCAGCCGGCAGCTCTAACCAATGACTTTCATTACCTGGCTCTGGCCTTTAGAACAGGGCCATCGATTTCTCTGTTCTTTCCTTTTTGAGGGACTCATGAAGTGCATTGGACAGAAAAAAATGGGTCAGACTGAGAGAGAGCGAGAGAGAGAAGGGAGGCCCACATGAACACACAGTGTTCCACAGGTTCAGCTACTAGAGCAAATGTAAGCACGAGTCAAGCCCAGAGTGGTCAGCATTTTGTCCGTCCATTCTGACCAGGCTTTAGAAGCAACCAGAGAGGCCCTGCGTGATTGTCAACTAATCTCCAGCCTGCTTGACCCTATATGGTCATTGTGTGGTCAGCAGCTTAATGCCACAATGTCCCCGTGGCCTTCAGAGGCCTGTTAAAGAAACAGCTTGGCCAAACATGCTAATGTCACAAACTGTGAATGGAAGCCAGTAGCCACCCCTTGACCTTTCCGTGCTCCACCCGCAGATGTTATTTTGTTGTAATCGTGAGGATGAGAATAATAGAACTCTGGCAAAAATCCAGTTCAGCCTAATGAAGAATTACATTGCACTATTCCAGGTTTTTCAGGGTTGCCTTCACAAGTATGCATGCTTATGAAGGGTGTGTTAGGACGGATCAAGTGTAGATTTTTAATGACATAAGCAAGCTGATGCCAGCATTGTTGTCATTTGCAACTTCCACCATCTTGTCACATGTAGAGCCAGACTTACACAGAGGGACGTCGGGTTACACCTACTGATTGTGTTGGGCCACCCTCTTCTTCACCTCTACCTTTGAACGGGAAGCCAGGAACATCAGCAACGACAAGACATGTCATGAAATTTTAACTTAATGAGCAGTAACGCAAAGTTCCCACTGGCGTTCAAATCTTGGATAAATGAATGCGCTCTGCACTCAAGTGTTTTGTCCAGATTGTAATTCTGTGTGTTTACCTGTGGGGGCAGTAATCAGACAGTCCAGACTGTAATTCTGTGTGTTTACCTGTGGGGGCAGTAATCAAACAGTCCAGACTGTAATTCTGTGTGTTTACCTAAAATAACTCCTAATATACAACATAGGCAGAGTAACATGGCCACCGCTACTAGGTTCACCCCATGATGCACAATCGTGGGATATATCTGATCCTTCAGAACTTTAAACTAACAACATGTAAATGCCATAAAGACATTTTCTTTGCGCTGGTTGAGATTTAAGCAGAAATTGATCAAACGTGCCCCTTCTTTGACTGGTCTAATTCACCTTCAGTGAGCAGAAAAACAGTCTACGTAAGAAAAAACGCTTGATTCAGACCTACTTATGGACAGGGTCCTGATAATGAAAAAATAACAGTTGGATTGAGCTCTGAGCTGCAACAGCTGTCCATCACATCATCCCCAGGTGTAACTGTGGCTTTTTGTAATTGAGTGGAATAACATTTAAAACTATAATTTCAGAGGAAAAAAGCTCATGCTTCCCTCCTGATGCTCCACTGCATCTCAAAAATCTGCTGCTGACACGGCATTGGAAGCTCAAACTAACTGCCACTTCTGTTACGTCAGCTAAAAGCTGCCCATGTGGAACAGACCTGTGCTGAGTGATGGGGAAGAGGGAGAAACATTCTGCTTGCTCTCTTGGATTCCCTGCCTTGGATGGCTGTGGCATCACCAGGGATGGGAATCTCCAGAACACAGGATCATCTCCTAGATAGTTCAGTAAGTTGTACTGTCAGCTACAGTTCCTCATTAGGCTGAATAGTGTTCTTGTCCTCGTTCTGTGGAGCCAGTTTAACCATTTCTATGAAGCAACAGGCTTGTGGGCAGAGCATAGATGGTGCTTAAAAGGGATCCAGGTTTTAGAAGCAGGCTGCTGCCTACGTTTCTGGATATTAACATCTGGAGGCTGCAGCAGTTAGCTGTAGACGTACAGCCTGGAGCTAAAGTGAATTTGTGTGTGTGTGTGTGTGTGTGTGTGTGTGTGTGTGTGTGTGAGAGAGAGAGAGAGGACATATAGATTTGGCAGTGTGTCTGTCACAGTTAGGCAGATGAAAGCCATGTGAATAGGGTGGGATGAGCCATGACGCTGGCTTATGTCTCATAGCCTAACTCCTCTGCAGCATAGCCAATGTTTATACACACACACACACACACTTGCACCAGGCAGTCAGACTCTTAAACAGTCCCTTCTTTTTAGCTCAGTGTAGTCCGCCAAGTAGTGTTGGATGTTGCTTGAATTTTCTCAATTCCTGATTCTGTTCTGCTCGGTGAATCAGTTCCAGTTCTTCTCGATTCCCTGGTTGGATTTTAAAAGGGTAAAACAAAAAAAAAAATCAAATGTTTACATAAGAAATTTTTTTTATTTTATCCTTTATCATTACTTTTTGTGTTAAAGGGGTAGATATGTTTTAGAAGAATTTATTCCACATTTTAAAAATGCGTTGCTACTGAAAAATATGTCAATGAATATTGTTATTAGATAGCGATGAATAAATTAAATGCACTGACCAAAAAAAGGAAAAACAAAAATACTCCTTCTGTGGCATCCACAGGGTTTGCCTATCTATGTAGCTCCCCGCCTGCTTGCTGGCACTCTGCACATGTGTCTTCTACATGGCTAGTCAGGCAGACACCTTAGGTAAAGCTAGTGAGCTGATTGCAGAGAAACTGCCTTCAACAGCTTTGAGTCCCAACTGGAGTAAGATACGAACAAAAGGACACTTGATACAACAAGAAACACGACTTCAGTGAACAAGGTGTTTTAAATAATAAAAGGTTATTACATTCAGGGAATTCATAAGCAGAAGTTAAATTCCTTTTTATTAATGAATTTATTTATTTGTTTGTTTATTTTTGTTTAGCAGGTTACCTGTTATTTTTGATGGTTACCCGGTTACCTGTTGTTCTAAATTTGTGTATATTTACAAAATACAATTAAGTTGATCAAAAGAACGTGTTTGTTAAATAAAGGTTCAAGTGCATTAACATATCTTTGTTTTTAGAGCATTGCAGAAATTTTGGAAAAACATTTCTGCAAATATGGTTTGTACAATCTTTTGCTATCAATTTTACCTCAAAATATTTATTTTTAAAGTTTATTTAGTGTAAATGGATAAAAAGAGCCAGTTGTGCCCGACTTAAGAGTTACTATAAACTGAAAAAAAAATTTTTTTTACACATTGGACTAAATTCAGTTACTGCTACTTAAAGTTATTTCAGTCCAGACTGTATCCATGATATATGATGTGATTATGGCTGCCAGGCTTTAAAAACTTAATCTAATTAATAAACTGATTACACATGAACATCTTTAGATTACAGGCACTGCTGTTGCTGCTCCAGCGTTCATCTGTATTTTTTTTTACATAAAAAATAACTCATTTTCTCTGCAACCCATGTAATCTTAAGTTTTCTGTGATCTGACATAATTTATTACAATAGCGATAAATATTGTCATGTTTCCCACCCCGGCATGTCGGTAAAGGCAAATTGTGTAAATGCATTTTTTGTCATCTGCACTTCTTAAATAGTGTGTTTCCACAGGCCTGCAACTCTCTCTCTCTCTTCCTCTCTCTCTCCTCAGCTTTCTTTTTCACTCTTTGGCAGATGATGTGAGTGTGATGGCTGTTGTTTTGTGGGAGTGTACAGACACACACTAGGTGGCTGGGTGAACTGTATTGTTCTGCAGCATTCTGGGCCCTGTGTGCTGCATTTAAGTGTGGTATAATGGGAGCAAATGCAGGTCTTTCAGAGTAACAGAGTTAATCACCCTGGTCGATAATGGCCAATGAACTGCCTCTGGGGTCACTGGAATGGCAGGATTAATGACAACTGCCTTTTAACCCTTTAAGAACTGTTTTAGTGTTTCACTTCCCTCTTTCTGGATTTTTACAGAATGCACAAGAGTAAACTTCCATGATTCCGTTTAAGGGATAATTAACCACTGGCCTAGTGTTTAGGACATTGCCCTTGTGAACAGAAGGTTGCAGGTTCAAGTCCTGGCCCAGGTACCAATGAAGTTCCCTTGAGTAGGGTACCATCATGCTACTCTTCTCCCCAGGTGCTATTGATAACTGCCCACTGCTCCTTGAGTGCACTTTGTGTGATGGGGTGTGTTCACAATGACAAATTGTCACTTTCACTATGTTTTTCTTTTGGATCTGTGTGCTTCTAACTAAATGTTTACAGCTTTGTTTGATTAGCTCTAGCATTAGCTTATTAGCTCATCTGAAGGGGCAGCATGTGTTACTCATCCACCATGAAAAACTACACATTTTCTTATTATTATTTTTTTGCATTTCCTGTGTGCCCTCTTTCTCAGACAAATAACGTTGGTACTTGTGAGCTTTGATTAGTGACCATTCATCCATCCATCCATTTTCCAACCGCTTCTTCCGTTTCCGGGTCACGGGGAAGCTGGAGCCAATCCCAGCTG
>JBBPDA010000001.1:11907100-11943895 GCA_037974385.1 Arnoldichthys spilopterus
TATAGGCTGGAATCTGCTGATCCATATTTATAGGCTGGAATCTGCTGATTCATATTTAAAGGCTGGAATCTGCTGATTCATATCTATAGGCTGGAATCTGCCGATTCATATTTAAAGGTTGATAATCATATTGTCTTTGAGTCAAACTTTGTAACTCAAGTTGATGATGCAAGGTGCTTACTGGCTCTGTGCATCCCTCTAATCACTGACTGATACAAGAAGTATCTCCAGATTCACTGCTCAAAAACCTCTTAACTCCATTTGAGCTTAATTTTAGTAGGATTTTAATGATATTATTACACATGTAAATGCACCTGACAGCAACGATATGTAACTGCGTCATATCAATGGTTTGACAGAATCTGCGTTCATTCTTGTCTGGTGTTGATGCTAATCCCATTATGTCTCATATTGATGACTGTTACTCCCTCTTTACTGGTCTTCCAGGTCTCTTCAAAATCTTCAGTATATTCAAAATTCTGCTGCAAGGGTCCTCACTCACACACAATGTTCTGTTCACAGCACCCCCATTCTCACTCAGCTGCTCAATAATTGTTCAGTCTCATATCCAGGTTAAAATATTGCTTCTCACCTACAAAGCTCTTCATAATCTCGCTCCTCCCTAGCTCTCTGATCTCCTCCTGCCTTACTCCCCTGCTCACTCTCTCAGGTCTTCTGGTAGTGATCTTCTGGCTGTCCCTCACACAAGACTCTCCACTATAGGAGGCAGGATCTTCAGTGCTATAGCCCCCAAATTTCCTCTTCCCCAGTCTCTCTGTGGTCGCACTTACCTTTCCACCTTTAAAACTGAGCTCAAGGCACAACCATTATGAATGGATTATAATTATTTTTTTAAAGGTTTTAGGTCATAAACATTTTAAAAAGCATTAATAAGCATTTGTGATACATGAATGACGGGCTGCTATGCCGACTTGTGACAGATCATGCCCAAATCACAACCCCGAAAATTTGCAAGCTTTTTAAATGTAAAAACACTCATAGTGTGAGTGTGCCATAGCATACGCCCCAGCCCATCTCCACTTAAGTCCTTACCATTGCCCATGTATTTGTGTTCTTACTGCTATTTTGAAACTCTTTATTCATGCTGAATGATTAATGTTTGTTTTAGGGTTTGTTTGGTGTGTGTGTGTCTGTGAGAGAGAATGTGAAAGTGACTTTTGTCACTGTAAACACACCCCATCATGAAAATTCACCACAACGAAATATGACCCATTTAACGCAACCAATTGTGCAGCAGTGTAGGGGGATGGTACCTTGCTCTAGGGTACCTCAGTGGTACCTGGGCTGGGACTTGTGACCTTGTGGTACTTGACAATATAATTGCAAAATAGTATTTTGTTCTTGTCATGAAGCCCTAGTACTGTTTGTATTAGAATTACCCAGTTTAATTGCACAGGGCCAGATGCACTTTTAGGGACAGCTTGTGGTACTGGGTTATACATAATCCAGCCCCAAATTTCTTTGTGCTCTTTTAGGGTCCAACTCATAACACAAGCACAACATGCTAGCTAGCAAAATGGGCAGTGGTGGCCTAATGGTTAGGACATTGCGCTTGGGACCTCAAGGTCACAGGTTCAAATCGGGCTCTACTGAGGTACCCTTGAGCAAGGTACAGTCCCGATACACTACTCCATGTCTTGGAAGTCGCTGTGGATAAAAGCGTCAGCCGAATGAATAAATGTAAATGTAAATGTAACTAAATGCTCCCAATAGCTAAAGCCAACATAAGCATAACAAGCTAGCTAGCAAAATGCTCTCAATAGCTAAAGCTAACATAAGCACAAGAAGCTAGCTAGCAAATTCTCTCAATAGCTAAAGCTAACATAAGCACAAGAAACTAGCTAGCAAAGTGCTCTAAATAGCTAAAGCTAAAATAAGCACAAGAAGCTAGCTAGCAAAATGCTCTCAATAGCTAAAGCTAAAGATTATTGTTGGACCCCTTGTATCATAGACAGCTGCCTACATGACAGCCCCAAGCTTTTTATCTTTATCTAAGTTTCATGAACTGTCTGAATCTCATCTCCTTTAACTGGCCATTGAAATTAGGTTGGAAATAGAAATTTACAGTAAAAATCTATAGAAAATTTTCTTTCACTTGAAGAGAAAAATCTTATTACTATAGTCCAGTGATGCTGTGTTCACATGTCTTGCTGTGCTGACATTTATCACAGTATCTGATTTCCATAGTAACATTTAGATTTGGCTTCATCCTTCATGAGTAAGCGAGAACCTCAGACTCCACTAGACCACATATTCTCACTCAGGTAAACCACAGCTTTACCAGTTTACCAGTTTTCTGTTCTTGCTAGCACGTTCTCTTGAGTAAATCTTGAATGCAGGAGATAAATTCAAAGTTCTTATGCTGTATAACCACTTGATTAAGCTTCTGGTATTTCTGCATGACACCTAAACTTAACTTAATCTACAATTAACATGATCTCCAGCACCACTCAAGTTACTGTGGGAGCTTCTGTTGCAGTGGGCTGTTCACTTCCACCCTGGCCTGTACACTGTGTATCATTTTTTTTTTTTATTATTTAACACCTTTCTGTAGGCCACCCTGTGGCCATTCCACCTGCAGACTGGATTTTAACCTGTCTTTATTAATATGATGAAAGAATAATTGATCCTACATCCATTTATAATACACAATCTCATTAAAATGTATATATTTTTCAAATTCTATGAATTTTAGGGCTGAATTAAGGTTTTTCTCATGCCACAGTGTTTTCTGTGCTGGGACAAGTGTGAGTAATATCAAATTAACATTAGTGTTTAAGATTCCTACTCTTTTTTTATCATCCCAAAATATCATGAGGTGTTTAGGTTTAGACATTTTGTTGTTGGACATTGCAGTCCAGTTTTTTTTCCATTACTGAACCACAAACAGTGAGATATACCCTTGGCTCCATGTTCTGCGAGAGGAAACGGACAGTCAGTCAGAGCAGTGCAGGACAGTGGCTTCATGTGTGATAACAGGGAGGCTGGTCTCAATCTCAGCCATCATGATTTCCGCAGCAGTGCTGCCCTTTATCGACCCGCGCCTCATCTGGACTTCTAGGGACTGATTTCCAAAAGCCATTAGCATGTGTAAAACATCTTCGCTCTCACAAATCCAGTAACGCAGCCAGCGATTGGACAAGGAATGCCAGTCCAATCATCTGTTAGTAAAACTGCATGTGTTATCTGGCCTTGAGCAAGAAAATATGCTGGTGAACACAGATATCAGAGACTAAACTAAAATAAATACAGTTTTTTGGGAGATTGATGGACTTTGGCTTATCCAGTAATTTACTGCAGAGTTTTTCCAGGCCAAAGAGAGTGATGGCAATAGTAGACTTAGAACAATTGCTGCTACATTGTGTAAACTATAAATATGTATATATACACAAACCCCATTTCCAGAAAATGCATTAAAATGCCAACCAGAACTTTTATTTAACTGATGTAAGTGCAAAGAAATATTTGCAGTGTTTTTACTGATCAATTAATATATTTAGTAAATATAAACAAATTTAGAATTTAAGGCCAGGACGGAGGTGTGTTTACCACTGTGTTACATCACCTTTCCTTTTAACCACACTGTTTAATCGCTTGGGAACTGAGGAGACCATCTGCTGCAGTTCTGCAAGTTTTTGACTTCAGCTGCTTAATAGTCTGTGGTGGACGTTGTCTGATTCTTAGCTTCATGATACTCTATACTTTTTCAGTAGGAGACGTTTGTGTTGCATTGTGTTGCTGATATAACCATGGACTTCCCAGGAGAAGACACCGCCTTGATGGCAGAATATGTCTCTCTAAATTACATGGTTAAATTACACTGGTGCCCCCTGTACCATGACAGATTATGCACCTTGGCACTGGTAACAATCTGCATGGTCCATTTCATCACTGGCGCAGAGGGCTTTACGTCCAAAGACAGGCAGAAACGGGGACTCATCTGACCACAGCACACGTTTCCACTGTCTTTTTGTCCATCTGAGATGATGATGGGTCCAGAGAACAGAGAGCTGTGTTGTACAGAGTTGAAGTTTGGCTTTGTCTTAGTGAGTTTAAGGTTTTTTAGAGCAGAAAGTGGAATTTAGTTCAACAAACATCAGCGTTTTAATAAAACCAATTAAACACGTGGTGATCTAATGTGTGACTGTGTCATTTCCAAGTCTTTCCTAGAGGAAGCATTTACATTTACACCTGCGGTGCCTACTTCAGCTGAGTGAGTTATTAATGCTCTTCTAGGAGGCGTTTAGTGTATTTATGTTTATTTAACCAGCAAAAACACACATGAAACAAGATGTTCTACACTGTTTTCTGTGGCTTTTGCTTAGTAGTGTATGAACTGGATCTGGACATGTAGGCCCTCTTGGTCAAATCACATTGGTTAAGGATTTTCCAAGTGAAAATATAGAAAATCCTCTTGTGCACATTTGAGTGCATATATGCAGTTTTATAAAGCAAAACATTATGGTATGCTTTATATTTCATGCCTTTTCCAATATGCTCAACTCAAGATAAATAGAAAATAAATAGAAATTCTCCAAAATTTGCAGAAAAAAATGTAAATTTCAAATTTGTTAAGGATTTGTTACAATCGACAATTTGTGGTTTTACGGGGGCGATTTAACCTTATGACTGTACTGATAGATAAGGCATTTGCAAACGTGACTGCACGTTTAACTTTATATATATTTTTGAATGGTTATAATAATATTCAACAATATATTTTTTATTTTTGGTCTGAGTAAGCATTTCCAGATGTTTTTGAACATACACTGTACTCGTGTTGCATTTGGACTGTGTAGTACACCAGGAGCAGTGTTTTTCTGTGTACTTCTGAACATTTTATCACTGCAGCTGATTTGCAGCCCATCGTGCGCAGTCCTTCATTATAGAACACTGTATTTCTCAATCGCAGCACCATTCGATGCTCACGTGCTCCCGACTCCATTATCCGGTTATTCTTCAAGTGTCATTTGTCATGCTTAATGACAGCTTTGTGCTAACGCTTTAGATGCATGCTAAACTAATGGCACCTTTTATGTAGCTCGCCTTCTTTTGCCTGCGTCATTTTGGGGAGGGGGGGGGTCCGCACTTTCACGCCTCTGAAATTCAAACTCAATCAAGTCAATTAGGCTTTGATGTTCAAGGCACAAGGACACTGGCACATGCGACTAAGAACGTGCTGGAAAGTCTCATTTTGGAAATGAAAGAGGGATTAACCCAGCCCTGGAGGAAGAGCTGTCTTGAAGCCCCCCCACCCCCCCCCCACCCCCAAACTCCTATTCAAGCACTAGCACCTTCCTTCCAAAGTCAGAGGCAGAGAGTGCCAAGCCTGTGTGTTTGCAATTTTTTCCGTCTTTGTAGGACTGTTTCATCAAAGACGACTAATATGACACACGACTCGTTTGAAAAGGAGGCTGTTTTGCATAAACCTATTAAGCCAATTCGGGTTTTTTTCCCCTTCCCTCCCCTGAATCTGTTATATATGCTAAATAATAGACGCTGACACTCGAATAAGGGCTCGGCTCTTTCAGGAAAGAGGAGAAAGAAAAGGGGGAAATGGGAAAAAAAACCTTGATTTTACCGCATCAGCCGAGCTCAGCTCAAGGGTCTGGCTCTCGAAGATGAAGGACGGAAGAGTGAAGAGCCTGTAACCGTGTTTGCTAAACACCGTGTTATAAAACCAATATGACGATCACTCTGACGCACAGCTCTCAGAAGTCAAGTAGTCAACTAGGCCTTTATTGTCATTTCAACCGCATACAGTCAGCACAGCACACAGCGAAACGGAACAGCGTTGCTCCAGAACCACTGGGCTACATGAAAACACATGACAACATAAAGTGCAGTGTGTGTGAAACATGTGCAAACACTGCAGGAAGTGCAAGACAGATGGGTCAAGAGGAAGACCAGCGCAAAGTTCTGGATCTGCCAGGTGTAAAGCAGCAGGTTGTGTAAAGATGCAGTGATGTTACAGAGAAGAGCAGATGTGAACATGACACAAGGAGCAGGAAGAAGCAGCAGCATCAGGTTAAATATCAGTAGTAAATATTAAGACTATATATATACGTATATATATATATAAACTCGTTCAGTGTGTGTGTGTGTGTGTGTCTGTGTCAGTCCCTAAGTGTTTAAGAGTCTTACCACTGGCTCTTGCTGATGAAGAATTTACTGTAATTTACTGTAATTTAATGAATTCATATTAATTAACAGCTGCACTTATAACTCACAGAAAAAGGCAGAGAAATTCTGTAGAAAAATGTAATTATTGAAGAAATGTTCAGTAAAATCAATGTTGTTTTCTCATGTTTTTCTATCTTTAAACATTGTACTGTAAAACTGTAAAACTAATTCAGTTAACAGTCAATTCTGTATCTAATTATTTAAAAGTAAATGCAGTTTCATAGCTAAATAATTCTTAATGTGTGAGTGTGTAAAGGCTTAAGAAATAATGAAGACATGCTGTCATTTATTGTCATTTTATTTTACTGATGTTGGTTAACAGCTACGCTCAGCTCACTAAAACAAGCAGAGGAATTCTGTAGGAAGGCTTAAATAACTGATGAAACTTTTCTTTGGTAGTAGGTCAGGAAATATTTTATTATGATGTGGATTTGTTGTAAAATGTTCTTAAAAGTAAAATCATTGTTGTGGATAGAAAAAAAATCCCTTTCCTGCAGGTTTCCCCATGTTTTCCGATCTATGAACATTGTAATAACTGTAAAACAAATTCAGTCGACATTCAGTTCTGTGTCTGATGATTTAAAAGTAAATGCATGAGCAAATAATTCATGTATATTTGTGTACAATTCATGTAATTTATGTAAAATGTATGTAATTGCGTAACTGTACGGCAACAGTTGAACGGGTTTTGTGTGCATTGAGAAAACATTGCCGTTGAAGTGGCTCACCTCAGAGGTACAGGAGGCCTTCAGAGACTGGTGAAATGGAAGGGCATTAGTAGCTCTTTTCCACTGGGGCAGTGCCAGTGCTGGTGCAGGTACCTTAGTTCTTTGTGAGAACTGGCTGCATTTCAACAGATCTGAGAACCGAACGTGGTGGGACTTTATCAGTGTTCGATGGGGAGAAACACTGTGTACAGGAAGCGTCTGCTGTGTTTGTTTTTTTTTTTATCAGTTTACTTTTAGAAGTCGATATGCGTTGCTCTTAAATGTAAAAACTCAGTTTTGGCACTTCGCCAGTTTCTGCCAGTTTTCTTTTGCATTTCTGAAAGTCACTATTTGTCAATGTGAACACACTCAAGCACAACAAAATGTGACCTCTGCATTTAACCCATCACACGTGCACACATGAAGCAGTGGGCAGCCATCAGCAGCTCCCGGGGAACAGTGTAGCGGGATGGTACCTTGCTCAAGGGTACCTCAGCAGTGCCTGGGCCGAGACGTAACCTCTAGGCCACAACTGCCCTCTGTCGAAGCCCAGAGTGCTGACAAAACATTGGTCTCTCCCACAAACCACCGCTATATTGACTTTTCTCCACTACTGCTGCTTTCACTCATGTTTTTAGCAATATGGTGGCGGATATTCCCTAGGAGCCCTGCACCAACAACTTTGGGACCAGCGGTTTTGTGGAGCCATGCCTGTGGCGGATTTTGGGTACAAGTCTTTTTTCAGTGGAAATGCGTGGAACCCGTTCTAGGCTTGAAACGAGCAGAAGTTCTGGAAAAGTGCTGTGTAGAATGAAATTCAGACTTTCACAGTTACCAACAGCACATTACAATAACTAGAGTAAAATCCTCTCTGTTATGTGATAGTGACTATTTGTCATTGTGAACACACTCAAGCACCACAACCAAATGTGACCTCTGCATTTAATCCATCACACGTCCACAAGTGGAGCAATGGGCAGCTACCAAAAGTGCCCGGGGATCAGTGTAGTGGGACGGTACCTTGCTTAAGGGAACCTCAGTGGGGCCCAGGCCGGTGATCCGGTGACCTCCAGTTCACAAGGGCATCGTCCTAACCACTAGGCCTCCACTGCCCACAAGTCATCCCCATAACGACTGTAGCCATAGAGCGCAAGTGAAAGTGTAGAACATTTTCAGTTTTTAGCATCTGTAGTGAGTGAGTAATCTTGGACATAAGTGTGATGGACACTTAGCCGTGCATTGGACGTTATATTGCATTATGAGCATTTGTTATTGCACATTGTCAACATTATGAGCAAAAGAGTAACGGGAACATACATTTAGAAAACAACTCATAAGTTTTTATGCTCACACTAAGTGGTTTTTCAGATAATTCCTTGATTTTTTTTTTTTACAAAATTAAAATCTAAACATATTTTTCAGCTTTAAGTCCCATGACATTTAAAAACGTTATGCGCTTTGTGTGGTGGGATGAAGAGACAGTTGAAATCGCTGCTACTTTAGACAGTGAGCAACAAAGAAATGCCAATATTTATAAGGAGCTTAAAGGGGGTATGAGGTAGAGGGGACTGGACAGACCCTTGGCATGTTCTGCAGAGCGAGTGGAAGAGGATGAAGCAGCTTTACCTTTCTAAAAATAAGAGCTCTGTAAAAGTGCTGTTGGGGTTAAAGCAAATGTAAAATTCAGGGTTTTGGCATATTTAATCAGAACAGCTGTGTTCAGAGGAGAAAACACAACTTCACAGTTGTTTTATAGTTTATCTTCCTAATGTAAACTCCTCCCCAAAGCCCCAAATATGTAACTGTATAATTAAATTATATATGCAGTGTACAGTACTGCGCAAAAGTCTTAGTGCCCTAAGAAAATGCTGATTAATGCTGTTTCTCCGAGCAGTGAGTGATTCACTTTTCTCGAAAAAGCACCAATATTAGTGTGTTTTCAAGAGATTCAAGATGTTTGTCACATACACAGTTAAACAATTACAACGTGTAGTGAAATGCAGCTCTGAACACCCATACGACTGTGAAATGCCTAGTTAGCTAACTCAAAAAGGAAATATAATAATACATAAGATCTATCACTAATCAATAAATCTAAACAGTATATACACACCATTAACAATATATACAGACCAAAATGAATTTGAAGTTTACAGATGAATGTAGAATGTACTTTACATGGTACATACAGTGAAGATGAATTTAAATACCTGAATATACAGAATATATAAAGTGCAGATTAGGCAGATGTGCAAATTGCAGAGTGTAACTATATCAGGCAGGTGTACAGATAGATCAGTTTTGAAGGCAGTGCAGTGATTGAGTTTTGTCTGCATAACAATGATCTATTACAGGATTACAGTACAGTGGTGGAGTGAGATGTATAGTCCAGGTGAGACCTACTGAATGTGAGGCATGTCCAGGTGTAAGAGCCTTATTACCTGTATGCATCAGTGTGTTGGCTTGACCGTTCCCAGTTCTCTCCTAGTGGAACTCAGTCTTACTGTAGTCAAATCAATCAAATCACTGGTTTGGGCTCAATCAGTCCTTCATTAGATGAAATCAGGTGCTGATGGAGCTTCACACACATCCAAGCAGTGACTGGAGACGTGGAGGAGAAATCTGGAGCCAAACCTGTGTCTTCGAACAGCTCACACACCATCAGCTACTGTTTACTCACAGATCTTCATTATTTTCACTGCTGCACTTGTTTGCACTGATTCTCTAAAACTCACTGCTCAGAGAAACAGCTTTAAACTCTGAACACAGGGGTCTAACACATTTCACCTCCCGAATGTCACATTATTTTGAACTGTTATTGTTGGTCCGTTCATTGTGAAGTGTTCGCACATTGTGGAGGGGACGTGTCCAGCTTTTATCATGTTGCGAACAGTAAAAACAGAGGAAAAAATGTGGCGGCGACATTATATAATGCAAGCTCATTTGTTATCAGCACTCACGTTGTGCTGAACCTCCAGGATGCTTTAATTACTCTCACCACACAGCGCGTCCCCGCGACTCAGCAGAAACGTCCCTAGTGAGTGTTGCCTGTGTCGCCGTGCTTAACTCCTTACCTGATTAGCGTGCCCTGCTCCAGCTGTTTCCCTTCATTGTCCTCATCAGCAGTGCAGTTTTTTCCTAACTCTGCACAGCCTCAGAGCTCCTCTACCGAGAGCTTCCTCCTGGCCGCCTTACTAAGAGAAAACTATGAGAAAAACGGCACATTTAGTTCCCCGTGGCATCCGCTGGCGGTTCGGATCATGTGTGGGAGAGGCTGCTGCTGTTCGCCCATCAGGTGCTTGCTCTTGGATTAAACTCCTCAATGATGAAAACCAGGTGCTTTGCCTGGAAGTGTGTTGGCATTCCCTAGCAAACCCCTCAGGAGGCCGTAAAAGCAGGACCAGACCGAGCCTGAGGGCTTTCTTGATGTTGGTTCATCTGAAGGCCAGGACGTTAGCATGTAACGTCAGCGTTAACATTATTCTGACCGACTGCAGCCGTGATGCATTATTCAACAGGTTCCACCTGTGAAGGCCCCTCCGCCTCGGCATGTCTCGCTCATCGCCGAAGAGGCCGCAAAAAGACGGGCGAAGAACAAACGAGCAAATGTGTCTTTTGTATTAAAGGAGACGACGGTCCTGGGCGAAGGGAGCTTCGCTCGAACACCACTGCGAGGCAATGAAATAGAACCGTCTAAGCTAATGAAAGCCCGAGCACATCAAATCATACAAGAATAATGGCGCTTGCCATTTACGTACGTGTAATTCCCCCCTCGTAAATGAATCAGACTGAAAAGAACAGAGGCAACACCAGTGTGAAGCAATGAAACCCCACAGTCTAAGCTAATGAAAAGCCTAGCATATCAAATCATAGGCGAGCAATGTCGTTTACCCTTTACACAGTGTCGTTTTCCCTTCATGTGCACGTGTAAAAGAGTCCGGGAAGGAGCTGCCGAAATCGGCTGTGGGAGGGTGGAGGAATGGTCCGGCGAGAACCACCTTATAAAAGAGGAGTAGTGCAATAAGCAAGTGCTAAAAGTCCACACCATAAAGCACAGGTCAGCATAAAACCAGTGATCCAGGGCCTCTGCTGCTCCTCCATTAGGAGGGATTTGGGCTGCTCGGGCCGCTGGCCTTTAGAGCGCACATCCTCCCTGTAAATCACCTGTCTGAGAGCAGCCAATAAAAAGGCAGATGTGAGCCAGGGTGGAACGGGGCCACCCGCGAACCTGAACGCAGCCCCTCTGAAGCGGGACTAATGACCAGTTACGTATTGGTCCAGGACACACACACTTGAGAGTAATGGCAGCTATAGCTTTTGGGAAGTCTGGGGGGATGCAGGCGGGATGCAAAATTAGCATGGCAGGAAAAGCAGCACAGCTAATAATTTGATTTTACTGTGATTGGTTAGAAAAGGCAGTGGTTAAGGACCTGCCCATGTGACCAGAAGGTTGTAAGTTTACATCTCAGCCCAGGTACCACTGAGATGCACTTGGAACAAGGTACTGTCCTGCTACACTGACCCCAGGACACTGTTGATAGCTGCCCACTGCTGCACATGTAGATTGTGATGCTCACAATCCAGTTTGATTACATATGTTTGGTGTATGATTTATGACATCACAAATTTCACTACAGTTTGATCTGATTATGATTCAGATTCATGAAGTGAGACAGAATTTTAGGGAATGATTCAGTGCAATATAAAAATAATAATCATTTTTCTTTATCGTTACATTGCCGCTTTTTCCAGACACAGCAAGGTGCATAATGAAACCCTGAAATTCACATTTTGATTGACTCTGCACTGTTTACTGTTTGTAATATTCAGGCATTAAAACAATATGTTAAGGATTTTTTTTCAGAACTGTGCTTTGGCCAGTGCATGTTTTCCTGATTACTGCTGTAGTCAGTGATGTCTGATGCATTTTACACCACTTGTAGCTTTTGATTGAAGCAGTTCCTCACCTTGTTTTCCCCCAGGCCTTTTGTCTTCAGAGATGGTTAGCAGTTAGCGTGCGGCTGCAGTTTGTGACCTAGATGTGTCCGATGTTGTGGCAGCGGGTGCTAAGAGTGTTTACACTGACATGCCTGAAGCAGCGAGTTCTTCTTGTCTGGTTAAGGCTCTTTAATTGAACGAGTTCAGCAGCACTTGGGCGCAAGAAAGATCCTGAGCCAAACCACCTTTAAGTAAATGTCAGCCGTGTCATGGAGGCTGTTAGTTTGCCTTTAGTGGCTGCATGGTTGCATGTTTTTCGAATGCAGGCTTTTAACAGCTACCTCTAGAGCAGTGGTGGCTCATAGCAAGTTCACTCAGCTCCAGGTGCTCAAGTGCAGTTTTCAAGGACCCAAACATGTTCTGCACATTTTCAAATGATAATTATGGTAAGTTTTGTCTCAATACTATTTCCCATTTGGTTGTTGGTCCAGAACTGAAGGGTTTTGTAAGGAGCAGTGCCCGGACAGGCCTGCAGGGGGAGTTTGAGAGCCCTGCGTTTGCGGCTGCAGCCTGTCGAGCCAGCGGGGGGCATTGGCAGTGCATCGCCATGGTGACAGCCATGAGTACTTTATGTGCTAGATGCAGTGTCCCTGTCCCTGGTGGCCAGTGTGGCTAGAATGGTGCCTAGGCCACACCAAACCCAGCCTATAAAACTGTAGCAGCACAATAGTAGTCAGGAGTCAGTGGTAGCGGCACAGGTAGACAGGGACCTCCTTCCACTGGCTCCCTGATGAATGCAGCAAACTTCGGCCTCACTTCTTTGCTCAAGGGTACCTCAGTGGTCCCCGGGCCGGGACTTGAACCTGCGACCTTTGGTTCATGAGGGTAAGGTCCTAACCACTAGGCCTCCACTGCTACTATTTCTTTGGTAACACAGCTAAACTCAACTGTGATTTCGCAAATTCTTTACTCTTCCAGGTGAGGATAAATTCATCACACCCATGACTAATTGGAGCATCAGGATATAAACTAGGATACTATGCAGTTGCACTGATTGCTTTTTAGAATCAGTACTTTTGATTTGCTAAGATTACATAAGCTAATTAGTAAACCAGTGCTAAATCTTTTAGCAATTATGCTATTTTCCACAGAACAATTGTTTTTGCTCATATTTTCAGACTCAACAGAGAAAGATTGAAGTTTTGCTTAACTGTACACAGCTATAAAGGCTTATTAAAATATAAAAATCAAGCAACGTGTCAGTTTTTCTCTGTCAAGTATGAAACTGTGTGGTTCTGGGTAGAGGACATTTTTGTGTGTAATTTAATATGCAGATTAATTTTAGTGCACAGGCAGAAAAGTGCAGTATAATCATGTCTCCCAGTACATTAAGCTAACTGTCAATTAATGTTACTAATTATCCAGATTCAATGACTTAGGATGGCATAACATTTTTAATTATGATTAAATCATTTACTGTGGTTTCAGCTGTCTCTCCAGCAGATGGGAAAGGAAGTAGAATTAGAACCAGAACCAGAAGTTGCGTTAGTTGCGTTAGTGCACCTTAAAGAAAAACAGCTCTTGGTACATGTTCCTGGGTGTTCTAAGAAGTTCCACTGCAGTTTTATAATGAACACAGTACTTGAGGGCATCTTTGATGTCAAGCTGAAGTTGTTTTTTTTTGGTTGCCACTTTGACCTTTTCTTGAAGTAACAGCACTTTAACTTGAGGGTGGTTTTAGGCTGTGGTACCCACTTCTGCTCTCCAGAGATAAAAAAAAAACCCATATCCATCATCAAAAGCATTGCAGCCAGGATGGAGACATAATTACAGAAGAATGAAATGCTTTCTTGTTTTTTTTTTCAGGATTCATTTAAACCGACTTTAGCGGAGATCAGCGCTGCCCTGGCTGGATGTTTTGTCTAATCAATGCATGTCTGCAGGTTTAACATGCCAGAACGCCTCTAGGCCCCAAAAGAGCCTTGATAGAAAATAGATCTTCAGGTTGATGCTGAACAATACAGGCCCATTACAAGGCAATACGGCTATTAAGGCTCAGTCTCTGAACTCATGTAAATGTTTCCTGTGTTGTTGCTCTGGGGGGAAATTCAGAAATTCATTTCTGCTCTGCTGGACAAACGCGCTCTGCCTCCGTATCGCTGCCTAAGTATGGCTTGGAAATGGCACGGCACAGTAGGGCCCATAACGCTCAGACCTTTCAAACACAATTTTAACAGA
This sequence comes from Arnoldichthys spilopterus, assembly GCA_037974385.1. Lineage (NCBI taxonomy): Eukaryota > Metazoa > Chordata > Actinopteri > Characiformes > Lepidarchidae > Arnoldichthys > Arnoldichthys spilopterus. Next base: position 11,921,188 of record JBBPDA010000001.1, read on the forward strand.
CAAGCAAGCTATTTCTAAACCACTCTTCTCTTTTTAGTGTCATTTCTCAACTTTTTGCAGCTAGCATCTGTTGAGGGCAGTGGTAGCATACAGGCTTGCCCATGTGATTGTGGCTCAGGCACCACTGAGGAACCCTTGAGCAAGGTACCGTCCTGCTACACTGCCCCACATGTGGATGGGCTAAATGCAGAGGTCACATTTTTTTGTGGTGCACTTCGTGTGATGGGGTGTGTTCACAATGACAAATAGCTGTTTTCCCTTTCACTGTTAGCTGCTGTAGGGAAAGTAGCCTATAAGGTTCTCCTCCGAGCTGAGCTGTCTAATGATGCTGCAATAGCGTAAGATTCATTGGTGCTTCATGTGACTTGCAGGAAGCTGGTGCTAACCTTCACAGGTAGAATAGACCTGCAAAAGCTCTGTACATCAGGCTGTCCACACGTCGAGACGTTCTGATGGTTATACACTACTGTACAGTACTGTGCAAAAGTCTTAGCCCCATGTGTTAATAGTTAAAGCCGTTTCTCTGAGCAGTGAACATTAGAATCAGTGCAAACAAACAGTGCAGCAGTGAAAAGAATGAAGATCTGTGTGTTAACAGTAGTTGATGGTGTGTGAGCTGTTAGAAGACACAGGTTCAGCTCCAGATTTCTCCTCCATGTCTCCAGTCACTGCATGGATGTGTGTGAAGCTCCATCAGCACCTGGTTTCATCTAATGAAGGACTGATTGAAACCAGTGATTTGATGAGAACTGCAGTAACACTGGGCTCCACTAGGAGAGAACTCTGGGAGGACACACTGATATACACACGCACATCACTGATCACTGTTTTACTGTTATTAGTGTTTATTCTACAATCTGCGTTTTTTTGAGGAAACAGGGACACTCACTGCCCAGAGACACAGCTTTAATCAGCATTTTCTCAGGGGGCTAAGACTTTTGCATAGTACAGTACATCTGTCTTTTTCTTCTTCAAATGACATTTCCATTTCCAGGCTAATAAGAACATCGCATGAGCGTCTTATGGTCATATCAAGTCATGTTATATATGCAGTGGATAAAGCCATTTTCTGTGTTGTGGAATTGAACGATGACCTCAGACAGGTCTGATTTCCCAACAGAGGACCATTACGAGGCAGCGTCGGGATAGAGAAGGCCCCCCGCTTGCTTATGATGGCATTACTCGTTCCTGGAACATCCGAGAGAGGCGGGGTCCACTGATTTGTATCTGAAAGGTCAAGTAATTTGAAAGAGCAGCCCATTATCAGAGCAAATAGAATATTCTGCTTCAGTCAAGGGCTTCAATGCAACAAGAGATTAGAAATGATGCGGAAAGCATGAGACAGGCCCTGGGGAGGGGTTGGGTTAGGGGTGACAACGGAGGACAATGGCTAATATTTACCTCCTTCCAGCATGCTCATGGATCTGTGTGCTCCATGTGCCACTGTGCTGCAATATGGGAAAGGGGTGGTGTTTGTCTGATCTTCGCATTCAACAATGCTAAGTGTATTGTTCCGACAGCATGTTTTGTTAAATACAGTACGTTAAGCATTTGAATCAGCCAAAACATTAGCACTATTTCAGGTAAAGTGTTTAACATTGATTATCTCATTACAATGGCATCTATCAAGGGGGATTTGTAAGGCAGCAAGTAAACAGTCAGTTCTTGAAGTCAGTGTGCTAGAAGCAGCAGTGTAAGGATTGATTATCTCATTACAATGGCATCTATCAAGGGGGATTTGTAAGACAGCAAGTAAACAGTCAGTTCTTGAAGTCGGTGTGCTAGAAGCAGCAGTGTAAGGATCTGAGCCACTTTGAAAATAATCTAGATGACTGAGTCAGAGCATCTCGACAACAGCAGGTCTTGTGGAGTGTTCCAGGTGTGCAGTAGTGAGTACATACCAACAGTGATCCAAGAAAGGTCAAATGAAGGTCCATGGGCACCCAAGGCTCACTGATGCATGTGGGGAGTGGAGGCTAGTCCATGTTATCCCACAGAAGAGCTACTGTGGTGTAAAAAGTGGTGCTGACTGATTGAAAGGGGTCGGAACACAGTCAGAGCGGCACAGTCAGAGCTGTTTCAGCAGCAGGGGGGACACACTCAGTATTAGGCAGGTGGTCTTAATGTTATGGCTAATAGTTTTATCCACATATTCACCCTGTAGCAGTTAATGCTGCCCATTCTTTTCGAGGCTGTAAGGAGTGTTTTAGCCTGTACTTCCCTTTTTAGTGATGCACAACAGTATGCAGCCAATCAAAACAGAGACATTTACATTTACATTTACATTATTTCTGTCTTAAAGGCACAGTAACACAATTTTTCTAAATCCTTTTGGGCTTGAATTATGAATGATTTATGACTAGTTTTAGTACATAAACCCACACAAACCTTTTACATGAACCTTAGGGGAAATGGCAATCTAGTGCTTAGGGCATGGCCCATGTGATCAGTGGGTCGTGGGCTCAAGTCCCAGCCCAGGCACCACTGAGGTTCTCTTGAGTAAGGTACCGTCCTGCTACACTGCTTCCCGGGTGCTGTTGATATGCCTACTGCTCCATGTGTGCACGTGTGATGGGTTAAATGCAGAGGTCATGTTTCATTGTGGTGAACTGTGTGTGATGGGGTGAAATTGTTTCTGCCTCTGCACTTTTCTTGAGCTAAGATCTAGACTAACACACACAGCCATCAAAAAAAGGTAAAAATCCATCCCATCTTCTGCTCAACATCTCCAGCGTTCACCTGTAGCCCCGCGGAGCCATTTGGCCGATTGAGAGAGCAGGGCATGCAGATTTTACTGTGATTGAGAGTGTCCGGTTCTCCGCAAGTGTCCTTCGAGCTGACGACAGCAGAGGCTGGCGGGACTTTCCGAAAGGAGCTCGCACCCAGTAAAAAGGCTTAGAACGGGTGTTAATTAAAGAATTACAAGGTCAGAATAAACCCCCTTGTCTGTTATGAGCAGGCTGCATGGGGGCCCATTATCAGCAAGCTAGCATGCTTCAGAGCCTCGCTATAAATTTAATAAGCGCTGTCTGTCGACGCGTCCGTGAGAACGAAGAGAGCGCTAACGAACAGTGTCACAGCTACTGCCTCACTTACCAGAGTGCAGTCTTATTGTCATTGGAGCAATCACGAGGGTCTTTTGTCGATCCACTGCCTCAATTTAAACGTTGGGCTGATTAGACCAGAGAACTTGTGCAGTGGAGGCGTACTGGTTAGGACGTTGCCCTCATCGAATTAAGGGTCACAGGCCCATGGGGTAATTAGTGTTAAGTCATGGCTCAGGCACCACTGAGGTTCCTTCGAGTAAGGCACCATCCTGCTACACTGCTCCCCTGGTGCTGTTGACAGCTGCCCGCTGCTCCACATGTGCACGTGTGATGGGCTAAATGCAGAGGTCACATTTCACACAAATAGTCGCTAAACTGGAGAAGTTTAGTAGTGGAAAGAGCCGTGGTGTTTTTACTACACCTACCAGTTTATTAGGCACACCTTCCTTGTTCTCACACTGATGTCACGGATCCAATGGAACACACCCCCTCAGACGGAGTGGCAGAATTGTAGCGTGTAACGCTGGCAGGAAGAGTGAGCGCGACCAACCAATGGCGGTCGTTTCCTTTCCAAATCAATCACCTTGCTTCTCCCCCTACTCGCCTCCGCTCGGTTTGGGCGGCATGGCCATAAGAAAAATGACTAGGGGGACAAGGGAAGTAGCTCGTTTGGGAAACGCCCCAGGGAAACGCAACGTGAATCCAGTGTAAGAATGTTTGAGACTGAAATCCCGGACGATTGTCCAGGTGAAGGAGGACGTCTGGTCACCCCTGCTAATGCTACCACTACATAAAATTTCCCCTGCCTACAGTGACACAACGTGCAGGTCCTGTGTTGGTCAGTTTATCAGTAACACAAAACCCAAAAACACTACTGTGCTACATACACCGATCAGCCATAACATTAACACCACCTGCCTCATTGTTATTTTACATTTTATTTTTTGTGTGACTCGCACACTGTGAACAGTGAACATGTCCTCTGCATTTAACCCATCTATCACACCAATTTACTCACACCAGGTGCAGGAGCAGTGTGGTGCACCCCTACGGCACCCGGGGGGGCAGCTAAAGGGTTAGGTGTCTTGCCCAAGGGCACTTCAGCCATGGATGTGGGTGGGAGAAAGTGCTGCGGACCAGACGGACATAGCTTTCACCTCCCTTTATGCATCCGTGAGCCTTGGACCTACCCTGTCACTGGTTCACCAGTTGTCCTTCCTTGGATTGCCCAAAATTGGCAAACAGAACATCACTTTTAATTATGTTGATGGTTAATCTGACATGTTAGGCCTTCAGTCCAGCTCGTGAAAGCCTTTACAGTGGCAGTGCTTAGTTATCTACCTATGTACCATGGGGGGGGGGGGGGGTCTGATTGCAAAATTTTCTGTTGTGCATGACAGGATTTTAACATGGTTCTGTTGATTATAATACATATTATGTAGTTCCCTGAAATCATTATCCTATCTCCGAAGGCCTAGAAGGCTCTTCAGGTTCCCCTGTGGTCATTTTATAGAAAGTCTATAAAATGTAGCAGCTGGTAAAGTCAGCAGCACTGACGGTTTCCAACTAAGTTGATATATGGACGTGTGTATGAAGGCGGTTGGCTTAGGAACATGTCGAGGACGGCGCTCATGCATCTTCCCAAGGTTGGGTCATGCTGTGTTGACTCTTCTAGATAAGATAACGGCGTCTGAAAGTGACAGAAAGTCCACTTTCTTGTAGCGTAGTCTCAGAGACAGTAGTTTCATCATGCTAAAGCCTATAGCGGGGCACCACACAGACACAAACAACCGCAGACTGTTCTACCTGCTGAGTCAGACTTTTGATTAGGCTGGTTAGGCAGAGGAAACCCCATCAACAGAGACGACTTTATATTTGAACTGCCATCGGAAAATGTGTTATTACTACACGAACATTCCACTAATATGCGAACTAATTATTCCCTTAAACCACTATCATTCATAATTTGTTCAGTTTTAATTTCACATTCAGGTGCGTTTGTTCACGAGGCTGCATCATTTACTTAAAGTCAAGCAGCAACACAATCAGTGATTGTCCTGTCGAGATTGCAAGCCTCGAGCATCCTTCCCGTCTTATATTTGCATTGTAAATGTGGAGGCTGATTGTCGGTCGCTGCGCTCGGCACCGTGTTTTTCAGGTATAATTCACTTCACTGTCTGCTCGCATATTAATGAGCCTCAGATCTTTTTTGTACAGCTAAATCAAGACGTCAGAGCCTTAAACGTGTGCTTTATCTGTTCTTTAATGGGCTATGCCATTGAAATGTTTGGTTCCTGCAGGGCCGCTGTTCATATCTCACGTTCATCCAGGAGGACACAATCACAAGCTTGGAGTCAGTGTTGTAATAAGACGAACAAGTGCACTAAATGATTGTGCAACCTCACAGGTTTCAAATATTTATAGATGCTGAGAAGCCTTCGGATACATAATTCTTTACATTTTAGACGAGTCTAGAATTAAGGAGCTGAAAAATATTCTAAAGAAAACAAAAACAAAGAAACGTATATAATATTTAGAGTTATGTCCTCATACAATTGTTGTATAATCTAATCATGTTTCAAATTTGGAAATCACATCTCTTGGCAGTTTACTAAAAAATGAGCATAAAATGATAATGACAGTTTTTTATTTATTAAAAATGTATTAATCATTGATAAATCCCTTCACATTTTGGAAATATAAAATAAAATCTGTCAAAAACTATTTTGGCAAATAGTTACATTTTTATTTTACATGGTATTGTTGTATGTCAAATTGCATAAAAAGTTAATAAGCCAATTTTAAAATAACAAACATAAGAAAAACCTTATGTAATATTCAGAGTTAAGTCCTGATAAATTTGTTATGCTGAATTAAGTCATATTTCAGAAGTGGAGATCAAATCTCTAGGCAGTTTACTAAGAATGAACGTTTAATGATAACTACAGTTTATTGTTTTTAATAATGTTTTATTCATCAATAAATCCCTTCTGTATCACAACATTTTGGAAACCTATCAAATACTATTTTGGCAGATAGTTAAATCTGTATTGTTGTTGTTATTGTACAAAATGTGTTAATATTGTCATGATTTGAAGGAACTGGAGGTAGGTGTGAGGTCTCGATTTCTAGAGTAACATGACTCTCTAACAGGCTTGACGTTGACAATACATAAAGGACACTAATATACTGTATTAAGGCCAGTAAAGCAGGCCTAGCCAAACATGGCTCTGACTACAGCCCCTGTCTGACAAATATGGCAATTCTAAAAAAAATTTAAAAATAAAAATAAATAAAACAGCTTTTATAAAAAGTATATTGTTCGAGTTATGTCCTAATAAAATTCTTATGCAAAACTTAATCATATTTTAAAAGTGGAGATCAAACACTGAGGCAGTTTACTAAAAATGAACATAAAATCATAATTACAGTTTATTAATTAGTAATTATGTATTATTTTTTATTAAACTGTTTAACAAACTTTGTTTAAATATTATTTTCATATTGTAGTTATAAAGGCAAACATGTTACATGCTATTTGTTGTTAATAGGTTGTTAATATGGTGTTAATATGGGCAGTAGGCTACCACTTCACAATGAGTCTCTAAATTGGGTTTATGATTTGATTACTGTATTGAAAATAATTTATAACCTTTTAACACATAAATACCTTGTGAATGTCTAGTTCTCCATTGCCGTAAGAATCAGCAAGCTCTGTGAATCAGTGCTGCTCTTCAGTAATAGTTTTACATTACTTTAGTGGTTTGAAAGCCGTATTCACTGTGTTATACACACATAGTTTTGTATAAATGATGTACCCGTTTGAACCAATGAGGTCAATGCATTTCTCACTTGCAATATTAATGAGTTTAAGCACTGTGGCCATGTGGACAAGCCTGACAGTGACTGCCCCATTACCCTAACATGGAAATGGATATTATCCAGTACCTCAAGCCTCAATGGTTGCCTTTAAAAGGTGGTGAACTCCCCTTGGGGATCATTCTTGTTTTAGCTGATGCTCTGTAAGTAGTGCATCTAATACAGGCCGGGCCTTCAACCCTTCTCCCGGGGATCTACCGTTCTGCTGAGTTTACTTCCTGCATCTAACATGCCGTCTGATCCAGCCAGTCATGAACATCTAGTGGTAGGGCAGTGTGGTGGGAGCTAGATGGGAATCTGCAGCAAGGTCGATATCTAGGACCAGGGCTGGTGACCACTGGGCTTGAGGTGTTGGAACTTGCAGAGGCACTGTCTACAAAATGGTTAGGGAGTTGCTCCTATGACCTGAAGGTCACCAGTTCCAATCCCAAGAGGTAGCCATGAGCCCACTGCAGCACGGATGGGTCAAATGCAGAGGTCACATTTCATTGTGGTGCACCGTGTGCTGTGCTGTGGTGTGTTCACAATGACGATCACTCACTCATTCACTATGATAATATCTCTTGTGTTTTCTTCTTAGATTTTAGGGCCATGCGTATGGTACAGTACTGTGCAAAAGTCTTAGTACCCTATGTTAATAGTTAAAGCTGTTTCTCTGAGCAGTGAGTTTCCTTCTGCAGCAAAAACACACGTGAACATTAGAATCAATGCAAACAAACAGTGCAGCAGTGAAAAGAATGAAGATCTGTGTGTAAACAGTGTTCATGCCTCCAGTCACTGCATGAATGTGTGTGAAGCTCCATCAGCACCTGATTTTATCTAATGAAGGACTGATTGAGCCCAAACCAGTGATTTGAAGGGAACTACGAGTAAATTATGTGTTTATTCTAATATTAGTTATTTTTTTAAGGAAACAAAAACTCAGAGCTTAAATAAACAGCTTTTAATCAGCATTTTCTCAGGGCTGAGACAGTACTGTGATTGGCCTGTCGCTCCTTGTGTACAGATATACTGTGAGTGCGAACGTATCACTGATAACGGCTACACTGGGAATGAAGAGAATGAAAGACTGAGCTCAAACGTGATCGCAGTGACGTCCTTTACTCATGACTTAGCATTTCTGAGTTGTATCTCACACCGCTGTGACTCGGCTGAGCCATCTCTCTTCTTGTAGTTCCTCTAGTCTTAAAAACGAAGTCACGTTGCTTTGTCGTACTCTCCAAAAGTTTTAAATGATTTATAGGATCCGCTTCTCGCGCATTCTTCAGTGCTGTTCAGAGGCCATTAAGAGTGTTTAGAATTTTATTCCCCATTACCCAATGGAACTGTACAAGGTCTCAGTGGGTTTTAAATGTGTCTGATCATGTTACACTTGAACTGATATTGGCCTTTTTGGACAATTCATGTTTTTGTTTTTTTTTTATTCAAAAACTTCATAGTTATTTAAATATAGGCCTCTACCACACAGTCGAGATTTCTCTTTATTGTAAAACTCTGAATGCATAAACAAATGAGTAAAAATCTAATAAAATTCTTGGATTCTCTTAAAACTTCTCAGAGAAATCAATAAAACGTACTTAAATGTATGTCAGTGCAACAGAAGCACCTTGAACTAGTAGCCCATTGTCTGTTGAGGAAACTCATTGATAAGGTCTAAAGATTAAAGACACATCCAGTGGATTTTTTGACCATAACTGACTTAAACCTGAGAGATGGAACAATCAAGCTGAGTTAAGTTCAGTGCATGTTTCAAGAAAGAACAGGGTCTTAAAATGCGCTAGAGCCAAATAAATGCACAAAACACTGAAGGGTTAACTGGATAAACACATCGGGACAGTGTTGTAAGGATATTGGGTCTTGGACATAAACGCAAGCGTTAGTGGTTATTAAAGAAAGGTAACAACTTTGAAGTAACACACAAAACAAACACAGGTACCGATTGGTTTAAACACTGACACTTACAGGACAGGACACTTACAGGACTGGACACTTACAGGACTGGACACTTACAGGACAGGACACTTACAGGACTGGACACTTACAGGACAGGACACTTACAGGGCTGGACACTTACAGGACTGGACACTTACAGGACAGGACATTTACAGGACAGGACACTTACAAGACAGGACACTTACAGGACAGGACACTTACAAGACAGGACACTTACAGGACTGGACACTTACAGGACAGGACACTTACAGGACTGGGCACTTACAGGACTGGGCACTTACAAGACTGGACACTTACAGGACAGGACACTTACAGGACAGGACACTTACAGGACAGGACACTTACAAGACAGGACACTTACAGGACAGGACACTTACAAGACAGGACACTTACAGGACTGGACACTTACAGGACAGGACACTTACAGGACTGGGCACTTACAGGACTGGGCACTTACAAGACTGGACACTTACAGGACAGGACACTTACAGGACAGGACACTTACAAGACAGGACACTTACAGGACAGGACACTTACAGGGTAATGAGACAGAACAGTGATCCTACCAGGAACTGGTGACACACAAGGGCTTAAATACTGAGACAAGACATGAAACACCTGGGCATGGGCGGAGACAAGAAACAGAGACAGGTGAACTAGATACAAGAGGGTAAAGCAAGGGCGGGGCTTAGGTGTAAACACAAAACACGAGGACAGGAGCACATGACCAAACTAAAACAGATCAGGCAGGCCTGGCGTGAGGAATCGTGTGTATGACATAAGCCTTTATTACAGCCTTGTTTCTCCATTATTGTTTTTTTTTTTTTTTTTTTTACTTTTTACATTTTTTTTATGTGGGCAGTGGAGGCCTAGTGGTTACGACATTGCCATTGTGAACTGAAGGTCGCAGGTTCAAGTCCCAGCCCAGGGCACCACTGAGGTTCCGTTGAGCAAGTTACCGCCCTGCTCACGGGTCACATTTAGTTGTGGTGAACTGTGTGTGATGGGGTGGAGTCGTTTTTGTCTCTGCACTTTTCTTCAGCTAAGTTCTAGACTAACACACGCTCAACATCTCCAGCATTCACCTCTAGCCACGCAGAGCCATTTGGTTGGGAGAAGTGACGAGTAAGAGAGACGAGAATGACTTTGCTGTAACTGATGATGGGTTAAATGCAGAGGTCACATTTCGTTGTGGTGCTTGAGTGTGTTCACAATGACAAATAGTGACTTTCACTTCACTCTGAAAACAGCTGCTGACGTTTACACTGTGTCAATTTTACAATGAATGGAAACGGATTTGAATAACTTTTCAAATTTTAACATTTTACATTAACCCCCATTAAACGTCAGGAAGGTTTTGTGCTCGTCTTGTAAAGTTGCCAAGGTTTTTGCCAAGGTCTCTGTTTGACAGCAACGACATGGAACTTTCAGTGCAATAAAGTGCTTTAGATGATTATTTTACAGCCTCTCTTTGCCTTGACGCTGCTTTACACTCTCTTGGCATTCTCTCAAGCACCATCTGGGATGTGCTCCTCAAAACAAATGGTTTTGCTAATAAATTCATACACAGACATAAATCTCACTGTCTATTTTAGCCATTAACATTTTAGCATAAATCTTTCAATCAAAACACCTAATATTATGGAAAATATGCATTTAATCAGTCCACAGTTTTGACTGTTTACACTACTTTACATCCAGCAGCTGTGTATTGGTTGAGCTTGTGATGCCAAAATTCTGTCACTGCGTAACTGTTGATTTGTTCTGACTCTGCCCCGCCTCCCCCTCTTTCCCCTCTGCCCCTCTCTCCTTCTCCTCGCACCGTCTTTGTCTGACTGTCTGTTTCGTTCTCACTCAACGTCTTGCCATTGCATCCTCTGCTTAGAACTAGTCAACCAGTTCTGTGAGCAGGTCCTGAACTTTTTGTTCTGTCCCTACTCTCCTGCCGTAGCCCCGTCCTCCCCCGGTGTTGACTCCGTACCCTTGCAGCGAACAGGAAGTCAGAATGCCACCGGGACGTACCCTCGGGGCGGCTACACGTCCGGCCCGGCCACCAACTATGCTGACCCCTACCGGACCCTGCAGTACTGCTCGTCTGTGGAGTCCCCCTACAGCAAGTCCGGCCCTGCCCTGCCTCCCGAGAGCAACCTGGCCCGCTCGCCCTCCATAGACAGCATCCAGAAGGACCCCAGGTAAGAGTGCAGTTCAGATTGCTCCTGCGTTGTGCTGTCTTAGAAGCTCTGCCAACAGACCTGTGAGTTACATTGTGGGATAAAGTGAGGGCCTCAGTATCTCGTCAGTCTGGCTGACTGTCTGCACTGCTGTGGAAAAACGCTGCTGTCCAGCGGAAAAACACAATTTGAACTACCTAAGTGGTCACCTGGTAGGGTAAGTTAGCACATTCCACCTTGAAAAGTTGACTATGAGTTCTGCTTGAAGTAGTGAGCAAGATTTTGTAGCTTCATTTTGACAATCATTCCCCCCCACACATCAGGCTAAAACAATAGGTTTTCAGTTCATGCGTCAGTCAAATTGATCATTCCTGTCAAAATAGGCAGTTCTTGTCTAAACCTGAGCAACAAAACCTCCTATAGTCTCTGAAGGGTACAGACGCTATTACTGTGGTGGTACCCTTAAGGAGCCCATGTCCTATTTTTCTTGTATTATTTCTAGTAAGTAAGTTTTATATATTAAACCAGTTTTAATTCAGTTTTAAATGACCATTTCTCATTGTTTCCAAAACTAAAGTTCCAAGGAAAACAGGATCCAAAGCTAATGGGACTGGTAATGGGCAAGACCTGGTAGAACCTGAGCTTTGTTTCCAAGTTCAAGTTTTATTGTCATATACAGGGAACAATGGAACACCACTACCAGAAATGGAATTCTTGGACTTGAAACCTCCTCAGAAATCCCACAGCAACAAAAATAATATTAGTAAAATAATAAAAGTAGAATAAAATACATATACAATAAAACAGTGACTAGTGAGTTCTTTGAAGTGTCAAAGTTAAAGTGTTTAGTGTTCAGTGTTCAGCAGTTAAGTAGCCTGATGGCTTGTGGGTAGAATCTGCTGGTGCGGGTCTGGATGCTCCTGTAGAAGACACTGTGCCTATGACTGGGACCAGAGAGGATCCTCTGGATCATCTTTCTGCAGCCCTGACTGTACAGGTCCTGCATGGCTGGCAGTTCAGTCCTGGTGATGCGCTATGCTGATCTGATCACCTTACAGCTCCCAAAACAGGTTATGATACCACCAGCCAGAACACTCTCGGTGGTACATCAGATGAGCAGAACTTAAAGTGTTCATCTTTGAGGAAACTTCCATCCATCCTTCCACTGTCAGATATCTCAGATCAGCACTGTGGGTCTAGAAGGATGTGAAACTGTCCAAGAAAGTGTTACTGAGAAAAGGAAACGGACACTAGAAGACTCAAACTGGGCATCGTACTGTGGCGTAAGGTGTCATGGACTGGTAGATTTGTAACTGGGATTAATGGTGAGAGGAAGAAAATGTGAAAAGCATCGTTGGAGATGGTTACAGGAAGTGTTGGAAAAAATCGCTGTGTATTTCTGCAGTAAAACCAAAAGCAGCTCTTTCATAACATTGTATGTTATATTTGGTTGAAGAGGTTTTTGGTTATGTTCCGTCTTTTCTCTGGCACCTAAAGGTCTTTTGGTTGGAGATACAACAAATAGGTACCATGTCCCATCTGAATGGTGTTGCTGCAGCGCTGTAAAATGTTAGGGGTTGTTCTCGTTCTGTTCTAAACCTTGTCCAGGTGGAAATGCTGCTCTACGCTGTGCTTAGAACCATTTGGCCGTACATTGGAGAAGAGGCTTAAGGCACCAATCACTCACCCGATGACCTGCTTTACTGTTGATGGCTAACTATGCTCATATTGATCTCAGATGGTCAACATGGCGTCTTGTCAGACCACTCACCCCTCACTTTTGTTGCGATGTCAATAGCACATTCTGAAAGCTTGAGAATGTTTTCTGTATCTTTTGTGCTGGATCACAAAACCACAGCCCTTCTGAAGAGGAGAAGCACGTGGAAAGTTCCAGGCACATGTTTTGATGAAGGGGATAGTGACCACTTAATCATTATGCAACGCAGTCGCTGATCTATAAGCAATTTCATGTGTGATTACTGTGGAGGGAGGAGGATGGCAATCTTTCTCGCTCCAGATCAATATTAGTAAGAAAACTGGCCGTGTGTTAATTATCAATCTGCCACGCTACAGTAGTAAACTTGTGCGGACATGACCACGCAGAAGAAAGCTAGAAATTGGTTTCGAGGGCTGTTTTTCTTCTGTCTGTTTGATTTTTCTTTCAAAGTTTAGTGCATGATTGCATTTAGATCAGGGTTATGAAAAAGTGCATCTTTAGAAAAAGGGTTTAGATGCACACACTTATGCACCAATGGGCCTAAACAGTTTGGCTCTCATTGGTCCATACACACCCCATTTCCTGAAAAGTTGGAATATTTTCCAAAATACGATAAATATCATATATGTTTATTCACTTATTAATTTAACATTAATCTTGAAAATATACATACATTTAGAAATTAAAATATGGTGGTGGTGGTGGTGGTGGTGGGGGGGGGGGGGCGGCATCAGTGCTCATGAAATGCATGAGTTGCCTGTCTGTGAAGGTACCAAATCCCAACTTTTCGCCGTTTCAAATCCCAAGCCTGTACAAGTACCACTGAGGTACCCGAAAGCCCACTGCTCCCACACGGATGGGTTAAATGCAGAAGTCACGCTTCGTTCTGTGTGCTGTGTTGTGGTGCGTTCACAATGACGACCACTCACTCACTAGCAGCAAAATACATTACATGTACTCGTTTATTTTTAATGATCTTCGAGTGTGACTGTTCTACTGCGCTCAACGAATCAAGCCCTTGATGAGTCTTGCTGCTTCATAGACACGTGTGTTCTTTTGTGCCCACGAACTCTTCATACGTTCGTGTGTTCTGTCATCTTGTCACAAGTTTGCTAATTAAATCATACGCCGTGGTATCTGCAGTTGGTTTTTAATTGGAGTGCGGCGTTTCCACACTGGGGTCAGACACAACCATGATCCAGCCCATCTGAAGCACGCCACAGTGGGGGGATGCTTCTGAGGCCTTCTGAAATGCTGTAGCTAATTAGCACTGATGGGTCATGCCCGGTGCAGGTGGTGGTGAAAGCTGAGGACAGCTCGTCTGATGAAGGCTGGTGTGGAGAGCCAGCGTAATGATGTCTGCGTTCGCCAGCCAGCGTTCTAATGCTAGTCTCCGCGGAGCTCTGTTCGCCTACTGACATGTTTTCCGGCGCAGCTAGCGAACAGTGTAGACAGTGTTTACACCGAAGTGGTGGTTTTCTTATAATTTAGTCGGTTTTCTTTCATTAACGCTGCGGTTTGATTGATCTATAGTAAGTGTTCTTTATAAATTGAGGTCAGTTATGATTACAGCATATAAATAATTAGTATTGACGTATAGCGCTGATCGTCCTTGATGATCCAAGCCTGTCTGTGCTCTGTTGGGCCTCCTTCTCTTTCTTAGCGCTGCGGAAGAGTGGGAGGTGTGGAAAGCACTCGGTTCAAAGTGGAGTGAAGGTAAGAGCTCTCTGCGCTATTACTGTATGATGGCTACAGAAAGGTAGTAGTAGGAGTCATTTAGCCTGTAATGGATCTTCAGTGAGTGAAGGGGAATGAGATGTAGCTACAGCGAGCTCCACCGAGTGGGACTTGTTTCCATATGTTACACAATTCCAGCTCAGGCTTGGCCTCTAGGCCTGGGTGATGCAATGGAATGTCAGTGATGATTGACAAGCAACAGGATGAAGAACTTTAAAGGCTATAACCGCTGTGCTGGGAAAGAGAACTGACTGGGAAGCAGAGAGAATGTGTTTAATCTGAAACTGTTTTGAAGTTTGGTGTTGAATAATGCAGACTGATATCGGGCGGAAACCTTGTGTCTTCATATTTGGTCAATTTTATTTTTTCTCATATATCAGTGCATATTGGTCACCCCTTAGGCCCTCTGTGGGTTTTACCAACATTTAACCAATGAAAAGTGTTAAGATCTTGCGACCAAATCTCGTAATTCCATTGGAGGCTCAACCTGTCAGCAAATCTATTGACAAAAGGCTTGAATCTGCTGATTCATATTTAAGGGCTGAAATTTGCTGATTTATATTTAGAGGCTGGAATCAGCTGATTCATATATAAGGGCTTGAATCTGCTGATTCATATTTAATGGGTGAAATCTGCTGATTCATATTTAAGGGCTGGAATCTGCTGATTCATATTTAAGGGCTGGAATCTGCTGATTCATATTTAAGGGCTGGAATTGGCTGATTCATATTTAAGGGCTGGAATTGGCTGATTCATATTTAAGGGCTGGAATTGGCTGATTCATATTTAAGGGCAGGAATCGGCTGATTCATATTTAAGGGCTGGAATTGGCTGATTCATATTTAAGGGCTAAAATCGGCTGATTCATATTTAAAGGCTGGAATCTGCTGATTCATATTTAATGGGTGGAATCTGCTGATTCATATTTAAGGGCTGAAATCGGCTGATTCATATTTAAAGATTGATATCTTTTGTGAAATTCTGTAAAAGCGAGTCGATGATTGTTTTATGTGCAGCGCTTTGTGCAGTGTGGCTATTTTAATCAACGATGGACACAAGTATCTCCAGATTCACTGCTGCAAAATCTCCATTTGAGCTTAAGATGTTATAGATGTATAAAGACACTTTGATAACTCTGTGTTTACAGGTTTTTATTTAGCTTTTTGAAAAGTTACATTTTGGGACCCCACAGCGACGAGATGATGTTTGACTTCCTTTCACTGCTGAAACCATGTGGTACTGCTGAGTGATTAGGCTACGCTTCAAGCTAAATTTTCCACTGTCAACTCCTTAGCTGCTGCAGGTGTTCCAGACAGCAACATGGAATCTGAGGAAAAATTCTCCTCTTATATGTTGTGGTAGCTCAGATCAGCTGGGAAACACTATAGTAATATTTCAAGCTTTTCCACAGGCACCTGTAGTTGGACTCCAAAGCCCCTGTGCTATAGTCATAGAAAACACCTATTTATTTAACTGGGTAAAACATGTGGCTTTGAACCTCTCAGTTGATCCTATTTAGCAGTCTGAAGTTTCTCCACAAGGGGGAGCTAATGTCACATACATTATTATAGTGCTTTAAAGAAGTAACAACCATGAACCCACACAAGCAGGAGCTCATGAACACATGTGTTTGCAGTTACGTAACGGTCATGTACCTGCGTTTCATTGGCTTTATACTTGTTCTCTGCATGATGAACCCTTGAGCAAGGTTCCGTCCTGCTCCCTGGGTGCATGTGTGATGGGTTAAATGCAGAGGACACGTTGCGTCGTGGTGCACTGTGTGTGAGACAAGTAGTCACTTTCACATATAATTGTAGAACATTTTTCACACTTCAGTGGCTATTTTATTGTCTATCACAGTGTATCAAACACTAAAGGCAACGTGGAGTTTTCTTTGTACAGAAGACACATTCAGCTCCAATTCATTTCAGTGACTGGGGTCAGATTTTAACCAGTTAACATGGACAGAGCGAAGGTTTGTGAGCGTTCCTCTGGTGAGACATTTGGTCAGACAGGGGTAACAATGGGGAGGTAAGAGAAATGGAGGTCTAATGGAGGGCAAATGTGCCCCGCGGTTATTCTGGCTTCTCCTGGCCTGGAAGGAACAAAGTAAAAGCGTAAAGCCTTTTGTTGGTAGAATGTCGTCAGTGGCAGCTTTGAGGTGCTCTCAGCCCGTGGCACATGTTTAGCACTGCAGCACTTGTAAAAGTGTTGACTTTTTCGCGTGGAGGTTTGTCAGTTCAGCGAGTGGCTTCAGGTGAGCTGCTTAGCGTTGTGGACTAACAAAGCATGACATTTTCCGACCTTTCTCCCCTCTCGCAAGGCGCAGGAGGTGTACTGGGGAAGTGGGGCAGCTGAAGAGAGGAGTAAACAGTAGTGTCGACTTCACTCTCTGTGTTGGTATTTCTATATTTTACAGGTCTTTAGCATAGCACAGAAATAGTATAGTCCTTATTGTAGAGTAGTGCAGGCAGTATACTGCATATCTTGTATGAAGGTCTCAGGTTCGAGTCCTGGCCCGGGCACTACTGAGGTACCCTTGAGCAAGGTGTCGTCCCACTACACTGTTGATAGCTGCCCACTGCTCCACGTGTGCACGTGTGATGGGTTAAATGCAGAGGTTGCATTTCGTTGTGGTGCTTGAGTGTGTTCACACTATGACAAATAGTCACTTTCACTTCACTTATACTATAGAGTCGTGTGAAAACATCATCTGCTCTTTACATCGTGTGAACACTTCCTGATGACTGGACCAACAATTCAGTTCAATTTGATTATAGTTCTATAGCGATTTTACAACTGACGTTGTCGCAAACCAGGTTTACAGAATCCGGGTCCGAGCCCCTTAATGAGCGAGACAAAGGCAACGGAGGTGAGTAGGAAACCTTGGGTCGAACCAAGAAAGAGGAACCCGTCCTCCTAACAAACTAAGCACATAGAGGTGGTCCATGATGAAGATAGTCTGAAGATAGATGAGCAGGAGGCCCCACTGATGGACGATCTGGTCAAAAGCACAAGCCGGCTGGAACCCCGGTGATAGTAGATCAGACTGGGTTGGATTGGAGCAGTTCCTAGTGTCCTAGTGTAGTGAACGATCTAGTAGGCAGCGCAAGCCGGCTGGAAGCCCCACGGAGAGTGATGGTCCTAAATGACTAATCTAATTACAGTAGTGTACAGTACAAAAGTGAGGAACATTTGTCCGTTCTCATATAAAGCTTTTACTTCAGAGATACAGTGTTTACTTACTGTGCCAAAGGAAAACATGTATCTCTGTATTTGTTTTCCTGACCGGTCCGTCTGCTCTCCCTCGAACCAAACCGGAGTTTAACAATAGACGTCCATCATAAACAAGCACTGTGTGTGTAGGAGCTTGTGAAAGGAGAGAGAACGGGATGTGAGTAAAGTGATATAGCCGCACACGTGTGCAGTATGGATGTTCTACAGAGAGAGTTGGAGGTGAGTCATTCAGTTCTGTTCATTTTGCTGAGTTCACCGTAACACAGCCCTGCTCTCTCTCTCCATCATGGGGTAAATGTCTCTCAACTCTTTTCGGTGACTCGTGTCCTGTGCTCTTATTGGCTGCAGCTCGCCGGCGACTGGTCCTGATGTTTATCAGGTTAGATGTCTGGTCAGATTCACTGTCTAGTCTTCACCTAGCACCAGTGTAGCCACTGATCTTGTGCATAAAGAGCGGAGTTGAATCCTCTGGATGTTTTTCCAGCTCTTTGTAGATTATCACCAATTCCCAAAACCACGGTAATGTTTATATGGCTGCGTGTCACCATTGTGCACACACTGTTGCTGATTTTCAGTGCCAGCATTGGCCTGCTCCTGCTGCAGATGGCAGGAATGCAGATGTGTGGTTGTTGCTGTTTACCTGGCAAGCGAACGCTGTAGCCTCAGATGTCCCTGCCTCGCTTTGTGAAAGGGAGACCTGTGGTTGATTGGCCAACGCTGGCTGTGGTGATTAACTAGGCAGACAAATGCGAAGTCAGCACTGAGAGGTGTTTACAGTTCTCCGTCTTCTTTTCTCTCCGCTTATGGCTGATGCGGTGAATTGGGCTAATTAGCGGTCGTTATCCTCTCTATAGCAGTGCCTCTGGGACAGAGCGCTTCATAGTGGGCTTCCCTTTGAAGCGCAATTCTGGCAACACTACTGGCATATACAACTAGAGCGATCCAACCTACTTCTACGCAGATATGTTTGCGTGCCTTATGTCTGTATGCTTTGTTTAATGTTCGATATCTTTTTATTCCACAGATGGATCGCTTCACGTGTTTCGAGGCACCGTATGTCACATTCCAGCCTCTAGACACAGCAGACATGGCTGGAAATGTCCATACAGGAGCCCTGTGTGGAGCACGCTGTGATTAAAACACATTAAAGCACATTAACATGCTTTGTTAGCTTTGTTAATGATTATTGCACCCTTAAAAAAAAAACTGTTCACTGTGAGCTATAAACCCCAGCCACAGCCAGGTTCTCCGGCCTCCAAGCCATGGTGGTGTTCCAGCCTTTGTGGCGTGTGCTGAAAAGCTTTTGTCTTTGAGGGAAAGCCATCATCGGGCATTAGCGCATTAGGAACGCCGGTGCGGGGCATAAACAGAATTACGAGGCGTGAGAGCCGCGCGGCGCTCTCCGTAGAGCGCGTACGCGAGGCCTGGAGCGTCAGGGAGGGGAGTCAATGAAGACAAATGAATGTGATTGAGTGGAGCTTATTGATCTGCTCCTCTGAACCTGCAGAGCTGAGGGGCGGAAAGTCGGGGGATGGGGGAGGTATGGGTTGGGGGGTGCAATTTCTGCAAATACAGGCGCCGGGGCCTTCGCCTTCTCAGCCCTATTGATTGGGAGCTGGGGCTGGGAGTTGCTTTTAAACACAGTCATTATCACTTTGGCTCCAGAGTGCCAAAACGTCTGCTCCATATCCTAAACACAGCAACACACACCTGCGTCTCACAGCACTGACAGAAATAGTTTGCTGGAGCTGAATGAAAGGACCAAAATTCTCCGCCTGCGCTTAACCCTCGGTTGACTATGGCCTAGATCACAATCGGAAAACTAGGATTTAGAACCTTAGCATAACGCTTTCAAATAGTGACTTTGCAGCCAATTCCCCCCGTTTATTCAGAAATATGTTGTGATGAGCTGGGAAACACTTCAGTGACACTTCAAGCTTTACCAGAGGCACCTGTAGCTGGACTCCCCTGTGCTTTTGTGATAGAAAACACGTTTTCTGCATTTGGACTCTCTCACTCACTCGAGCATATTAAGCAGTCTGCAGTTTCTCCACAAGGGGGAGCTAATATCACATAAGTTTCTTTTACCTGCATCGCTTTAAGAAAAGTAACACAAGCAGGAGCTCATGAACGCATGTGTCTGCAATTACATATGTTAAAACATGAAAATACTTCACCCGTCATTGCCTTTATCACAGCTTATCCAACACTGAAGGCAACATGGAACTTTCTTTGTATAGTGACAGAAGGTGTGTGCAGCTCATATTCCACATATTATATACGCTTCAGTTCCGCATTTCTGTGGACATAGACATAGACATTGACACGTTGTGACTGGGGTCAGATTTTAATCCGTTAAAATGGACAGAGCGAAGGTCTCTGAGTGTATCACTGGTGAGACATTTAGTAAGACATGGGTCAACATTAGGGAAGTAAGAGAAATGGTGGTCTCTGCCTGCACTTAACCCTTCCACACTGTACGACTATGGCGTAGATCTTTATAAACAGTGTTTAGAACCTCAGCAAAGTTCTTTTAAAAAAAATGATTTGCGTTTGTCAATTTCCCCTGATTTGTTCTCAAACAGCTCAATTAAAATGTTGAGAATATTAATAATTATGGCATAGAGCATGAGTGGGAAGCTCCAGTCCTGAAAGCTGCAATCCGGCAGAGTTTGATTTTCCAAACTTATTGATTCAGATCTTCAGTTAAGTCCAGCAGAGAAATCAGCTGTGCTGGACATGTTATTATGCTAAATGCTGTTGCATTCATACAATAATGCACTTATTTATACATGTAATGTGCGTACATGCTCATCACAATGTTACATACAGCAAAGGCAAAATAATTAATAAATGCTTTACAGGAATCAAATTTTACAGTCCCAGTGATAAAGACCTATGGGCAGTTTAGCATCTCCAGTCCACTGGATGTACGTCTTTATAATTATATGTTGAATTCAGCACATTAGCAGTAATCATGAATTATTTTTGTGTATTTAAATGTGCAGCAGTGTCAGCGCAGCCTGACCAGGGTGCTCAAACATCAAGCTCCACGTACTGACAAGTTCAAATCTGTTTGATTTACTCATTGCAACACAAGACGCTTCACCCTACAACTCCAGTCCTGGAGAGTTTAGATCTCTCATATTCAGACGCCCCTGAGGGCCTTCATTAACTGGACCAGGTGTGTTAGATTAGGGCAGATACTAAGCAATGCAGGGAACCACTTGGGAAGCACTGCTCCACAAATTCAAATAATTATGTTCTCATAAAATTAAGAAAAGATTTTTCTGTAAAGTAAGGCTCATTATCTGAATCTGTGCTGAAACTGGCTTTAGCAATTCAAGGCCTGCAGCTAATAATAAGGCTACACTGGAATTCCCTATTAGAAACTCAACTCCCAGTCAGTCTTGGGCCCCAGAGAGTTGAGACTGGACTCAGACTTGCACATACAGACTTGTGGTTTCATGATACGGATCAATGTATGCACACTGAATCAGCAGAGCCACATCATAGTCCATCGATTATAGCTGTTTCCTGAACTGTGCTCCTCACCAGGCTCCTATGATGAACCCTCCAGATATTGAGCAGTCTCTCTTTAGCTCATTTGAGAAGAACGGAGTTATGAAATAGCGACTTCCTGCCATGAAGTATTAGTTATTCTGTAGTCTTCAGTGGACTTCATGTTTGCAGAGTTCCATCAATGACACATTCCCAGCTGTTACTTCACCAACATCACATGAAAAATCTTCTATCTCTATAGAGGAAGAGAGAGAGCGTGAAAGAGGGATAGAGAGACCTGAAGAATGCAGAAGAAAGTACAGAGACCGCTGTCTTTGGCCTACACATGTAGGTGTTCTGATACTTTGCTGATGTCTGGTTCTCAGCGACTTTCTGTGAATGGACGTCAGGCTTGTAGTGATGTTCTAAGGCCCCAACACCGCAGTGGCAGCCCTTTAATCAGTGTATATCAAGCCTTCATTTTTTAACCATGTTTTTGCATTAAAAGTGTCTTCTTTTGCAATTTGGAAAAGACTCAGAACCAAGTAAGGATATGAAGTTGCGTGCTGATTTAAAATCCTCTGAGTAATATGCACCTCAGCTTATCGTGCTAGTAGAAAAAAATATATATAAATAATAATAATAATAATAATAATAATAATAATTACATTTTTATACAAGTAATGCAGATCAAAGTTCTTATTACTAAACAAATTACAACATTTGATACAATTAAATAAGAAAAGTAATGTAAACATTGAGGCATAAAATGAATCATAAAATTGGTAAATAAAACCCCAAAAAAGTGCAGCTCTAAGTGCTTAACAGTTAATATATATTAAAATAAAATAAAAATAAGTAAATGTAAGCACTGAAATGGGGCATAAAATAGAACTAAAGGTAAAATAAATGGGAGAAGTTTAAAATAATAATCAATAAATAAAATACAAATAATAAATCAGTGAATAAAATTGGCAAATAAAAGGCTAATGTGAAGAGATGTGTCTTAGTCTTTCTTTTCTTTAGTGAACAAATTTTACTGATCTCTATAGGAAGTGTGTTCCACAGTTTCCCTGATCTCTATAGGAAGTGTGTTCCACAGTTTCCCTGATCTCTATAGGAAGTGTGTTCCACAGTTTCCCTGATCTTTATAGGAAGTGTGTTCCACAGTTTCCCTGATCTTTATAGGAAGTGTGTTCCACAGTTTCCCTGATCTCTATAGGAAGTGTGTTCCATGGTTTCCCTGATCTCTATAGGAAGTGTGTTCCACAGTTTCCCTGATCTCTTTAGGAAGTGTGTTCCACAGTTTCCCTGATCTTTATAGGAAGTGTGTTCCAGATCTTCCCTGATCTCTATAGGAAGTGTGTTCCACAGTTTCCCTGATCTCTTTAGGAAGTGTGTTCCACAGTTTCCCTGATCTCTATAGGAAGTGTGTTCCAGATCTTCCCTGATCTCTATAGGAAGTG
>JBBPDA010000001.1:11949932-11960349 GCA_037974385.1 Arnoldichthys spilopterus
CCTGGGCCGGGACTCGAACCTGCGACCTTCAGGTCCCAAAGGCAGTGTCCTAACCACTAGGCCACCACTGCCCACCATCATATGAACATGTCTCTTCAAGTCGTGCCGTACATGTACAATGGGCTGTCAAATCTGGCTTTTCTGCAGGTTTCAGTGGGGTCACATTCATTCTCTGGCTGTGTTACCTGCACAGTGAGTTAGCTACGGGCGAAGCTGCTTTACCGTTTCCCCATAAAAGTTGTAATAAAATGTATTTGTGCAACCAGATTATCCACTGGTGTCCTTCTCGCTGTACTTTTCCCAACAAATCCCACATTGAATTTGACTAAACATAAAGATGTTTGTAGGCCCTCAGGCTTTGCTTTGTGTATTTCCCAAATCTGGTGCAGAAGTGTACAGAGAACTGGAACGTGGTAATGTCCATGGGCTACTGGCTCTTTAGTAGGTTGTAACGATCACTTTCGAGTCCAACTGCCTTTAACTTAAGCAGATAATAGTTTGTTTTGCTCCCAGTTTTGCAGTTTTCTCTACTAAAGGCCGCCATATGGCAGAATCCTGCAGTATGACTAAGCCAGACTTGGCTAGCATGCTTGAGTCAATGCTAACAATAGCTGAATTGTCATATTAAGAGCTTTACCTTTTGTCTCTTTTCCCTTTTTTCTGTACAGCTTTCTTAATCTTCCTCAAACACTTAGTTTCTCTTGTGTTCTCTCAACCCCCCCCCCCCATTTGTCCTGCAGTGGGATGGTGTAGGCCCACTCCCGGACACGTCAGAGCCCCCCAAGGGAATCCAGATGTTATGGCACCCTTCCATAGTGAAGCCCTACCTCACCCTGCTGTCTGAATGCTCCAACCCGGACACGCTGGAGGGAGCAGCTGGGGCGCTGCAGAACCTGGCTGCGGGAAGCTGGAAGGTAATGAGAGTGCAGTGTAATCCCTTTATTGGTGCTCTTTTATGTATGAGAGCTTTGTCTTGGTAGAATTCGGGTGTAAAGTGGCTCTAATATATTGCTTGTTGTTATTGTAATGTGCGTAAATAATCAGTAAACAACAGTCGGTCGTGTGATGTGGTAATAAATGGCTTGTACTAGGTTCACCAGAAGAGTTTTGTTCTGTCATATGAATATCTTGACTCAACACCCGCAGAATCTCATCTGCAACATTGAGGGGACGTTGGTCAGGGTTCTCACACAGGAGCGCACAATAAAGACTTTTTTAATTTTTTTGCTTTTGCAGTAATACTATAGCAAGCCGAAAGGACAATCAACCAAAAATATATTGACAAGGCAAGTTTATTTTATATTGCACATCATCATAAACAGAGGTCATTCAATGTGCTTTACAGAGATCAAATGAGCATAAAAAGAAAAAAAAAATTAAGCAATAAAATTAGGAACAGAATCTAATTAAATAAGGAAATAAGAGTAAGATTCTAAATAATAATAATAATAATAGCAATAATAATAATAATAATAATAATTCACTTAAGACAAAAACAAACAGGAATATGAGTAAGATTTAAAGCACATTAAGACTACATTAAGTTTTGAATTTATTTTTAAAGTTGCCAACAGTTGGGGAAGCTGAAAGCAGTGAAGAAAATGCAAGATTCCATTCAACCGTGTTTCCCACACAGGTTAAATACTGGTGGTTCAAATGAGTTGTATTGTTCTAAAGATATGATACTTCCTGGTTTCCCACAGGCCTCTGTAGCTGTCTTCCAGAGAACCTCTGCTAAAATAATGGAAAACACCCAATTTTCTATCAAATATGTGACGAACTTGAGCATGTTTAGCAGCCTGAAGTTTCTCCACCAGAGGCCTTTTTAGTGTTATTACTAAAATCACGTTAGCTTTGGGCTAAGACTCGTGTTTGTGGAGATGTTCCACACTCTTGAACGTGCGGAGGTCCAGAGTTATGCAGTTACAAGCTCCCACTTCTGAGTAGCTGCACAAATTATAACAAGGTGCACACTGGTATGCAGTGGTTAGTCCCTCCAAAAATAAATCTAAGGAAGGACAATCAGTGTACCAGTGATGGGGTCATGGGCACCCAAGGCTTATTGAAACACTGAATGGTTTGAGGAACAGACCAAAAAGATCTCACTCCGATCTCATCTTTCCCATGGTATGTACTGGACTAACTAATCCACAATCCACCAATCCACGGAGGCTCTACCTCACAACCTACAGGACTTAAATAATGTTGACAGAGTTTAGAGCTGTTTTGATGGCATGAGAGGGACCTACGCAATATTAGACAGGTGGTTTTAATGTTATGGTTGATCAGTGAACACATGTTCATGTTTGTAAAACAAAGCTTTCATGTATGTTTTAGGGTTTGTGTGCATTTAAATTGGCCAAGCCAGCGTTGGTGTGTGTGTGTGTGTGTGTGTGTGTGTGTGTGTGTGTGTGTGTGTGTGTGTGTGTGTGTGTGTGTGTTGCACTTTCAGCTGGCAGTTTTCTCCCATATAAACTCTTTGTGTGATTGAAAGAGTGAATTAAAAGGATGAAAGAGCGTCTTCCAGGCCTATTATTGTCAAGCAGCCTGCTCTTATCTGTCACATCAGTCCTATTAGGAAGTTTGTGTAGCCTGATTCTTTTGCCACTCATCCTTTAGGCCTTATCTATAGGCCCAAATCCAAGCTAATCCTTCATATGTGTCTGCAGATCTACACAGAGCGATCACACACAGGTAGCAGGGCTTAAAATAACCCTTTGAAGGCTGTTTTTGGCATTTGTGTTTGTGTTACACGCTCAAAGCAACCGTGGCCCATGTTTTATGCCATCAAGGGAGAAATGGAGTATGTTTGCTATCTCTTAGGCACGGGCTTGGGGGAGGAAGTGTGAAATCACATTTTTCCTGGCCAGGAATCACTGGCTTTTCTTTGGTGTACCAATAGAATCTAAATGATTACTCATCATACTGACTCGCTCACTGACTAGGTCGGAGAAAACATCTCTTCTTTGTCCTTTTGTCAGTAAATATAGGTTAAATAAAAGGTATTTTTTATAAAATGAGAAATTTTGTTTTGTTTTATCGTTGTGTTTTTGTTTATCAACGCTTTCTATTTTCATCGACATTACACAGTATCCCGGCTTTTTGGAAACAGGGTTAGGAAGTGTAACACCCTCTCTCTCTCTCTCTCTCTCTCTCTCTCATTCCTTCTCTAGCACTCTCTCTCTGGCTCTCTCTCTCTCTCTCTCTCTCTCTCTCATTCCTTCTCTAGCACTCTCTCGCTTGCTCTCTCTCTCTCTCTTTCTCTCTCTCTCTCTCTCTCTCTCTCTTTGGAGTGTTAAGATTAGTCCAAATGCTCCCTGGCTGCTCCGACCGAGACAAAACCTCTTTCTGGAGTAGTTTTGGCCAGTTTCTGTTGGCCCATTCACCGTGAAATTTTGTCACAATGTTCAGGGCAGATGGACTTTTCAAATGATGTGAAAAATGACAAAAAAATAGACCTGGAAATATACAGAATTAAGAAGGAAAGTAAAAGAGGGAAAGAAAGATTTTTGGAAAATGAAAATGAAGCATAGTTTTAGGAAGTTAAAGGACCAAAATGTTTATATTTCTGCAAATTTGTGACATTGACCAAGGTTGTTTATTAAATGTCAATACCATATTTTATTTGTCTTTTTTTTTTAGTTCTATCCCTTTGAATCTTCTGTTGACTCTCAGATTTGCTCATCAGACAAACGTTTTCATGTCAGCTCGAGTGTCAGTGTTGTTGAAGTGAAAGGGGAATGTACCAAACACTGCTACCTTCTGAAATTCATGGCGTTATTTTAAAGATGATCTTTTCCACTCAAACCGTAAGGCTGGTAAAATTATTTACACCTCCCATTAAATTAGAAAGCAGCACAAAAAAGCATTTTTACCTGGGCTGTCATACCTTAGGGTCCTCATTGTGGATTTTTTTGACGGATGTTTGACCCTTCACATTGTATGAAACGTGTGTATGTGTGTGTTTGCTTTCCCCTCAGTGGTCAGTCTACATCCGTGCCGCCGTGAGGAAAGAGAAGGGTCTCCCCATTCTTGTTGAGCTCTTGAGGATAGACAATGACCGGGTGGTGTGTGCAGTTGCCACAGCGTTGCGGAACATGGCCTTAGATGTGAGAAATAAGGAGTTAATTGGTGAGTATCTCTGCTTATCTTACTTCACTTATTGTGTCCTTTGATGGATTCAGTGCCACAAAATGTCTGTGGCTGTACATTTATTCATGTGACTGAGGCTTTTATCCAAAATGACACAGGAACAATCAAGCAACACTGAAGTGAGTGCTACAAAGAGTCCAACACACTTCTCTTAGTCATAAAATACAGACGGCGAGAGCCACAGTAAAACTATAAGTGGAACTTTACTGTAATCTGGGAGATGTTCTTAGACAGTTATCATGTAGCAATAGTTTGTACATGACGGGCTTATGTGCTGAGGTGGGTGCGGAACAGTCTTGAGATGCTTCGTGAATGTGGAGAGAGACTGCAGGTCTAGTGTCACTGGGAAGCTCATTCCACCACTGAGGAACAATGAAGGAGAAGAGTCTGGAGTGGTGTTTGATCCCACGTGGGGATGGAATCTCCAGGCACTGTTCCCTCGCTGATCTGAGTGATCTGGTGGGTGTGTAGGACTGGATCAGTGTGTCCATGTAGCTGGGAGCTAATCCAGTGATGATCCTGCAGACGAGTCAAGGACTCAAACTTGATTTGTGCCAAGACGGGGAGCCAATGCCAGTGCGTCATGTGAGCTCGTTTCGGCTGGTTGAAGATCAGCCAAGCTGCTGCGTTTTGAATCCTCTGCAGTGGCTTAATTGTGGCTGCAGGTAGTCAAGCCAGCAATGACTTGCAGTAGTCGAGACGGGAGGGCAACAGTGCTGTAAAGCAGAAAGACTGCTGAGCCCAGCAGAACCGCACACTAATTCACTTAACCATGTTCTGGTCACACGTGTTCTCCAGAGAAAGTGTGAGCTGGAGAGGCAGGGACACACCAAGGTGAGTGTTGGCAGTCAGGCTGAGCATCACTGGAAGACCATCGCCCAATATCAGTGCAGTAGTGACGTGCGGGTCAGTGTTGTTTATGCTGACCTCAGCCTGCCTGACGGAGTTCTAAATCTCCTGTGCAACACTACAGTGCGGTTGGTACAGTACCACTGGCTCCTCTCCGTCCTCGTCAGCACTTTTTAGGCCTCACTTTACAAAGACAGTGCAGTATCAGTGTTTGATCACACGAAAACTGATTTTCCTTCTTTCTGCAAGATGTTTGTAGATATAAGGGCAGTGGATGCCTAGTGGTTAGAGACTAGCCCATGTGATCAGAGGGTCCTAGGTTCGCGATGCGGCCAAGGTTCCACTGAGGTTCCCTTAAGCAAGGTACCAATCCCGCTACACTGCTCACTGGGTGCTGTTGATAGCCACCCACTGCTCCATGTGTGGATGGGTTAAATGCAGAGGTCACATTTGGTTGTGGTGAACTTTGTGTAATGGGGTGTGTTCACAATGACAAAGTAATCACTCTCACTTCACATATTCTTTACTTTGTGCTGCTGTTTTACAGAGAGAGCTGCATCCTTTCACTCAGCCATGTTATGTATGTGTGTGTGTCAATGGTCAACAGTAAATTCTGACGATCATTAGTCAGACACAGCTGGACCTCGTTCCTCAGCATTAGCTCCGTGTAGACAGACAGACAGACAGACAGACAGATTCATGACAAATAACATGCAGCAGTTGTGGTGTAGTGGTTAGAGAGTTGCCCCTGTGATCTTAAGGTCTAAAAATCCTGGACCGGTACAAGTATCACTGAGGTACCTGCGGGCAAGTTACCCTCCCCAAGCACTGCTCCCTGGGTGCTGCCCACTGCTCCTACACGGATAGGTCAACTGCAGATGTTGCATTTCGTTGTGGTGCACATTTATTTAGGCTATTTCTAATAAATGTCAGTTGCGATTCAAGATTCACGATTTATTTGGTTTATTTGTCACAAACGTAGTTACACAACATGTAGTGAATGTACCCTGACTAAACTGTGTAAATGTTTTCAATAATAAATACATTTCTGCGGTGAAATAAACTAAATCAGCCGCTATGACGACTATGAATGAGCCTTTATAAATGTTTATGTAGGTTTATGTCAGTAACTACAAAAGGCTAATGTAGGTGTCATGTAGCCTTACACCTGACGCCCTTCAGTAAAGTGGAAGGAGGAATTTCTCGGGATAAGGAATGTTCCAGCATCATTTTAATCAGACATTTCATAACCTAGTGCAGTCTGCAGTCTGAACGGATCCAGTTTGAGAGTCTTCACAGGACTAACATCTCTCCAAGTCCGTTAACATCGCACCTGAAGCCCCTCACCATCAAAAAGACACATGGCCATAAAAGAATAGACAGAAACCATGGCTACAATAAGGGCTTCAGTCCATGCCTCTGGTTTCCTAAAGCCCAGTCGACACTCATCAGACGATGCAAGCTGCTTTTAGAATGTTTTTGAAGGCTGTTTGAACAGTGTGAAGCCTCTTGTTTTAAGACACTGGAAGCTGCAGTCAGAGTTAAAGCAGATAGTCAGTTTCACACCACCGCTTTAGAAGGTTCGTTCTTGTAAAAAGGACGGTGCTTAGACCAATGTTTCTTAACCCTACCATTCACAGTGGTGTTTTCCCATCTGTCCATACACTTGATCCAGCTACTCAGCCCATTAACATATACATTAACATTCTACATGTTTGTTGTACTTTAGTTTTCTATCCCTTAGAATTAAACAGACTGTTTCTGTGCCTGACTTATATACTGTTCAGGCCCATTTGGGACGATGTGCAAAAGTAAATTAAAATACAATGCACAAATCATATAAACTTATTTAATTGAAATAAAGCCAACAAATCATATGCTGAGACTGAGAAATTATCTATTTTTTTGGAAAAAATATATGCTCATTTTAAATTTGATGCCAGCAACACATTTCAAAAAAGTTGGTGGGGCAATGTTTACCAGTGTGTTGCATCATCTCTTCTGTGAACAGAGCTCATAAACACTTGGGAACTGAGGAGACCAGTTGCCGGAGTTCTGAAAGTAAAATGTTGTCTCATTGTATGAAGTCAAGTCAAGTTTATTTGTACAGCGCTTTTTACAACTGACATTGTCACAAAGCAGCTTTACAGAAACCGGGTCCGAGCCCCCAAAGAGCAAGGAAGAACTCCCTAGCAGTAGGAAGAAACCTTGGGAGGAACCAAGGCTCAGAAGGGGGAACCCATCCTCCTCTGGTTGACACCGGATAGCAAAAACAAACAAGAAAAAATAAAAAAATAATAAATAAATATGTATAAAAGTAATAGTTCTCAGTATAGCAGCAGTTCCTTGTGTAGAGGTGCCATGATAACTTTAGGTCAGGTCTTTGGCAGAAAGGGGTGTTCATATGGGCTCCTCAGCAGGAGCAAGTGGGTTTAAAGCCACAAAACTTCCAACCAGTTGGAGGGTATCAGTGTGGGTCAGGCTGGTCCAGATAGGAGAATGGGGCATGATCACTGGTACCTCAGCAGGGTAGCTCAACAGAGAGAGAGAAAGAGGTGGGAGAGATTGTTAAAGATGCTGAAATGTTACGAGTGATTAAGAACAATGTACATTGTGGTCTGAGTGCAGACAGGTGCTCCGGACAGAATCTCTAGTACCAGTATCAGTGCACCCCCACACCATTAGAAATGCTGGCTTTTGACCTGTGTGGTAATAACAAGCCTGGTTGTCCCTCTTCATCCCAATGGACGCAGCACTCATTATTTCCAAAAAGGACTTAAGCTTTTGATCTGACAGTTTGTGCTTTGCTCTGCAGTCTGTCTTGCACCCAGAGAAGATGACAGTGTTTCTAAATCATGTTCAGATATATATATACTATATGCGAAGTGATTTCTGGAGCTAAGTCCCCGAAGGTCACGGCCATCCAATATGTTTTTGTCCATGTCCCTTGTTTATAGAGATTCTCAGAATCTTATAATGACATGACAGAAACCCTCAAATTCTTTGCAATGTTATAAAGAATTTTACGTTAAGAAATGTTATATTTTTTTAAATTATTGCACTATTTGTGCAAATAGTCTGTTACAAAGTAGTGAACCATTTGCCATTCTTTATAGATACTGATTCTCTGAGACTTTTTTTTGTACCCAATCATGTTATTGACCCTTTGCCATTTAACTTAGATGCAAATTACATATTCACACATTCCACGCTTAGAAAAAATAAATAGAAGCAGCGCTGCTAAGAACAGGTGTTATGTGTGCAGATTTTTTTTCTGTAAGTAATAACTTGAGCAGCTGAATTTTAAATGAGCTGAAGTTTTTGAATGATGTATGTACTGTTTCTACAAAGATTTTAAAATAAAAGATCATTCAGGGCAGCCAATCCAAACAGAGCTCATTTACATATACTAGTCTTAAAGGCTAGATGCATATACCCACATGCACAAATATTGCATGTGTTTCCCAGGACAAGTTTATTTATATTTACGGCCCCTTTAATCATTTTACTACATTATACTTCACCAATCAGCCATAACATTAACACCACTGACCGGTACTGTATACCACTCTGTTCCTCTGAGCATTACAGATAGCCCCTGTCTCTTTCTTCCCTGCTAAATCAGTCTGATTTTAGGCTAAATGCTGTTTACTTAACCCAGGATAATGGTCATCATGTAGTTGTAGATGCTCTTTGCCATGTCCTGCACATTCAACATGATGCAATAGTCTCCTTCCTGCTCGGCTCCCTCATTCTCTGCTCCCTGAGATTCTCGCTGCTTGAAATTCTCCTGGTGACATCACTAACAGACTATTGATCTCTCCATAATAAACTTGGTTTCCTGTCGGGCCTTGCCGTCTCCATGGCGACGGCTCTCTGGTTTCGGGCTGCTGGTTTTCAGGGCCCTCTGGGCGATGGCTGTGAGCTCTGGTGGTTGGAGCTTTTTAGCTCCTGAATCAGTTGGCTAATAATTACCACCTCAAGTCTAACTAGATTTGCACGTTGTCTAAAGCTGCCATGGGCAGTGCTAAGAATTGCCAGTTTTGGCTGTGCAGCGTTGTGGTGTGTCTTTGCCTTTGGGTAATCAGTGAGGGTGATTTTTATTCCACAGCTCAAGTGCAGGCGAAAGCATACGGAAAAGCCTTGCTGCAGTAACTAATCTGATGCGTAGTCTTGTATGTTGATGTGGTTCACTGTGGCGTCAACCTCGAGACCTTGCTTTGAAAATGGAAAAGAGAAAATAAGGAATATATGTATATGGTTTTTGCATCGTCCTCGGCATTGCTGCTCATGTTGAATCCTATTCCATCACCCCAGAATGAGGCAGTGGTGGTATATCGGTTACGGAGTCCCCAGTAGGTTTGGCGGTTAGAATCTGCAGTAGTGTAGTGTTTAGGGAGCTGCTCCTATGGTCTGAAGGTCGCTGGTTCAAGTCCTGGACCAGAACAAGTACCACTGAGGTTCCCAGAACCAAAGTACCTTCCCCAAACCCTGCTCCCCTGGGCTCTGCCCACGTCAGCTGCCCACTGCTCCTTCACGGATGGGTCAAATTCAGAGGTTGCATTTCATTGTGATGCGCTGTGTGCTGTGCTCTGGTGTGTTCACAATGACACATAATTACTGACTTCACTGAAATATCTTAAATATGTTCAGTCCATGTGATATTTTGTGGGTTCAGACCTTCACCATAACGTAGCTGTAGTATGAGAAGAGACTGCATGACAGTTGGAGGGGAGAGAACTCAAGACCTTGGGCAGTAGGTCTTTGTAGTTTGGGTGGTAGTTGTGGATGAGGGGGTGGTGTAACGGAACACTGGATGTAGAAATGGAAGTTTATTGGATGTTAGAGTGAAAGAGGAGGAGCTTCAGGCCTGATTCTCCTTTCAAACCTCAGTTATTTCATAACTGAATTTTTCATTATGAGCATGTTGTAAAAAATATTGCAGTAATTTAAAGTGATCGTTTGTCATTGTGAACACACCCCTTCACATAAAGTGCTCAACAACAAAATGTGACCTCTGTATTTAACCCACCCACACGTGAAGCAGTGGGCAGCTATCACCAGAACTCGGGGAGCAGTGTAGCAGGACCTTGCTGAGTGGTGCCTGGGCCGGGACTTCAGCCTATAACCCTCAGATCACATGGGCAAGTCCTTAATCATGAGACTAATACTAATAAAAGACTAGAATATTATGAGAATGTTTGAAACAAGCACATGATCTCCCCATACAATATTCAGCTACAATAAAATACGCTATTTGTGAGGTTTCGTCTTGTCTTTTCTGGTTCTGTTATATTTTCCTTAGTCATGTGCTTTTGTCTGTGTTTGTTTTGGTTCCCCACATCAAGTTCAAGTGGTTTATTTGTCACGTACATAGTTATACAAGTACAACATGTAGTGAAATGTACCCTGAACG
>JBBPDA010000001.1:11966317-11977364 GCA_037974385.1 Arnoldichthys spilopterus
GTGTGTTGCCCTGCGATGGGTTGGCCTCCTGTCCTGGGTGAACCCCGCCTTAGGCCCACAGTCAGCTGGGATTGGCTTCAGCTTCCCCTTGACCCGGAAACGTCGCGGTTGGAAGCGGAAAATGGATGGATGGATGTATATTTAACATTTGAAAACTTTATACATGCGCAACAACACTGTACTTCAACAACAAATTTCTGTCTTTGTTGCACCGAGCATGAATTAAACACAGGATGAATACGACTCTTATCCTACATCGGCGTGTTCCAAACATTACGTCTGAGAAGTTGGGAAGCACGGAACGTCTCAGGATGCGAGCGCATTTGTGTAAGTGCGTGTGAGTGCTATTTGCCTAAGTCCTTAGACATGCACACTCTTAAACAGTCTCCAGCTCTGCTCACTTTAATGTTCTTTAATCCCTCCGCCTCCTTGACGCTCGTTTAACCAGCACAGGCTTCAGAGCAGGCTGTAGGGAGTCAGGGATGGGACCTCAGCAAGTTCAAGCGTATCAGAACAGCCGTAGCCTAGTGGAGCTCATTTCGAAATGTGAATTCTCTCAAACTTTTCAGCAGAAGTTCTTCAGGTATTGCTTTCAAACAGGTTCGAGCATTGGTGAGAGGAAATTGACCGTGCACGGGCACGTAGTTGTGAAGTCTTGGCAGCAGAGCTTGGGGGATTTGGAGAGCGTTTGAAGTCTGTGGTTCTGCTAGCTACTGGATTTGAGCTGCCTGCGTCCACTGGTCAGCATATGAGCTGATAGATCTGTGTTTGAGAGGCACTGATCCATCGTCGGAAGCCTGATTCTGGCTGAAGTGGAGAAGCGTTCGCATTTCACAGCCACTTAGACGTGGCGTCACAGAGGGGAGGGCAGTTTTAAATGGTCTACAGTAGAGCTGATAGCACTCGTATTTAAAAAGACACTGATTTAACAAAGAATATCATTCACTATGCAGAAACATCAGCACTTCACTGTTGGCCTGTCATGATGAATTGATTTCTCTTCTTTTTTTAATCAATTAGTTAAAATGTCCATTCTTGTTTAATGCTTTGTGATTACTCAGCATTTTACATGGTGATGTAGCATATTTTTTTTGTTGTTCAATTCTAGCAATATTACTTGTGTAGCATATTTTTTACTGTTCTTAAAGGATACGCAGAAGTGAGGTTTTAAACGATGCAGAAATTGGGACGACATGTACCTGCATTATATAAATATAACTTGCATATGACGTATGTATTTCTATGCGCTGAAACAGGAGAGAACGTTTTTAAATCTGTGCATTTATATTCCAGAGTTACATAACCAGTCTGCTCTTGCAGCGTGTGATAAATACAACATCAAATATAGTCGTTTCAAATGTCGGTCAAACCAAAACATCTGTCTGATTGTTTTTTTCCAGCAAAAATCTGCTGATACAGTATAATTCAGATATTATAGCGCGCCCCTAGTGGGGAAAATGGTAATAAAAAGATTAAGGATGCTGCAGTGTGGGAAATGTAGGCTGATGTCAATATTATGCGTGTATATATCATGAATATATGATGACATGCTATTAATATCATTCTAGTCGGTAGAGCATGAGACTCTTAATCTCAGGGTCATGGGTTCAAGCCCCACGTTGGGCAACAGTTTGGGCAGTGGTGGCCTAGTAGTTAGAACACTGCCTTTGGGACCTGAAGGTCGCAGGTTCGAGTCCCGGCCCGGGCACTACTGAGGTTCCCTTGAGCAAGGTACCATCCTGCTTTTATTAACATAGTTCCTTTCTCAAACCTAAGGTTGCTTTACAGGGACAAACAGGTCGGGAGCTGGACGAAGAGGCTGTACTGGGTGAAAAGATTCTTAAACGTTTTATGTTCTGAAAGATGACCGGAGAGACACTGAAGATTTAGGGCAGAGATTTCCAGAGTTTGGGAGCGAGAAGACTAAACGATCTCCCTCCCATTGGTGTAAGGTGAAATGTGGGAGCAAGAGCAGCAGTGATTAGTTAAGAATGTAGGTGATTAGGATGTGTGAGCTCTCCCCGTGTTGGCGTGTGCTTCCTCCGGGTTCTTCCGTTTCCTCACACTGTCCAAAGGCTGCAAGGGAACCTCAGTGGTGCCGGGAATTCAACCTTCAGTTCATCAGACCAAGGTCCTAACTGCTAGCCACTGCTTTTCCACTGCCCAAGCGGCTTAGAGAATGAATGGACAGATGGATGGTTGTGATTATACTGCGTATTTTAAACATTCTGCATATTATAAATGAGCTTTTTATTCAGTAAAATTAGTTTTTAAACTCAAATCACTGGATTAAGTGCTAGATCGGGTCTAATGGATAGTGACAGCCCTACAGTGCACAAATCAGAAATAACCATAGGAAAAGAAAGGCAGCTTTGTAAGATAGTATCATCCTGTGTGTGTGTGTGTGTGTGTGTGTGTGTGTGTGTGTGTAGGCGCTCGTGTCCGTCCATTTAGCAACTCTGCCAGTCTTCTGCTCCTTCCCTCCTCCTTTTTCCCCCCTTTCTTTTCTTGGTGTTATCAGAGCACAGCCAGAGGTACGGCAGAGCAAAAGCAATGTGTCATAATAATGACATTTAGGGAAATAGCACTTTATCTCCAGCGTGGCTAAACCCACCTTTATTAAAGCAATATCCCCTCGCTCATTATCAGTCTTCCCCATCTCTCCTCTGTCTGCCAGTCTCCGCTCTCTCTTTCAGAGCCTCCACCAGGTGGCTCCAATTTAATTGAAGCTTCAGAGTCTTCAGAGGATGAGTTTTTCTCTACGCCGGCTTATCGAGCGTATTCTTTTGATCCTGTGTGACGGACATCAAAGGCGGTAATGGAAAGAGATATTACAGGTGTGAAATCCACATTGCCTTACCCTCCCTGTTCAGGCGGGGGGCAGCACCAGTCGATTTTCAATTTAACTCCCCACCCAACCTTTATTAATAGATTTGTTTTAAGGTCCGTCATCAAATCAAGTGTTGTTCCTAGGCCTGGTGTTTGTCGTGCCTGAGCACAGATCTACAGCTGTGCATCCACGGCCTCAGAGTCTGA
Organism: Arnoldichthys spilopterus; assembly: GCA_037974385.1. Classification (NCBI taxonomy): domain Eukaryota; kingdom Metazoa; phylum Chordata; class Actinopteri; order Characiformes; family Lepidarchidae; genus Arnoldichthys; species Arnoldichthys spilopterus. The sequence continues at coordinate 11,969,354 of JBBPDA010000001.1, forward strand.
CGTTAACTTCCAGTAAATGCTGCATGTCTGCATCCGTCCAAACGCAGCCACAGAGCGAAGGCCTGCGTCGGAGCTGCCCCAAGGCATTTATCACTGAGTGGCGTTTCATACTCGGCTCGGGACCCCTCGGCCTTCATGGAGCGTTTCGCTAACTCTCTTTGAAGTCCTGCTGAGAAATACAGTCCATTTTGCTGGGATTCAGTCTAATACACAGTTTGAGCCACAATTTTCAAGACGCGACTGGCCCGGCTGGACACCTGCCATCTGAGGAGAGCAAGAGGGTTCTGTTTTCACTGGCCTTTTCTACCTGTTCACACTGACCTACACCTACACGAGTAAGGGCAACTTAAATGCAATGTACATTTACAACATTCACATGTTTTTTTGTTTCAGCAAGGGAATAAAATCTGCACAAATTGATCAGAACCTCCTAGAACCGCTGAAGAACCTAGTAAAGTGTTGGCGGCCTGCTAAACTGTTAGCGCTGTTGTGAAAGTGCTTTGTTGGTTTGACTCTTTTGTGGGTTTTGCTGTGACACAGGTGGAGTGTGTGTGGTAGTTGTACAGAAGGACGGATGTGTTGTACAGCGCCAGCCAGTGTGTGTTTGTCGGTGGTGTGTGTTCTGCTCTGGAGTGAACTGCACTGCATTGGTGCTGTGACGCGTGTCCTGTTTGATTTATTCACTGATCCACTTTCACACATAAAACAGTGAAAATATAAAGCTCTGAGTGTAAAGATTACACCGTATCCATGGTAACACTTAAGTCACGCTAACGTCTACTGTTGCGTGGAAAGTGGTTTTACTCCTTGTTGCTCCTGGTTCAGCTTGAGTCCTCCATGCGAGTTTTCTGGAAGCCCCATAACAAAATTAGTTGTTGTGTTTAGTACTGTCACCACACAGCCTGAGGGTCTTGGGTTTGATTCCCAGCCTGGCAGTCAAGGGTGCTTTTTGTGTGGAGTTTGCAGACATCCCAAGTCTCCAGGAAGATTGGTGGGAGGGATGAGAGACCTCCCTGAAATGAGTTTTTGCGGGTTGGGTCTGAGTTTGCATGTTCTCCTCATGTTCTTGTGGGTTTGTGCCAGGGAACTTCAGTGTCCTCCCAACATCCAAAGACATAAACATTAGATGAACTGGAGATGCTAAATTGCCCCTAAGTGTGATTGTGTTTGCTTGCCTGCCCTGTGACCTGTCCACGGTTTTTTAACACTCAGAAGCATGAGCTCATATTAAAAACTTGTGCCTAAAGAAGACAAACAGGAAGAAAACCCTCAATTGAGCAAATTGTCTTTGGTCTATAAAATGTCTCTGTGTGAGGGTCTGAGCCCAGGGCCAAAAGAAACTATATTATGATTTTAAATACTAAATATAATATTTATCAATAAGGGCTTATTTTTTTAATTGGTTAGCGTTCCAGCCCTAGTCATAATATCATTACATCATTTGTTAAACATGTATTTACAGTGTAATTACATGTAATTTATTCTTTTTGCTTTATCTCCAGTACTGACAGGTGTTGTCCTCTCATGAAATTACTAAAATTTAGCTAAAATGTAAAGGATCTTTCTTTCTTTCTTTCTTTCTTATTTATTTCTTCCTTCCTTTCTTTCTTTTTTTCTTTAATCCCACTTTCTCTCCATCTGTGTGCCCCCTCGTCATCTTTATCTCTATCTCTTGCCTACTTTTTCTTTGTTTCTTTCTTACTTTCTTTTTTTCTGTCTTTCTTTCTTACTTTCTTTCTTTCTTTTTCTTCATATTCCTCTTTCTCTCAGTTTTCTTTCTATACATCTTTTCCTTTAATCCCTCTCTCTTACTCTGTGTGCCCTTCTCATCTTTATTTCTCTTTCTCCCCTACTCTTTCTTTCTTTCTTTCTTTCTGTTCTCTCTTTCTGTCTTTTCTTACCACTATATCTTTTCTCTTGCTCTTTTCCTCTCCCTGCCTCTTCCTCTCTTTCCATCCCCCTGTGTGAGTGTGATGGTGAGGGGGTGGGGGGGGGGTGTATTTCTGGAGCTCTCTGTAGTGTTGTCTGTGATGACCCGGGTGATGCGTTGTCTGATTGCCTGTTTTGTAGTGGGATGGGCTTTTATAGGTTGGAGGGCTGGCACTTACCTCTGATTACCACACGGCCCTCATTTCTCTGAGAGACCCTGGACGAGGCACTCCAAAAAAGTCAAGGTTGGCCAAAGAGTCACATCCAACACCCAGGCTGTATAATCATGCATTGGAGCGATCAGACTCTGGCCATAAAGAGACTCTCCACATCCATCATGATGAGGGCAAATGGGTCATTCACAACACTCTTTCCTTCTCGAGCCCTAAAGCCTCTTCTATTTTTGACACTTGTGCTCACTGCGTGTGTCGATGTTTAAAGGTAATCTTCAGAAACAGCAGCTGTTTCTTAAGTGTGTGGCATTTCCTATTTTCGAGGATCAGCTTGAAGAACCACATGGTCACTGATAATTGCAAGTCGTGTCTGGATTGTGAGTCTTGTGTGTGTTACAAAGCTCAAATAAAAGCATTTCCCCCAAGCCCATTTTTAGCTCAAGCAACATTTTAGAATTTTTTTGTCCTTTTTAACACATCTGGCTCTGATTAAGCTCCTGGAGAAATCTGGAGCCAAACCTGTGTCTTCTAACCACCACACACACCATCAACTACTGTTTACAGACAGATCTTCATTCTTTTCACTGCTGCACTGTTTGTTTACATTGACTCTAATGTTTATGTGTGTTTTTGCTGCAGATAGGGCAAAGGGGGCTAAGACTTTTCCACAGCACAGTACATGCATCACACACAGTGTTTTAGTTATTCTAACTATAATATTAGTTGTAGAGCCATGTTGCATGGTGTCACCTTGAATTAGATGTTTTGCTAAATATTCTTTTAAAACGGCCTTACTTATATTTTGTTTTACCTTCACTCAGATTTACAGCGTCGTTTTTAGCCCAAAAGCACATTTCAAAGACTCGATATGACTATATGTTCCCAGTTCTAGTGTTCTACTGGATCAATTGTACGCTTAGCCTCTTTTATTTTAGCGAGATGACTTAAAAGGCGAGCGTTCCATGATCTCCATGCAGAAAATTCTCTATATCTTCTTGCACCAGACGCTTGGTTTTGATGTTCTTCGCTTTCCGTGCATACCTGTTCGTCTTGCCGAAATGGTAATTACTTTTTCCTCCACGGTCGTTAAAATATACCCTCACATTCTTTTGCATTGGGAACCTCAATGGCCAGATGTTCCTTTGATCTAAGTGGAAACACTTGAAATAATGGATGAAAGGCAGCGTAAGTTATTCGGGGTCTCACTGGGGAGTTCGCTATCAGCGTAGAGAAGCAAGGACTGCCGTGCGATTGTATGGACATGTCTCAGATCAATTGTTCTAGCCATTTATTTCCTTAAATGCCATGTTTTATTTCCCCCCACCGAGCTTCAGTCGGAGAGGAATATCATGTCCCACTGGATGAGCGCCTCCATATTGTCCTCTCAGGCAAGAAAGACTGTTTTGCCTGCAGGAACAAGATAAGCAGACACCAATTAACTTGGAGCTCACTGATGATAAATCGAGGCCCTTTTTTTAATCTCAGTTCAGTGTGCCATGTGCTGAAAATGATGTCTGTGTTTCCTTTTGGAATTAGGCCATTTGGAATTAGGCGTGAGAACGGAAGCGTCTTCGATTCCTTTTAATTAGCCATGTGTTTCAGAAAGGGGAGGCCAGAGAAGAGCGGCCAACTTTCAGTGGTCAGTGTTAGAGCTGAAGCGATTACTCAACAGTAGCAATAATAAACAATCACCAGGAAATATTTCTCTTGCTGATTTTTCATTTAGGCGGGCAGTGGGGGCCTAGTGTTTAGGGACTTCCCATGTGATCGGAGGGTTGTAGGTTCAAGTCCCGGACCAGGTTTCACTGGGGTTCCCTTGAGTAAGGTACCGTCCTGCTACACTGCTCCCCGGGCACTGTTGATAGCTGCCCGCTGCTGCACCTGTGGATGGGTTAATTGGAGAGGTCACATTTCCTTATGGTGCAGTTCGTGTGATGCGGTGTGTTCACAATGACACAGTCACTTTCAGGTTGGCTTTTTCAAAGGGACAGAAGTTCACAGCTATGACTGAAAGTCTGGGAGCCTTTTCTTAAAGGAAGGATAAAAAAACTACTTTTACAACATATTTGACTTTACAAGTAAGCACAGTGTTGCCTTCAACCAGTTGAAAGGAAAATTCTGAAGCAGCAAAATGCTCAGTAAACGGTAACTTTTTTCATTCTGACAAACCAAACAACAGCTACTCGCTGAGGACGCACAGTTCACATTGTTCATGATTATTCAGAATGAGCTAATGTTACTGTTACGTACAACACTCATCAGGTTACATCACTAACACGAGTCACTGGGACATTGTAAGTCGTATCAGTTCTGTTACATGTTCAGTACATCAGCTCATCTTTCTTTAGCTTATCAGAAACTAAAGTCAGTGCAGGTGCAATATGGTAATAAAATTATTCTAAGTTTTTTTATTAAAAAGCTTTTTTTTCTTTATAAAGAAATGTGACCTGCATTTAACCCATCCACGTGTGGAGCAGTGGGCAGCTATCAGCAGTGTAGTGGGATGGTACCTCAGTGGTGCCATTTATTTTTTCAAAAAAATTAATAACTGTCAAAGTAATTCTGGTTAGTATATGACTGTCAGATTGATAAACCACACAGGGCAAAAATTTATTGTGACTTAATAATAAAAATAATAATGATAGTAATAATAATGAAAATGATTATAATAGTAATATTATTATTAATATTAATAATAACAATAGTAGTAGTAATAATAATAATTATAATAATAAATATATTAGTTATAATAATAATAAGTATTATAATAGTAGTAGTAGTAAGAATAATAATAATAATAATTATTATTATTATTATTATTATTATTATTATTATTATTATTATTATTATCATTTTTATCATAACAATAGTAATAATAATATGGAAAACTTTATCTAGGATCTGTAAACCTAAGGATAGTGTTTCAATGCAGCATTTCAATATACAGAAAAACATGTCGCTGCTCAGCACTGAGTATTAAGGGCTTAATCAGATCCTGTCTCTCGCCAAGTCGTTTTTAATTACACGTCTTTTGCTGCCCCTTAAATGTCAGATTTTGTTTGTTATTGTTTTTACTCCCAATGTGTTCTTTTCTCAAATACCATGTGAGTCATTTTATTGCATTCAGCACAATGCTCATCTGAACAACAGCCCATAACACTGAGCCTGACATTCCTGGGGCTTATCCTGTCTCTACAGAAGGTTACTGTGATAAATCCCAGCTTTAGAATAATGGCTAATGATCGAGTGCCTCTCCACAATACAACCGATGCCATATCTTATACATGCTGAAATACACTTCACAATTTATCATGGCTGGAAACATCATGTGGGCAAATGCAAAAGATGACACATCCCTAGTCAAAAATGGGTAGAAATGTCACTTCGAAAATCTAAGTATGTAACTTAGACCGGGGGTGCCTAAACTTTTACATGCAACTGTATATGCAAAAGTTTGTAGATGGGTTTTGTAGGGAGTCTGTCAGATACAGATGTTGGACGCTTAGATCTGGTGCTCCTCATGCTACATAATTCTGGGGAACCTTAGCACACCAGAAAGTACTAATTAGCAGTGAAGGAACCATGGCTACCAGAGCACTCCAAAATGCAAACAAAGTTGAGTCCCAAACAAAATAACACCAAACTAAATAGTTAATTAAGTTAGAAACGCACTCAGTAATGTATTATGTAAAGTATAGAGGTTGTGGTTTGGGACGTCGCTTAGGTCTCATAGCAGGCCATTGGTGAATACCTTGAGCCGAGGGAAAATCTAGAAGAATACATCCATTGACTACAAATCCCAATATGATTGGTTAATCAGATTATTAATCCAAACATGCGCTCTCATTCTGTTTAACCATAATGGGATTCTGCCAAAAATTATTGAGAGAATACAATGAATGGAATCTACACAGAGACTCGAGACACATCTGGTTCATGGCATTTTTTTTCCAACACAAAATTCACCAAGTCAGAATCATATCATGTATGGATAGCAACGTGTCAGCATAACACTGCAGTAATGCAGAGATTATTATATATAACTTTTATTCATTTTTATCTAAGTTGCATGGCTTACTTTAGACATAATCAGATTTTTTTTCACCAGAAGAAGGTGCTGATGGTTCGTCACCGCTAATTAAAAGTGGCATCTACAGACTTTTGAATTTACAGTCCCAGGCAAACACACCCACTCATTTAGTATTTCCTGGATTTTCAAGTGTTAAATATATTAAATGTTTCTCCTGCTGTAGAATCTTTAAAGTAGCCTTTCTTCAAGCACCTTCTTCAGATACTTTTCCAGCTTTCAGAAGTTCTAAAGACTAAACGAACGTTCTAAAATGCCAACGTCTGCTAAGACGTTGGCATTTTAAATGTTTTGGACACAAATTCATACATTAATTCTTACTTATAATTAAGAGACAAATAAACTGATTTTGTTACTTTATACAAAAATATTTTTAAAAATATTTGTTTTTAGTCCATTTTACACCATTTGAAAATACTTTAAAGTGGGAGACCATATGTCATGACAAATGAGTCTAACAAGCAAATTCTTCTAATAAGCAAAGCCTCTATGTTTATGTAAGTTACAGCAGATGCTTAGCAAATAACAGTTTTACCTTCTTTGCAACATATCAAAGATATAAGATTTTTTTTGCTGTAGTCACAGTACGTATCTCACTTAGCGCTGATGCGATCTGATACTCCAGTTCTAATTTATTTCCACACCTCTCACCTTTTCTTCTCCAAACTCGCAGGGAAGTATGCAATGCGGGACTTGGTCCATCGCCTGCCAGGAGGCAACAGCACAAGCAGCGGCAGTGGTACTGCCAACAGCACGGCAAGCAAGACCATGTCAGACGACACCGTGACTGCTATCTGCTGCGCCCTGCACGAGGTCATCACCAAGAACATGGAGAACGCCAAGGCCCTGCGAGACGCCGGCGGTATCGAGAAGCTCATCGGTATCGCCAGGAGCAAAGGAGATAAGTGAGTTCCTGTCAGCGACGCAATCTGCTGTACTGTACATGTGCGAGGACGTCACAGAGAGGGCGAGAGACAGAGAGAGAACGTGTTACATCTAAGATTCTTCAAGGTTCTTGCCTCTGCGGATCATTTCTATCACACAGATGTTGAGCGAGTAGTGAAAAATCACATAAACACATAATCGCTTTTATCGAACACTGGTTAAAAAATTCGGCAGAGTTTAGGAGGGTGATAATGTGGACGTCCAGTCGACAAGATGGTAATGTCTATGAAAAAATAGATTTAAACTTTAGCCTCCCACCTCCAGTGAGGAACTACAGCAGACCTCCAGCATTGACCATGCCTGCGCAGATCAACTATGTTTTAAATAATAAGGGAATCTGATTTTTTGGTCGTATTAAAGAGGCACTTCACCCAAATTGCTACATCTCTGTTGAACATGTGAACAGTGGTGCTACAGTAATATCTAGAGTGAGGTTTTCCAGCTTAAAGTCTAGGAAAACTCCTTTCTGATAACACGCCTTTAAGGTGGGAGGAACATCTGAAAATGCTAGTTTGGGGATGGAGTAAGTTTGTGAGGATGGGTTGTTGTAAATGTTGTTTTTTTTTTATTTTGCCAGCTGTGAATGCAGAAAAAAGACTAGCTAATAGGAAGAAAACTAATAATACTGCTAGGAGGCAGGGGCAGTGGTGGCCTAGTGGTTAGGACCTTGAACTTGTGAACAGAAGTTTGCAGGTTCAGGTCCCTCCCCAGGTACAACTGAGTAAGATACCGTCCTGCTACACTGCTCTTGATAGTGGGGGCCTAGTGGTTAGGACGCTGCCTTTGGGACCTGAAGGTCGCAGGTTCGAGTCCCGGCCCGGGCACTATTGAGGTACCCTTGAGCAAGGTACCGTCCCACTACACTGCTCCCCGGGCG
>JBBPDA010000001.1:11987051-11997138 GCA_037974385.1 Arnoldichthys spilopterus
CCTGTGGGGGGCAGTAATCAGACAGTCCAGACTGTAATTCTGTGTGTTTACCTGTGGGGGGCAGTAATCAGACAGTATAGAGTGCTAAACGTTTGGCATCCAAATAAATGGCATGCAAGAAATGCATTTTCTTCACGCTTTATTAGGGTTTCGGCATTCAGTCGCCACAGATGTCAAAAGAATGTTTGATGCTTGACGTCCGTGTGGACTGAATGCAGTAGAACTACTTCATGGTTTCAAGGAGGTTCTAGAAAAATCTACAGCGCTACAGAGAGATAAGTCTAAGTCCAACTGCATGATGTCAGAATTACCTTCTGTACATCAGAACCTCCGTCTGTATTTCCTTAGAAAAATATGTATTTTACTGTGCAATCTTGAGGAGGCTCAGAGTCCAAGAATTTCCTAGGGGGCACACTACCCACTACTTAATTTCAGGATTTTTCATGTTTCCAATACACCTTACAAGTTCTTAATGGGCAAAAGTGGGTGAAGGAGAGGATGGAACTTCTTGGATGAAGGGCAGGATCTTTTTTCCCATTGCGTTTTCCACCATGTGCGATATCCTTCTGACTAACATAACCTCCTTGTTTCTGAACTGACTAACTAGCATAATGTGCAATTACGGGCTATCTGTCGGAAAAAAGAAAGAGTCATTTTGAACTTGCTGAGAGGTTCAGATGTACACAGTGCCCACAGGCTGTTTGAAGGAGAATCAGAGTGAAACAAAGTCCAGCTTTAGACTGATGGAGTCTATGGGCTCCTGATCCCACGCCCCGGGCCTCTGATATTGTGGTGAGTGTTGACAGGATCAGCCAAGCTGTCTGATTAGATGCAGGCCCACAGCCAACCCTCAAAAGATCTTCTCCGTTCCTGCTATGGGTTGTGGAGCTCTTGGAGTTCCCCAAATGTCCCGAAAATGTGGTCTAATCTCCCTCAGAGTTGTAGCAATAAATAAGGGCAGACTTCTTTAAGCACTGTTTGAATTCTCAGTGTTTGTCCTTATTTATATGGCCAAATGTTCAAGATGGAGAAGTATTTTATAACTGTGTATTTGGTGCATTTAGCACAACAGCCTGGATCATCAGTACTGTCAGTCTCTGCGCATATACCTACAGGTCCACTGCTGCGTGGGCCAAGCATCTGCTCTGGTGCCTCTGGGGCCTCAGTAATGAACACTGCCCTTGACTCCCCAAAGCACGTATTTCCCAAAAAGACATTTTGCCTCGTATGTGTTAACTACTGTTGTCAGGGAATCGTGCCTAGGGAGCTTCCTCAATTGCCTTTGCTCTGTTAGCATGATGTCCGTGGTCTTATCTAAATAAGAGTTTGATAGCCTGCCGTGCATAAGGCTGGAAGTAACGTGGTAAAAATGGCCTTTTGGACCATGAGTTGATCCCTGAATAATGAATGGAGCTAAAGTATTTCATCATGCACGTACTTGCTATTCATCCCGTGCAGGGCTGGAACTCCTGCTTTAATATGTCCTTCAAAGTCCATCAATCTCTGGCACATTAGTCCCATAACTGCTAATGAAGAGGTTTGAAAACAGTTATGAGATTTGTGGAATAATTGCGATTGTGAGTCCTTAATTGCATCCAAACCCACTCTCCTCTCAGCGTGTTGTTTTCAAGTGGCTGGCTCCTCAGGAGAACGAGCAACATCAAAAAGAGCTTCTATCCTTTACAGGGTTTTACCGAATGACAGGTCTGCCTTTGCTTTCTTGTTCCCCGTGAAGTTGGGCGAGATACCGCCCTCGTTCTTTCAAGTTGAAGCAAGAGGAGCTGAAGTTGCCTAAAATGGCGGCAACTAAAGAACAGGTTCCTCCGTGGGCCAGGCCTGCAGCGAACAGGCAACAAATGCCGTTTATTTGGTGCTTTGTGCCTTTTCTCCCAGGCTTGCGTGGCCTTCAGCTGCCTGTCCGACATCGTTATTCGCAACAAGCACAATAGTCGCGTAGCAACAGCTGCGTATCCTTGCCGACAGGGCAGCGCAGCAGAGGTGTGTGTGTGTGTGTGTGTTGGCAGTGTAGGGACTGTGCACAAAAAGTGGGGCAGCTTTGAACTGCTCAGCATCAGAAAGCAGCCACCCTTTGATCTCGCCCCCAAACCCCTTTCAGAAACAGGCCCGTCACAGAAGGGGCAAGCGAATGTCAAGGGGAATGTTCCTGGCTGCTGTCAAAGGAGTCATGATGATAAAATGCAGCTTGAATACGTATATACAGTACTGTACGAAAGTCGTAGTCCCCTGAGAAAATGCTGATTAAAGCTGTTTCTCTGGGCAGTGAGTGATTCTGTTTCCTCCAAACACACTAATATTAGAATAAACACTAATAACAGTAAAACAGTGAACGGTGTGTGTGTGTATCAGTGCGTTGACTTGTCCATTCCCAGTTCTCTCCTACTGTAGTATCACTGCTTTGTGCTCAATCAGTCCTTCATTAGATGAAATCAGATGCTGATGGAGCTTCACATACATCTATGCAGTAGCTGGAGACATGGAGGAGAAATCTGGAGTCAAACCTGTGTCTTCTAACAGCTCACACACCATCAGCTAATGTTTACATACAGATCTTCATTCTTTTCACTGCTGCACTGTTTGTTTGCATTGATTCTAATGTTCATATGTGTTTCTGCTGCAGAGAGAAACTCACTGCTTAGAGAAACGGCTGTAACTATTAACACATAGGGCTTAGACTTTTGCACTTTTGCACAGTGCTGTTTTTCTCCACTCTTTGTTCACTGTATCTTAGCCTGTGTGAGATGCTAAGGCTCAGTACTAGGACAGGTCATTAAGCTACACACGGTCATCTGGTTTTGGAAATGGTGATGTTTTGATAGCTTTTCATGCAGCTTGATTTGTGAACAGGCTGCCGTTCACTCCTTCTGCTCCGTACAGGTTCTATGCAAATCAGCTTTATCTTTTTTGGACAGTTGTGCATTTAAAAATGAAACTGTGACTTATCGTAGACTCATCGATATGCCAGGATTAGCGTGTGAAAAGTGAGTGATTATTTGTCATTGTAAACAGCACACAGTGCACCATGAAATACAACCTCTGCATTTGACCCCTCTGTGTAGGAGCAGTGGGCAGCTGACGTGGGCAGCACCTGGGGAGCAATGCTGGGGGACAGTTCAAAGGTACCTCAGTGCTGCTTTTACCAGTCCAGGATTTGAACCAGTGACCTTCAGATCACAGGGGCAACTCCCTAACCACTATACTATCCCTGCCCCAAAGCTTATTTAATGCCAGATTCAAAGCCCAACTGTTTGATCAGAGGGCGGCGGAGGCTTTGCTGCTGCACCGTTTGTGATGGAATGTTTTGTTCTGTGTAGACACCTTCTCAAATATCTCTGGGTCTTTTAAATCCATGGTTCTCAAAGTAGGGTCCTGGGTCGGGCATTATAGGTCCAGAAAGTTGCTACAGCAACAGAAGCATTCAGGCAGTTGGAGCAAAATACTGGAGTGGATTTTTACTTTCTGGACATTTAATGTCTAACCCTGGTAGGGTCCATAGAGCCAGGGGGTCCCTGATTTTTGAGGGATTTTTTTTAAATGGCATGATTTGTACCAAATTGGAGTTATTCTGAAATAAAGAAAGCCTGTCCTTTTTTTTAACTTTATAATATAAAATATAATTGTGATATATAATAATTACATTTCCAGTTGAATTTGCATTTAGTCCATCAGAACCATCGCTTCTGAACCATCAGTCCTTTAAGCAGGTCATCAGAACATCAGTGTGCTTTAAGTACTAACAGTTTAACAGTTTCAGTAAGGACTGTATGTATGATGCACTCAGACAAGCATTTGTGACAAAGGACACAATGTGACATGAGTCATGATGATCATAAAATATCATCATACTGCAGCTTCTTCCCCAGTTTAAATACGAAGTCTTCTGCTTATACCAACTAGAAAACCACCGCAGGCAAATCATGGGCTAAGCTGTTGATGCTGGCATTGTACTTATAAATAATCAGATATCAGGTGTTTAAAAGCTTTGTCATTTGAATCAGTCATCAAAATCAGTTATATTCAAGGAGCAGTGTATGTAAAGTAATGCAATGTGCATATGACAAAACATATCAGTTTTGGAACTTCTGAAACGCAGTTGGGGCAGTTGCATGGGTCATTCATGTTCCCCATAGATGAAAAGGGTTTAGACCTGCCAGCCTTTCTAGATGGACTCCTCAGAGGTCTGATCTGTTGAGTTTGCTCAGCCACTTTTGTTTTGATATTCTACGGCTGAAGAGGTTTAAGGCCACAGTTATTGCTCTTAGCCCTGACGTCAAGCTTAACAATGTTATAAGCCTGGCTAACTTTCCTGTCATTTCAGTGAATGTGCACAATTCAGCAGAACAATTGCCTGAGGCCTTTAAACCGTAATGAGAAACAGTGAGAGGAATGTTAGTGTTTAGAAATGTCATCAGCAGACGGAAGGAGAGCAGTTGTTGAACCTTTCAGTCTATGGTTCTTTAAAGAACTGTGTCTGTAAATGATATTTGTGAGTGTGAGGAACCTTCTTACATTTCCAGATAACCCAGATGTCCCAGAAGAGCCTGTGAATTGGAATAGAACCTTTACATTATGTGAAGGTTTTTAATCCTGGTAAAGGTTCTTTATGCTTACTGATCTGTAAAAAGGGTTCGGCGTAGTAGACACTAAGCATGTACAGTACAAGGTTCTCTAAACAACCATGTTTCAAAAAGAGATGTGTGAGTGTGAAGATCCTTTTAAAAGTTCCAGATGATAGGAAGGTCCTAGGTGAATCTTGTAAACTGTTACCTTTACATTGTGTGAATGTTTTTTAAATCCTGGTAAAGGTTCTTCATGCTTACAATTCCCTATTAAGGTTTCCACATAGTAAAAACTAATAACTGAATGTTTAAAAAAGAGATGTGTGAACGTAAAGATCCTTTTAGAAGTTCCAGATAATATTGAGGTTCTAGATGAAGCTGTTACCATAACATGATGTGGGTTAGCTGATTTGTTATTTGTGTATTTGTCTTTGCAGTATGTAAATATTTCTTTCTTTTTAATCAAATTTGGTGACCTCGGAATAAAAATACATCAACTGTGGTATAATAACCTCATAATAATCTCATGCCTATGACCCCTGCGCCCCAGTGCCAACATCTCACAGTACAGTCTTCCCTCTTGCGTGTTCTTGCAGTAATTTGCCTTGTCTAAAGTTTCAGGTTTGACTTGTACGGTGTAGTACGGCTCTGTCCTGTACGTAGTATGTGTATCTGAGTTCTGTAGAGACCCTTTTGGAGTGCGATGATGCAGCGTGTTATTGTGCAGGACATCATGAAATACGATCCTCCCTTCTATCCACCATGCAGACCTGAGCTGTGTCATCACTCTCAGTAGCATTGATTCACGGGAAGGCCACATGGGCAATGCCAGCGACCAATGGCCTGATCTCATCTACTTTGTCGGCCTATCTGCTTTCAGCTAGCCAGTTGCCCTTCCAACCCACTGGTCTCAAGCCATTTCCACTGTGCATCCATTGATTTCTGCAATGACTCCACGCTAGACATCTTAAATTATCCAGACAGGCTGACGGTGCGTTAATATTGGAACGTCATTGTGCACTGCATTACCCTGGCTCTGTTTTTTTCGTGTAGATAGGCACACATGAGAAACCAGGCCCCCTTTTTTGACAGAATTGGAACAGGGATGCCTAAAACTGTATCTTTAGGGGTCATGTTAAGACTAGTCCTGCAGTGCATGAGTGAGTTTCAGTGGAATTCTGTCCTGTATGTACTGTATCTCGTAGTAAGTAAGTGAAGTTAAAGCACATTTTTGAAACACATCAAAGTGCTGCACAAAGCAACACACACAAACTAAAACAGAATGAAATAAAGTAGTTAAATAAATTAAGATAAGGTACATGAAACTAAAATAAATAAATAATAAATAAAATAACATAAAATGTAATGAAATAGAAAACTAAGAAGAAATGGGGATAATGAACATCATTTGTCACAGTGTCTCAGCCCTGAAGTGAAATAATGTTTTCAGTCTTGATTTAAAGAAAGGATGTTAAGGGAAGCCCCAACATCAGAAGGTCCATAACCACGGACCATAGACTGCAAGAGTCCAATCACCTTCATATCTTAAGCCTGAACGAAGGAAACCAAAAAAAGGAGTTTGCAAATATAAGGAGGAGCTTGTCCATTTAAAGGCTTAAGTACAGACAATAAAATATAAGACTTTAAGCTGAATCCTGAAATCTAACTGGTAGAGGAAACTCAGGTCCAAAAACTGTCCACCTGCCTGGCTTCTCTGATTACATCATTCCCACAGCAGCAGATGTGGATCAAAATCCAGTTTTTCCTTTATTTTACTTGAATTTGTTCTAATTTTATAATCAGAGGTGAAAAATTCAAGTCCAGGACGTAAGGAAACCCTCTCCAGGATTAAATTCCACCTCTGCTCTTGCTGCAGTGAGCTACTTCGTATTGTCTCTTTATTCTGAAGCACGTCTTTCTCTTGTTTTTTTCTTTTTCAGGATGGCTACTCACAGTATCACTTTGTTGGCTCTGCCTCAACAATAGAGAGGGATCGACAAAGACCTTACTCGTCCTCCCGCACGCCCTCCATCTCTCCAGTCCGGACCTCCCCTAACAATCGATCAGGTGAGTGACTTCTCTCCCCTCACTGTCCCCAAAGCTGAAGCTAAAGGAAAGATTCAGTCTTAGTAGTCAGTTATTGACAACAAAATCGTTTTGTCATTTTGTAGTAATGATTATTTCTCACTTGAAAAAACTCATTGAAAAAAGTGGAGAAATTCTAATGAACCTACAGATTGTGAGCTTTCAGTACCAAAAACAAATACAAATAATTTAGGTATCACATTTGTGTTTGTGGACAAATAGTCTGAATAGTCTACTTTGAGAGTGAGGAAAAGTAACTACACACTTGATTGAGGTAAGAAAAAAGTTTATTTTTGTTATGTCACATCAAACATGCAAGGCAGACATGTAGATTCAGAACTCAGTAAATGTATATGTAATTTATATAATAACTGTATAATTCTTAACGTAATTATGTTTTAAAAGTATAGCAGGCTGTCTGTAATTAATCTTGAGTTTTTCAAAGACTGTGTAAAACAAATTAGGATTTTTCAACTAGCTTCTGTGCATTGTTAGCCCTACTTGTTCAAATAGACTTCTGAGGCAGTCAGTAGTCCATGCCTTGCCCATATTATGAATTCTGAGTTTTTCTCTACAGCATTAATAACATTTTCCAAAATCTTTTTCCTGCACATATGTTTTTTTTGCAACTTCAGAGAGCTATAGTAATACTACTATGTCACTGTCCATGGTGCTGAAGCTGGCCTAATTTACACATGCAGTAATATGCGTATCAGTAAAGTCGAATTAAATTATCTTTCCAAGTTCAGCATGTTTATTATAATGCCGTCCCTATAGAGCTTTACAATGTCTGTCTCTTTGACTTAAATTGTGGTGACCAGTTGAAGGTCCGAGGTGCCAGGAAGGCAGGTTAACGACCACTCTTCTATAGGGTTGGGGTTCATTGACTGGCCTTTTCCAGTTGGCTTAGCATCCTGATGAAGCAGAAAAGTGATTTTTGCTGCATCTTTTGGAAGTGATGTTGGAAAAGCAGACAGGGCCATGGAGCAGAGAGGCTCAGGGCTAATGGAAGTTTAAGTGGCTGAAGCACAGACACTGACTGATGCTGTTGGCCTCAGCTGGTTGTGTATTGCTGGGTGAGGCTGTGATGGGGTTATCTGCTGGGATTCACCAATGTGGAATTTCTACAGTGGAATTATTAGAGTGGACTAAAGGAAAAATAATGTTTTAAAAAATTGAATTAAATGAATTTAAAGCAAAGTAAAGAAAAAATTCAAATAAACTGTATTACAGAGCTAAAAGTAGAGCCTGTGATTAGTTAACCTTAGGGGGAAGTTTTTAGATTCTTTTTAAAATTGGTCAAGTATCAAGATGCATCACTTATTCATTTTACATGACACTTCATTGTAAACATTATTTCTTATCTAGAGCCACCTTCTCTGGTAGGTAAATATATTTTAACTCCTACTGGTACAGATGGTCAGTGTTGTCCATTATGCTCCATGTCCATAGTGTTGAAAAGGCTGGCAATGCCCAGGATTAGTTACTACACTTACATCAGTGTATGCATGTGCTGAGGCCCCATGTTAATAATTACACAGTGTTAGACAGTGTGTGTTTCTGGCTTGTAATTGTTTGTCAACTGCTTTGGTCTACATCCTGTGTAAAAGCTCTATTCATCACACACTCTGATTTAAAGCTGCAAATCAGGCACATTTTTCATCTTTTCTGGACAGTCCCAGAAAGTTCAAGAAAGTCCTAAAAGATTCCAGAAAGTTCTAGAAAATTCTAAACAGTTCTTAAAGTTCTACTTGGCATTTAAAGTAAATGGAGAATGTTCGTGAAAACATACATGCAAAGATACATTTCAAAATGTCATTGTCCTGAGCACAGAAGCAACGTTTTTGTGGAGAAACCATTTACTATTGATTTTAGGCAGAAAGAAACAACAGAAACAGAAATAAGATACAACTCTGTTACACAGTGTAATAATAATAATAGTAATTATAATAAGATATTATTCTTATTATCATCATTATTATTATTATCATCATTATTATTATTGACATTTGACAACTTGATGTTTAAAGTCTGTTTTTGAAATTGGAAACTTTTTTTACAGTTCAATCCTGTTGATGTTAAACACCATCTTTTTCTCATTTTTACCTCAATTTATCATGTGTTTTTGGCATTTCTTGCACTGTGTAACCAATGTGTAAACTACCATATGTATGATATGTGCAACTACAATATGGAATTACCTGATAAACTGCAGTTATAAATGAGGATAAAAAGCTTTTGTTCCAATAAGAATTTTCGAATCCACACTTTTCCCCTGAAATTTTAAACAAGTAGAGAAACGTGTGAGAAATATAAAACTATAAAAGACTTTTGTCATTGTAAGAGTACAAGAAAAGATTTCCATTATGATCTTTTAAATTTAAAAAAAAAAAATTTTTATGGAAAACTTTGCAATGCTGTTGATATTACACACAATGTCTTTTTTCTCTTTTTAACTCCCTGCTGATCTATTTTACAGAGAATCACGGTTTATCAAGGGCATGAAGTTGACAGAAAAGCGCAGGTGGAGAGGCACAAACATGGCGTAGGAAGTGGCAGTGATACAAAGCTACTCTTTATACGGCGTCAGGGTGCAACCTCAGAGGAGGCATCCACGCTGCATATTTAACATTTGTTCAGATGCACAAGAGCCTGGACCCAAAAGGGCCTTTTAAAAACTGATGTTCATCTAATTTAATAACACGCCACAGCACTGTAATTATTTCATGATGCCTTGACCTTGCCACAGTAGAGACGTGTGTAATAGCTATTCATTTGTAAGTGAGAACATGAGTGACATGCAGTTCTCCAGCAATCTTACCATGAGCTTTGCCCCTCCCACATCCTGCTGACAATAAGATGCTAAATGCAGCACTTGAATGAAGAGTTATGTTGCCCTCACAATTTACTACTGCACTAATTGCCTGCTGATTATGAAAACAGATGAAAATAAATGTGTTTGGATTTTATATTCACTTGGTGGCAATAATAACGATAATGTTTGATTTTTTTATTTATTGTTTTTTATTATTATTATTTCATTTATTTTTAAATATGCCTCAATCAAACAGTCGAGATTTCTCTTTAAAGACAAACTCTAAACAACATAAACAGCTTAGTAAAAATAGCTCAGTGAGAAATCATGTGGATTTATTCACTATAACTGACCTAAACCAGGGGGTAGAGATGGAACAGTAAGGTTGAGTTAAGTTCAGTGCTTGTTTTAATAAGATAAGGGACTCAAAATGCCCCCGACCAAATAATTGACCGGAACACTAAAGGGTTAAGTATGAAACTGTAATGAGACATGAAATGCTTAGTAAAAAGTGTAGTTTTTCTTATATACCGCCGATCTCTAACTCAAACTTTCTCAAAGGTCATTATTAATACAGAACTTATAGTAATAATGAGGAATTTTAATTGAA
>JBBPDA010000001.1:12004567-12035654 GCA_037974385.1 Arnoldichthys spilopterus
AGGTGTGTGTGTGTGTGTGTGTGTGTGTGTGTGTGTGTGTGTGTGTGTGTGTGTGTGTGTGTGTGTGTGTGCGTGTGATGTTCTGATTTGCAGCGAGCGCCCCCGCCTCACCCAGAGAGATGATCAGCCTCAAGGAGAGGAAGACCGACTACGAGTCCACTGGAACCAATGCTAGTTACCATGGAAACAAAGGCGAGCACACATCCAGAAAAGACGCCATGGCAGGTAGGGCTGCTCTGGGGAGGAGGTGGGAGGAGGAAAGGGGGGGGGGGCTTCAGCCTTGAGAAACTAACTCCTGTAACTGATGATTCTTTTACCTGGTTAGGCAAAGGCCTTGTGTCCAGCGTGTTTCTGGCCACAGCATCAGCGGCGATGCACTGCATTTACTCGACTCAGATCTGTTCCTCATTTCCACACTAATCCAATATATTACATCAGCACACATTCGTCTTTCAGTTCCTGGTAACTGTTGAGGCAATATGTTCTGTTCATGTGGAAATGATGTGTACACTTGAATGAAGTACAGCACAAGGCCTTTTATAGGGTGTGTTCACTCCTCCGGAGCATGAGCACTGACACTGTCCCCTTTGATTTCATGCATAAGATAAAACAGCTTTATTGTCACTGTACAAATGCAAGGAGATACTGTTTGGAGGAAACCTACAGATGCCTAAAGACAGAATAAAATAAAGCTTAAATAAAAATATGCAATAAAAACAACATTATTCTATAAAAATCTAATATTCCTATATACTCATACACTCCTACTCTCTCTTTATGCTTCTCTGACAATGGCCTGCTCCTTGTTCCCAAATTTCACCTCATGTCAATAGGAGGCAGATCATTTATTGTTCCAATTTCTGGAATTCTCTCCCCCCAAACCTTCGCATCATCTCCTTTCTGTCATCTTTCAAAACACAACTAAAAACTTCTCTTTTCTCTTCTTTCAACTCACTACAGTCATTTTGCAGCACTGATCAACTGTAAATATCTAATTATACAACCAGTTAAACAGCTAAGGTACAAAGAACATGAGTAAATCAAACTATCGGCAAACACAGGTGGACATTACAGGTCCAGAAAGTACAAATCATCTCCGGGATTTTATTCTGACTGCCTGGATGCCTCTGCTGCTGGTTTTAGCTTAGAGAAACCAGACAGTTGGAACAAAACCTAAGAGAGGATTTTTACTTTCCTAGCCTGAAATGTCCAACCTGGCTCTGAACATGCCATCCTAATAGAGGGGCCTCAATATTGTAGCACTGATTTCTGATATATCTGATGCTGATGCATAGAGGGAAGGATTTAGGATACATGTATTTTAAATTTCCCAATTTCGAATACAGAATAAAATACAAAATTTGTATTTATGTTTTGCATCAAAATATAAATACTTTTTTTTAGTTTAAAAAGTTTTTTAAAGGGAGTATTGAGTGTACGAACAGAGCTTTTTCCCTCCCCCACATCCTCAGCTGAAGTGCCTTTGGGCAACGCACCTAATTTCTAGCTGCCCCCCGGACATCGTTGGTGTGTAGCCCACTGCCCCTGCACCTAGTGTAGGTACACTGGTGTCACAGATGGGTTAAATGCAGAAGGCAAATTTACTCCTCACTGTCCTCACAGTGTGTGAGTGACACATAATCTGTATAAAATACAAAATCTTAGCAGTAGAACAACGACTGTTTCATATAACAAGAACATAGAGACAGAAACTGTAGCATCTTCACTTGTCATTGGTCTTAAATTGGTATTTAAGATCGTGATGTGTACGATGTCATTACTTCCTACGTGTGCGATGTGTGTTACAATAACTGCAGGTGTTAGCTTGAAGCACTCAGCAGGTATTTGCAGTCATCCATTTGTCCCCTTGAGCTCTTCTTTATAGTCAGTGTGGTGCTAATTATGTTTCAGCCGCCCCGAATGTGCTCCACAGTCAGGACGGCGCTGTTCTGTCAGATATCTGGGGTTCTTTTCTTTTGTCACTTCTCTGTGTGAGACTCCATTTTTTTGTTCCATTCCTGCATGAGTTGAAGCTAAGACATGCCTTTTTCTTTCAGTTTTGCTGTTTCTTTTGGGAAAAAACTCCAGCCCACCCACTCTTTACCTCTGTTCCCCAAATCTTTCCACAGTTCAAGTCTCCTGTGGAACCTCCACTCTGTTCCGTAACTCGTATGTGACTCCAAATGAAGAGATCAAACACAACCAGGTAAAAACGACGTATGAATGTCAATGAAATGTGCTGAAAATGGTTCATTTTTTATTTTTATTTTATTTTTTCATTAAGTTTGTTGTTTTGATGGTTGCCGTGAGCATTTGCTTGTGAATAAATGTTGTCCAGCTGGTTGAAGCGCTAGTCAGAGCAAAGGGATGAACTTTCTTCATCTGTGAGCACAAAGGCAACAGAAAAGGCAGTAGTAGGTATGAGGACACCTCCATGAACCCTCCTTCTGAACCCTTCTTATGACCAAAAACAGCCCTGGGTGATTCACAAGGTGCTGATGATAACAGACAACATATTATCAGAAGGACACAGATCGCGTACATCGCAGTAACATCAACACTTGAAAGAGCTACAAACACTCAACCAAAGTGTTAATGGCTAAGCGCTAATTGCAGCTGGCTGCTAACTAGCACTGCCCACTAAACTCCATCTGTGAATATTAAAAACAAAGTTAATGCCCCAGCAACAACACACCTTAAACAAATAAACTGATTTCAGAATCCAGTTTCTCCAGAATGCACAGTGTGTAGAGAGAACCACAGTGGAACACTTGCTCCAATACAGACTTTACAGGATTACAGAATGAGCTAGATTCACTCTCAGACCTGCTGATTCACACACACACACACCATAAAAGTATATTCCTCAATATCCAACAGCCATTAGTATTAAGTTACACAACCTATTTCTATGTCAATAGAGCTTGGTGTATGGGGCGCAGCAACACGTGAACAGTGCACAACAGCAGCAACCTACAGACGCTTACTAGTTGCGCTGAATCTGCTTAAAATTAGCCTTAAAGAAAGAAGAAACTGTACAGAGGCAAACTACTGAAAGCAATGAAGCACTGAATGAACGTTATTGGTGAATTATCCACAGAGGAATGGATTTACCACCCTGATGCCTCATCTCCTCTCACCAGGAGCGGACTAGCCATTGGAGTACCAGGAGTTTTCTCAGTGGACCGATAAACCAGCAGATAAAACACATAGTATTCAAAGCAGGGGGAAAATTACAGACAAGGAGAGGCAGAAAAAAAAGAACAGCCCGAGTCAGAGGCAGCACAGCCCCCAGGCAAAGCACCAGTAACATGGTTGAGGCTGAGAAAGATGCATGAAGAGTCTTATTGTCTCCATCAACATGAACTGTTGTTTATACATTTGTATGTCCCATCAACTGGGCTGAAACAACCAAAGCCCTGTACATCATTTAAGCACTGAACGGCTAACCGCTAATGCTATCTGTTAGTCCCCAAGTTGGGCTGAGTGCATGTGAAGGGGCTGAATGGATCAGGCAGCCAGTTGAGGATAAACATGAAGCAAAATGGCACGTGAAAGAAAAAGTGTCACATGGGTTGGTAAAAATATTGGGAAACATGAGAGTAGGAGAGGCGTCAGGGTCGTGAATCCATTCCTCTTTGGGTAATAATGCTCAAAAGGCTCGACTCTTCCCATAATGTTCATTTGTTTCAGTGCAACATGTCTTTTCTTCTGGTCTCTGTACAGTCTTCTTTTTTTCTTGAGAACTAATTTAAAGCAGAGTTAGCGAGAGCAGCACAAGCCTGTAAGTTAGCACTGCGCACATGTTGCTGTGTTTGCTTTGGTTCGTTGCCACACAATTTGGCGGCCCCATCCCATACTGCATTTCACTGTGACGCCAGTTGCCAAACTCTATATTTTGAACACAGCACTAGCTGTGGATCACTTTACCAAATAAATTACCCAACGAAATCAAACTCAAACGTGCTAATTTGTCCTGGTTCACTAATGATGTGTTCAGATCCGACCAATTGTGTCTCACTGGGATTCAGACTGGCTAATTGACTTTGCGGTTCAGCATGCTCTGCTTGTTTTTCATGAACAGGCAGCCCAAGGTCTCATATCACACACTGATACGCCTCGTGATCTTGTGAATATTTAATCTCACACCCACACAATGGCTGCACGGTGTGAAAGTGGTGGAACAGGACCCTAAACAATTGCCAAGGTCCTGTTTCTTTAAAGTTAATGAAGCTGGTACAGCACAGCCAAATGTTGCAAATGAGCATAATTAATATGTGTTGTCAGGAGGAGAGGCAGCTGTCCATCTCGCTAAGTGTTAGCGTGCTGACAAAAACAAGTCGACAGACTGCTTATCGTTGCTAAATCCACTCAGATGTTGCTCATAACACCATGCAGTCTGTGAACCTGTGACGACAAAGACCAGCCACATGCTTCTACTCACCTGTGACGGGCGGTTCTTCTGCAGCTCTCTGGCCATACCCTTCAAAAAAAGGTGCCACAGTGGGATCTTTGGAGCTGCATCTTACAAGAAATAGTTTTTGGTAGCCTAAAGAACCCCTTTTTGGATGTTTCTTCAAAGAACCACTTTTGTAAACGATGTGCGATTGCGAAGAAACTTTTTTAAAAGAGAACATATGCGAGAAGATTGCTTAGCTCTCTTGCTTCATTTTGCTTAGTATTTGACTGGATGTGTCAGATTTCTCTGGCCCTGTTTGAGACCAGGCCTTATGTTAGTTCATGTGACAAGGATGGATACCCAGACTGGCAGCTGCAGCTAGTCGGGCCTCTGATAAACCTGGCTTTCGCAAGCACGTCTGCTTCCTTTCCTACAGAGCATGACGCTCTGCATCTTTTCCAATTAGTCACATCTCATTTTTCTATTCCAATACTCTTCCTTATTCAAAATTCATGAGACTTCATGAACAAAGCCCCAGGCGCCGATGCTAACAGTCCTCCAAGGCCAATCATTTCTGAGGATGGCAGCAGCAAAGGAGGATAAGATACAGACTCAAAATATGCTGAATATCTATGTACATCAGTGAGAAAGACTGCAGCTCCTTTGAGGTCTTAGATGTATGAAACATTATATCATGATTTTACAGCTTCCATGAAGCAGATATCAGGATGCTGCTCTAGACCTCTAGACTCATATGCAGAATTCAGAGACTATCCTTTCAACAGTTATGGACATCACTTTGTCATCATCACCTTTTAAATATGCTAGAGTCGTCATAGTTGGTATTGTCTTTATATATGGTGAGATATTTACTCGCGTCATAATATTATTAACATCTTACTGAAATTAAGCTCAAATGGAGTTTTAGAGCAGTGGATCTGGAGACCCTTCTTGCATCCGTTATTGATTAGAACAGCCATATGAACAGTAAACATTACACAACTCACGTTACAAAGTTTGACAGACTTTAAATACGAATCTGCGCATTTCAGCCTTTTAATACAAATCAGCAGATTCCAGCCTTAAAAAATAAATCGGCATATTTCAGCCTTTTAAATTCAGAGATATTAATATAAATGCAACAACTGTTTATAGTCTTAAAGCCCTTTTTAAATGAAAAATATTTGTGGCTTTTAAAATGTTACATGTCTGTTCATACATCATTCATCAACACCAAAAAAACTCCACACTGATAGTACAGTCAGCTCTTACATTAAAACCTGTTTAAACTTTGTTTAAAAAGCCCTTTTTTCCATGACATTAATGCAAAACCCCTTTTTGTAAGTAACATAATTAAGTGAACACTTCTCTGTTTAATCACAATGTTAACATGGAAGCTGAATCTGATAAACACATATGCTGCAGTGGTTTAATCGATTTAGGATAAAAACATTGACCTCAGATAAAAATCACCTTGTCACTTAACCTTTGCTGTGCATTTGCTGAAAGTTTGAGAGTCCACCTTCAGTGGAGTTATGAGATTTGGTCACAGAATCAAGGTAATCAGAACGGCTCAGAAACGTAATGGGAAATACGAGACCTCGCACTGAGTAGCGAGTCTCAACCCTTTTTGAAGTCTGTCCTGATTTCCCCTTACCAGTATCACCTGGGAAGGGTGTGGACGAGGCAGCTAACACACTGGTGATGCAGACTGGTTATGGCCACTAGGGGCAGCAGTAACCCCCTCTTACAGGGGTAAAGTCCATTACTTATTAACAAGAGACTTGACCTGCACGTTGCTTCACATTAAGATTGATGAGTCCACCATGGGATATGGCAGTGACCTCGACATCACTATGGAATTCCATGCTGGGATTAAGATACTAAGAGACAAATGCCAAAATCCCCCATACAGTCCCAAAAAACAGGGGCACATGTCTCCCAAACACTGTTTTTTCCCAAATCCAAGTGTGGAAGTAGCCAGAACTAGCCGATGTCTTTGTACCCCATACAGTCCCAAAAAACAGGGGCACATGTCTCCCAAACACTGTTTTTTCCCAAATCCAAGTGTGGAAGTAGCCAGAACTAGCCGATGTCTTTGTATTTGTACTTTAATCCGTCGTACTGGAACTGTGATTTACCGTCTATGTTTTCCTCAGGTCCTGCCAAATCCGGCTGCCCAAGAGAGCGTGCGGAAGGACTTTGAGGCACTTCCTCCCTTTCAGAACTCAACCAGGAACTTTGAGGAGCCCTTTTTCGAGGATGCAGTCCACCGCCCCGCCCCCACCACCGATCTCAGTATGCACCTGGGACTCAAGTCCACTGGCAACTATGTGGACTTCTATTCCGCTGCCCGTCCCTATAGCGAACTCAACTATGAGACGAGTCATTACCCGGCCTCGCCTGACTCCTGGGTGTAGGACTCGGTGACCCCCCCCCGTGGTTGGGGGGGGCACATACGGATAGGCTGGAAAACTGTGCATGTGCATGCATACCACTAAACATTTCTTCAGCAGGTTTTCGTTTGTCAAAACAAAAGCTGGTTCCACAGAGAGAAGAAAAGAAAGAGAGAGAGAGAGAGGGAGAGAGAGAGAGGCACTGTGGCAGGGAGTAGAAAGAAAAGAATGCTTCGAGAGAGCAAAGAGAAAGAAAGGAGCCATGACTGATGACAAGAGGGCAGTTAAAGGCGAAGGCGATATTCTTGGTCTTTAGCTGCAGGAGAGAGAGGATACTAAAAGCTTCTGGAAAGTTGGAGGTAGGAAACAAAAATGCGCACAAGTGGATTAGCGGAAGGGTTAAGGAATGAAAATTAGTTCTGAAAAGATTTGGGAACAGCATTTCACTTTTTGTTTGTTATTTTTTTCATGACTTCATAGTGGCTCACCTTGATTTTTGGCGGATGTCGTCCGTATTAGATTTTCCAGCCTTTGATCTTTTGATTTTTTTTTTTAAACTTTTTTTTGTACTTTTTTATTTGTCAATGTAAAGTATTTGGTGTACATTACAGAGATACGAGTGCATTGTGTACATTACTCTGCTGCCACTCAGAGCCTCCGGTGGCTTTGGTTTCGTTTTATGGTACTTAAAAAAAAAAAAGAAGAACACTTTAGAGAGATGTATCAGCTGTCAGTGTCCCATTTTCAGAACAGAATATGTTTCAAGAGCAAGAAGAGCGTATCTAGCAGTATTGTTCGTTCTGATCACAAGAGTATGTTCGTGGCATCTAAAGCAGTTAGGAGAACATCATTCCACACTCCTCGTCGATGAAGTGCTTTCTCACTGCCTAAAAAAAGACATGTAGATATACCTGATATAGATTTTGGGGTTTTTTTTGTTGTTGTTTGTTTTGAATTATACTAGATTTCTTTTTCCTTCTTTTTTGGGGTGGGGGTAATATAAAACAAGCATAACGAATACAACTCTCATCCATAACTGCAGAAAACAGAAAGGTTTGTTCCTGTGCTAACATGAAGAGATGACGGACATTGTGCCAAACGTAAATTAGCACTGGAGATGTTTTAACCTAAGTTTGATGAGTTTTAACTACTAGTTCTATCCCGTCTGTAACTGCTTTTTGGTTCATTAACGTGTTTTTATTTGATTTTTTTTCTGGAATTAAGCTACTAATCTAGGCAACACTGGAATATTACCTGGGATGTTACCAGGAGGGCGAAATCTTTGTGAGCTTAATTCCCTCCAAAGATGTACAAAATCTGTCTCTCTATGTTAGCTGAGTGTGTGCTGTATGTTGATCGATGTCGGAGGCGAGAGGCGGCGTTTGTTTCTGCTGTTTGACTTGGCGAAGCACCGTAAACTACTAGACTGAAATGTTCATAGAGAATGATGAATATATAAATATACATATAAATATAAATCTATATCATTTTTATGTGCAGATGTCGGTGTCACTAAAAGCAACAAACTTGCAAGAAAAGACTTGTATAAAAGGATTCTGTTCACCTAAATGTTCTGAGAAAAAGAAAAAAAAAAAACAGCAACAAAAACAGAAAACACTGGCAATGTTGACCCCCGGTCTCAGTTGTGTTGTTTCCGAGCTACATAGATAATCAGGCTGGATTTTGATGATGTTCTGGTGCCAGGACAATAAATTACTGTTTGCAATCTTTAGCGCTGTTTGGCTTTTACCATTGCACAGCATAACTGTCTAAAAAAATCGTATTCATGCTATTTCCTTTTTTTTTGGGGGGGGGGGGGTGTTTCTGTTCACTGTATACAGCTGTGGTTCTCAAATCAGTTCTCAGGGATCCCCAGACACTTCTGATTTTTCTTTCTTCCATATGTTCTGCGAGAGGAATTTGAGCAAAAATACAGACCATCTGGGGGTCCCAGAGGACTGGTTTGACAACCATTGGTATACAGTATTTTTGACAATGACTGGATGGACAGATGCTTAAAGTAGTTTGAAACTTTTTTTTAAAAATTCTACCTCATTTCTTTTAGGCAGATTTCAACCCATTCACACTTTGAGGAGAACGCTAACTGTGTCAGGTAACACATCTGCATTGACTGAGTGATGGGAAGAAGGAACACCATCCTCCCATCCAGAGAGAGCAAGGCCAGTTGTGCCCTCTTGCACTTCTTTCACTGCCTGAAGCACCACCAGGGATGAAACTTGTTTAGTTAAAATTAATAGAATTTTGCACACATGCCTAAATCATCACACACATCAAACCACATCAAATAAACATACTAGTACTGTATGCCACCTTATGTATAAAAATGGACAACATTCTGGCTTTTGTCCACTGTTAAAGATAAGAGCTTAGCGTTCAGTGTCAGAAACAACTTGTGCAAGTGTATTTGAGATTCCGTATTTAAAGGGTTATCCTCATAGGTCTATTGTAAAACTAAAGAATCAGATGTCACATGCCAAGAACGAGATTTTAGTCATGTGAAATAAGTCCTGCACAGAAAATATGTTGATTTGTTTTTTCAACTCATTTAGACAAGCAAACATTTCACTCTTTTTGAAGCACTGCCTACAGATTAAGGTTATACTTAAACAAAAAGTAAAAGTAGCTTTTTCAATAATTTATTCAATAAAAATATAAACAGATATAATATTCTTCTGTGAAGAAAGTAAGAACACTTTGACCCAGAAGTTAGCATTGCCCGGCAACATAAATAACTCCTCTAAGGTGTGTTGCATAATTTCTGAGCACTCTTCCATGCCAGATTTCATAATTTGTAAGATGAATTTTCTTGCATGTACCACTTTTTTCGAATCCATCCAATATTGCAGTGGGGTTATGCCCAAGCCATTCCATAGCAATTCATTTCTTCTTTTGATCCATTCCTTGGTGAATTTGCTAGTGTGTTTAGGATCTTTGTCCTGTTGAAAGGTCCAACTCCAGTTCAGCTTTAATGTTTGGACAGATCACAATATCTTCAAGCACTCTTTGATATCATGCAGAATTATTGTTGAATCTATGACTGCCCAGTCCCTGAGGCAGCATTGGAACCACCATACCATAATATTTCCACCATCATGCTTCACATCTGGCATGAGGTTCTTCTTGTATTAGGCTGTTTGGTCCACGGAAAATCTGTGTACTGTTACTGTTTGATTTGTCTGTCCAGAACACATTAGAAATTGACTGCTCTGTGTGTGTATGTTCCTTGGCAAGCTATAGTCTTGTTCTAATGCCCTTCTTGGAGAGCAAAGGCATTTTCCTGGCATGCCTCCGTGCAGTTGAAATTGGTCCAATGTCTTGTACGCTTTCCTACCAACAGCTGCAAGAGTTGCTCAAGAGACCCTCACATCCCATGATGAAATATTGGGTTTTTTTGGAGAAGGTGCATGAAACCATCTGCCCTTAAGCTGAACTTGCTGGGGTGGACAGTCTCCACCACTTGTAGATGATTTTCTTTAAAGGGGAATCATTTATTACACAAAAATTAGAGATGTTTTTAAATGTTTTGCCAGACTCACAGACAATTTTTTCTGAGGGCATTAGAGAGTTCTTTAGATCTTGATGCCACACAAATAGAGCACAAGACCATAGATATCAGGTTTAATAAAGCTAGGTTCCACCTGGTGGAGGTTTTATTCAACTGCACCTAATCTTGAACACGTGATTCAAGTATTATAAACTTGAAGATATGATAACTACAATGTTGTACTCGCGTTTTCTAGCAGATGAAATTGTGTGTATTTAATTTATGAAAATGACTTCCAAATGTCAGTTTTGTGTGTCCTTTGTTGTAGTGTGATCACCTTTATCTGTATGGCACTAAATCAAAGACAGTGAAATGTTTGCTTGTTCAAATATGTTAGAAGAAAATCAACAGCTTCCATGGGATGTGCTTATTTCTTCACAGGTCTTTACAGTTGAAGTGGGGTTTAACTCTTCTACATGTTAAAGGGCTCAGACCAGATTGTAAATATTGTAATGTCTCAAAAGTTCTGTCAGTGCCCTACACGTACCAGGTGCCCAATCTGCTTTGTAGATGCGCTGAAATCAGCTGAATCGAACCTCTGTTACGACAGAAGAGAAGTTAATATTATCAGATATCGCTGTGTTCACACATGGGTGGTACAGATGGGCCAGGGATACGCAAGCATGCAAATTCATCTAACCACTCAGCCTACAGCAGTTTAGCTCCACATGTTCAGGCTAAAACTAATCCAGAGGGACATAGAGTGGTTGGAAAGTGGTCATGTAAAAATAAATCAAAACCATTTTTGCTACATAAACCCATACAAAATCTTATAAGTGAACCTTGGGTGGAAAATGGATGAATACAATCAAAAGCAGATGTAGAATATGGGCCCTTTAATTGTAGAGGATAACTGATTAGAATAATGTCTTAATCTAACAATATCTAACAGTTTCTTCTCCACGCACTGACTCTTCCTGCTGTGTTTACTGGTAGCAGCTCTACATGTGTTCATACACCATGCATCACTTATCACACATCATGGGCTCAGAGTCATCTGATAAATGAAGAAGCAGAGCCAGTGGAGGGCAGCCTTACACCTTCTGTAACCCACAGCTGTGCCGAGAGCCTGAGTGTTAAATATTCTGTCTCCTTTCGGCTCAGAATGATGTACAACAAAGTCTTTTCCCTGCTGTTCCGAGGTGGCTCACAATCCACACATGGCCAAGCAGACACAAAGGAGGAACCTGTTACTCCCAGACTCGTAGGATCCAGGGTTTTTATACCAGAACACAATGCGGTTGCAGAAGACCACACAGATCTCCACACATAATCCCAGGCGGCGAATTCTTCTCTCAATGCAGCTTCCTGCAGAAGCTTTTTGTCGGGGATTAAGTTTACAAGCCCCTTAAATTTGTCCCCTTTGAGAAGCTCTATCTGCTCATTTCCTGTCAGTCAGGATATTATTATTATTATTATTATTATTATTATTATTATTATTATTATTATTATTGGCCCCAGTTCTTCCCTTTCAGCACCGTGGCTCCTCCAACATTACATTTCTAAAACAGGAAATGAAGGGCGTAGGACGAAGATGCAGCATTAAACGTGAGTACTGTGTAAGTGTGTGGGAAGTGTAATCCAGTACTGATTACAGATTACACCAATACAAAAGAGTAATGTCACCATTTGAATTACTTTAAAAATTAAAATTGAATATTCTTTTCTGATCTTTTATTCTGTATGGTTTCTATACAGCCAGTGGTCAAATCCTAACCATTGGATCCAGGTGAAAATACACCTGTTTTATTCAGAATTGTTGTCCTTAGAAAAGTAACTATAAGTTAGCTCTCCCCATTAAAAATAATCATCAAACAAATGACTTACTGCATATTGTTATATTATCAATGTGGGCAGTGATGGCCTAGTGGTTCAGGACTTGCATTTGTTGTAGGGTTGTAAGTTCAATCCTGACCCAGGTACCACTGAGGGACCCTTGAGCAAGGTACCATTCCACCACACTGCTCCCCGGGCACTGTTGATTGCTGCCCCCTGCTCCATGTGGGGATGGGTTAAATGCAGAGGTCACATTTCATTGTGGTCCAGTTTGTGTGATGGGGTGTGTTCACAATGATGATGTATATACTTTTTCTAGATCTAGTTGTAAACATTGTGATCCAGTAATTTTTCTTTCAAGGCACATCAACCCTATTCCTCCAAACTCACCTTGCAGCACGACTATTCTATAAAACACAACGCAACATTAGACTTTAGATCAGCTAAATGGCTACGTTAATCATCTGACCTGTACCCTATAAAGCATGTGGTTCACTTACCTGAGTTAGGACTCAAGAAATAATCCCTAAAAGAAGCAGGAACTGAAAAGGCCTGCAGGATACACCACCTGGTGATGTCTGTGTGGTGCACTGCTATATTTTAAACAGGGCAAATTTTAGTTAAAATGGCTAATTTATCAAACTGACGTATACAGTGGGCTGTGATTCATGATTCAGCCAGTACAAATGCAAATACCCTCAAATTACAAATCTATTTACATTTATCTGTTTTATTGTCATGTTAAGCAGTGTACATCCTGAACATTTACACATGTTTCACACTACAATTAAGCCTGAATGTTTTTGCCCTTAGGGAAAAGGTACTTGTAGGTTATGTAAATCCTCCAGAATCCACAGGCCGTGAAACATCAGGTGTCGACATAAGACCCTTCTCAACATCTCTTCCTCCAGGCACCAAGCTTGCAAAATTAAATGTAGAATATGTACCTAATAACTCCATTTTCTCCACACTGACAGTGATTATGCACTATGTTCCAAATTTCAGCCTGTGCTGCCACACACCATGGGAGCATAATCTAATGTGGCGTGGAAATAGCTCTTCAATTTAACACTGCGGTTCTTTACCCTGCAGTACAAACACTGCTAGGACTTCAAATTCTCAGTCTTTCCTTCCTTTTGACAGTTTAGGAGTGAAGGTTTTGGCACAGAGTCAGTTTCTGATTATGATGAGTGTATGTAATTCTGCCAGAAATTCTCCTTCACCTGGTGGTGAATATAGCAGAATCTTATTCCATAGTGTTCTTTGGTTAAAAGTGGTGCTTAAATCCCATGTGTTTCCGTAGACAAATTGCTGAATACAATGATGTTGTTATCTTATGTTATCATATCCTTTCTGTGTGGAGTTTCCATGTTCTGCCCATGTCACCATGGGTTTCCACCAGGAGTGTCCAGGAGTTCAGACAGTCTAAAGACATGCACATCAGGTAAAATAAAGATGCTAAATTGCTCCAAGGTAGGGGTGTGAGTAGGGGGTGTATAATGTGATTTGTGATACTGTATTCGTTTTTAATTAAGCCATTTAACTCTTCCAATCCAACATAACTTAAACAGAGAAGATTTTGTTTTATTGTTCTTTGAGCTGATTCACTCATACCGTCATAAGAAAAAATAAGTACATCCAAGGGTAGGTATATAACAGCTTTGACCAAGCAAACACTTTACCCTTTGATATAGTGCCTACAGATAAAGGCGATTATACTCTAACGAAATTTGACATTTTCATCTTTCAGTCATTGATACAGCTATAAATTCTGCATCATATCAAGAGCGCTTGAAGATAGTGTTAGGTAATCGGTTAAAAAGTTGAAAAGGAGATGAACCTTTCAGCAGGACAAAGATCCTAAGCACACTAGCAAATCCATCAAGGAATAGATCAAAAAGAAGAAAGTATGGTATTTTGAACCCCATTGTGTGGTGTGGGATTTCAAAAGGACTTAAACTCAACTAAGAGAATTTCCATGGCAGTGTGTTTAAACATTTTAACAAGCCAATGTCAGAGACTGGTAAACAAAAAATGCAAAACACCTACAAGAAGTTATTTCTGCAAAATGCCAAAAAACTGACTTCATAGGCTTGTGTATGTTCTCCAATAAGGAATACTGAATCTGTCCATATTTGTGGATTAAATGATTCAAAAAATACTTGTCCTTGTAGTTCAAGTATATCACTGTATATGCTTTACATGGGGTGTACTTATTTTTTATATTTGTACTTATTTAGTATATTAGCAGTGTTTTAATTTCTTTTTTTTGGTGTAGAGTTGTCAGTTGTGACATACACATACTCAGAAGACAGAAGATTAAAATCATCTTTTAGAAAAGGTCGAAGGAGAAACATCTCTAACAGTATTCCAATGTTGTTGGAACAGAACCACGCATAAATAAACATACAGGGGGAATTACAGCCTTTGTGTGTTCCCCAGCTAGACGATTAAAACAATCTGGATCTGCCAGAATACAGCAGGTGATTATTTATAAATCTGCGGTGCAGCCACATCCAACAACATGCGTGTAGTTACCCACAAGAGGCAACTCTTCAGTCTAGCTGTCAGCTACTGTAGACTCCCCTGTGATGACACAGTACTACAGCAGTGCATCCATCAACAAGTCTTATTCACCATGGGAACACCCTGCAGTCCCATCCCCAGAGAGTGTGAATCAGGATGGAGGCTGACGTCACCATAAAACAAAACCCTAGAGTCAATTAACTGGAGATAATAGGTTCCACTGTTGCTCATCTCTGGGATGTGTATCTCCAACTTGACATGTTGGCCAGTGTAAGTGTTCTGCACAGTCTGAAAGGCATTTACGTCTCCTCCTACAAATCAAGGCCATTTGGTGCTAAAATACAGCATTCCTGCCTCTGCTGGCCATGCTTGATAATGTACATGTCTATGCATATGCATTTATTAAACAAAACTAGCATTTACTCATTACCTAACTTTTTTAATCATGGTTTACAATATCCCATTTTAAAAAATTAAATATGTTCTGAATGTCATTTTATAATGTCAGTGCAGTATTTACAATAAAATGATTATTTTATATATAAAGTGATTATTAATAATAATAATAACAATAAGTTTGATTTATATAGTGCCTTTCACAAACCCAAGGACGCTTTACACATACACAGGGGAATGAGGGAAGAAAAAGAAAAAAGAAAAAAACCTTTAGGAAGAGTAGGAAGGAGAAGAAGAAAAGTGCTGATGGATAAGAGAAAGGTTTTTAATTCTGTTTTGAAGGAGGAAAAAGACGTGCAGTCTATATAACTATCACTCTCATACAGGGGTATTTACAGTAAGCACAGGAGTTGAGAGCCCTCGCATAGAGCAATAACAAGTACCATACTAATAAAAATGTAGCATATTCTGCATATTTTTAAATAATCATCATAAACATGCACATATCGTTATATAAGTGTTTGTGTAAATGTTTACTAAATTTCAGCTTCCGAGTAAAACTTTTCTAATCTTGGTTTAGTACAAAAAACAAGGGCATTTCCTAAGAACTTCAAAATTTTAAAAAAAGAAATTGCGATTATTTACAAATCGTTAAAACTCACATTTAATAAAGTGTATATAACAAAGAAAACATGTAAAATCTTAAAAGTGAGACATTTTAATTGTTTATTGAAAAATACATCCTTGGTTTGAATTTCATGCCAGCAACTTGTTTTAAAAAAAGCTGGGAGAGGGACATTCAACAATCATATCTTCTCTTAACAACACTGTAAACATTTGGGAACTGAGGAGACCAGTTGCTGGAGTTTTGATAGCAAAATGTTTCATTCTTGCTTGATATAGGATTTCAGCCGCTCAACAGTTTAAGGTCTCCTTGGTCAAATTTTTTATTTCATAGTGCATCACTTTTAAGAGTTCTTAATCTTAAATGAGCTAGAGAAGGTAGCAGTATTTCTAGAACAAGTTTATATATGGTTTCTACTGAACATGTGTTCACAGACACTGGGTTCCTGAGCCCATGCAGTAATTTCCACAACAGAATCTGATTTTAATGTAAGTGTGAAGCGTGTGAGCCATGTGAGGAGCTGAGCTGTCTTCATTCAGATGAACCAACAAGAAGGGCAGCAGTTCCTAGTAAACAGGTGCACCGTGATGACTGTAGATCAAGTGAACCATAGGACTGTTCATGTTGGCCTCTTCTCAGAAGGAGTGAGTGGGTTCCAGTGGTAAGAATGGGCATCAGCATGGTCCAGTCAGCAGGATGGAACAGGATCACTAGGAGGGCAAAGTCTTGCTTGATACAATCCATGGATTGAGAAACAGTGAGCAAACAAACAGCTTTCAATCAACTACTGGAAAGGGTATGAAATGTGTAAAATCCCCTGAACAGCCTGGAACAACACATTTGTGTCCATGGTTTGGCATTTTTTGTCAGCCAGAACATGGGCAGAACTGTTAGTTTGTGCATGTGAATATTAATGAGCCCAGTTGTTACATAATAACATGTTTTTTGGATTTGCCCATTTTAGACCAGTGTTTTACATGTGTTTCATTTCTTTCTGCTTTAGCTAATTTGTGCCAAAGAAAGTCTCTTCTAATGTAGTTCTAGCATTTGAACTGATGACGTCCCTTTGCCTGACACTCCACTACTTCTTGTTAGTATGAATGGGTGTAGTATGGTAATATTTGTGTGCTACTCTGCCAAATGCACCCTATTTAGATTACATAGCAAATACATGATTATATATTATATATATGAAGATAACTATATACTATATACTGTATAGTTCTAGGGTATAGGGTGTAATTGCAGGGATTTGTTTTTCCTGCAAATGCTGGGCCACACCGAGAGGATGGTGATCCTTTCTTTGTAGTATCTCAGCCAAATAAAGTGTGTGAGCCATTCCTGTGGGTAACATCTGCTTGCCTGCTAATTTTTCATTTTCATTTTCAATTGTCTTCATCAGAAATGAGGGAGTGTAGAAGCAGAAATGGGTCTCTACCGCACCCAGGCCTCCCATAGCAGAGAGCCTGGTGCAAGGGACAGAGAGTAAATTGCTGGTGGAAGATCTGAGAGACTCAGGAGGAGAATATGCAGAAATCAGTTCAGAGAGGTATGGAGGAGCAAGACCATGAAGAGCTTTATAGGTCAGGGAAAGGATTTTAGGCAGGCAGCCAGTGTAACTGAGCGAGAGTGGGGGTCCTCCAAAGTCTTCTGTCTGCTCCTCTTTCTGCCGTGTTGTGGCTGTGTGTGGTGCACTGACACTTAGAGAAGAAACGATTTCTTTATTATCTAACAAATGCCTTGTGATGCTGCAGCTTTTTGGGCAAAGGTTTAGTGAAGTTTTTTTTAAATGTCCACTATAATTTGATCTTGCATGTTAAAGGAAGGAGTGAAGTGATATCATGGGCAAATCGCATTCCACTGTTTAGAGATGAGGTGTTGGGTTGTGTGGGTGGAACATCTCAAGAGCAATTCCTGACAGAAGATACAGTAGAAGGTAGGCTATTGTTGTATTAAATATATGTAGAGGAGATGCTGATGACTATGATATAAACTGACCAGTCATAACATTATGACCACCTATGCAACATATTGTGTATGTTCCCCTCATGCAGCTAAAACAGCTCTGACTGTGGTGCACTGTGTGCTTTGACCTCTTTCAGTCAGCATTAACATTTTGTGCAACAGGAGCTCCTCTTTGGGATTGGACCAGACAGGCTAGCTCTCAGTCCCCACATGAATTAGTGAGCCTTGGGTGCTCATGACCCTGTTGTCAATTCATCAATCATCCTTCCCTGGAGCACTTAGGTACTGACTACTGCACACCTGAAACACTCCACAAGACCTGCCTTTCTGGAGACGTTCTGACTCTGTCATCTAGAACATCACAACCCTTGTCAAAGTGGCTCCTGCTTTCAGCACATCAGCTTCAAGAACTGATTGTTCACTTGCTCCCTAATATATCAAATCCTCCCGACACGTGTCATTGTAATGAAATAACTACAGAGTCAATGTTATTCACTTTACCTGTCAGTTGTGTTCATGTTATAGCTGATTGGTTTATAGAGACTTGGTAATTGATTGGTAAATATTTAAACCAATTAAACCTTTACAATCATTAAAATTTATTAAGCTTACTGAAGCATCTATACTGGACAGTCACACTGAAAAACACTGATGACATGAGCTCATCAAACTGAGCCTGAGCCTCTATTCCTCTGGCTGTCTGTACCTGGTCTCCCTACCTCTACATTTCCATAAGCAACTGTCAGATCAGCAGCTTGTACCGATAGAATGTGAAGGCAGCATTAGCTTGAAACTTTGAAGGAGTAGAAGTTCCAGGACCCTCACCCTCCCTCTTTCTGGCAGAGCTGTCTGCATCCGTAATCTGCTCCTCCCCCTCCCTCTTTCCTTAGCACCGTCTGCATCCGTGGTGGTCAATGTGAGGCACAAGACGTTCTTACTTTGCACATGTAGATCATTTCAGGTAGACATTTTTGTGTGTTTTTCCTTATTTTTATCAGCATATTATCGTATATATATCAAATGTATTTACTGAAATAAAAGAAGACAAGCTGTCGAGCTCCTGCTCTGTGTTCCTCAGGAACAGAAGTGAACACATCATTTGTGAACACTTTGGTTTACAAATACCTTTAAAACTTGATATTTGCCACTTGAGGTGAGAGAAATAATCATTGCATTGCAGTGTTGCGATATATTTCGGCATTATATTATATCGATACAGTGGTTGAGTGGGTGAGTATTGATATTTGCACATGGAGCAGGTCTGTGGTAATCAAACTGGTCTCAGGACAGATGAGCAGGATGCCCCAAACGATGGATGATCTCGTACAAGCTGGCCAAAAACCCAAGTAACAATTTTACAATTTAACACAATTTAGTTATTTATTTTGGTAATTTAGTTTTTCTCCCACAAGATGGCACAATACCTCTTTCTTCTCTTGCACCACATCAGGAATCGGAAAAGAAGTCAGTCACCAAAATGACCACAGAGACCCCTAAAGGTAACGCACCGTCTGCTTTCAAATTAATGAATCAAGCTAAAGCTGCACAGTCGTAAGGCATAATAGCTGATCAGAGGAGAGCGTAGTTGTGTAGTTGAAACAAACCACACTAATGGTTCAAACAATGAACAGATGCAAGTCAACGCTATTGGTAAACCTGATTTTCCTGCCTTTAAGTTTTTAAGTAAGTCAAGTTTAGTCATGTTGGAGTAGTAGTAGACTATATAATTGCCTTAATAAGTACCTCAATATTTCCCAACCCTGGTCCTAAAGGCTTCCAGCTGGTATTTTCATGGCTCTCAACACTTGATCCAAATTTACTTTAATTTACTTTTAACTGTTACTATGTGAGTGTATTTAAGCAGGTGAAGCACCAAAATGGACAGAGGGCCTCCAGCACTAGGACTGGGAAATACTGCTCTATGTCCTAAACATCTCAACCTTGGCAGTACACTCTGCCTGTTGTGGTGTTCTCTAACCAAACCAACTTACCCTCAAAGGCTTCTTAAGTTCCTGAATTGTGCCAGGTGTGTTGGGAACAGGGGAGGTGGTCACCAAACAAACCCAATCCAACCAATCAAGGTCTTCTGAAGAAGTTAATCAGCTGGAACCGGTGCATCGGATTGGAAGACTGACTTCCAGGACCAAGATTGCTCTAAAATTTGCAGTGCTTGGGAGCCAGGTATGAGGAAAAACAGGTGCCACAACTAGACTTCCTATTATATTAATCTAGATGACACAGTGTATCTTCTACTGTAAGATGATCATTCAGCAATTTTATTGATCAAAAAGCAGGTGCAATATAGCAGCAATGCAGGATCATATTGTTTTGCTGTGGCATGTTATGGAGAAATGTTCCTAGAGAAAACTGTTTTTTTTTTTTTAAGGCAGTTGGACTGGGTCAAAACAATCTAAAACAGGGGTGCCCTCCTCTGGTCCTGAAGAATTAATGTCAAGCATACCTGGCTCTTGTACCCTGAAACTCCTGAGGGTCTTTATTACCTGGAACACATATGTTAGATTAGGGTTCCAGCTAAACTCTGCAAGCTGGTAGATCTCCAGTACTGGAGATGGCCACTCCTGATCTAGAATATCTGCTGAGACCAACGACTGGGTTTGGGAAACACTGTTATACGGCATCGTGAAAAGAACCCAGTTTGTGACCTTAATTATAAAGATTATTATATTGATACTAACTGGGAGGTAAGCAAACTCTCCCTTCATATTCGTTATGTTCTGATGCGTCTATTCTAGATTCAGTAGGGGTTAAACAACCTCACTGAACCCACTCACAATGGTGGCCACACGCTAGATTTATGCTAACTCTCAGTTTAAATATAAAAAACATAGTTGTAGTCCCACAGTCTGAGGCAATCTCAGATCATTATCTTATTTCATTCAAACTGCACCTTAGTAATGACCCACGCACTTTGCCATGCTGTCACGTCAAGCACACATTCACATCATGTACAGCTCAGAATTTTATCAGTAATCTCCCAGAGCTTTCAATATTGATTGGATCACCATCAGATCTCTCAGAACTCGATCAGGTCCCTGAATACTTAGTCAACATTCTGCTGCACTTTAGATAATGTAGCTCCTCTTAAGCGAAAAATTAATTAGAGAGAAAAAACTTGCACCTTGGTTTAACAATCACACACGCGCATTGAAACAAACCACACGAAAATTAGAACGTAAATGGCGTCAAACAAATTTAATTGTATTCAAAATAGCATGAAAAGAGAGTATCCTGAGTTACAAAAAACCCTTTGTGCTGCTAGAACAACTTCTCTCCACACTTATAGAAAATAACAAAAATAACCCAAGATTCCTATTTAACGCCATAAAAAAATTAATTAGCCTTCCCCCTTTTGTGGGTACTGCCTGTCCATCCTTGCACTGCTCACTGCCCCTTCACCCTGTCTTGTAACACCAGTGCATTTTACAGCTTCCCAACTGTGACTTGAAGATCCCACTTGGGATTTGAACCAATAACTTTCTGATCACAAAGGTGCTGCTCATACCATTGAGCCACCGGATCTGAGAGCTATGCTATGCGATAAAGAATCGTCATAAGTGAGGCTTGAACCTACAACCTTCTAGTGGGGAGTTTGGTTCCTTTACCATTGATCCACAGGACAGGATGACTGGCTCCTTTTTTTTAACATTTGACTTTTAGATGAAGTGACGGAACCCAAAAATGAAAGAACCAGCATAAGTGAGGTGTGAACCTGCAACCTTTTGGTGGGGAGTTTGATACTTATACAATTGAGCTACAGAACAGGATGCCTAAGCCCCCTCCCCCCCCCTCCCCTTTTTTTTTTTTTTTTAGACATTTGACTTTTAGATAAAGTGAAGACATGCAAAACATAAAGCTAAAGAATCAAACCTCTGGGAAAGTCCCTGAAGGGCAGTGGCTCAGGAGACAGTGGCATTTTCTCTCTTCTGATCGTTTAATCCCTGTTTCCGATTCACCGATTGTCCTTCCTTGCATCACTTTTGGTAAGTACTAACTACTGCATACCTGGAATGCTCCACAAGACCTGCTGTTTTGGAGATGCTCTGACTCAGTCTTCTAGTTGTCACAATAAGGCCCTAATCAAAGTGGCTCCATTTTTCCTGCCTCCAGCACATAAGCTGGCAAGAACTGACTCTTCACATGTTGCCCAGTATTTCCCATCCTCCTAACAGGTGCCATTTAAATGAAATACTAGCTAGTCAATGTTATTCACTTAACCTGTCAGCCATAACGTTAAAGCGCCTGCCTAATATTGTGTAGCCAAGACATTCTGGAATCAAGTTGCAAGGTAAATATGGAGGCCAAGTCAACACCGTGGAGTCTTTGTCATGTATCAAGTTCATTCTTGAACAATTTGCAGTTTGTAGTGTAGCAGGTGCCCAAAATACGCTCACCCATTTTTCCTGCTCTCGGCACACTAATTTCAAGAATTGACTGTTCACTTGTGTAGTTGATACAACAGAGATCTTCAATGTAATTCACTTTACCTGTCAGTTTTATTGTTGAAGTGCTGCCATCTAGTGTTTGAGAGGTGAAAATGTTTTCCAGATTTTTTTAATGGAGCAGATGTGTGTAAACCCTTTTAGGCCTGTGTAGATATTTAAACTTGGAGTAACGTTATTACTTTATAAAAGATGGTAAGTAATAAAATGTCTTCATGTGCTATATACTTGTTTTAAATTAAAACTTACACTGCAGTTTTTCTGATTGTGGAGCTTATTATATATAAACACCACAGGATACATTATATGTAATTTAAGGCTGTGCTGTTGTGTACGGAGACTGTCATTTTGCTCACACTTGGTTTGTGCTGAAGCTGGTGGTGCTAAAGATCACATGCAGGCAAAGAAACGATTAAGAAAAAAGCTTTTATTTTGAAAGGACAAACTACTGTCAAATGACTTGAATGAATGAAAAGAACAGCCTTAAACTGTTGAGCATGCAAATATACATATAAAAAAAGCAGCGTTGTTTGCTCTGTAGTACCATTTAAGCAAATATTAAGAAAATATGTACAACATAAAAGGCAAAAAATTAAGACTTAACACTTTAAAAAATATTGTAGATCAAAACGTTGAATAATTATGATGAACAAATGCCCATCATTTTCCAGTTCGTCATAAGACTTGATGCACGTTTACAAGGAAATAAAGCATAACTTGCAATAAGCAGCACCCTCTTGAGATTGGAGAGTAATCTTGCGAGTTTCAAAAAAGTTTAGATATGCAGACCTACTTACTCTCTTACAGCCTTGATCAAAGTGTAATGACACAGAAAGGGCAGCAGATGGCGACAGTAGCCGAGGCTGGACCAAACTCACTGCTGGAACAGTTCATTCAAGCCTTCTCCTGTGCGGCCCAATAGAACCGCATGGCAAATTAGAAGAGCCTTCTCTTACAGGCGTTTCAGAAATTATGATTTACTATAAACAAAACACAAGAGTGGTCTTCATACCATTTCTACAGTATAGTCAGTCCATCTGAGACTTCTCTGTCACTGTGAAGACCTGTCCTGAAATATTCACCTATCTGACCTGCAACAAAAGCTTAAACAAGGTGAATTAAGTGAATATTTACTGACTTAGAGTGTTATTTGATTAAAATGAGCAAATCTTTTAAGATAATGTTCTCTACTCCAATCAGCTTAGAAAAAAGCCATATGAGGTGTACAGGTTCCCCACTCTCACAAAGAGGAGAAATAAATGTTAAGCCAGAGCATTCTTACTGTTACTAGAGATTACAACAAAAAAATGTGAAATCATATTCAAACATTACTTTAATACTTTTTTTTTTTTTTACAAATGAAGACCTACACCATTGGAAAGTTCAATTTTCAGTTTATTAAAAATGTGGGACAAGGAAAGGCTTGCAAAACCCAAGGAGCTGAGACTGGGTGCAGAATAAGGGTGAAGTCTCACTGAATCCTCCTGTGGTGCTTGTGCTGTAAGAGATGGAGAAAAGAGGAGAAATTGTGAGAAACACCTAAACTGCATAGACTGTGACAGGTGAGACAAAGATCATCTTCATAGCGACCCGCACTCCATTGGTTGTAAAAAATGTTCAGTTTTAGAGCAGATTACTAATATATACTAACAGAATTCCTGATATATTACAGTAATAGAATACATGTTCAGTAAAATGACTTTTAAATACCTTTAGTACTGAGTAGAACTCCCCAATTAAGAGTCTCAAATATGCATCTGAACACATAGCATTAGTGATGTATCTCAGAAACAGTTCTCTTCCTTATCATTTGTGCAATATTAGTTCATATTCCAAATGGATCTCCTCAATTTACCACCACCCCCAATGTTAATGTATGTTTGATTCAAATTTAGCATCTAATAGCGATACTCTTTAGCAAATAAAGCGATCTTGTATAAGTAAATGCGCTCTGAGCTATGTAGGCAGTTGACTTATTTGAATATGACGCTACACTTGCGTTCGTTTGCCTCTGTTGAGCAACAACCTGCAGCCCAGACTGTAAATCTGTGTGTTCACCTGTGGGGCAGTAATCAGTGTTTTTAAATCTATGGGGTTTGAGCTGTATCCTGCAATGTATTAGTGAAATATGGATCAGTTGCTTTATTAAGACCTGAACCTTGACGTCCTGTTAAAAATCCTCCTGATACAACGAAAATATCGTCGCCACTACTGGGATCACACTCTGACTGAAGGATCATGGGACAGCTATAGTCCACCAGAGCTAAACTAACGGAATGTTGAAGACGTTTTCTTTGCGCTTATCTGGATTTCGGAGGAAATTGACGCCAAGAAAAAAGCTGTACGTTTATTTGACGCCATCTGAACGCACAGCCGACCAAACGCAAAGAGATGTGAAGGTCCCTTTTCATGTCTGCAAGTCTTCCACATACGAGACCATTGGCTGTGAGGTGTCAGAGCCAAATATTACATGCCCCTTGCCAAGTTAAGTGGTAAAGCCTGGGTAGAATGTGAACACCTGAGCAGGGTTTCATATGCACCCTCTTATGTCTGCCCAGAGGAATTGAAAACGGCCTCTGCAGTTAATGGTAGATAAAGGGCTAATTTCCAACCAAAGACAGAAGGATTTAATGAAAGTTCTCACTGAGGCGTCCAGCAATGGGATTTACATAGTCTATCTAGTATCCTATGACGAATATGGTTTCTCTGGAAGACATATGTACTTCTCTATATATGCCTCTGAAAAGGACACATGGTGGTTTAATGGCCGAACGAGGGTGACCTTTGATAAAGTGACTGGAAAGTGGTACTGCCTTTATAGGCAGGCTCATAAACATCAAAGATATGTTCACATATATCTGGCAATATTAAGTTTAATTTAAAAAAAGATATTTACTAAGACATTTACTACCTGCTTCATGCGTGGGCATTTGCTAGTTATTAATGACTGACTTTTTTTTTAATGCAGGTGTCAGTATCTCTGACCTGATCTGCAACATCATACTGCTAAGCATACCTCTGTGGTCAATGCTTAGATCTGCTGTTAAGGTAAGTCATTAATACACTGAAACTGCCATGACATTTTAATTACATTTTTCAGTTGCTGACAACTATACAATGATTTGTTTTTTTAACAGCACAGCACTGCCGTTGGTCCATTTCTTTCAATGCTGGAAGACCACCTTGATATCAGCCTACATCAAAATACTCTTAGGAAAGATTTACTTCATTTCTCTGCTTTGACTGACTATACCTATGACTTTTCCTGCAACCGCTGTGGGCATCGGGCATGTTGGATTCTGGAATGGTAATGTTATACTATAATTACTGGTTTTAAACTTTTTTACTTACATTTCTGAAAGAGTAATTAATAATAAGAATAATAAATTTTTTTCAGTTTTAGGAGCAAAGTCAAAAAATCGTTTTAAAAATTACCCTGCTTTCGCTCCTTGGCTTTGACATTGGGCCTGTTGTCCCCAAA
This sequence comes from Arnoldichthys spilopterus, assembly GCA_037974385.1. Lineage (NCBI taxonomy): Eukaryota > Metazoa > Chordata > Actinopteri > Characiformes > Lepidarchidae > Arnoldichthys > Arnoldichthys spilopterus. Next base: position 12,030,157 of record JBBPDA010000001.1, read on the forward strand.
ACAGAGGCCCTCAAAGGCTTAAGCAGCAGAAATAGGACTTGTTGGAAGGATATGTCTTTTTCTAGCAAGTGAGTCTAATCAAATTTGTCATATTAACACATATTTACTTATGAGAAATAGAATGGGGTACATGCCTTCTTCAGGGACACTAATAGAGTTAGAAGTTAGTTATATGTAGATTTTGTAACCTTCGTAGCTGCCAACATGGGAGTTTTCAGAGGGGCCAAGTGCAGGGGGAAGACACGCCTCACTGACACGAGCAGGGGGAGCGTTTCACGAGACAAGACAAGTTGATTGGCCCTACTCCGAAAATAAAGCGTTGCCGGAAAGTGGGCGGGCAACCGCTTCCTGGCGACGCCAGATATAAACACAGCGTGAATTAGCTAAATGTGCACACCAGCTAAGCCCACAGATGGTAAAATGGGCAAGGGCCTGCTCTGGTAACCGCCGGCAAAGAGACTACCAGGTTAGAGACAAAACAACACAATCCTCGGGTGCGAGTGCTGGACTAAAAGTGCTGTGAGCATGGACACGTGAGAGCACGCACAAAACATGAATGCAACATCTTCACAACAAGAAGAAGCAATCCCCATGTATGGTTTGTTCCAAACATCTAAAAGGAGAAATTACTGCAACTTCACTCAGAAGTAAAGGACTGAAAGCAACTCTTTGTTAAATTTGGAGAACATTATGTGACCTAATCTGACATGCATGTCTTCTTCCGCCTGAGTATCTGGAAGGACATCTGCCTCCTCTTCCTTGGTTAACCGATGTTGTAAGTATGTAAGGTGATGGTGTAAGGTCCACAGTAACCCTGCCATAGACGTTAAACTTAAGTAAAACCATAGACTTTTGTTGTGTACTGAAATAGTCTGAGTTCTGTACATGTATGAAAACATGTATAATTAATAAAAATGATAAAAAAAAATACTCATATGGCTTTTTTAGGTTGTCAACAGTAAAATTCAACAACTTGCACTGTATCCAATTTAAACCAACAGCTGCCTGTATCCTGGAGTGACACAAGTGAAGTAGGTGCAGTGTGATGACTGTAAAGGGTGGCTACATGCTGACTGTGCTGGATTACAGGAGGGGGACATCAAAAGCAAATTCAGCTGTGGGTGTCGACTGCCATTGCAGTACACTTTTGTGTACACTTTTTTTAAGGTCCCAATTAAGATTCTAATGACCAGTGAAGGATTTTCATGTAATAAAGTGGAGATATCCATCGTCTCAGCAAATGAGTAGAACTTTAGTTATACGGGGATGGACCAATGTACTTGAGACTTATGCCCAGCGTAAATTATGCATATGGTTCTTTACCAGGTTAAGGTTTACTGTTTAGAGCATGTGTTAATAGGTGGCCAGTGCCAATGCCTGCTGTAAATGAATTTTGAAATAATTAATTAATTGATAATTAAATCAATGCCCATTTTTGAATCTGTTTACATTTATACATTTGTCGATTATTCTGGCCATTTTGGGGGGTAAATGACTGGATTCTAATTGTCTTTATTTTTTCTTCTTTTTTTTTCTTGTGGTAGCAAAGATTTTGCTGTGACATGCCATGGAGAAATGTTCCTAGAAGAAACAGTGTATTTAGTTATTTATTATTTTTTTCAAAGGACTACAACAGGGGTGTCCCACTCTGGTCCTAGGGAGTTCAAGTCAAACATACTTGTCTCTTGTACCCTGAGGGCCTTTATTACCTGGATCAGGTATGTTAGATTAGAGTTGCAGCTAAACTCTGCAGGTCGGTAGATCTCCAGGACCAGAGTTGGCCACCCCTGATCTTGAATATCTGCTCAGTCCAAAAGAAACTACAGCCCTGACCCCAGCACTCCCAACATAAATGACCCCTATGGTTCTTTACCAGTTTAAGGGTTTAGAAAAAATTAATTCTTCCATTCAGTCTCACTGTTTCTCCAAGAAGTCACAGTGAGCCAGAGCACCGTCTGAGAACCAAACGTGAAGAGCTTGTCTCGGGAGGCGTACACTCTTCAAGATAAACCCACCAAAAAAGCTTGGCAATTGTGAGAGTTGCTGGCTTTGTGGGTAAAAGCCTTGCCTCAGCTACAAGAGATTGCCGGTTTGAATCCGTCCTGGTCTCGCACTTGGTGGAGTGGGTGTGAGGTGATATGGAGGAAGAAAGGTGAGCGAAAGTGAGGAGAGAGAAGGTGGAAGACACAGAAGAGATGGAGAGATGAAGGAGAAGGAGGAAGCATGGGTTCTTCTGTGGGGAGTGCTTATAGCATTGAGTCACAGGATGGGACAACTTTTTATACCCTATTTCTGGTTGAGGTTTTTACACCTTTTATCCCACTCACTCATGCTGAGGAGAGCCCATATGAACAGCCCAATCCTCCAAAGAACTGATCAAAAGTTAACTGTACACAAGGAACTGCTATCTACTACCTAACTTAAACTGAGACTGTTTTATATATATATTTTTTCTTTTTTTTTCTTTCTTTTCTCTTGTTTGTTATTGCTGTACGGTGTCACACAGAGAAGGATATTGTGCAGCCAAGACACCAAGACGTTCACAGGAGTCCTGTAAGTTGCGAGGTGGGTAATTTGAAGGCCAACTCAACACAATGGAGTTTTTGTCATGTTACTAGTCCATTCCTATATATAAGTCTACCGTTCTTTTACATGCTACAATAACAGGATCAATGTAATACACTTAACCTGTCAGGAATTTTCTTGTTGAGGTGCTCCCATCTAGTGGCTGAAAGGTGAAATTGATTTTCAGATTTTTTTCATGGAGCAGATAAATGTGTAAATCCTTTAAGATATATATCCTGTTTACATGTTTAAACTTGGAGTAAGCTTACTTTTAAAAGAAGGAAATAAAAGCTTTGCAGTAATATAATGTCTTCATATGCTATTAACTCATTTTACTCAGTTTACTATGAAATTTACACTACAGTTTTTCTATTTTTTGCTGGAACTGTTGAGCTTATTATATATATAAAAGCACCATATACATGTTATATGTACTTTAAGGCTGTGCTGTTGTGTACAGAGAAGCCTGTCTTGCTCACACTTTGAGCTAAAAGTTTGTGCTGAAAGCTGGTAGTGTTAAGTAAAAAGCTGAATTTTTATTTTGAAAGGACAAACTACTGTCAAATGAATGGAATGAACAGCCTCAAAATGTTGAGCGTGAAAAAATTATATGTATAAAAAAGGAGCTTTGTTTGCTTTGTAGTACCATTTAAGCACAAAATATGTACAACATAAAAGGCAAAAAATGAAGAAACACTTTCAAAAGCATCATAGATCAAAACGCTAAATAATTATCTAAATAAACTAAATAAATACCCATCATTTTCCATTTCCTCATAAGAAGTGATACAAAGAAATAAAGCATAACTTGCAATAAGCAGTGCCCTCTTGAGAATGGAAATGAATTTTGTGAGTTTGAAGAACAGCACATGAAGGCAAAAACAAATAAATAAATGCGGACATTTCTGATTGTGCCTTCTCCTGTGTGACCCATTAGAACCACATTGCAACCTTCTCTTACAGGTCTTCTGAATTCACCAGAACACTAGAACATTTCACATGAGTAAAACACATTTGTTGAAAATGGCCTGGAATCAAGCGTAGTATTGTAAAACCCCAAATTTGAGCTCATCTCCATGTTTGTCCAAGCTTGTTGCTCCACAGGAGCTGTAGAGTGCAGGTGTTTCAGACGACTTCACCACTAAAATAAATGCAGCTCAGTCAATAAAGAAATGATGAGTTTAATGTTAACGAATGTACGAATGTAACGAATAATAAATCATCATTTTCCCTTTTTTCATAAGAAGTGATACAAGGAAATAAATCATAACTTACAGTAAGCATTGCCATCTTGAGAATGGAAATGAATTTTGTGAGTTTCAAGAACAGCACATGAGGACAAAAATAAATAAATTAGTTTTAAAAAGCAGACGTTTGATTGTGCTTTCTTTTTTTCTGAATTTTACTTAATTCATCACTGAAGAACTGTCTTGCCATCCTCACCTATCTGACCTGCAACGAAAGCTTAAACAAAGTTCAACATTTCAGTGAATGTTTTCTGATTCAGATTGTTGAGAGAAAATCTTCTTTAAGATGCAGCCAGTGTGAAGCTGAGAGATGACATGGAGCCTCAGGAGCCCTCACCCTCAATGTGGAGGCAAGCACTAAAGTACTGAGATGATATGACTCGTCGTCTACAACTTCAACAACGGACTGCATAATATTTCCCATCCCCCGACAGGTGCCATCACCATCAACGGGGAGACAAATGCTAAAGTCTTGAGAGCTTCATAATGCTGGAAGCTGCAGCACATACATTCACACTGCCTGTGTCTGCCACAAAACCTGTTGTTCTGGAGATGCTCTGACCCGTCGTCTAGAACTTCAAGAACGGACTGTTTACTTACTGCCTATTATTTCTCACCTCCCTGACAGGTGCCATTGTAATCAAAAATAACTATTTATATCACTTTGCCTGTCAGTGGTGTTATGGCTGATTGGTGTACATAATATGGGGTGTAGATGACTGATTGGTAAATGATTAAACCAGTTAAACCGTTGGATTAGGAGAATTGGTGGGGCAAGTCTAGTCGAATTGTCTGTAACTTGTTCTACTGTCTGGATACAGTGACCGTTTTGCAGCTTTAATATTTTGATTACAAATTCAGAAAATGCGATAACACATATTTATATTTGTTTATTCTTTCAGTAATTCCTAATAAATATCTACACTGTGATTTCTAATTAGTTGACCTCATTTTTAAAAAAGCATGCAAATGATTGCCTTTTAAACATGAAATGGAATAGAAATTGCATTATTGTATAAACAAATGCTTAGTGTAGTATAAAGGTCTTGATAATTTACTTTAGATGTGCTACTAACTTAGTGTTGACTACTCAGAATTACTGTTTCAAAGAACTGCATCATTTCATTTCAGATCTACACATTTATTTAAGGCCTAACTAACCTAATGTTTCCTGCAGTGTAAAATTTCTCAGTTCTGTTTACTTGAACTGCAAAGTGATTCACTTTTTAAGCCCATGCAAACCGAGTGCCTCTACAATAATCACATAATAAATCAAGGTGGTCACACAGTTCAAAGTTTAATGAAATTATTTTTATAGATCTGTTTTTAAGATAAGTTACCCCATGCAGCCTCGACCAATTAAATAGTGGAATGAGTTTATTATTTTTCTATCATGTACTTACAACAACCAGCCATAACATTACATGACTAGTTTTTGCCTGGTCTGCAGCTCAGTGCCATATAAGCATCCACATAAATGCCAGGACCAAAGGTTTCCCAGCAGAACATCACACATCAGACCAAACCACCTTCACCCATTGATCCATGGTCCACTTCTGATACTCAGGTGCCTATTGTAGACGCTTTTGGCCAGCATAGACACTCTGACCAGTCTGCAGCTGCGCAGCCACATCTGCAACAAAATGCAGTGCACTGCTGCCTAATGATTCCCACCCCTTGGCAGGT
>JBBPDA010000001.1:12048474-12060454 GCA_037974385.1 Arnoldichthys spilopterus
TACTGAGGTACCCTTGAGCAAGGTACCGTCCCACTACACTGCTCCCCGGACGCTGTTGGTAGCTGCCCGCTGCTCCATGTGTGCACGTGTAATGGGTTAAATGCAGAGGTCACATTTCGTTACTTTCACATATTTAGAAGAAAAATTTACAGTTGCAAACTTGCCAAAAAAGGAGGAGGGGGGGGCGAGGTACAGTGCTATCTACCTTTTCAGTACATTCACCTGAGAAGGCTTTTACAATGGAGATGAACTCTGTCTTTGGAGTACCCTGTAAAAGCAGCTCACTGAACATATTCCCTAGTATATTAATGACATTCAGTTATGGTAGTGTACATATATAAGCCATAGACATGTAAGGTAAAATTCTGATATCCAGACTTTGAAATTTGTTTTAGCTCTGTTTGACCATCTGTGTCAAAGCATATAGTATTAAAAAAACACTGTTCTATCACTTTTCAAACTGATAAATATGAAAAAAATGAACATAAGACATTTCAAGTATTAAATTCCACCTATGGCTTGGACCAGCCCAGATGTGTAGTGTAGGCCTTTACAGTTCTGGTGTGACAAGAACAACTGATGCTGTCCAGTGTTCTTTAATTAAATGTTTGCGGATGTTTGCACAAACAATAACTGACACGTTCACTGATACATTCATCTCCAGTGTTTGATGAGCCCTCTTCAGCAGAAGAACTTTACTGCTTCACTGCAGCCGACTGTGTTTCTCAATTAGAATTGCACTGTTTGCATTTCCACTTAGCTAAGTTTTGCTGAGAGTGGCCACTTGTGTAGCATGGGTTTTGACATTGCTGAGGGAGTCATCGGACACTGAAGCGGTTTAGATTTGTTGGGTTGAGCTTTTATCAGGTTCTACTTTGTAGACCAGTGAATGGACTGTTCGTGTTAATCCACAGCAAGTAGCTAGTGAGCTGAACACACTGGAATGTAGCCATAGTGAGGTGCAACTGATGATTGTAGTGTGTCAACTTTCAACACACATCCCTAAACGACTGTCACCTCTTTAACGGCATCAGTTATTCTCGTAACACCCAGTCATTTCCGTTTGCCTGTGGAGACTTGACTCTTGGTGAGGGCCTCCTTCCTTTTCCTCTCTGCCTCCTCTGCCTTCCTCCTCTCCTCTTTCAGCTCTTTGTATCTCCATTTGGGGATCTGCAGAAACTGCCCGCTGGTGTTGCTGCTCTTTCGCCGCTCTTTCTCAGGCTCGTATGTTGGCGGGGGGGCTTTGGAAATACGAAGTTTGGGTATCACCAGGCCAGGCCTCACACTGCTCCTCCTTATAACATGGAGGGGCATGAGGCTGGCTCTTCGTGCATCCACATCCGAGTCAGAAGAGTCTGTTTGAGGCTGAGGCTGGAGGCTGGTGCGCCGGTCCTTGGGTTTAGGCACCAGCATGACGCAAGAGTTCTGAAAAAGACGCTTACAGCTGTCCAGATGTGCATTTCCAAGGCCTTTTCGCTGTTGCATCCGCTGCTTCTTTAGGATCTCCTGGACAGAGAACCGCCGTTTACCCACACGAGGGGGACTGCCAGGGCACACCGTCCGGCAGGTCACGGCAACAAAGGGGCTGCCCAGTGCAGTGGTCATGCGCACCATATGATCCAGGACTCCGTCTTCTGAGGCTTCCATCACATTGCTGATGCCAAAGATGTTCCGGAATGCCTCAGAAATCTTCTGGATGCAGCCTTTGGGCTGCTGGGCTTTGGACACCAGTGCAGGCAACAAAGGCCACTCAGGCCGGTAGCCATCAGAGCACTGCTCTGGACATGGTCGCTCGATTAGCCGCAGCATGACGAAGGCGGTTTCGTAGCGGCCGGTGAATAAGGCCCAGTCATGAGCTGTGAAATTGCGGCCATTATCTCTGGCCTCCAGATTGGCTCCTGACAGACAGACAAAAAGCAGACACACACTTAGGGTTAGTTTACCTGAATGCAGTGTGATACCATTCAGGAATGTGTTGTCACTTCTTGTATTACTGATTGTTTTCAATGTGTATATGCAATAATTCATCAAATTTCAGGTTAAATATTTGATTCAAATTGGGGATGAGAAGTCAGAATCAGGGGAGATCCGTGGTAGATTTGTGCTCCAAATTTGAAACCAAAATTGTCGTTTTTGCAATTTAAAGATGTAAGTAATGTGAGCTCACATGCTCTGTATCTGAACACTGCTGCTATTGCAAATTTTAATGCACATTTTATATTTTATTGTTTTTCCAGTATGTTACTCTAAAAAAAATACAAAATATGCATTAAAATTAGTTAAAATGCTATAATTTAGTTTTCTGTAGAGAATGTGTTCCTAGTTTCATTTGCATATTTTTCATAGGACTGTATGCATATAAACAATAGCCTCTTGCTTTAATCATTCATGTTATTTAAATAGGAGACTGATTTTGAGATTATCAAGCCAATTTGACCAGTTAACAAGCAAATACTGCTATTTACATTGCAATATGATGGAAGTGAACAAGTGTATTTTTTGTTTAACCCACACTAAATGTGAGCTTAGGCCTTCAGAATTCAGCCAGAACAACTAAAAAACAGTGAGTCCAGACTTTTGAATGGTAGTGCATGTCTCTTACAGTGGGCTAAACTGTCTTTCAGTGGGGGCACTCGTAGGCCAGTAGGTAAACTGAAGCGAACACTCGAGATGTAACTAGAGAGAAGCAGGGCTCAGGCAAGGAGAAATTACAGTGTGCAGAAGGCTAGAGTACCTGCCATCATCAGAGAGCGGACGCAGTCCACCTTGCCTTGCATAGCAGCTTTCATCAGAGCAGTGAAACCATGGCAGTTCCTCTTCTCAATGTCAAGGCCAGGGAAGTAGTTGAGTAGGTAGTTTGTGATTGTGATGTGCCCTGCAATCATTGAGGTGAATCATGCACACAGTTGCAGTAAAGAAGCACCTTCTGTGGTTAACAGGTTCACAGCATCTTCTCATAAAAAAAACAAAAAAAATCTGAATTCGTTGCTTTTCTATGCTATTTCTGAAATAGTTTGATTTATTAATAAAATTTCAATCTACATTTACATATATAGCAAATAAGTAGTAAAGCTTTAAACAATCTGCAGAACCTGGCACAACAAACTAAAACTGAGGTTAAAAAAAAAAATTCTTGATTTCTTGTGCCCTGTAGCAGGTGTAGCTGGTATGGTGCCTAGGCCACATTGGACCCTTTTTTTTTTAAATGTAGCAGTGAGAAGAACTGAACATAGGACACATGTCTCTTTTAGAACTGGTTTTTAAAATGGTATAGTATTTAAAATCTTATTTAAAGCTTTAAATGGACAAAAACCTTCATACATTTTGAAAGAATATCTTCCAAACAGGTCCTAAAGATCATCTAGTGCAGTAAAATACAAGAAATATGTAGAGTTTGTATGTGTATGTTAGTATGCAGTGTTTTGTTTTTATGCACCAAAGATCTGGAACAACCTGACCTTAGATATTCGTCAGGCTCCTTCTCTTGGTATTTTTTTGAAAGCAGCTTAAAGCAAACCTTTATTCCCAAACTTTTATTGAGTTTTTATTGCCGTTTTTATTCTTCTCCTTTTTGTAAGCTTGAAAACATGCTTTTGTTTCTTAGCTTTGTGTTTATTTCGTTTATTTTTCCATTATTTTTTTTTTTGTATGACTTTATTCTATATTTACCCCTCCTGTAATGCACTTCGAGCTGCATTCTTTGCATATCTTTTGCTTAAGATATTGAAAGAAAATCACTAAAATATGTATAAAATGTCAACCTTTGCAAAAACCACATTGTGTTTTACATTTCCAGTGTGTTAAATTCAGCAAACAAATGGTAAATGTGCATTCACATGTACCAAAGTGTGTTTATGCTAAGCCTAGTTAAATAGTGGTGATGGCAAAAATGGACCGATTGATTTTGGAAAAAGATTTTGATTTAATAAAAATGTAATACAATTACAGGAAAGGAAAATTGTGGGGTGACTGCAGAGCTCTGCTTTAAAGTAACAAGTAATAAGTTTCACAGGCATGGAGCAAAGTCATAAGTCACACATTTCCAGAAAAAGTAATAAAGTACAAATACTCAGGTTAATGTACTTTATTGTCCTCCCCTACTTCAGTCTAACTTCTCTGTACGTTTTCCACCCCTGCTTAGTAGTGTCTGTCCTCTGCTAAAGATATTTCTACTTTAAAGGTAAGAAATGATGTTTCCATCCTAAAGGTCTTTTTTTCAGTCCAGTGGCAGAAAAAGTATTGAGAATGTGAGTATAGATGTGGTTGATCAGCCAAGACTGTTCATACACAGTGTAATGTGTGTGTTTGAGGAGAAGAACTAGCAAACTGGTGGACAATGACCAGTTTTAAAGGTAGTAATGTTGGGTCTTCTCAGCCTGTGGCCTTCATGCTGACACCAAAATTAAACCTCTCTAGACCTGCATCCAGCTCTTCGTTAAGGTGCAGCAGCCTTGTGGGTGTGGTTTAGGTTTATGTGTTTTTTCAAGTGTTCAGAAACATTTAGAACATTTAGCTGGTTGGGTAACCATAGACTAACTAGTGTTTGTAAGCATCTTAGCTGCAGTTCCAAAATAAAGTAACAGCTTGACCTTTTTGACCTTTGTAAAACAGGCAACATGTGGAACACAGAGCTCAATATGAAACAATGAAGCTGTCAGAACTGAACTGTTTGACATGCACAGGTTATCTCTAGTCTACATAAGAGAGAGTCCACATATATTAGTGATATTTTATACTTTTTGGCCTGTTTGAACACTTTCTCCCTATTTCTGAAACGAAATGAAAGAAATGAAATAAATGAAAGTGACCCTTTGTCATTGTGAACACAGTCAAGCACCACAACGAAATATGACCTCTGCATTTAACCCATCACAGGTGCACACGTGGCGCAGCGGGCAGCTACCAACAGCGCCCGGGGAGCAGTGTAGTGGGATGGTACCTTGCTCAAGGGTACCTCAGCAGTGCCCGGGCCAGGACTCGAACCTGTGACCTTCAGGTCCCAAAGGCAGTGTCCTAACCACTAGGCCACCACTGCCCTAAAGTCATGTCAGAAGTGGGATTTGAACCCACGCCTCCAGTTGGAGACCAGAATCCTCATCTCAGTGGAAGGTGTGAACCTTGAGTCTGGCTGGTAGAGACTTGTTCAAGATTTCAAGCTAAAATACAAAATATAGTTTTGGACCATTACTGTGATGCATCATCCAAAACCAGAACTTTGTACCACAATCACTTCCTGTTATACAGTCTTTCTGCTCTTCACTTTCTACGCTAAAGCACCACACACACGAAAATCGAAAGAGTTAGTAAGTGTTCCAAGTCTGATAAAAATCAGTGTTCAGGAATCTTGTTTTTCATGAATTGGCATAGACCAGCACAAAACAAACAACCAAGCAATGAGCAATTTTTGTAACTGAAAAGTTAAGGTCACTGCAGTGCATCGTTTTAGCTGCTCAACTGGAACTGGCGATGAGATACAAAACATTTAAATGATTTTAAGCCTAAATTTAAGCATAAATTTAGTGTTATCAATTGGCTCTGGCGCTTCCACTTATAACCTTCTCCGAAAAGCAACATGCCAAATGTTTTTACGGATGCTGAGTAACAGTCATTTGGTATTTTAGCAACAACATTTCTAGATGTGGGAGGGTCTACTACCTGTTGTCTTAAAGTTTCTCTTTCAGAAGGGCTTTCAGTGACCAGAAAGAAGCGCGGTCACACTCACGTTAATCAGTGAGTCAATGACGTTCACTGAAACAGACAATTCGAACGTGTCGATTCAGTGAACTGAAGCAAACTGTGTAGAAGGTCAGAAAAATAACAGTACGTCTACAAATGTTATGAGAAACAGGGCTACAACACTAAAAGAAGGCAAAAGTGCATTTTCTAGTGTTCTTTCAGAATGGTACTGCTCTCCAATAACTACGAGAAGTATCGCTCACCCCCCAATGGTGAAGGAAGTGCAAAAATGAATAAATTGAATCTGAGCAGTTTACACCCTGGTACAATTACTTTTGTTTTTGTGATTATATTAGACACAAATACAAACCTTACAAAAAGCATTGCCTCATATTTTGGAAGAATCTATCATAAATAATAATAATAAATTACTTTTCTGAGCTGCTTCTCCTAACCAGGGTTGTGGGGCTGCTGGAGCCAATTCTAAGGGTGAAAGGTGCAGAAACACTCAGACTGCCTGTCCATCACAGAATACACACACACAGTAACACATAAGGGGTAACCTATCACCTGTAGTTGCACATGTCAGAAACCCACTCAAATACAGGTAGAACATGCAAGATCCCGTCAGAAAGGACCCAGGCTGCTTGGCCTGGACTTGAACCCAGCACCTTCTCGATGTGAGGACACTGCACTAACCACCAATTGCCATCACCAATAACTAGTGTGCACTGAGCTTGGATGCCTACCATAATAGCAGAATGAGCACGAGAAACACAGAAGTGGTCAAGCTCATCTATACATTCAGTGGTCAAGCTTTACAACCCAAACACACACTATTGCCTTTGTTTAATCCTTATTATAAAGCTTCACTTACTTCATCACCTGTACAGTAGGAACTGCTGCCCCCTGACTTGGAACTTTGAACTCTGTCCCACAATCACTTCCTGCCGTAAAGTCCTTTTGCTGTTATAGCACCCCCTAGAGACCAACATGCTGGAAAAACTGGCGGGTTTAGTTAGACCCCAGTCTTGAATCAGTGTTTCAAATCTGGTGAAATCAGACAATACTGTCATAAGCTTCCACTTATAACCAGTCTCCAAAAAGCAACGTGCCAAATGCCAATGTCATTTGGCATTTTTAGCACCATATAGTGATTAAAATTATGTCAAATTTGACAGGCATCCCCACAATCGTGTCTTACATAAGCCTGTCAAGGAAGGTTTTTCACCGCGTTCACAAGTTACACTTTAGTGAGCAGGAGGCCCCAGTGATGGAGGATTCGGTTGAAGGTACAAGAGGGGCAGCAGTTCCTACTGTACAGGTGATGAAGTAAGTGAACTTTAGTTCATTTCCCTGAATTCTTACTGGTTTTATTAGTTCTGCTCCTTTTGTTTCATCAACTGTTGTTAAATGTGAAGCACTTGGAGCTGCATTTAAATGTATGACAGGTGTCTAAATAAATGGGCAGGTTCCAAACCTAGCTTTGCTCATTTTCGGGGGGGAATTGTATGAATATGGCAACACTATTAAAAAGGTAAAAAACAAAAATGATGAGGCTCTAATGTTTTGTACTTCAAGAACTGTGAATAAATATGTAAGTGTCTTATTTTATAAAGTGTGTGGATTTAATAGGCTGTTAGTGGCTGGGATAGTTTGTCTTGTAGGGATTTGTGTGGAGGGCTTCTGTACAGAGTGGGAAATCAGTTATTGTTTTTTTTTGTTTTGTTTTTTTACTGGTTTGAGAACTGATGTGGTTTCTCATGTTACTTAGGATTACTACTGCCTGGGAAAACACTCACAAGGTACAGAGGTCGCTGGAATGGAGAGAGGAAGAAGAAATATTCCTGAGGGCTTGGTCCAATAATTAGGAGGATAGAGATATTCTGAAGCAGAGATTCTTTAGATTTCGAATGTCTTCTTTAAATACGGTTTATTGAGTTTGTTAAATGTATTTTAGGATTGTGTGGTAGAAAGAGAAGGATCATAAGGTCCAGTTTCATTCCTTTTCGATAGGAAAGAACAAGTGGACCGTTCCGGAACAGTTGGTAAAGTAATGAAACTGTTTGGGAACAGTTACATGACTACTTTCTTTTGATATGAACTTTGTTTTCAAGCGTATTTTAAATTTCCTCACTACTAAACATTAATAACGTCTATAATTGTTATGAGAGAAATGGAAACAAGACTAAAAAATGGGCCAAACTTCATTTTTTCTGCCGTTCCTTCAGTATGGCACTGTTATCCATAAGCAGTGTGATACGCCCCCCAGTGTTGGAAGACGGTAAATGCACAAATATAGAATTGGAATTTATATAGATCCCTAGACCTCACTTAGATCACCAAAACAGCCAGAAACACCACTGCACCTAAGAGCCTTTTTCACTGTATATTAAAAAGACACATTTTTTTACAACTTTTCCTCAGGACAAACCCCAAGATCCTAATAGCAAAGGCTTAGCCCAAATAGTAATACACTTTTCTCTGTAAAGGATGTGTACTTATGTTTGTTTTGAACAAAGCATAACTTGGGCAGTGGTGGCCTAGTGTTTAGGAATCGGAGGGTCACAGGTTCAAGTTCCAGCCCAGGTTCTTGAGCAAGGTACCATCCCGCTACACTGCTAATCGGGTGTTGTTGACAGCTGCCCACTGTTCTGCATGTGGATGGGTTAATACAGAGGTCATGTTTTGCTGTGGTGCAGTTTGTGTGATGGGTGTGTTCACAATGACACAGTCACTTTCACTTCACCAGACTGCCATAATGGAAAAAAAAACATTTTGAATAAAAGTTTAATAATTAAATGTAACTGAAATGCATTAAATCTGGTCTCATCACATTTTGAACTGAATGAAGATAGAATGCTGGGTTTTTTTTGGTTGTACTTCTGTAAAACCGATGAGGGTGGTGGAAACAATGCTGGGCTTCAGAAGACTGCATAACAAAAAATAACACAAACTCTAGTTTTAGGGCAGAGCGCCCCCTAACTTTGAAGTGTGGAAAACGAAACCAAACCAGAGAGAATTAGATAATGCCTGATGCTTGGTACAAGTTATATCATGGCTTGGGCTTGCATGGCCACATCTGGACCTGCTTCGCATATCTGCTCATGTAACTAAACTAGGACACACCCTGAATGATCTTAGATGTTTACAGAAATAGCTTATCTGACAAGTTGTAAAACATTTTGGGCTGGGGTGAGGTCATTCTACAGTAACATAACAGCCACACACTGTCAAGGTACGATGGAATTCACCAGGGGAATTTTTTAGCTGTGGAAAGTTCTGTATTCCTGAGCACAACTGACAAGAAAACACCCAGAAGAAAAAGTTTTTCATTCCGAACTTTTCTGTCATCTTTTTTTGACTAGTACCTTTATGATTATAGCAAAACCTTTTTAAACTAATACAACTTCTCTAATTACAGAAAAGTTGGGATTATTCATAAAATGTGGTAAAAACAAACATGTGTAACTCTCTCAAAGTTTTATTTAACTGAGAAAAGTTTGAAGAAAAGATTTCCTCTGTTTTCACTGATCCTCTTAAATACATTTTGTAAATATAAAAAAATTTAGAATTTGATCCCTCCAACACTGCAACAAGAGCGAAAAAATAGTGAAAAAATGCATAAAATATAAAATGTTGAATAGTGAAAACATTGGAAATCTTTTCTTCAAACTTTTATCAATTAAATAAAAGTTTAAGAGCATTAACAAATCCCATTTTCTTGTTTTGTTTGCATTTCATGAAAATTCCCAACTTTTCTGGGAATGGGATTTGTACTAGATTATACAGTCAAAAAAGTGGTGACACCCCAGACCAATTTTAATGTTCTAAGTGACAATAAGTACATAAATTAGATGTTAGGGTCTTCATAGTAGTATTACTTAATTATATAATTAGTAATTATAGTAAGTTATTTTATGTATTAGTTATATATTATATATTACTAATAATTGTGAGTGAAACAGCAGTGTGTCTTTTCTGAAATATTTAAAACCACATATTGTACATTGTTAACATATGGACACTGTGTCCCTACATGATAGGACAAGGTAGTGCCTACCTGCCTGGGCAGCTGTGATAAGAGCTGTGTTGCCCTCGTTGTCCTGCCAGTTCACAACCAAATGAGGACATGCAGAGAGTGCGATGACCACGTCCACATACCCCTGATAACAGGCCACCATCAGCCCAGTCTGTGGAGACAACATAGACAGACACAATTTAGGCTTTACAAGAAATTGAACTTCACCTGTTTTCATTTTATTTACATGTTTATTCAATGATAAATGTAAGCTAAACATTTCTTCTCCCTAAAGCAACAGTTCCACCAGCATTTTAAATACAAAGTCCATTTCCAGAAATGGGATATATTCATTTATATATTCATTAACAAAAACCGCTTTATCCATCTTGGGTTCCCAGCACTGTGTTAATTCATGTGAACTTTTATGTAACTGACAAAAACATTTTACTGACCAGCTGAACTGTATTTTGTAAAATATACACATATTTTATATATTTTTTCATACACACATAATGTAGAATTGGGCACCTGCAGCACATTCAAAAAAAAAAAAGTTGGGACGGGGTTTTCCATTGTGTTACATTACCTTTCCTTTTAATTACGGTGTTTAATCATTTTGGAACTGAGGAGACTAACTGCTGCAGTTCAGCAAGTGAACTTTTTGCCCATTTTTGCTTGTTGTTACTCCTAATTGAACACTACTGTCTTGAATTCAGTTTCCTCTTCTGTTATACTACAAAAACCAACATCACATTTTATCAACAAAACATCACAGCATTCCCAAATACCCAAAAAACTTGATCAGCCAAGACTTGTGCTTCGTATGCATGTTAGCTATGCATATGTATTTTGTTTTTTACTGTTGTACAGCGCTTTGTGTCTGTGAAAGGAGCTTTATAAATAAACTTGACTGACTTACTTTTCCTTCCTTTCCTCCTTCCTTCTCAAAGCTATAGGCGTTTAACTGATTTTGCCTCTAGAAACTGAGATTCTTTCCTTTTTCTTTTGGTTGTTATGGTAACCTGGTATCAGGTTTTTCCTCACCTTTGTTTCCATTGGCTTATCAGGGGCTCAAACTTAGATTCTGTAAAGCTGCTTTGTGACGATGTCAGCTTTAAAATGCATTATAGAAATAAAACTAGCTTGATTTGTGAGTTTTGTTGTGGAGCTATGATGTTAACATGGCTTACTAATGGAAGCTTATGGCATGGTTAACATGATGCTTAGATACTTGCCTAGATCTTACAGTTTCAGAATTAGAGACTACACAGTTACTATTGTATAGTTTAGACTAAGATTGTTGAAAGTCAAATTACTTAATGTGCTAAGCCTGAGAAGAAAGAACTGAAGAAGCCTCGTGCAAATGTAAGTGAAAAAGTGAATATTCTGTGAGACAGCAGAGCATTGAACCCTCATCAATCACTGCTCACAACTGTGTGTTTGTTGAGCCCGTTGGCATGTCTCTTGCTGTCTTTCCAGCCACTTTGTCCTAGTTAGGCGTGAAGAGAGTGTATTGTGGAGTGGCATGTCAGCAGCCTCTCATCACCAACACACAGCTGTAGGCAGCTGGCTAAAAATAAGCCTCACACGAAGGTACTTTACATGGACAAGACAACTACTGTATAAGGGGCTTTCAGCACTCTGTGTTTCTCAGCTGGCTCCGAGATTGAATCCTGATCATCACACAGTGGTCATAACCAGTTAGCGGCTCAGTGATGTGTTCTAATATGTTCTAAAAAAACAGGGTTCAGATTATTGCATTTGTGATCACGAGGGTGATCAGTGCTAGCGTAGCCTACACCCGTACTCAGGAAAAAGTACTGTTACTACTGTGAAGTATCAGGTCTTTAACTTTCTACAGATTCCCTACAGAGGAACGTCTTAGTACATCCACAATCTATCTGCATGGTAACTGAGCTTTGTGAAGTGCTATTCTTTAACTTCCCATCTCATTCAGATTTTTGATTGGGTCATCAGCCATCAGTGGGTGGAGAAAAAATTATTTTAACCAGTAATATGATGGGAATGGTCCCATGCTGGTCTTACAGTCCAAGAGATCTAGCACCCTGCAGAGTTTAGATTCAACCCAACCTGATCGAGGTTGTTAAGACTCTCAGGGGCATCTTAATATGAGAACCAGGTGTATTGGCTCTGAACTCTTCAGTGTGGTAAATCTCCAGGACTGGAGTTGGGCACTCTGGCGCTAAAGTCAAGTCAAGTCAAGTTTATTTGTATAGCGCTTTTTACAACTGACGTTGTCACAAAGCAGCTTTACAGAAA
>JBBPDA010000001.1:12068334-12080347 GCA_037974385.1 Arnoldichthys spilopterus
TCCAACTAATTTTAACCTGGATAATAAACGGATAATACACGGTAAAAATATCATTACTATACATTTTTTAAAAATTCCTATGTCTCGGTTACATTATATATACACATTTATATACAGTACTATCACATATTTTTAAATGTTACTGTTATTTTTTATTTATTTGTTTATGTATTAGTTTATGTGTTACTTTATGGTGTTACTTTCCCTTCAGATATTAAGGACATGTATGCATTAACGCATAATATAAATTGCACATATATTTTACTATAACCAAATATAGGCTTGTATTTCTCTTCTACATGGGCTAATGTATAATCATAAACAATGTACTATAAAAATGTCTATGACTGCATGTGATTAAATATGCAAACCACATTATCCACTTTAGAGTCTATTTAAGAGCCAAAAGAGAGACGGAAAGAGAAAGTTTATCTGAACGTAAGAGACTTTTATTGTGTACACTGACATTGTGCACACGCGTAATCGCTCCGTGTCTCTCCGCTGTTCGCTCGCAGACATGGCGGAGTACAAGGAGGCGCCACTGGCTGCTCGGCCAAAAACACTGGACCCAGCGGAGTATTTCAATCTTTCCCCTGAGTATCGACGGGCCGAAGAGCAGCGGGCTGCGCTCAGGGCTCAGCTGAAGAGACAGTATCAGTTGCAACTCAACAATCCTCACAGGAAAGAGCTGATTGTGAGTGATCGCACCTAGCTAACTAAAGGATGGCTAGCTTAGCATAAGCAGCGCTCCGTGTAAGCTGTGTGTAAAATGTGTAGACGGATCAAGTTAGTCATTTTAGCGCAAAACTGTTTTAAAAAGGAGTTGCAGTTATGAATAACAGCTGCAAGTGCCATGTTATTTGCGAAACGGGTGGTAAAATAAATGCGTTGCGTACATGGTGAGTGACCTTGATGGCTGACAGGGTAGCTGATGCTAACGTCAGCTAATGTAGAAGCTTAACGCGAGTAGCAGAATAACTGTGTTGACACTGAGGATACAGGGTTCAGGAGGATCAGTAGAGATGGGGATCAGTGTACCGACGGGTATTACGACCACACTTGCTGCTCCTGTCATCCAAGTTAATGTACATGCACGTCGTGTTTTTAGCTTGCTAGCGTGTGCACGGTAGGCAGGCATTAAAGTTCGCTGTGTTCTTGTGTGATTGTAGGAGGATCCTGCACTTACCCGGTGGACATACGCTCGCACCAACAACATTTATCCCAACTTCAGGCCAACAGCGAAAACTTCACTGCTTGGTGGCTTGTTTGGAGTCGTACCACTGTTCGTCCTGTACTTTGTTTTGAAGACTAACCGGGTAAATAATCTCTATGACCCTCTATATCAGGGGTGTACTGCAGAGTCAGTTCCCAGCAGTTTGGTGATTTCCCCGCTCAAACACACCTGGTTCTGCTCCCCTGCTAATGGGGAAGTATTTAAGTATTTCTCTAAAAATAAGAGTCTGAAAACCACTGATCTGGGATATGGCTCATGTAAGCTCATCCTCTGGAATAAAACTACTGTTCCTGTAACTACGATGGCTTGGTTTTCTACACAGTAGGATCAATGGTGTGTCTGAGTGTTTGAGACAATAGGCAAAGTCTTTATATTTTTTCCATAGTTGTAGCTGATCAGTTAAGTAATTTATTCTTTTGTTAAATCTGTAAAATATCAGATGGGTTTGACAGCCCAACAGGAGTGCTCCGTGAATGCATTTGTGTAATGCAAAATCTGTGATCCCAGATAGTGAAGTCTGTTAACATGAATGTATCCATCATTAACGAAACAGTTAGACAAGCACGTTATTAAAAACTGATGAAAAGGTATGGCCACCACTTAGCATTGTCATGCTAATTGTTTACCACCAGCTTCCATTTTTAAGTAGCCATGTTTGTATGTTTGGTTAATTTATTTTCTTTAACCATATAAAAAGCATTAATACATAGCAATCCCAGGACTTGGTGCCTTTGGTACTAGGATGTTAAAAAGACAAGATTAGCTTTCTCAGTTCACCATCCACATCCATGACCTATCTTCAGGACAGGTGCACTTTCAATTCAGACATTTATTCTTTTCAGGACCTTTTTTTAAACTGCAGTATAATACAATCCAGAGTTTATTTAAGGAGTGTTTGGATGCAAGTGTTAGGTGTCCAGCACAGTTTAGTCATTTCCCATTGTAAACACTTCTGGATACCCCATGTATTGTGATTAATTAATCAGTTAATTATTTGATTATTTATTCATTTATCCATTCATTCATTCTACTTTGGATAAAATGCAACGCCATCAAGCCCAGCACAAATGCCATCATCAGTGGACTTATCCAATAAAGAACTGATACCATGAAGCGTCTGGTCACGTTTGAAGGTTCAGATGTTTGTGTTAAAGTTGAGTTTGTGTTTAAAAAAGCAGATGATTTGTAGAAATGTTTAACATCAGAGTATTTACTTCAGACCCTTTGATAAAACCCATCAGTTTTAATCAATTACTGATCTGTAAATTATAATCGAGTTCAGTATTTCAATCTGCTGCCTGATAGATGCAGTTGCAACAGTACTATTTTTTTATAAACATGGTCACAAGTGAGCTTCATTGGCTTATGTATGTTCAGTGTTCTTTTCTGGTCATTTTATCTGTTCATAATTCTTCTTTTACCATAAATGTTCCTGCTGTGGTGCCTTTTTAGGAAAAATGTTTGTTCTTGCATTTTCAGGACAACAAGGAGCAGCAGATGAAGGATGGAACTTATGTCCGCCCCTACCGGCTCTCATACTGATGGCTGACCGTTGAATTTTACTTTAAATCTTTGTGTCAAATAATATCTGTAATTATAAATAAACATCCTTTATTGTTGAATGCGTGTGCTCTTTGGTATATTTTTTATTGTCATTTTCAGGTTCCAATTGCATGTTATCTTCACACGTATAGTGTAGGTTTCATTTACGGCAGCTCAGCTTTGCCTCTTGAGAAATAAATGCTTTAATACAATTCATCTTCTAGCCTGGACATATACGCCAAGAAGATAATCAATTATAGGTAAGGCCAATTTCATGCCGTCTGCTTCTGCTGTCAGTTACACATATTGCAAGGTGCAACCACATACACCATGACCGGTATTACTTGCTGCTGGGTCTCCAGTTGGGGTTGAAGTGGCTCTTCAGGGGCTCCCAGCATTTGTAATAGCTCTTGTCCAGACGCTGGCATGTCTCAAGTCCCCACTTGGTAACAGCCATGCTGAAGGATGACTCAAACATAAAGGCCTGTGACAACCATCAGAAGAACGTTATACCCAAGCTGAAGGTTTCATAGTAAAGTGGTAGTTTTGCATGTTTTTCCATCTTTACTCCCAGTGTACTCTTGTATCTTTCAAATAACGGAAGCCCACATGCCACTAATTAGCACTGTGGGAACAGAATGCCTACATCATCACACACTATGCAGCAAACGGAGCTGCATATCATGGCTGGCGTCCTAAAACCTTGTATCTAACTTTACAGTGGTTTAAAATTTCACAATGAATGAAGCAAAAGAAACTGAATTTTACATTAACCTCCATTATAACATGCAGAGGTTTCATGCTTGTCTTGTAAAGTTGCCATTTTCAGATACAAGGTTTTTGTCTTACAGCCACAATATGTTTCCCAGATTGTATGACATATTCTATACAATTTTACAAAAGTATAGGTTTCAGGGTGGCTGCTACTTTTGTTTTAAAGCACTTCTTTCTATAGTGTGTGAAGATACCGTCTGGTTTATTGTTTGTTTACTCTGTAAACCCAAAAACAGGGTTGGCAGGGTTTTGTTATGGTGTGTAAATTTGCTAGTAGTATCTTAGTAGAATGTCAGCTGTTGATGGGTTTAGTAAACAGACAGGCTACAAAGCACTGTTCATCGCTCTGGATAAGAGCATCTGCTAAATGCTGTAAATGTAAGATTTCGCACAGTGCTAACTGATGGTTATTTAAGAACACTCCTGACACCAGACACGCCTCGGCTGAACAGCTACATATGGCATGAGGGGGAAATGATGCACTTGGTGGTCTGGCATAAATGAAGGCATTCAGATTCTTTTGGTGTGAAATGTTTACTAAAGAAATTTAACACACAGTGGTAGTGATGGGAACCTGATGTCTGAAGCTCTAATGCTCAAAGCTACATCCTGTGCATTTATGACAGGTACATGCAGGACACTGAAAGGCACAACAGTCCTATAAACACTCAAACACACACATGTATATAGAGTGGTTTATTACTATTTTACTGTTTTTGGAGAGTAATAATATTGCTTAATTTGTGTTGTAGAAATGACTCCTGCTTCCCATCACCAGCACTGCAAAACTGGTAAATTTCTCTAATGAACCATTTCACATAAAAAACACTCTGAATGACCTTTTTCCCATCTCAGTAATTGAAGTATACATACATTTTTCAAAAATCTGTAAAATCCCCCCTAAAGCTGTAAGTACAGGACGTACCATGGTTCCTTCAGCAACTCTCTCTGGTTTGAGGTTGGTCGTGCTGTTCTTTTCGAAGCACTCAAAATCAGGGCCATGTGGGGTCATGATGCTGTGGAGACTTGCTCCTCCAGGCTGGAAACCCTCTTCCTTGGCTTCATAGTGACCCTTGATCAAGCCCATGAACTCACTCATACAGTTTCCTTAAACACAGACAGGGGGAGCTCTAAGATTGTCCATCTTTAAGAAGGAGGGCATGGTTAATACATAAATTCTGCACTTACTATGATAGTAAGGGGGACGGAAGGTGTGGTCAGCAACTCCCCAGCGTGGGGGGAAGATGACAAAGTCAGCAATGGCTACGCCAGGACGAGTGGACTTTGCGGTGAGCACGGTAAAAATAGAAGGATCCTGAAACAGATTCGAGTTCAGGTTCCAATGTTAAGGTATGGGATTAGCCAGCATTCCTCCAGCCTTATCTGGCATAAGGAGAGGGCAGGTAGGACGGTCCCAAGGGCCAATAACTAGGGCCCAGGGTTCTTACAAAATGTCTAGTGGTACCCATGGTGGGAGATGTAGTTGAGCAATACTCACAGCATGATCAAAAGCTACACAGTTGATCACCATAAAGTTCTCCAGGTTGTACTTGTAGGGTGTGTAGTTCCCGTGCCACGCCACAACGTTGAATGGAGAAAACTCCTGTAAAGCCAAAATATGAGTTGAAAAGGATGCAGGCATTGCAACCTATTCTGGATTGGCCTAGGACTGCCACTGCAAATTGCCCTAGGTTTAAATGCCAAAGGAGAGGAATATTGAGTTGAACATTACAATGACCTGAATTTGATTTTAATTTGCTCTGCCCATTTATTCTCCAGAATGTTTTCAATGTGCCCAATTAATGCCCTCAATGAAACTTCTCAAACTTGTTCTATTTTTCTGCCCAGACTCTGAGAAGAATGGAATTGTAAAGTGGTTATAGAGTGGAGAAATATCTTTATCTTGATTGTTAAAAACACAGCAATTTTATATAGCCCTCCGCTGATAATGTTGCAGTGAAGAGACATTGAATTGTGGCTGCAAAATCAATATAATTCATTACAGTCGAGACTGCCTGCAGTCCTGACCCTCATACTCCCCCTGTTGCTTCGCCAGACGCACAAAGCTCACACTGTGCAACACATCCCGGTCTCAACTTAAAGTGCAAACACACACAAACATAAGTCCACGCACAGACACACAACAGCGTGATTTTTACAGTTACATACGTTCTCACAAAGACACACTCTATGCACCCTGGGGGCTTCCTGGACCCCAAGGTTTGTAATCTCACAGACATTACTGCTTGCAGGATAACTCCACCAGACTTGATTAAAAATAGAGGAGAAAACACCCGTACACACAGAATACAAACAGATTGGCCCAGTCAAGCAAATAATAAGTTAATTTGAGCAATTTCAGCACTCAGCAGGAGATCAGAACAGCAGGACAAGACAGCAGTCTCTCCCGCGAGATGGGGTCTGACAACCTCTTACATTTTAAGAGGGGAGAGATAGTGGGCTAGTTCTGCACAGGAACAGGCAAAAAAAAGCAGCATTCCGTACATATCTGATGTATTCTAATGAACGATATCGTCCTCATGGTGTGTTTACTCGGAAGTGGCAGCTTTCTGATGGTTAATCTCACCTGCAAGCCGTGGCAAGTCAATCCAATTATACACGCAACAGGGCATTCGGGAAAATATATTCAGAGAAAAATATGGCAAAATGAATGCGTAAATATTTTCCAGGTGAAAGGACTTGTGTGGGGAAAATGCACAGGATGTTAACTAATTAAACACAATTATGATGTAAGATTGGCAGGGATGGAGGCTCACTGATGCTTTATTGGCTTTATTGTTGGAGAATTGACGGGAAACGTGACAAAGAAACAGACTTTAGACATGGACAGTGAAGTGAGTCTTCATTTTGTGAGGGAGGTGATTCGAAATCATCTGATTTTGGACTCTTGAAATTAAGTCCCTTTTTAAACAAGCTTTTGGTTCCCTGAAGAAAGCATAAAGTTTTAAAAGAAACTCTCAGAAATCCAGAGAGACACGCTTATAGTGGATTTTAGGGAAAACAGTACTTTAAACCCAGAGAAACAACATGGTCCATAAGGCAAAAATGTGTAAATGAGTTTTAAAGGTACACTGCAACCACTTCCCCAGAGGAAAGTCTGGAGCTGAGACAGGGCACAGCCTAAAGTCTTATTGTAACAGGCCGTGATACAGTCGTATTAAAAATGCATAAAAAAACATATGAACAAGCAAATATTTCATTCTCTTTGGTACAGATAAAGGCCAGCGTACTCCGATAACACACAAAACTGACATTTTGACATTTTCATAATTTAAATAGAAAGACAAATCAGTCAAATGTTTAAACAAAGTACACCCTTACCTTTACCACACCTTTAGGTCCATAAAATTTGAATCAGGTGTTCCAGATTAGATGCTATTAATTAGAACTTCCTGCAGGTGGATATTGTCTATCTATGGTCTGGTGTCCTGCTTGCTATTGAAGTGTGTGGTGTCATCATGCCAAGCTCTAAAGATGTTATAAAAGCCTTAAACCTCAAAATGTTGTGGATGCTTATGAGCTTAGCAGGGGTTTTAAAAGATATTTTCATTATTTGAAATAAATTATTCCACTGTAAAGAACATCACCTAAAAGTGCCACATATTTTAAACAACTGCCAGTTTGTCCAAGGCCACCTGTCCCAGCAAATACAACTTGGTAATAGACCATTTTGGTGCAAAAAACAAAAGAAGTCTCTGAGATCCAACACATTCATCGCAGGAACTCTTGCAGCTTGTGCAACTGCTGGTGTGAAAGTGCATATGTCTACAATCAGATGAAGGTGGGACAAATTTGACCTGCAAGGGATGTGGGCTAGGAAAAAGCTTTACTTCTCTGAAATGAAGTTGTCTGGCCACAGTAACAGTGTGGTGTAGAGTAAAGACAGCTTTTTAGGAGAGACTCATACTAACTGTGAAGCATGGTGGTGGACATGTTATGGTTTGTGCTTGCTTTATTGCATTAAAAACTGGTCATTGATTCAGCTCTGAATTCTACATCATATTAAAGAGTTCTTGAAGAAAGACCACTATTCCAAAAGCTGATCCTAAGCACAGTAGCAAATCCATCAAGAGATAAGTGTTTGTGTGTGTGTATTTTACAGGGACTCCCTTGAGCAATTTGGGGTAAAGTCCCTTGCTCAATGGTACAGCAGCACTAGTTATTGAGCTGAAGTCTCTTTGCTATTGTCTGGGTTTCCCATTTCCCATGGTCTGAGGCTTAATGTAATATAAGAATATTAATAAAATCTACAGGACACACAAAAATGGAGCATTGTTCTACTGCTTACCTGTTGACATGAAAAAAGCTTCCCTTGATACTTGTTGATAATGGTGAAACCAGAGGCCACGGTGCGCTCTTCAAACCAAGCCACAGGTATCTGAAAGTCCCGGGGATTTGCTAGTCCATTAGCCCCTGAAATAAAGCCCACGAAAAAAAATTGCTAATCATGCTAATGCACCAGTGGCTTAAACAGAAAATACAGTCACTGGGAAAGAATCACAGAAGGATGAAATGGTTTAGGTTAAGAGCTTTGTGTCTATTAAAGGAACAGCAATGTAGACCAAAAAGTACCTATGGGCCCCAGGTCAGGCAGCTCAAAGTGAGCTCCATACACCTCTAGGATGTAACCTCTGGTCTCACCGAAAACATCCACGCTGAAGCGCATTCCTTGCTGAAACATTCCACAGAAGACATTGACAATGAAATAATGAATATCAGTGGCAAATTAAATAAAAAGTGGTAAACTCACCTGAATGACACAGATCTCATTGGGCTCCACCATCATCTTTCCAAATTCTGTGGTGATCAGGATTTTACCTTTTTGGGGCACTGAAACATACAAATTAAAGTGTTTATACTGTTCTCATGGTGGTTAAACTCAATGTTTATGTAGTTTAGCCCTTGAAGGGGCACTAAAAATGTTTTTGCATAGTTGTATGGCTTATAAATATGTTTTGGGGGAGATTTTCTCATGCCAAACCCTAAGCAAGTCTGGACCATGCCTCAATACATAACTGAAATCTAGAGGACTCTGGGCAACTTTTACATAAGCTAAAAAGCCAGACTCCCCTTTTTGAGGAGATGAGGAGAGAGGCCTTAGGATGCATGAGGAGTAAAGAACATTTAGCAGCAAAGAACAAAGTGTCTTTTCCATCAGGCACTTGCAAGAAAGCAGCTTCAATAAATCTGAAGAAGAATGTAGCTGTTGGAACTAACCAATGAGGAAGTCACCATCCGAGTTCTGGAAGCACCTAAAGAATTAAAAATTTTTATGATTGGAAAGTTGTCTTCAGGATTAGAGCATAATATATATGCATGACAATAGTATCATGAATTGAATGGTTTAGATGCAGTAAACACTGACTTATCAATCATGGAAGCGTTGCAGGTGTATATGTGGACGGCAATCCCATTGCGGGATTTGGAATCTCCAGCTCCACAGACTGTGTGCAGTCCCTAAAATATCAGACAGATAACAGCTGGAAGCCACTCGCATTTACAATGTCAAGACAGTCGACTGTGTGACCAGACCACAAGAGGGAAGTGTTTGACTGAAACTTACAGATACAAAATCCACTTTCTTCTCAGAAGCTTTGGAGATGATAAAAGGCATCCATCGAAACTTAAGGAATGATAAATTCATTGGTAAAACAGGAAAAGGGTCAAGACATTTCTGGTAACTCATAAAATTGTATTTTGAAATATATTATGACAATATTATAACTATAAGCAAAGGGTCAAGGTCAAGTTTATTCCAATACTTGAAGCAAAACACACTAGAGAATTATATGCATATATTGTTGAGTTCCCAAAAAAACCTGGTTGGGGTCAGGCTCCACTTCATCCCAGTTCTCTGAGAGGTTTCCACAGCTCATTTGAGTGAAAGGCTTGTGTCGCACAGAGGGCAGTATGCGGTAAAGCCAGCTGAAATCACAAAAATGTATCCAGTCAAATCAGCAATAAGCCATAGAGAGACTTGGTATTTTAAGTGTTTACTGTGCCTGTGTGGTACATATATAGTGCAGGTATACCTTCTCTTATTAGTTGCCCGTGGGCAAGTGAAAGCAGAGCCAGAGAGTTGCTCAGCATACAGTCCATAAGGACACACTTGAGGAGTGTTCTGAAATAAAATTATCTTGAATGAGTGGACGTCAGTGGCTGGGACTCATATATATATATATACACATCTCGATATGATTTTAGATTTTTGCTTGATTGTTCTTTTGAAGACATGGGTCTAGAACGCCAGTACTAAATCTATCCCTGGTGAACATGTCCTTTACAGAGAAGACTGTTCAATTATTCCTCAAATGAGCTCAGTCACTATGAGCTAAATAACTAATTACCCTGATTTGTCAGTCTAGTCATTTGCTGAGTTCCTCATTAGAGTCCATTTAACATGTGTCAAAGTTTAAAACAGTTAATAAACCAGAACTGATGGTGTTTGAAAGATTTTTTTAATATTTAGAGGGTACATATTCTAAAAGCATCCTGCTAAAAGGGTAAAAAGTACCTGCATTCTCAATACAAAAGTTTAAAATTTTATGCAGAATATATATATATATATATACACATATTCCTGGATGCATATTGCCAGTACAAAAAAATATGAAATGTATATAAATAGCTTAACATAAAGTCTTGGCATTACCTGTCCTTCTGGCAGTGATCCTGGACAACGAGGATCCTCAGAGGCAAACTCATTGCCAAAGCCATTTAGATACTAAAATGAACAATTTTCAATAATTAAGCAAATAATAATAATAATGCAGGGTCTGTTAATGTGCAGAGACTCCCTTGAGCAACTGGGGTAAAGTCCCTTACTCAATGGTACATCAGCACTGATTACTGAGCTGAAGTTTCACAAACTTTAACCCTGCTGCTGTCTAAGTTTCCCATTTCCCATAGTATTATAAAAACATGAATGAAGTATATACCACTCTCATGGTAGTTAAACTCAATGTTTATGTGATTTAGACCCTGATTGGAAAACTTTTTAAAAATCATGACTAAAAAAGTTTAGGACACGGTCTTACATTTTTGCTGTTAATGTGCATTAAAACCTTACGTTGGATTTACTTAAATGACTTAGGTGATTTAAAAAGGACAGTTTATACTAAAAAATAAATGTGCGTAGGCTTTATAGAGATATAGAGGGTGGGAAGGGGGTGAAGAGGTTCATATTAGGCTTTGAGTGGTAGTATAGTTTGTGCTGAGTCATACTGGCTTTGCAGTTGCGGTAACCTGTTTTCAGGAAACAAGTAAACCTTGCGTACAGACTACATGTCAGACAAACCGATGAAGAATCTAACTAGACATTGAATAGAACTAAAAAATGCACTCAGAATAAAAACTTGCACTTTATACAATGAGATAAAGCTTAAAATGTTTTCCTCTTTTGTATTCCAGTGTAAATATGCTTAAAAGCTAAGGTCAGTTTTTAATCATTTCACACCAGACAAAATGCAGCCTGAGAATGAAGAAAATTCACTCTAACCAGTGCATTCTTAATAAACCTAAACAGGCGTCCTTGCAGTGCACCGCAAAGCAGAAGGGAAACATCTGGGCAGCTGCTGAATGCAGCAATCTGATTGGTCAGGGTAGGAACACCCTCCCCAGATCTTTCAAGCAGGAGTCAGCCGAAGCTACTGCTGTTTTAATGTAATTTAATATAACTGACCTCTAATATCACTTAAAAATGACATATTTCACTTAAATATTTCATGCGAACTGTGCAAAAAGGCTGACAATAAAAACAATGGTTGTTAAAAATATTCCGATGTAAAACATAATATATAAAAAAACGTATGTGCACATACTGTTAGGACATTGCCGTATAGCATCTGAAAAATGCTGTGTTGCAGTACAAAAGCACTATAAACAATGGTTAAAAGCAGGTTTAACTCCACTCACCTTCAGACCAGCCATTCTGCACTTAGAACTGATACAGGCTTGTTATCTTTAAACTTTTCCAATGTGGAGTTTTCTTTTCACAAGACGCTAAGGCTGCTGCAGATGTCCTTGTTCAGTGACTCACGTCGATCAGAGAGTGAGAGAGAGAGAGTGAGAGAGAGAGAGAGAGAGAGACAGAGACTCAAGCTGAATTTATGCATTTCTCAATCTGGGTTTAATTAAGCTCAGAGAGAGCTTGTGACGTCGCAAGCTGACCAAGCTTCTTTTGGAGAGGGGAGGAGAGATGGCCTGTGCAAAAGTGTGCAAACAATCAGTCACCCAGAACAAACTCTGATGTAAGTTTCTAACAGACAGTGCTTGATTTAAGTCACGTCCCACACTGACGACAATGACACAGGCTGCTGGAGTGGGACTGCAGGACAATGATCATGGAACCAGTATGTAGGTTGATAGGCAGACAGACAGACAGACAGACAGACAGACAGACAGACAGACAGACAGATAGATAGATAGATAGATAGATAGATA
>JBBPDA010000001.1:12126849-12138967 GCA_037974385.1 Arnoldichthys spilopterus
AAGTTCTAGAAAGTTCTGGACAACTCTAGAAACTTCTGGACAGTTCTCACAGTTCCAGAATGTTCTGTAAGTTCTACTGAGCATTTAAAGTAAATGGGGAATGTTCTGGAAAACAGATACATTTCAAAATGTCATTGTCCTGAGCATAGAAGCAACGTTTTTGTGGAACAACAGCAATTTTCTACTGATTTTAGGCAGAAGGGAGAACACAGTTTGTACCAGGAAGAGAAATAAAATAGAACTCTTAACGTAGTGCAATGAATCGATGGAGCATAACTGATAAAAGCATCACTGATTTTCTTTTGGCAATCACTGACTTTCAATAGATTGGCTGAAGATGATTATAGTGTTCATTTAGGGCTTTGTATATAAAGAGGAGGAGCTTAATCTACTTTACCTTGTACTTTAGTTTGGAACAGGAGGGACTGTGGTATTTCTACATATAGAGTCATCTGCTATATTTATATCTGCATAACCTTGCGATGATCACATTTTACAGCATCAGGTGAAGGTCGTCAAGGCTTCTTTTCCTTACAGTCTGAGGGCCTAAGTAAAGTGGCTACATTAGAAAAAATTTAAGCTTTTTAGTGCCTGAGACCACTAGGGTTATGTGGCAGAAAACACCACCTAATCATTTAAAGTTTGTACATTAATTTTTATTCGAGTCATTGTGTTAGTATTTTAAGTGACATAACTTTTATGAGAACAGATATGAGCGAGCAAAATGGCAAAATAAAAATCATGACACTTTCCATAATGCGTCCACCAGATCGTCCATCAGTGGGCCCTCCTGCACGTCTCTCTTCAGACTAGTTTTACTACAACAGGTAATTTCCACCACCATGCTTAATATGCAGCCCACACCCCAAAAGTTATAGGCCTTAACTAAAGCCACCTTTGTTGTGTCTTTGTTCTCATGTACAACACCACCTACATAATACAGAGCAGACCTCCAACACAAATAGCAATGTAAGAAAAACAACACACATCAGCTGTGCATAAGCTGTGTTTGCACAGTACTCTGCTTTACTCATTGCCCTGAATATGGAATTGTTCCTGAAGGGGCAGCGGAGAGGAGGAGTGAGAGGGAAATTACTCAAACGCCCTGTTGCTCCATTACACTTGCTCACTGACCCGCAATTCTTCATTCCAAATTAGTCCTGTTGGAGTGGCTCAGGGTGCGACGTAACTCAAAAACACACATCTGAAGGCACAATGACATCAACAACGGCTAGTACAACGTGGAAATTAACCTCACAGTCCAATCAGTTCAAGCAGCTGACGGTAAGCAAGAAGTGAAACGAAAGACGAAAATAAGGAAAGAGTGAAAGACAGCAAGGAGAGGGGGAAGAAAATAAAACCCGAGAGGGAAAAAAAAAAACAAAACAAAACTCAACCCACATCAATATTGTGAACAGCACCATAAACACACAAACAAATCAAAGACGGTGTTCATTTTCCAGCCCGTGTCCTCCAGAAACCTTTGTAAGCAACCAAGACAGAAAGAAGCAGGAGGGAAAAAAAGAGAAAATCAAAAAATCAGGGAGCAGTGGAGAGAAAAAAAACATCTAATTGAAACACTAAGAGCTGGCTTCAGGAGAGAGAGGCAGGATAAAGCCTCATAATTGCATAATTATACCAGTCGATACCTGACACAGTGAATACAGCCACTTCTGCAGACGTCAAATGAGTTCCACATAATTTAACCAAACACTGGGCAAAGCCTGAGGTCCACGGATCAGAGCAAGTCACTAGCTTGAAAAAAAGAAGCGAAAAGCTTTTGCTTTCCATTTCTCTGTCTTTCTCAATTACAACTAGGAATGGGACTGATCCAAACCAGTATCGGTATCAGGAGCGGAAATCGGACTGATTCCATTACACTGGTTCTGTGCACATGACGGCACAAACTGTGAAAAAAGTGTGGGCTTTCCAGACGGATGGCTAACACTGCAGAAATGCCTTTGTTTGCTCTATTTATGCTGCTCCAAATGATCAAATAAGGAAAAACCAGCTACATTTGAGAACCCAGTTTAGTGGTACACTATGCAAAAAAGTGGAAATGGCAGCAGACGTGGATCAAAAACCTCCCTCTGCAGTCTGGTGGAGCAGAGTTCGACAATGTTCATGACCAGTAACTCATGCTCATGAAGAGTAAAGCTAAAGCCATGTAAAGTCACTTCAATACCTACACAGCTTGCTAAAACTGCCACAAACAAACAAACAAACAAAAGAAACACCTGGGTGATGGAAACATAGCCAGCTATATCGGAGTTACCTCCACCCTGCCGTCTTTGTTTTTGATTGCAGTTTGTTAGCTAGCTAGTTAGCTACCAAGAGCTACTGGGAGATAAGTGAGCTAGCTAAAAACACTCACTGCAAAACAAACAGTACAGGGTGATGAAAATCATTAATCCCTGTGTTTACTGCAGTTTTAACACCCTGCTGTGTATTCTTGTCAATTCTTTTAGACTTTGTTTTTATGCAGGACCTAGCTAGCTAACCAGGAGATTTGTTATTAGCTATGCACAGGCAAGAAACCTCAGTTTCTAGATCATGGAGAGTGAATAAATACAAAAATAAAACTAAATACATTATATTTATTTAACAATATTATTTTTAGTGAGAAGTTGGAATAGATAAAAAAAACATGCAGTTTCAACACTCCAGTGAGCTAAAGAGGAAGAATTATAATATATTTATATAATAATAATAATAATAATAAATACTATAATAATGATATTTCTTTTTTGAATGAAACACAGCTACGTCTGAGATACCACCCTGTCGTCTTTGCTCTGCACGCAGTTTTAGTTAGCTAGCTAGTTAGCCACCAAGAGACAGCAACAGGCAGAGCTACTAGCTCTACTGGGAGATAGCGAGATAGCGAAAACTGCCAAACGCTTGCAGCAGAACAAACATCACAGTGACAGAATATCATACAGTATCACTACCCTGCTCTGTATTCTTGTCAGTGTTTTTAATCTTTGTTTTACTCTTTGGATCTAGCTAGCTAACCCGGAGATTTGTTTTTAGTGATGCATATGGCGGTATCAAGATGATTACCTAGATGGTAGACCGTACTATCTGACAACGTATTGTTGTAAACATCATTTGTTTTTTTTTTAAAAACACTGAAGGAGTTGTCATTCAATCTCCACTCCTACACATGGCTGCATGTAAAGCCAGGACATCTTACAATGTCCATGTGAAGAACCGGAGCTAAACTTTTGTAGGCTGAATAAAAAGATATATGTAAAAGTTTTGGTTTTGAGACATCACAAAACCTATGATTTAAAAAGATGCTTTTTATAAAGCTTAGTTTCCATATATGCACTTATATATGAAGTAAAGAAACGTGATTTGGAACAACACTGCAATCACAACACATAGCGGAGTAATCGCAATACTGATATTTTGTCCATATGGTGCAAACCTAATAGGTCCTTGCAGTTTGACACAAAGCTCAAAGTCCAAAATTGTTACTTTTCAGAAAAAAACCCACAAGTGGTTAAAGCTGGTATTATGTCTTTATATGCGGTCAGGTATTTACAGGAGTCATGAAATTAAAAATATTATATCTTACCAAAATTAAGCTCATATGGAGTTACAAGTTTATTGAGCAGTGAATTTTGAGGTTTGATTTACAAAGACAAAAAAGATTATCAGCCTTTAATTATCTGAATCAGCAGATTCCAGCCTGTAAATATTAATCAGCAGATTCCAGCCGGCAGATATGAATCAGCAGATTCATGTAAACCCTGTTTATATAAGAAACCTCAGAGATATTAATATAAAACAACTTTTCACAGTTTTAAAGCCATTTTAAAACACAATTTCATGTATTAACACATTTGTGGCTTTTAAAACCTCATATGAACACAAACAATTCCCCACATATATTATAGTCAACTGCTCCATTAAAACCTGTTAACTTTCTTTAGAAAGATGTTTAAATTCATAACATTAGTGCAGACTCATGTCCTGTGAGTGCAGGTATGATAAGCGACCGTTACACAGTGAAGATTCAAGTGAACGAGCAAACACTTCCTTCTGTAATCACAATGTTAACATCAAACCTAAATCTGAAACATATATGCTGCAGTGTTTTAACTGATTTAGGCTAAAAACACAGCACTTCTTTCAAATGAGAGGATGTGTTGAAAGTTTAAATATCCAATGAGGTACAACATTTGATCACAAGCTCTTAATAGTTTTCATTGGTTCAATATTAGTGAAAACCCACAGAGAGACAGAAAGGGTGACCAATAGCATTGATTTATGATGGGGGGGGGGACCAAATACAGTGACATGAGGTTTATAAAAAAATACATACATAAATAAAACACTATCTGTTTATCCATCCATTTGTTACAGCTTCAACAATCTCTAAAAACTAATAGACATCCCTGCGATCACACGCAGCAGTGAGAAAGACCCCGAGACGTGAGCTCTGCTCAGGCTTTGTACGTCAGCAATGAACAGATGTAATCGAGGCCTCAGCTTAAGCACCACAGAGAAGCTGAATGGGCAAAAAAGCGTCCACTTTGTACATCTTCGCCTTAATCAAGCCTTTTCTATTCAGCAATTTGACCTTTTGTTCAAAACAGGATTATCAGCCCCTACCCCTAGCTTTGTTTTTTTTTTTCTTAAAAAAAAAAAAAAAAATTATTTATTTATTTGTTCCTTCTCCCCAGCCAGTTACCAGGGGCGACCCGTGCGACGAACATAATTGCAATAATTTGTTAAACGCCATGGCAACCCACATTAGAATGGGGGTAAATACGAGGCTGTGCCGCGCTCTCATTTTCGCTGAAGACGCCAGGAGTCAGGGAACGGATGACAGGCGAAGAAGGGCCGGTGGGGGCTAGAAGAGGTGCGTGTATTTGCTTTGTCTCCAAAGGGGCCGCTTTATTGGTAATGGTGGTGGGCTAAAGGTGGACGTGGCAGTAATTTCGTCGGTGATTAATGTCTCGCTGGTCCTCTGTGGCTAAACTCAACAAACAGCGCCGACTTCCAATCTGTAACCATGTAAGCCCCCCTAAAGTCCCCCCCCCAACTCCATTACACAGCCAAGCTTTCTCTCCCTCTCTCTCCATCTCCGCGAACAAACAGCTCTATTTGAGCTCTCCCCTCAGCTGAAAGGAATCCTTAATTACACAATATTACCCCTCTTCATTGCTACCAGTGTGGGAGGGGACGGCAGGGCCGTGTCCGCCGAGCCTGAGCTGACAGGGGTGTTAGCATTCACAGGCAGCAGCTGTTTTACACTTACGAACAATGGGGGCCACAGGCACAGGGCCCACTGAGGGAGGTGGCTACATTCACACAACTAATTGATTTCTGCACGGCACGGTGGGAGGACACCCCCACCAGCAGCACTCGCTCACTCTCTCTCTCGCTCGCTCGCTCGCTCACTGGCTGGCTGAGCTCAGGGATGATGAGGACTGCTAATGGAACATTCAGAAATCCCCAATCAGCCTCTCACATCCAACGTGATGCTCAGCATTCCAGAACCGCCCCAAAAAAAGCCAGAAATGGCTTCACTGTTACAGTCTGTCAGAGTAGAAGCTTATAAATGGAAACTTTAGGAGGAAAATCTAAAAAAAAAACACCTGCCTAATACTGAGTGTGTCCCTCCTGCTGCTGAAACAGCTCTGACTGTGCTGCACTGTGTGTTCTGACCCCTTTCTATCAGACTCAGCATCACTTTTTACACCACAGTAGCTCTTTTGTGACCAGACGGACTAGCCCTCACTCCCCCACATGCATCAGTGAGCCTCGGGTGCCCATGACCCGGTCCATGTTGTCCTTCCTCGGATCACATTTGGTAGGTACGAACTACTGCAGTGCTCCTGCCGTTCTGAAGGTGCTCGGACTCAGTCGTCTAGAACAACACTTCTCAAAGTTATCTCACATCCTTGCGCTCCTGCTTCCAGCACATCGACTTCAAGAACTGACTGTTCACCTGCTGCCTAATATACCCCACCCCCCTGACACATGCAACTGTAGTGAAATAACTAGAGAGTCAATGTTACTCACTTCATCACTACTCATCCGTCAGTGGTGCTACTGTTAAACACCTGCATAAACAGATGCACTACAGGTTCAGAGGCACTGAGCACAGATTTCACCTTCTGCACCTTTAGTCACAGAGGCAACAGCTCAGCAGGCACAAGTTAGTGCTTGGGCACAGCTCCCTGCATTTAGATGAAAATGAGAGAAAAGTGCTTGTAGAGATGAGAGGTGCATGTTGCATGTGTGTGTAAATGAATGCAGTCACTTCTGCCGAAGGGAAAATACAGATAAGTGTTAGAGCCTGAACCTGGTCTCCACACTGACAAACGTTCAGTAAAATATTTAACATCCTAAATAACTGAATGTAAAAATTATTGCAGCTGGGTTAGGTTTAACTTATGGACTAGGACTATGAAAGCATAAGTGTTTTGGGGTCTTTTTATATTGAAAATTAAATTTGCCCACAAAAAACAACAACAAAAAAAGATGTAAGTTATAGCCACCGGCCCCGTTTTAAAAGCATCAGTTTAGCACAGGTGTATGGGGGTTGGGGTGGTGGTGGGTGTTCTGGTCGAGCACATTTTGAGTCCTAATATCTAATTAAAACACGTGCTAAGCTTAACTCAACCTGACTGTTCCGTCTCTACCACGTGGTTTAGGTCAGTAATGGTGACAAAATCCACCGAATTCTATTGTGTCTTTCAACAGTCGACCGTTTCAGTGAGTTTCCTCACCAGATGTCAGACAAATGCTGCTAGTTGCAGGTGATTCTTCTGCACGAACACACATTTGAGGATGTTTTATGGATTTTTACTGAGAATCCAGGAATTGTATTAGATTTGTAATAATTCTTTATTGTATTTAGAGTTTTACGATGAAGAGAAATCTCGACTGTTACAAGGGCCTGTATTTCAAAATCTACAGTGCTGTTGAACAAAAAATTCAACATTGTTATTGTTATTATTGCCCCGAATTAACATAAAATACAAAGAAGAAAACTTTTCATTGAGATTGAAATGGTATGGCCATTAAACGGTTGAGAGCCAACCACTAAATGTTTGCCAAAATAAAGCGGCAAACTGTCGGTGTTGGAAAAGGGGCGAGCTGGGGAAAGGTATCTTCTCTTTGGACGACAACATTTTAGTGGTAGGTTGTAAGAGAAGTAAGAGAAGGTTTGAGCATTTTGAGTATACGGAGTAAGTATGTTTGCAGAGTGTGTGTATGAGTTATTAATACTGCACACGCGTAAAGCACATTCACAAACAGCCACACACGTACGCAAATCAGCAAAAAAAACCAAAATAATAGACACAGTGGGATTAAAAAAATGGGAACAAATTTTATTTGTGTTTCCTGGCAGCTGCAAGTAATTTATACCAGTGTTCCTCAGCCCGAGTCCTGGAGGACCCCCCGCTCCGCACAATTTTGCTTTCCCTGCTCCCAACACACGTGAACTAATCAGTTAATGAACAAGTCTCTTCCAGGCTGAAGTGGGTGTGTCAGAGAAGAGAAAGTGCTAAAATCTGCAGGATAGGAGTCCTGCAAGACCAGGATTGCGAAAGAATCCATGTGTCACTTTGTTTCATACCAGTCTGTTTTTGTTTCATCACCGTTTTAGCAACAACTTCAATTTTCTCACATGAAAACACAAGGGTCTGTGGGTGAGTACAACGTGCACATGAGTCTATTTGTGACTGGACACAGTGTTTTTTGTAGTTTAATGAAAAGTGCAGAGTCTGCTCCATTGCCCATCACAGCTTTACATGTCTTTAGGCGTAAAATACAATATTCTGTTTTATGTCAGGGGACATGCGTGTGCGGTAAATGGAGAGCACGGTGTGTGGCTGGACACTGAAAATGTAGCAGAGAGAATGCATTTCAAACTGGAAAACGACAATAAACCAACAGCCACAAGTAAGGAACATCTGCAGTAAGTGTCTCACCAGTACTAGTAACAGAGCTGCGTTCAAATCCATAAACACAGGGAACACAGCAAGTTCACTCAGGTCACAGATCTCACTCAGCCGTGTGTGCAAAACAGGCAGGCGATGAGACGCTGAGCATTTGGGAAGAGAGATGAAAGGTGTCCTCGTCTTTTCACGGCCAGTTTAAGATTTACGGTATGTATTAGGTGCATGAGTGTCTGGTTTCTCAGCGCAGCGTTAGACAACACAAGATCGTGATTCTGCATTGGCAGATACTCCATATTAACTGACTCAGATTGGAATCGGGGGTTGAAAATATGATCAGGACGTCACTAGTATTAATAAATACCAAGTTTTAACACAGCTGTGCATAATTCATCATTTCACAAAACTGCGCTGGCTGTTTTGCAGCCAACAGCTGGACAACAAGAGATATATCACTATTTAAAACTCACAACATCTACCTACACACCAAAACACACGCAAAGACACTAAGCAGACGTCCAAACCCAATATACTGTTACTGATCCAGGCTGGAGCTCACCACTCAACACGCAGAGTGCGATTAACCCTGTCACTCAAATTTCCCAAGGGGGGGAGGAGTAAGACAAACATATCAGAGCTCCTTACACCGGTCCAGTACCTGAAGACGTGCCACACAGCCAGAACCCACATTACAGCGACAGCTTTAAAGCGCAGTGGAAGTGGAGAGAAGGAAAAAAATTAAAGCCATTTGTGGCGCAGCAGGAGGGGCAGCTGTTTGGAGGAATACTCCGAGGCGCAAGGCCGCATCTGAAATTCAATAAAGGGCTGCGATAAACAAACAGCATGTGTGAGGTGATCTCAAATTAACCTGCGTTAAGTCCTTGCAGAGTGGTCAGGAACAAAGTCTCCACCGCAGCATCTGAGTCACACTCCACTGTTTCTCAAAGGCGGCGGATAATTCAGCAGTGCTCACATTTAACAGCCCTAACAAAACACTCACCACTTCAGCCATTCTGCACACCAGGAGGAAGCAAACACTGGGCGAGGGCTACACAAAATATTGGTAGTTAATTCTTAGCACAATAACGGCATGTGCAGTACAGGGGATTGCGGACGGCTACACAAACACTCTATTTGGATCATCGATCACAGCTAAAGCTTTGTAGATGTGACCCTGGCATTTAATTTGCATTAAGGTAAATA
This sequence comes from Arnoldichthys spilopterus, assembly GCA_037974385.1. NCBI lineage: Eukaryota > Metazoa > Chordata > Actinopteri > Characiformes > Lepidarchidae > Arnoldichthys > Arnoldichthys spilopterus. The sequence continues at coordinate 12,135,978 of JBBPDA010000001.1, forward strand.
TTTAATGAATTCACCCGCATTTTCTCTCACTGCTAAACTAAAACCTGGTACTAACTGTGGGCCTAACTCAGCTGAGTGATGAGATACTTCAGTCAGCAGAAATCTCAGAAAAAAACACTTGTTGGTTTGAATATAAAGCGTGAAGAGCTAGGCTCGTCCCCCTGTTTACATGGTGGTTGTGGGTTGGTTGTTGGGTGTTGGCTTTTGGTGGTTGTTGGATGGTTGTTAGTTGTTGTTTGTGGATTTAGTGGTAGTTGGTGGTGGTTGTTGATTGTTGGTGGATGTGGGTTGGTTGTGGTTGGTTGGTTGTTGTTGGTGGTGGTGGTTGTAGTGGTAATTGCTGGTTGTTGCTGTGGGTTTTGGTTATTGGTGGTTGAATAATGTAATGAAACTTATGACTATGCTGAGGTAACTTCAGTCCAGAGAGCCACTGAGAAACATCTCAAATTCCTGAGCCTGCAAAGTTGTAGGCATCCAGTAATGGGCATTGAATTCTGTTCCAATGATACCCAGTCCTTTTTCTAAGCATTGCTATTTACAGGGCAGCACTTACTTTTAAACCTAATATATCATCCAGCTAATCCAGGTGTTCGGGAACATTTAAATGCTGTGTTTAAGGAATATACGGTTACACCAAATCTCTGGAGAAGGTCTGGACCTTACTGGTGTAGCACAATAACTCATCATATCAGAAAATCCCATTTGCGACAGTATTTGGCTGATACAGTGGCTGTATTTCCATATTATTGATCTATCTAGATTCATTCAATATATCTGGTTCTAGAAGGCTGACGCGAGCAGGTAACTGGGGTTTATACTCACACTGTAGTATTTCCGGATGTGTCTTCGAATGTCCAGCAACAGCTTGTTGCTGATTTGGACAGGATGCTCCAGTGGGCTTCCACCACAAGGAATGTGACAACAGCGCTTCAAACTGGGCTCAGCAACACTCCCCTGGGAGAAACACAGAAACATTTCCAGCACAAATTCAGATATAGATCTATCATTTTTCATTTTAAACCAAACTAGAGCATCTGTTAAAATCTTTAAAGAGGCCCATTTTTTATTGCAATATAAATGAACCCAAATAAATAAGCCCATGAGTAAAAGCATTTTTATTTGAGTCCATTTATATTGCACTGACGTTTGTTCCAAAATCAGCTAAAATTCATTTATATGTAATAGTTTTGAAGTTTCTCTTTATTGCTTAAAATTAAACAGGATTTTTGTTTAATTAAACTGTCATTTTTTGTATCTAAGAGTGGAGGATATGCCCAATAAATTAATCAAAAACATTTTTTCAATTATAATATATATTTATTTATATATATTTATTTATATATTTTCTCCCTCCAACGTTTCCCACTGTGCACTGCAACAAATCTAATTAAAACACGACTTATATTATAGTCTTTTTGAAATAAAATTTACAGTTGGTCACTGTTCTGTAAATAATCCACAACATGCTCAGAAAAGTTTGTTGAAACATTCAGTGAGATAAAACATCAATATATAAGTAATATTATAATAATCATAATTGATAAATAATTATTATCCTGTTAAAAATCTAAATTATGTTGCTGTGCGCCCCTAATGTGACGTTGTGATGTGAAGTACGTTTACGGTACATTTTAGGAGTTGTGACATGTTTACACACCACAAATACTTATCAAAATGCAAAGAAAACTGATAAACGCAACAAATAAGCCCATTTTTAAAAGTCGGACACAATTTTTGTTGGTCGTCCCAACAAATTACACATTAGAGGTTGGCACAGTTCCACTCTCAAAAAAGCACTTTTATATAGGATGGGGAAACAGTAAAACGGGGGAAAAAAGAGAAAAGTGCTAAGGTGTTATGCCATTAACCTTTTAGCCACGGGTCTGGGTGACAGCAGAAGAAAAGCCCTGCGTGTTGCTCGTCTGATCTAGATGCTTTAGCAGCGTGTTGGGGATGTGAAAGCACTCGGTGTTCCCGTCGAGGACGAAGAAACCAACTGTGATGAAACAGTGCACCTCTAAATCCCTTCACTCCACAGGCCCAACGGGTCCCTACCGGCGCAGTCTGCAGCAGCCATTACATCTCAAACAGGCCAAACCACGGTAGGAGCGAGGGCGTTAATGCGTCAGCACACTAACTTTGGCTCAGAGCGCTCTGCTTTATGACCAGGCAGAAGTGTCTAGTCGCCCTGAGCTCAGAGCACCGGTAGTTGCTGTGGGCCATTAGCCTATTTATGATGTTGACTTCTATCATTGAACAGCACTTTGAGGGGAACAGTGCTTCTATGCAAATACTCTTTCCTCTCTCTGTGGCCGGCTCCAGCCAGCTAGTGTGTTTGCATTCCTGCTCTCCTCCCTGCTCTCTGCACGGCTGCCTCTGATAAGGGAGCTCTCTGCAGCCCTGGACTGCCCGTCTGGAAGTCAAGGCTTTCCCCTCCACTCATCCTTTCATCCCCCCACGCTGATGCTCAGCAATACTGCGTCCTTAATTATCACACAGCCTTATCAGTGAGGCCTGGTTAGCCGTGTGCGCACGAGAGGGTAGATCTGTGTGTGTGTGTGTGTGTGTGTGTGTGTGTGTGTGTGTGTGAGCTGGAGACACAAGTAAAACTACGTATTTGCTTGAAACTAAAATGCATTTTGTCGCCGTCAAGCACAAACCTCACAAGTCCCGAACTGTTGCTCTTCAGGACCCTGTGTATAACAGTACACTGGGTCGTCAAAGTTGGTATTGTCTCTTTATACATGGTCAGATTTTATGGTCAGATATTACAACGCATCATAGTATTATTAATATTTTAGATACGGATCGGCAGATTCCGGCCTTTAGAATGTGATCGGCAGCATCCGGCCTTTACATACAGAATGGCAGATTCCAAGGTTTAGCTATGGATCGACAGATTCTAACGTTTAGTTACGGATTGGCAGATTCCGGCCTTAAGATATGGATCAGCAAATAAATAAACAAACAAACAAACAAACAAACAAACA
>JBBPDA010000001.1:12157012-12167102 GCA_037974385.1 Arnoldichthys spilopterus
CACACACACACACACACACACACACACACACACACACACACACACACACACACACACACACACACACACACAAGATTCCAGGGCACTGGACTCATGGAACCAGAGCTGTGTGGTGTTCGATGTCCCACAAATCCCCTTTCTGATTTAATACAACCGCCTGAAATCACTGAAGTGAGCAGGTTGGCATCTGGTGCAGAAGGTTACAGTGAACCCAACACTGGAGCTGGGTATAAATATACCACAAAAGACCATCGCACTGCCCTCCCCACAGGCCCCCTGCGCAACCTCTCCCACCCAACACAAACATATTAATCAGATCCTCTTCTCCACCAGTGGCCTCACATGAGCCAAAAAAACACATGTATACACACAGTTGCCATGAAGGTCAAGCACCCCATCCCACCCACCCCCTCCCACCCCCCACACACACAAACAAACAAATCCTCCAAATCATCGTTTGGCTCTAAATAATTGCCCACAGTAACACCTGCCCTTTAATAATAATTAGCACACTACGGCTGGTCCGGTCACATGCCCCATCAACGCCATTAACCAGAGGTTCTTCAGCAAAGATAACGATCCATATGGAACCAAGGAATCTCTGTGCTTCAATGGTTGTTCACAGTGGGAAGATTTTCTTTTTATTTCTGTCATCCTAAATATGCTGCAGTTGCCAGGACATGGTTAGAGTGGTCCATTATGTAGTGTGTGGTGTTATATGTAAATATGTATTATACAGTAGTGTGCAAAAGTCTTAGCCCCCTGTGTTAATAATTAAAGCTGTTACTCTGAGCAGTGAGTTTCTCTCTGCAGCAAAAACACATGTGAACATTAGAATCAGTGCATACAAACAGTGCAGCAGTGAAAAGAATGGAGATCTTGTGTGTAAACAGTAATTGATGGTGTGTGAGCTGTTAGAAGACACAGGTTCGGCTCCAGATTTCACCTCCATGTCTCCATTCACTGCATGGACGTGTGTGAAGCTCCATCAGCTCCTGATTTCATCAATACAGTCCTGTATATTATATACTGTATACTCTATATACACATGCAGCACTTACTGTAATAGAGAGTACAAGGCCTGAAGCACTGCACCACACCCAGTTCCAGTGCATTCACATGTCTAATAAGACTTATTATGAGGACAATGGAAAGGGAAATCCCAGCACACGCAGGGCTACACCATCCTTAGCGTCTATTCAGAGAGGAGTGTAGCGTGTCAGAAAGTCTCTCCAGCTAACTCTCCCTTTAGAAAAGCGACCTCATTGAGCCAATAGACCTCGCTAGAGACACAGTCAGGCGAATTTTAAAACCACCCTCCACTTTAGAGATCGGGTTGCTTCCTCGTGTCACACTGCGGACGACCCAATGGCAGTTCAAGTTGAAGCCGAGGTCCAATAAGATTGAACACTGGGCATTATTTATTTATTTAGCCTCTACTTAACCAGGAAGTCCCTGAGACCTGGCCAAAAAGGCCCACCGTTACAGAACGCCAAACAGAAAAGCACAATAAAACGGACAAGAGCTACAGACACATCCTTCAGAACATGATGTAGGAACTGAGGTTAGTGAAAGTGACGTAAACACATCACACGTGCACACGTGGAGCAGTGGGCAGCTATCAGCAGCACCCAGGAAGCAGCAAGAGGTTCCCTTGAGTAAGGTACCATCCCGCTACACTGCTCCCCTGTGCACGTGTGATAGCTTAAATGCAGAGGTCACAAGAGTGTGTTCACAATGACAAATAGTCACTTTCACTTAATACAAGGCAGCCAATCAAAACAGAGTACACTTACATATAAATCCTTTTTAAAGGCTGAAAGGCCGTTGTCCTTAGTGAAGGGAGTCATTGTTAGAGTCCGTATTTGTCATTGTGAACACCCCCCATCACACAAAGTACACTACAACAAAATGTGACCTCTGCATTTAACCCATCACACGTCCACACGTGGAGCAGCGAGCAGCTATCAACAGAGCCAGGGGGGCAGTGTAGTGGGACGGTACCTTACTCAAGGGAACCTCAGTGGTGCCCGGGCCGGGACTTGAACCTGCGACCTTCAGTTCACAAGGGCAATGTCCTAACCACAAGGCTTCCACTGCTCTATAAGGCAGAAGCATGAATACAATACCCCACTACCAGAGATGCAGTCAAGGTTTCCACATTTAAGTTGGCATGAGATCACCCCTGCCAGGTCAAGTTACACTCTTCAGTTATGTGGGTTTTTATTAAAGCTCTGAGATCGTCATTACATGAGTTTTAGAGATTATACCATTACTAGGGGGCAAAATAGGAGAAAAGCGGTTCTACCCAGTTCTGAAAAGATCCTGGGTACCCTGTGGGGCAGGGTGTCAAACTCATGTTCACCCCGGGCCACATCAGCATCATGGTTGCTCTCAAAGAGTCGAGTGTGACTGTAAGACTGTATAAACAATGTCTATTCAATTGTACAAACAATATACATGCGTTTACATGGGCAGCGGTGGCCTAGTGGTTAAGGAACTTGCCCATGTGATCAGAGGGTCACAGCCCAGATACCACTCAGGTACCCTTGAGCAAGGTACCATCCCGCTACACTGCTCCCCAGCCAAACTGAGGTTTCTCTTGGTGGCTAAATTTGACATACTTGGCTCAATGTTTGGTGTCAAACTGCCGTAAAATGCATTCCTTCATCACCAACGCTGCCCCGGCACATAGAAGACAAAACATTTTTTCTCTTGGAAGCACAAATGTGCATTCGGTCCCACAACTTTCATTAAACCGTGTTCCCTTTGCATCAGATTTTCTCTCCATAGATAAATCTGTAGATTTTTTCCACTCCCATCACAAAAGGTCACAAAATCCACTTGCATTGTGGGAGATGTAGTTTATGGTCACTGCATGTTGGAAAGTAGCATGGACTCTTTTTAAACAAAATCAGATGCCTTTTAGGATCTCGCCGGCCACATACAATGATGAGGCCTGCTGGGTTCAGCCTACAGGCTGTGAGTTTGACATGTGCTGTAGAGCACTTAACATGGTACAATAGATAGGCAGGCAGATAGGCAGATAGGCAGCCAGGCAGATAGGCAGCCAGGCAGATAGGCAGCCAGGCAGACAGTGAAGTGAAAGTGACTATTTGTCATTGTGAACACACTCAAGCACCACAAGGAAATGTGACCTCTGCAATTAACCCATCACACATGCACATGTGGAGCAATGGGCAGCTATCAACAGCACCCGGGAGCAGTAAAGCAGGATGGCACCTTAGTCAAGGGAAGCTCAGTGGTGCCTGTGCTGGGATTTGAACCTGCAACCTTCAGTTCATAAGAGCAACATCCTAAACACTAGGCCACAACTGTCCACAGCTAGGCAGGCAGGCATATAAACAGACATATAGGTAGGCATATAGGCAGGTAGGCAGTCAGAAAGATAGGGAGATAGATAGAGCTGCTACTAAAAAGAGCTGCTCAACAGGCAAACGGTCTCACTCTCAAATCCAAATATATTCCTCTGTCCCTGTGACTATTTGTTAAGACCACTGATCTAAGGAGCAAATCCTCCACTAAAGACTGAGGAGAGTCAGTCAGTGCTAATAATACTGATTGGTGGTGGTGGTGGGGGGATGGGGGGGATATAGGGGCACTTACGTTTTATTCTGGGAAGGTTAAAAATGACCTCTGTGCTCCTGACAAACGCAAGTGCAGAAGTACCGCAACTGAGGCAGCATTTAATTCTCACTCGCCCTCGCTTTCCCCGAGGCCCCATCCATACGGATCTGTAGCCATGTCCACTAGCCTCCGGCAGCAGGCCGAGGTCAGCAGGTTGTACAGCACGAGAGCAGGAGCTCACTGATGAGATAATGGGGTTTAGTTTTTCCTCCTTTAACTCCCCCGAGCGAGGCCAGGAGGAGGCCAGAGCTGTGCCAAAAGGTCAAGCTCACTAACATTCCCCGACCGTCAGCGGCCTGATGCGATAGAAGTCGTAAACATCACTCGATTAGCCTCGGCTCCTGCGCCCGCGCGCTCCGGCCCGCAGCTGCAGCGCCCGTACTCCGCGCTGGTCCCCGCACAAAGGGTCCCGAAATAAAACAGAGGCACATCAATCACAGCGGAGCCCTCGGTATGTAACACTAACCCCGCCATTCTGTGCCATGCTCGGGATGCCACGGCAGCAGCGGGTTTGCACCAGAACAAATGTTTCTCCAGAAAGGTCAAAGTGCTCAGCGCGGCTCTTAGCTTCCGCTTGTTAAAACGCTAAACCCGAGCAGGGACTGCTGACTGCTGCGGTGGGGAATTTCCCCCCCCAGCCTTCTCGCCCCAGGACGAATCAAATGACCAAGGCGGAAGCTCTGCTCGCCATCTCCACTGCACGGCTTTCAAAATCAAAAACACGGTTTAAAGAAAACGTCCCATCAAATTACAGGAGAACACAGCTGAGGAGATCGACATCAACCTCTTGTTTGAGGTTTAAAGGTGACCAGGCCTTCTGTGTGGCCGCCCCAGGACTCTGGAACAGTCCTCCCTCAACTGTAAAGTCAAATTTTAACACCCTATTAACTTCTCCAGGGTTTTGATTCATCTGTTCTGCTCAGTCTTGTTTTGCTCTGCACTGCTGTCAGCCGGTCGTGCCCATCTCCTTGTATTGCTTTCTTGACATTTTAGTTTTATTCTTTAACAAAGACATTTATTTTATATGATTTATAATTATTATATATACATTTATATTTTTTTATAATCACCTTTATTGTCTAAAAATGTTGTTGATTTTATTTGTGCAGCACTTTTAACATTTTTTGTCTTTTAACTGTGCTTTAGAAATAAATATGACTTGACTGAGTTTCGGAAGGAAGGGCAAATATTTTTTCCAAACCAGTTACTCAGGCAAGCGGGCGACCAGAAGAGTGAAAGTTGAAGCTGGGGAGGTTTTCTGGCAATGACTACAGAAGACACCAATTTGCAAAGCAGTGTATTGACGACACCCGTCAGTATCACCAGCTACTGCTGCCCCCCATGTGTCAGTGCAATCATAGCACAAACACAGCGATGTGGTGATCACAAAGTGTCACTGTTTGGCATGTGTCTCTTAAATGATTACTAATACAGTTTTTTAGAGGTTTCTAAATAAAAATAACAATTATTAATGGCGTCCAAGTGTCATATTTCAGCTGCTTGTGTCTGAATCCTGTAAAAACATGTCTATTCATTTTATGACCACAGCCCACAAAAGTTTTGTAATTATAGCAGCAAAACAGGAGAAATTCCATCTTTTCTGGGCAATCCCAGAAAGTTCTAAAAGTAGAATATTCTGGAAGTTCTACTTAGCATTTAAAGTGAATGGACGATGCTCTTAAGAACAGATACATTTCAACATGTCATTGTCCTGAGCACAAGTTTTTGTGGAACAGTAGCGATTTACTTCTGATTTTAGGCAGAATTGAGAACACACTTTGTACCAGGAACAACAATACAGTACAGTTCTGTTGTGTAGTGATATTATGTATATAGCACCTTTTGTACATAAATGCAGCCCAAAGTGCTTCATCTCCCTTGACGTCACTGTGCGCGTGTTTAACATGATCAGGGTGATTTTCTGCAGTGACACACGCAGACACTACACTGTCGCTGGGAACTTTGCTATTAACACTGTTTACAGCTCAAACACACACGCGCAGTGACTGTCCCTCCGTTATGAAGGACACAGGCGTCAGACTGAGCTTCAACACACACTGTGTCGCACCTGAGGGCCACCGTCAACGTCCATGCGGTTTGGGACGCGACCCAGTCGGAACAGTGGTTGGTGGGAACTCATGCTTCCACAAGAAGCCACCTCGCGCCACCTGCTGCATTGACAGCGTTTGACAGCGTGTTCTGCCTTCATGTGCGGACAGAGATGGACGGGTTTTTACTCTAAAAACGAAAAATGGAAAATCGCCGTTTCCAAAAACACCCGGCTAGGTGTGGACTGGGTCTAAGACGGACATTATTCTCTCTGGCGTGCTCGGTATAACCCCTCAGCTCTGATGGCCAAGCATTTATCTACCGCCTCACATGTCTGGATTCAGAGATGTACAGGAAACCGAGCTCCGTCCCTTCATCCACGGCGGCTACCACTGCAAGTCAGAGTGCAGGGAACCCGAGACGGCCGTGGGGGAATCCACACAAGGGCCAAATCAAGCACCTTCATCACCATCCTGGCAAATATGATACCCGCAGCGCTCCGAGTTGGCGGTATTCAGGTATCTGGTGCTTATAAATAAAGCCAATAAATCTTCATATAAATGGAAACCCGATGATTCAAACTGCGACAGAAACTGGGCCAAATGTAGGACAGAGAGGGATGCGCCCGAGGCCTGGGCATCTCTTACCATGATCGCTTCCATTCAAAAAGAAGGGAAAGGAGGGGAGGAGGGGAGATATCAGAGCAGCTGACAGCAGTGAGCGTGCATCATAATGGGAGTAATTAGAGTAATTTGTGCCATGGAGCCAGACTGGTCTCCCTTATGCTGAGAGCTCTGTATTAGCATGGACGGAGTGGCTCAACACTTGGCCACTCAACAGCAGCCTCTATTATGTGCAGTGCAGGTCCTGTGCTGCCGGTGCACGGAGCAGCGGGATTATAACTATGACCGCCATGTGCAGGGGACGGACAGAAAGACAAGAGGGCGAAGACGCCTGTAAACACCAGGCATAAAGGGTAAAGCAGGAACCTGCGAGTGGAACTCAACTCCAGCGCACAGGGATAATTAATGGCTCCCGCCCTGCAGGATAATACCGTGCACCACCAAGCCTCATTGTTGTCGCAGAAGAGAGGTCAATTAAATGAACATGAATGCATAGCAGGTTCTGTTACAGGCAGCCCCGTGGGCTTTCCGAGCCGAGTCAGGGAGCTGGAAATTACAGCGAAGAGCGACCGGCAGCATAAAGAAAGCAACAGCGTCAAGCAGTTGGTTAACGCTTAATTCACAAAAGGAGGAAAAGTGTATTTGGCTCATGATTGACGACGTGAAACCACAGTCAATGACCTATAAGCAGGTTTTTTTACCAAAAAAAAAAGAGGAAAAAAAAAAGTCTACAAATGCAAAAGCTGAGTTTACACTGCCCTCTTCTGGCCAAACGCAGGAAGTGGACATGAATTTTCAGATTTTAAACCCTGAGAGTCAGAGCATGGTACGGTTTAGCATACGTCTGTCAGCACGTGAGCTGCCACGGGCTCAGTTTTACGTACCTCTCTGCCTTTGTGAGTGACCAGTGCAGCCAGTGGTTTGGCATAGAAGCGGCTGAAGGAGAAGCCCAGGCATCCGTACATGCTATTAGCGGTCAGTTTCAGGGCCTTCTGTCGAATGTCGTACTGCAGGGAAAGGGGAAATAATGTAGGAAACGAGGCCTACACATACATATATACATACAGTGGTGCTTGAAAGTTTGTGAACCCTGTAGAATTTTCTAGATTCCTAAAAGGAGATGAAGAAAACGTGGCTCCTCAAATGACACAAAAATTATTATATATGGTCAATGTATCTGCGTGTGGCAAAAGTAAGTGAATCTTTGCTTTTGGTGTGGGGTACGATTCCCTTGTGCAGTAATACTGCAACTAAACATGTGCGGTAACAGTCGATCAGGTTGATCAGTCCTTCACATGAACCGCTCGTGTTCTGTCTTTCCACAACATTTCAGTTGGATTAAGGTCAGAACTTTGACTCGGCCCTTCCAGAACATTCACCATACATTATATACAGTTGGGTGCGTTCTCATTTGTTTTACCTGCAGATACAGGTCAGAATTCAGATCAGGCTGCTTCATGAGCTGTTTGACCTGTCGCCTGCGCTCCACTAGCTTGCGGATTTCTTTGGGAAGCACGCCCATCTCCAAATCTGGATCCGGAAGCTCTGGAATTTCGTCGTCGACGTCATCTTCCTGTTTGAACGGATACGGTCATGTCCATCTTGCTGTAAAACTGAGAAAATGTGACATTCTCCCCTTACTAACCACACTCACTCACACACCTCAGTCTTTTTGCGAGAGCGAGTCGCCTCTCTCTGAACTGTAGTGAAGCAGATGTTGAACTCCTGGATGATGGAGGGATACAGGCTGTTGAAGTCCAACAGCAGAATGAATTTATCGTAAAAACCTAGAGGGAAAAGAGCAAAATATTTTTAAATATGTAGACGTGCGTGAAAAAAACCTACAAAATCAGTCAATGCCAATTTAACACTTACCCACTTTGGGATCCAACACCAGACCCCCAGCATAGGCTGCCTTCTTCCTCACTTTGCCTGACTTGCTTTTAGCCACATCCCCGTCCTCATCCTCGGCAGAGTGAAGTTAAATACAAGGAGAGTAATTACGCTGATTTACAGGATCTTCCTTCCCTTTAGAATTTCTTGTTTGGCAGATTTTGTAAGGGTTTTTGAGAAAACAGCATTTTGCTACACAACGGCAATATCTGCCCTTCCATGGCTGTCGGACATATGGTCTGAAATCTGTGATCTGAAGGTGGTTGCAATTTGACTCGGTCTGCAGCTCGGATACACCAATTATTAAATATTAAATAAAGTTTTACTTTACGTAAGTAAGAGCCTTTATCTTCTTATCTTTATCTTTCGCGGTTTTAAATTTTTCTTGTATTATTTTCACTTTTTTTACTATTTTATTCAACTTTTATTATTTTATTAATATTATTTTTGTTGCCATGGAATTTCTGAAGAGGCGTTGAGTCCAAGAATTTAGATGCTGCTTATGATGTTCCACTGTTGCCTGTATATGACAATAAAACGGCCCACAGACCAGACCAGAGAGGTGATGCATGGTCTTCTGCAGGGTGTTGCAGGGGTCACATGGGTTTCCTTACAAGTGCATACAATTCAATGAACTGCAACATCACTGAAGATAAATTTTCTTCGGTGACAAACGCGGTGAAAGGTCCGTCTACGCTGGGAGACGCTGTTGGACACTGACACAAAGCATTAGACAGTGACTACAGACTACAGAATGTAGTGTTTTCAGCTTGCTCTCATGTTGCGTTTGCTGCAGTATCCTAGCACAGGCCTACGCAACTAGAGACGTTACACTGTCAAATGCGCAATTGCTGTTTTCTCAAAAACCCTGTGTGATACAGAAATACATGCTGCGTAAAAATCGTAGTGTTCAGCGTAAAAAAAACAAAAATTGTAGAGGAAAAGAGAGAGGGAGAGAGAGAAAGAGAGTGTGTGAGAAAGAGAGAGACAGAGAGAGAAAGAGAGAGAGAGAAAGAGAGAGAGAGAAAGAGAGAGAGAAAGAGAGAGAGAGAGTGAGAGAGAGAGTGAGAGAGAAAGAGAGAGAGAGAGAGAAAGAGAGAGAGAAAGAGAGAAAGAGAGAGAGAAAGAGAGAGAGTGAGAGAGAAAGAGAGAGAGAGAGAGAGAGAAAGAGAACCTACAGGGTCTTGCTGAGGTTTCTTGAAGAAGTGCTTGTCTGGAACTATGTAGTTCTTCTCATGGAAGGCATGGAGCAGGAGGTACTCGTTCCTCTCTGCGCGGCCGCCCATCAGCGTGCGCGACTGCAAAGGAAGGCAGAAAGATGTGGCAGGATAAATTTAGCAGTACCACAATGAGCTAAAATAGTTTAGTGGAGAGGAGTCCAGAGCCAACAGGAGGCAACTGAAGGCCTGAAAGTAAAAATCTTACCATGACATTTCCAGCAATGTTGGTGATCTGCAGCGCCAGCGGAAGCACGTTGAGCTCGCACATGATCTGCAGGATGAGCTTGGCATCCATCCATGTAAGCTCCAACAGGTAGAGCAAGTGAGGAGAGTCACTGAGAGTCAAGAAAAGAGGAGATTCTGATTCTGATGGCTGATGTACATCTGGTGTGTTTTGGACATCGGAGACAATGCCCATTTCTGAAAGGCCTAGTCCACAGAGCCGTTCATAATCCTGGACAAAGAACTGTGCTCCGAGCTCCTCTGTGTTTTTAAACGATGCTTGACTGACTTCAGTAAAACGCTACATTCATGTTTGTTACCCTCCAACCTGCAGTCCAGACTGTAATTCTGTGTGTTAACCTGTGGGGGGCAGTAATCAGACAGTCCAGACTATAATTCTGTGTGTTTACCTGTGGGGGCAGTAATCAGACAGTC
>JBBPDA010000001.1:12173274-12201654 GCA_037974385.1 Arnoldichthys spilopterus
ACAAAACATGACATATTTTGTGTTCATATTGTCTGCAATGAAATACAAGTCAAAGTAAATTTAGAAATTACTACTTTTTTTTTTATTTGTGTTTTTCATAATGTCCCAACTTTTGTCCTAACCAACCGTGTGCTACCTATCCATCCATGTGGTACTTAAAGATCCACTTGCTATCTATGCATTCAAGTACTACCTAACCACCCATCTCCCCACAAGACCGCAATCACCATGAGGGTTCACTCCTGATTTCTACTTTGCCCCTAGCATGTTACTTGCTTACCTGGTTACTGGGACAAGGGGCAAGCAGGGACAGCAGCAGCAGCAGGGCCCAGTGCTGATCTTGAAGGTTTTCTTTGCTGATCGCTTGAGAAACGCTTCATCTCCACCACACTCCTCAATCATCAGAATGAGGAATTTAAACACTACAATTGCAAAGTACCTGCAAAGTGGATCAGCAAAATGTTCAACACCTGCAACACTGCTGTTCTAGGACATGTTCAAACAGATACGCCTGGACTATTATACCACTGTTCACTGGAATAGTGGTGGTTTTCCTGCTTTTTCAGAAATATCAAGAAGATCTTTGTGTGAATTAAAAAAATGAAAGTTTGGGTAAAGGAATGGGTGTGAGTGTCGGGTCACTGCTGATTATAGCACTAATCACTTTATTTACTGATAAAAACAGACATCACTAAATAACAAACCACATACAGCCTTTCAAAGATTCCCAAATACGCTCCTGTTTCAGTTTGGAATCACTCATATTACAAAAATCTTATGCATTTATCTGCAACCAAATCTTATTTTATTAAAAACATTAATACCAAACATTTAGTTGTGATACAAACCTTTATAATTAATTCTAAAATAATTAATTAAGTATAAGAAATAAAAGCATCACTGGGAGGTTGGAAGTTAGGTCTCAAGGATGCCATAGCCATCTGTAAGTCCAACAGAGCACTCTGGCCTCTCTCTCTCTCATTGCTGATTCATTGTAAAGGAACATTTAAGTTTACTTGGGTGTTTTTCTGTTCTGTACAGGAACATGAAGATGCCACAGGAAGTGTTTATGTCCGACGGTTCATTTTTTTACTAATTTTTTTTCCATTGCTTTTATAAGACCTTGACATTTAACTCACGTGGCTGAGGTCATGTCTGTAAACATAGTGGCTCTGGGTATCCACATGCCCAAACAGGACATTGTACCAATTACCTGGAAAAGACAAATAGCATTTTTCTCAGTATTTACACAGATCATTAGTCACTCCCTCCTATCACAGCAGCTCTTCGTGTTACATCAAAGGAAGCCTCACCGGTGCCGCTCCATTAACCCAGATGATGGCGCTCTTCTTGTTTGATGGCACTTTCCTGTAGATGTAGATGCATTCCTCAATGTAAACCAACACAGAAACTGTGGCCATGAAAGTCAGGACGGAGTACAGGATGATCCCGAAAATGTCCAGCTCTGAATCACAGAAACACAGTAACAATCACCATCTATGCCGGAAAAAGCAGCGCTCTGAACTTTTTTGATTCTACTGAGAACATTCGATTCTCATGAAAATTTAAAGAAAAACACAACTGCTGCCAAAAAGTGAGGGAAATGGGAAAAAATCAACTGCTGGTGTGCTACTTTGAATTCAGGCATTTTACCACAAAAGACTGGCTGGGACACTGCTGGGAACACAGCAGTGACAAAGCACTGTTTAAGTCATGTGCACTGATTGTACAGAGGAAGCAAATAAGACAAGGAAACAACGGGAAATGCTGGTTCTTCTCTAGACAGTCCAGAGAAGTGTAATGCATTCAATAATCGCTAATACAGAAGACCTGCCAGTGTTCAGGCCTCTCTGGGAGCACTCTGCACAACTTAGAAATTCCAAGGAAGACATCTGTGTTCAATTCAGGCTTTAATTAAAGCCAGTTTTACCCGCAACACAGTTACCCAGTAAACAGTGATGTTGCTCACTAGATAAACCAGGGTTGCCAGTTACAGTAAATCTTAAATGGGTCTTTTATTGAGAGCGTATTTACAGAGCAGACTGTTATCTACAGTTTTTAACTACAAGGAAGCATTTGTGCCCATCCCTGTACAGATAAGAGTGGCATGTTCATTTTTAGTGGCACAGATTTTTAAAAATGCCAGAACGTTATTTTCATTTTAAAAATTCTGTGCATCTTAACTATGAAGACATGTTGACACACATTCACCAAAGAGCTTATACCATCTATAGATTTTGCCAGAATAACAGATAACAATAACAATAAATGTTTTTTCAAATTGTAATTATAATTTAATTTCAATGAATAACAATTCTGCCAGAATAACTGATTAAGGTAAAAAACAATAACAATTTTATTTAAAAAAAATTTTAAATTCATTTTTAATAATAAACATTTTGCCAGAATAACTGATTAAGCACAATAACACAATGTGTCATCTGATTTTGTCATTTTTTCCGTACAACACTACTTCTAACTCCACCATGGATGGGCTAAACTCACAATACTGAACAGGCATATATACAGACAAGTGAAAAGTGAAGTGAAAGTGACAATTTGTCATTGTGAACACACTCAAGCACCACAACGAAATGTGACCTCTGCATTTAACCCATCATGTGTACATATGGAGCAGCGGGCAGCTACCAACAGCACCTGGGGAGCAGTGTAGCGGGACGTTGTTTTACTCAAGGGAACCTCAGTGGTGCCCAGGCTAGGACTAGAACCTGCGAACTTCAGATCCCAAGGGTAATGTTCCAACATTAACAGGCCACCACAGCCCACTGACAAGTATTGGTTTTTGTGACATCACAAAAACGTCAAATTAAAATGAGATGTTTCGGCAGCTAAATTCACATGCACTGACTATTCGGTTTTATAACTGAGTTAATTTAGTAAAAATAACAATGTTAATTTTACCAATGTTTGCGCACCACTTCAGTCTCTAAAACTAAGAAAATGTGGGGGTTTTTTACAATGCAGGCCCTTTAAAAACCCAACAAATCATCAAAATATTACTCGTACAAGCACAAGTGACGGTCCTAGTATTAGCATCATTATTACAGGTTCCCCCAGTCTGCGATGTCAATAATCCACCAGGTGATCAAACGCATCAAATCTGATGCAGGAAAATGACTTGTGGGTAAACGAATGACCAAGCACAACTTACACCATGGTGTAAATTTCGCCATTTAGCCAGATCACTTCAGACTAAGCTCAAGTCTGTCTAATAGGAAGCAGAGCGACCAGCAATATGGAAATTTTGGAATTCTGGAAAGGTTATCTAACCTAGAAATGTTGCATTGTGAAAACCTCACTTTTATAGAGCAGGGCTGCATAAGAGGGTGGTCCACAGGCCAAAGCAGGCTCATGAAGACATCTGAATTAAACATACATTACATTTAATGTATAATGTTTATTTCTTATGTATAGTATGAAAAATGTAAAGCTAAAAAAATATTAAAAATAAAACTAAAACCTAAAAGACGAAGCTGAATTGAAAGAAAATGAAATAATCTGATTGATCTGAAGATGGACCAAAGTGATCAGTTTGAATGATCACGGGAAAAAAACTGTAAAAATAAAAACATAATTCGAATTTAAATGTAAAAAATCTATTCTAAAAAATAATAATGATAAAAAAGTAATAAAAAAGTGTTTCATCTGAAGTGCCTTTGATAGAAAAAGAAGAAGCATTGAAGTGTGCAGGAATTAGTGGCTCTGTTCTCAGAGGACAGCAAGAAAACCCCTGAAGATCAGCGCTGGAGACCATGAAGTCGGAGACAAACGCACTTTTTGTCTTGCCCTGAGTTTGGAGGCTGGGATAAAAAGAAGGCTTTGACTCTGCTGCTGCTGTGACTGTGGTGTGAGCAGTGTGTGGTGTGTAAACTGGTCGGGGAAGCTCGGAGCCCTGCAGGAGCAAGAGAACTGATAAAGACCTGGTGATGCTGGAGCCTCTGAAAGACCCTGTTTGACTGAGACCACGCTGGACAGACAGACAGACAGACTGCAGAACGATGATTCTTAGAGTCAGCTGTGTGTGAAGGTGTTAGAAAACGAAGGAAAAAAAAACTTTCCTGGCGCTTCGTCAGGTGGAACTCACGTAAAATGATGTCGATGGCCAGGGGAGGCTGTTGCCTGCAGCTCGGGTCGATGCTCCTGTTGGTCGCGTCCATCTTCAGCCGTCCGTAAAGTCAGACACCCACCGAGCGGGCCACCTTCCACCAGCAGCACACAGCGTGTGAAAACAAACGCATGGAGAGAAGAAAGTTTTCTTTGACCCCAGATCCCCCACCCAGAAGTACCGAGCTGGATGCCTTTGGTTTCGCTCCAGGCGCCGCCCCCTCTACTCAAACGCAGGTGGTTCCGTCCACACGGCTCACAGCTAAGCGCCTCAACAGAACCGTCGCTTGTTCGCGCTCAACCCAACTCCATCAGCGCGGGCAGACCGCTGTGAGGCGCTGTGTTCCCCCCTCGCCTCCCCTTCCCTCACATTGCCCTGTACAGCCTGGGGCCTCTTATTCAGGCTCATCACATGGCCATCAGCCTCCAGAGAGAGCCAACAATGCAGCTAAGCCGTCATGTGGGCAAACTTGGGGAAATGTGTGGGGTGTTTTTTTTGCACTCTCATTTTCTTTCTCTTCTGTTGCACAACACTACGCGTCTGCTGCCATTTTCATACCAAAGAATGCAAATGCAAGACCCGATCTGTGCCTATGGCTCGGTTGCTAATTTGTGTAACAGACTAACACTGTAACCCAAAATGCATCAATCAGCCATAACATTAGTCCCTCCTGCTGCTGAAACAGCTCTGACTGTGCTGCACTGTGTTTTGACCCCTTTCTATCAGAGTCAGCACCACTTTTACACCACAGTACCTCTTCTGTGACCAGACGGCCTAGCCTTTACTCCCCCACATGCATCAGTGAGCCTCGGGTGCCCATGATCCTGCCGTCTATCCTTGGATCACTTTCGGAAGGTGTGAACTACTGCAATGCTCCACAAGACCTTGCCGTTGCTCTGGCCATCACAAGGAGACTCTATTCAAAGTGGCTCAGGTCCTTATGCTCCTGCTTCCAACACATTGACTTCAAGAACTGACTGTTCACAGGTGAAGTGAGTAACATTGACTCTCTGGTTATTTCATTACAGTGGCACATGTCCACCCCTTGCCATGTGCCACTGTCATGAAATAACCAGAGAGTCAATGTTACTCACTTCACCGGTCAGTGGTGTTAATGTTATGGCTTATCCATGTATGTTTGGGGGAGGGGAGGGGGCAACTCAAAATATCATCCCTTAAAGGATGCTGCTTGTGTACGGCACCATGAGTGTATATGCCCAGAAATGTTTGTCTGTGCTCCATACAACTGTTACACAAGCTTTACTCACATAACCACCAAACACAAAACAAAGACCCTCTGTATAAAAGCCTGATGGTCTCTGGGTGTGTTGTGTAGTACCTTTAGTAGACATTAGTTCCCTTTTTCATGTGGCGTTTGCAAGGTCTTCCTGTGTTGCCGTGAGTTTACACCGTCCAAAGGATTGACTGCATACTCTAAATTGCCCAGTGTGTGTGTGTGTGTATGTGTGTATGTGAATGCTCCTCTGTCTGGGTCAGTGATGGGTTGGCCTCCTGTCTTGGGTGGGCCCATAGTCAACAGGGATCATCTCCAGCAATCCCAAATGGGGCAGGGTCGGAGAATGAACGAATGATACCAGGGCAAAAATAAAAATGGCAGAAGGGAGATTCATTTCATTCATTCACCACAAATAGTGACCCCTGCATTTAACTCATCACACATGCACACAAGGAGCAGTGGGCAGCTATCAACAGGGCCCGGGGAGCAGCGCAGCGGGACGACACTTTACTGAAGCGAACCTCAATGGTGCCCGGGCCGGGACTTGAACCTGCAACCTTCAGTTCACAAGGGCAATGCCCTAACCTCTGGGCCTCTACTGCCCACCAAATAAAGGCTTTGGAGAATGCGGCCTTCGATCCAGATACCTCTTGCATGCTAAGCAAGTGCTCTAGTTCCCCGCTATTGACTTTAATGAGTGATTATTTGTCATTGTGAACACAGCACAGCACAGCACAACACGCAGTGCACCACCCTGCATTTAGCCCATCTGTGTAGGAGCAATGGAGATGTGGGTAGCACCCAGGGTTCCTCAGTGGTGCTTGTACAGGTCCGGGATTTGAACCAGCGACCTTCAGATTACAGGGGCGACTCCCTAAATGCTAAACCACCACTGCCCCTTGACTTGTAATGTTTATCAGCGATGTTCACCTCCCAGCTCCACTTCTAAACTAGATATTACTGTTTGCTGAAGTGTTCCTACAGTGTTTTTATAGGGTCACTGAATGGCCACCTGGAGGACATCACTTATTAAAGGAAATTCCACTGATTTTTGACATTTCCGCCATCTTAGAACTGTCAGAAAGCAACGTCTCAGGCATGAGGCATCTTCATAACTGTTTCAGGCAATAACTGTGGATAAGGCCCGATTCACAAAAATGTCACAAAAATTTGTTTTTCTTAAATTTTTTAAACAAATATTTATTCTTTCAAAGAAAAATGCTGAATGTTATTCTTTTCTCCTTAACCTTTTCTCTTAAGGAAAATCCTGAGTGGCTTTATTCAAGAAAGCCCCACACTTGTCCACACTAAAAGATTTTTTTTTCCCCTCAGTCATCGCTTCTTATTTGCCAAACTTTTCTTCAATATTTTGGCGCTTTCCCTTCATTTTGCTGGATTAAAGTGAACAACATTAACGACTTCTAAAGATCGTGGGCATCGTTGTTGCTAAGCTGTTAAATGCAATGTGATGGCACTGACAACAAATAACCATCAGCCCACACGAGAAAATAATGACATCCTTAAGATCCTCACAACCTCCGTGGATAGTTCTGAGAGTGTGGGTTTTGCTGCAATGGAGTGTCTCACTTCCAGTCATACTTGACGTTCATGATACCAAATCAAGTGGAATTTCCCCTGTAAAAATGTTTGTGTGCCCGTATGCGGTGAGGAGTGGTGTCAGTAAGCGCAAGCTGGGATGAATTCAGCTCCAGTCATGCATCTTCTGTTTGGTGGAGGGCTCCAAAGGGACTCGGACTGGGCTTGTTTTATGTTCTTGCGTCACTGGAACAAAGAAAGTTTCCTGTTTTTGCTGATTTACTAGAGTCACTCATCCTTCAGAACAAGGGATTTCGACCAAGCCCTGATCTCAGTCCCATCATGCCCATGCCTGAATCAGTGGCCTCAAGCTAGTGTCTAAGCTGTGATTGCCTCAGCTGTGATATCATGTTTCCTAAAGAACTCTGTGTTTTGTTTGTTTTCCCACTCTGGGAAATAATGGAAGTGAGCAATAAAACAGTGTTGGGGTTCATTTCCTGTTCAAAAACCTTAAAACATCCAACCGCAAGCTTAAAAACAGAGAATCTGCTACCAATTCTCCAATAGGACAGTTTGAGCTGATGTGTAAGGGGAGTTCAATGACCTGCCTGTAAGTGAACTGGACAAAGTTCAGGGAAATCTTTTTTTCACACATCGGAGATACACTGTACCAGCTAATGCAAGGTCTCTTCTGAAATCAAAGGTGTTAAGAGGAATTTGTGCCCCTTTGCTCCTCTTCTGAGAAGGCTCTACTCGATGTAGGAGTTTGGTGTTTGTGTTCAGCCATAAGAGCATTACTCATATCAGCTTCTGACATAGATGATCAGTTATGGAACAAAAAAAAAAACAAAAAAAAAATTTTCCAACTCATCCAGAAGGGATCACTCACTGTTTCACTGCTCCACAGCCTGATACTGGGGATTCTATTCCATAACGCATAGCGACCTTGCTTAACAAACAGGCTGAAATGGCAGTTCGTCATTATGCTGCCCCCTGGTGGAACCAGCTTCCCATAGAGATCAGATCTGGCCCTGAACCGTTCCCAGCTTTAAAAAGATGTTAAAACCTGCTTTATTTTTTACTGCCTCTAATTAAGCAGAGACTCTGACTTTGTACTTTTTTGTATTTATTGTCAATTCATTTAAAATCTCTCTTATTTCTCATTTTACTTTCATTAGGCACTTACTGTCTTAAGAGTAAAATTAAAATAAATTACAAATTTTTACTTTTATTCTGCATTTATTGTCTTAATTTAAAATCTTAATTTTCTGATTTTACTTTTATCCTGCACTTTTTTATTGTTATTTTAAATCACATTTTTTTTGTCCTGTTATCTGATTTTATTCCTAATCTTATTGCTTCATTTACTCTTTACGCTCATTTGATAAAGTGCATTCAGTGAAAATGTGCTATATCAATACACTTGCCTTGGGTTCACCTGTGGGTGCTCTGGAGCCCACCACGTGTGCTACTGAACTGTAACGACAACGGCTGCGTAAGGAGTAGCTTTTGGTAAAATTGATCTCTGGATATAAAAAGGAAAGTCGTTTATTTTACAAAAGCACATTTATTTCTCATTTTCATCACATAATAAGCGAGTACTTCTTTCACGAAATATTCACAAACGATCAAAATTAACCATACAAGAAAAATAGATGTGAGGTCACCATGTTTACATCTTTGTGAACTCTTCGTATACACCTTCAAATGCGACACTGACAAATCCATCCCCAGCTTAAACAGCGAGACGAGAACAAACAGAAGCTACAATACATGCGGTAAAACCTCACGCTGATCCCCCTCCCATATTTAAAAACAAGAGGCTGTAAAATAATAATCGGTATGGCTTGTAAAAGACTGTAAAAGGTAAATTCTTGAAGAAAACGTAAAAAAATAAAACTGTTATTAGTTCGGATACTGGAGTAAAATGTGATAAAGCACAAATCTGCAGAACAAGATGATCTGTTGAGGCCGTATGCATCACAGGCGTCTTAACCAAATTCCATTTGTAGCAAACAACTCCTCAGACGTGATTTCAGTGCGTGTACACCGTGAAAACCCACAGCAGTGGCAATGACGTGATTTACAGGAAGCTTAAGCGATAAATGCAGTAAGAGTCATGGATTAACCAGCTCGACGTCGTTTCTGTCACATTCCACCTGTTCTACCATCACGTCGTCGAATACGATTCTCTCAGCTTCAAGTTTACGTTGTTCGACATCCTCAGCACATGTGCCGGTGAAAACCTTGAAACCGTGTGAGCATCAGTTGCCCCCGTTTGAACTGCCACTGCAACGATACTGCGGTTCAGGCCAAAAGTTGCCAGCAAGAAAAAAAAATCATATGCTGATATGGACAAATTAAGCCTTACATTTCATCACGTGCAGCAACACACACCACATCAGGCAGCACCGACCACTGTTCAACAGCACACAAGCACGCGCGCGCACCAATACCAGTAAACAGATCTTAAAAAAGTTAATTATATAAAAAAATAAATAAATAAAAATTAAAAAAAAACACACCACACACAGCTACGCTTTGGAATACACCAGAATAACCATTAATCAGCACTTATATTTAAAACCCCTGATCAGATGGTGAGAAAACAGGGGGTAGTGAAAAAGTAGACTATGTAAAAGAAGAGTCAAGACATGTATGGGGTCTGAAGTGTTTACAGTGCTGTGCAAAAGTCTTAGACCCCTGTGTTAATAGTGTAAAGCCGTTTCTCTCTGCAGCAAAAACATTATTACAAAATTAGTAGCAGTGAAAAGAATGAAGATCTGTGTGTAAACAGTAGTTGATGGTGTGTGAGCTGTTAGAAGACACAGGTTCGGTTCCAGATTTCTCCTCTATGCCTCCAGTTACTGCATGGATGACATGGGAACTGGGAATGATCAAGCCAACACACACACACACACACACACCCCCACGATTTTCTGTTTTACTATTATTAGTGTTGGAGGAAACAGAATCAAGCACTGCCCAGAGAAACAGCTTGAATCCGCATTTTCTCAGGAGACTAAGATTTTTGCACAGCACTGGACACCAAACGATGCTTTGGACGCCAAAAAATGTCACTGTCGAGTGACTGTGTTTGAAGTGAAGGAGAAAAACGGTTTAGGCCGATTTTTCTTTGCACCAACAGCTACTTATAGCGCCCCAGTGTGGACAAGCGATAGTCTGCTAAGCATGAGTGTGTGAGTTAGTGGGTGGGCAGGTTACAAGCCAGGTCCATGAGGTGCAGTGCATGAAAGCTGCACAATAGCGGCTGCACTGAAGGAAAAGAGTGCCTCCTACTGGCTAGCTCGGATACTGCAGAGAGAAATTCTGTTAAGAAACTGATGGAGAAGAACCTGAAATTAAGTGGTTCCTTGGTGGCACTGGCTACACTGCGAAAGCAGAGAGGTATCAAGTACTGACTGTAAACACTCCATAATAAGAGCTCAGCCCTTTTTTTGGCAATGCGGCCTTACGTGGCCAAGGTCACCTGCCGTTTTATGATCGTTGCTAACATGTAGAACAAAACTCCTCAGCAGAAATAATTACAGAAATATAAAAAAGTCTTCTCGTAGGACAAGCAGCGCAGTAGAAAAACTGGAATTCGTTGCACAAGGGATCGTTTAAAGCCCCAATCAGGAAATACTTTTCGAGTGATGCTGCATGTGAATGGTCCGATGTCACGGCATGGAATTTTTGGGGGTTTTACCTGGAAATCAGCTCCTGGATAAGCGAAGACTCGGAGAAAACAAATAAAATACATTCTTGATTCCACCGTAATAAAAAGAACAATGTCCACAGGATGCCCAGCAGTACAAAACATCCTGATTTGGGTTCTCGTTCTCTTTAGACGGGACAGCCTTTATCCACTGTCAAGTGTGAGTCATGTCTGTTAACAATGCATACAGTTCAAGCAGGTTAAAAAAAATGATTCAGAATGTGCAAATGTGCTGGGATGTGTTCCATTACCTTAAGCTAAACTAATCATGGTTCTCAGGCAAGTATCGATATTCTGTGCTACAGTCGAGAATCAGAAAAGCAAACATCCCTTTAGCTAAAACATTTCTATGCGTAGATTTAAAAAAAAAGAGGGACTGGACCAGAGATGTGAATGGCTCTTTAGACAGATCCCCTCTATGTAAACATCAACTCACTCCAAATCTCATACCACCTTAGCCTCATCGTGCTTAAAAAGTGCCACGGAGTCCCAGGGCAGAGTTTCAGCACTAAAAAAGGAGGGGAGGGGGGGGTAAAATAAATAAAAATGAACAATCGTAGTGCATTTCCTGGTAAACAACTAAAACAATTTTACAGTAGTTGCACCACCACTTGAGCAGGAAGAGAAATGGAAGTGTGGGGAAGTCCGTGCGGGATTGGACAGAAGGGGCTTCGCTGTGCAGGGCGTGATTTTCTCCGGGATTAGACAAGAACGTTCTGATCGAACGCATTTCATGTAGGATTCGCCCAAAAAACGTCAGGTACATGAGGACGTGCTGCAGAGGTGAGCGAGATAAGGAGTTGTTTAAGGCATCTCATTTGATGGCTGTGTTTCTCCTCCACAGTTTTTCAACCCTGGGAACGAAAGGCTGAAGAACACAGGGGAACCTGGCCCTCCTCAGCCTCCGTCAGCCCTGATCGAGGAGACAGCAGCAGGTCAGACGCTCGTCATCCGCTCTTAGGCCGAGACAACTCGGTGAAGGCAGCTTACCTGGCTACGACTCACTCTCCATGGAAATGGTGATGGTCTCGCTTCCATCTGTAACAGAAGTAGAAGCAGAATAATTGTAATGACACCGAGCGCCAGCGTATACGAGAAACCTGTATGAATGAAACTGGTGTTAATAGAACAATGCAGAACGTCAGCACGATTTCACCAGTACGTATAATAAATGTATATATAGGCACGAAGGTTATCTTTACTAGCTTTGACTGTTTCAAATCAATAAACAAATCAAAAACAGGCTAAAAAAACTGCCTGTAGCCCAACTTGGCTGGAAAGAAACTGAAATCTGAATTAGCTACAAAAACTCATGCTAGGTGGTCCTTATTATATCAAGCTTATTTATTTAGCACATGGTCACACACCGAGGTGATTTTATGTGCTATATAGAGTTTTAATGAGCATGAGAAGAATATTAAGCAATAAACTTAGGATTAAATCAGATTACAGGAAATAAGAGTAAGATTTTAAAATAACTCTGATAAAGAGCATGACAAAAACGTTTCTGGCTGCAACGCAACATTAAAAAAAGATTATTCCACAAATATCTCCATGTTTTAATAATTTGCAGAGCTAAAGAAAGAATCTGACTGATGTGTGTGGCCATGTGTTTAAATTGGGTATTTCATAAGGACTCACATGGCTCACTGTTGCAGCCAGGGGTGTGGTTAGTGCAGATGGGCACCACATGTGTGAGCTTGTCAGCACATCAGATTTCAGACCAGGAACCACCCGCACTGGCAGCAATTTTACAGGCGTTAACCCAGGAGCAGAACGTTGCTACATTAACTTACCAGACTTCAAGGTATATCCCTGATTGTCATTAGTGTGGAGGTGGTTGTCAAGCAGACGGTTCTGAGACTCACTCAGAGGACTAGACTGCTGAACGGATCCATCTTCAGCACTGTGGAGAAAGCACGGACATTTTCACAGAATGTATCACTTCATATGTTGCCAACATGCTCTAAAGGAAAACAGCACCTCACCTTCTGCTCAAGGTTTCAGGGTGTAGAACTACAGCCGGCTGCTCCGGATCAGTGGCCACCAGTCGCGTTGGAAATGTGAGGCCATCGCCCTGGCTGTGGCAAGGAAAGGAAGATCTGAGGAAACCTGCTTCTGCATCAGCTAACCACACGACAATGATACACACATGAAGACGTTTGCCCCTAGGCGTGAAAGCAAAGGGAAACTCTGTGCAAAAGTCTTAGCCCCCTGTGTTAATAATTAAAGCCGTTTCTCTGAGCAGTGACTTTGTCTCAGGAGCAAACACGCACATGAACAATAGAATCAATGTTAAACAGTGCAGCAGTTAAAAAAATGAAGATGTGTGTGTAAACCACTAGGCTTCCACTAGGGCAGGTCGTGGGTTCAAGTCCCGGCCCGGGCACTACTGAGGTACCCTTGAGCAAGGTACTGTCCTGCTACACTGCTTTTTCTCTGCAGCTTTGGATAAAAGCGTCAGCCAATTGAGTAAATGTAAACAGTAGTTGATGGTGTGCGAGCTGTTAGAAGACACCAGATTTCTCCTCCATGTCTCCAGTCACTGCATGGATGTGTGTAAATCTCTATCAGCTCCTGGTTTCATCTAATGAAAAACTAATTGAGCTGTGATTTGATGGGAACTACAGTAACACTGGGCTCCACTAGGAGAGAACTGGGAATGTTCAAACCAACACACAGACACACACACACACACACACACACATCACTGTTCACTGTTATTAGTGTTTATTCTAATATTAGTGTGTTTAGAGGAAACAATAAAGACTAAGGGGACTAAGACCTTTACACAGTTCTGTTCTATATATATATATATATATATATATATTAAAAAAAACACACACAGCTTCATCAACAGTTCTCTGGAACTGCACTTGACACCACTCTTCAACCAGATGTGTTTTGATGACTGCGGTGTGTTTTGATGACTACTCATCAAACGATTCCATGACCCCTCGTGTCCCATCATTGAGGGTGTTGTGATCACCCACATTAGGGTAGAAATGTTCTGTTATAGAGTGTGATAAACCTAAATACCTAATCATTTCCTGTGATCCCTCTTTAGGAGGGAAAGTGGACGCAAACCTTGCCTCCCACCACATAACTGGCAATAGATCCCCCCTCACTGTAAGGGTCAAGCATTCAGGCGTGTCTCTTTTCTCTTGGAACCAGTAAAGGAAGACTAAACATCTCATGTACTGAGATCCCTGTTGTGGCTGTAGTTGCATTGCTGCACAGACTTTTTCTTTTTCCTTAGAAACACCTGCTCCTGTTTTTCCCCTGGATTTCATGCAAATGCACAAGCACCAGGGGTTTTCAGCCCACAATTTTCATCCCATTTAACGGTCTTCAATTACCAAAATATCTGGAGTTCTCACAGCTAAAATGCATTACTGTAGAGAAAATAATTTCTGTGGCAATATTTCAGGATATTCCAGATGTGAATCTCTAGGATTTGCATGTAACATGGGAAAAGCAGAACTGAGACAAATCAGGTTGCAATATAACAACGGTGCATTTATGGAGGTCTGACCAGAAAGGATCCAGCCATGTAATATGGAAAATATATATTATATTTAATATAATTAATCTTCTATTTATATTCATACATTTATAATAGATACATAAATGTAATGGAGTATTTATTATATTTAATATTATGTAATACTAATGTTTATACATTTATTATATTTATCTTTAATATAATTACACAAAATAATGTTTATACATTTATTATAATAGATACATACATTCATTCTAGTATTTATTGTATTTAATGTGATTATATTTAATATATTCATATTTATATATTTATTATTTTAAAAAATTCATAGATTGTACATTTATTGAAAAAGAAACAAGAAATATTGTACATAGGTCAATGACGTCTCAGTCCCCTTTCAAAGTCGAGAATCACTTTTGACAGATTGTCAGGCATCTTTCATGTGTTTGTGCCACACTTTGGTTTGTGCCGCCCTGATTGCATCGTCCATGAAAGCCTGAATCATCCGAGTGGTGTCCCCAGACAAAAGTTCAAGCTTAACGCAAAATCTGATGCAGATTCGCTGCTCGACCTGCTCAGTCATTTTAAACAGTTCACGTGCTCCCTCAGCGGCGTCTAGCGCCCCTGACTAGTACGATGAAGTTGTTGTTCACACGTGCACATTCCACTCTGCTCTCCTTGGCTGCCAGGTTACACCAGGTTATATTCACAACAACTGCACTTTTTCCAGGACAGAAGTGAGATGTGTAGAACAGCGTGAGTGAACAGGCTTTGAGCTCACCTGGTGAAGACCGGCACGAGCCAGTACTTCTTCTGGTCCCCAAACACCTGAGCGATGTTCTTGGTGAAGCCCAGCGAGAATCCGTTTTTGTCTGGGCCGTTTCTGAACACGGGAGCGCGGAACGCCTCTAAACAGCGCCGGGGACGAAACACACCATGAACACGCGCACACACACACACAAAAACAGTCCTGCTACATTCAGCCAATGAGCTGTGGTGATTTGGGTTGACCGTGTGCCTTTGTGTGGACAGATGCACAGGGGGGTGGAGATGGCAGAGAGCATTACCTATGGTGGATCTGTTCTTTCCTACAAGCCACAGGTGGTAAGTGAAGAGTGAGAGAATGCTGATGCAGAACATGGCCGCCACAAAAAAGAGAAATAAGACATGGAATTTGGCGTGAGAGTCTGGTAGGTCGCTCTGAGAGAGGGGGAAAGAGAAGAGAGGAGAATTAGAAGACAAGGGCCAACAAATGGGTCAGACACGGGTCAACACGACATGCCACAGAGACAGCGTAACGGAGACACGGAGTCGACCACGGAGGCTTTAGGTACAGAGAGATGACAAAGTGTCATTCGCTTACTACGCTGGAGTGGACAGTGTCTAGCAACAACAAGTACCGGTCATTACCTTCGGACAATTTTCTGCCGATTTCCTCCGGCAAAGCTTAGTGCAAACAGAGACAGACTGTTAGACAAAAGGAGAGGACAGCAGGGAGGCACAAGCGTACAGCACGCAAGGGGCTGCTAGGGGAGAGAAAAGCAAGGAAGGGTTACAACATCTTATCTAACGGAAACCAGAGAGGTGGCAGTCGAAATGAGAGAAATGAGTATGTTGAATGGAAAAGGAAAAGCAGAGCAAGGAACTGAGCCAAGAGGGGTGACCAGTGCAAGTCAGAGAGGTTCACGTCTATGTGAAACGGTAGTCATGCCATATTTTCGAGTGAATCACAGCATCAGGAAGGGTCTATGATCAAGCGGAGCGTAAAAAGTAAAAACGCCTACTCTAGAGCTGGCAGACCAAGTTGCAAACATTAGGTTTTAGTTGTTTCATTCACCAGGCTGAAATGAGTCGGTCACGTTACACTGCGAATGTCAACATGCCACTGAAGTGCACAAGTCCCCATCTATGGCCGAAATCAGCGTAAAGAGGAAAAGCAACTGACAAGGCAAGGAGGCGTTGACTAGGAGCAAACCAAGAGAACATGCAACAAATAAATGTTCGTCTAATGGAAAAGCAGACACTCAGAACTCAGCCCAAATCACGCAGCACCCGATCATGAGTGTGACAGGAAAGTTCATGACGAGAGGAAAATAAATAAATAAAAGAAAGGGTTCGATGAGAGAACAGTGTGTTGGATCAGAAGACTACTCACTGTCCAAAACTTAATGAAGTACTGGAGGACAGTGGCAGCGATAAACAAACAGTAAACCAGAGAATAGGCCAGGAACAAGATGAAGAACTTGTAATTGGAGAAGCCCACACAGTTGTTCACCCTGTCAAAAAAAAAAGAAAAACATGCAGTGTTGAACATACACATTCTGTGGTGCAAGAAACATCAAAAACATAAAAACTACATTTTATTCATTTCTGTAGCTGTAAAGATTACAAGATTTGGACTATAGAGGCACATCGATGTAATAAAACTCAAAGAACTTTGGGGGAAAAACAATCAAATAAATAACAGGTGCATCAAATCATATACGCTTGGAAAAAATCATTTGAGCATGGTGTTTGGAGGCATAACATAAATGATCTAGAACACTGAACTCTGTATTAGCTCTAGAACATTACAGCTCAGCTTTTTCTTTGTTCAGTTGCATGTGGTGTAGTCATGAAGTTCTTCCCATCTCTCAAGATATTTGGGGAAAAGATTGTGCAGCTGCTGTTTCCGCAGCTGGGGAAAGGCCAAGGTTTCACTAGACGTAAGCCTGGATCTGGACATCCTCCCAAAATTTATGAATGTGCTTCCAGAGTTACTGGGACAACAAGCCCCAGAATGAAGAGTTTAAGGGTCCACACCAGGTGGCAGTGGGAGCAGTGCTGCTCAACTCACTCAGACAAGTGCTTTGCCACACAGGTTTTCACTCTCAAACAACCAGGAAGACTCTAATTTGAGGGTGAAGCCCATAATCACTTTAAGATGTTCAGCTAGTCTTTGATGTGAAGAGACAAGTCAAAAGTAGAGCTTTTTGGAGAAAATACAGTAAGCTATAGAGGAAGTCTGCATATGAGGAATACTATCCCAACAGTATTGTCCGTATTATGTTATGCTGTTTATTAGGGTCAGTAGGTACTGAAGCACTTCAAGCCACAGGATGCAAGGTGGATGATCAAGGCAAGATTTCTTCTGGGGAAGAATCTGCATTCAATTGCCAGAGCCCTGAAGTTGCCAAAGGGTTGGACTTTCCAACAGGACAGTGATGCATTGTACACAGCCATAGAAACAGTGGCATGGTTCCAGATGATCATCAAGGTCCTGGAATGCTCTAGTCCAGCGATTTGCAACCCATGGCTCTTCTATGGCTCCCTAGCTTTGTAAAAGCTGCCCCTGCTGTAATAGTGTAGGGATGTGTGTGAAGCTCCATCAGCACTTCATCCAAAGGACTGATTGGGCTTAAACCAGTGATTTGATGGGAACTACAGTAACACTGGGCTCTACTAGGAGAGAACTGAGAATGGTCAAACCATTGTTTACTGTTATTAGTGTTTATTGTAATATTAGTGTGTTTGAAGGAAACAGAATCACTCACTGCCCAGAGACACAGCTTTAATCAGTATTTTCTCAGGGGACTAAGACTTTTGCACAGTACTGTATATAAATGTTTTGCTATCATTCTAGGACTAAAACATCCTACATTATCATCATACAAAAGTATGCATCCTCAACTAACATACGCCTCATGTTGGCCTGGTGCCTCTTTGTGGGACCAGAGTAGGCATTTTCCGACACTACCTAGGGGTTTTAAATCCGTCTGGGAGGAGATCAAAGAAGTGGACAGTGCTTGGACAGTCTGACTTGCATACCTATGCATTTGTGGTCCATTCTGTGTGAACCTTTCAAAATGTACATTTAAGAAATTTCCACCGCTGCAATGAAGACACATTAAAAAACTCCAAAAAACTCTTAACTCACCAAGGACAGTGATGATCCATCTTTAACACACACCTATAATTAAAAAACATGATGAACGGAGATTTAGGGAAATTGAACACATATCATTCATGTTATCGCTTCCTCATAAATCATATGGCTGTGAGAGCTGCTGATGACCAGACTGGTCACATGTTGTACTGCTTTACTAATAGTCTAATTTAATATATTTGACAGTTCTTCACCCTGTTAAGTCAATCTGAGACTTTACAAAGCTAGCTGCCTTGCAAGGGATGTATTGCGGACTTGAAGACTAAGTATTGAAGATTTGTATTGCAACACTGTCCCTATAGTCTGGTCATCCTGGTCTCAGATTCTTTCACTCATAAAATCACAACCAGATGCTTCGCTACCTCCAGGTCATGCAACAAAAGGTGCAACAAAACAGTTCAGAGAGAATCCACAGAGCAGCCAAAACACACGTGACGTGTCATGTCTGCTTAACGCGAATCCAGCAGCCCACAATACTGCTGGTGTCGCGCTTTAAGGGGCAGTGGTGGTGTAACAGTTAGGGAGTTTTCCCCCCTTCACAGACCGGTAGAAGCACCACTGAGGTTCCCGTGAGCAAGGAACCATCCCCAAGCTCTGCTCCCCTACGTCAGCAGCCCACTGATCCTACATGGACGGGTTAAATTCAGGGGTCACATTTTGCTGTGCACTGTGTGGCGAGTTCACAGTGACAATCACTCACTCCTTTGAAGATCATCAAGTTATTTTGCATATTGCTTTTCGCTTACGTTCAGCTGCAAATCACACTACGTGATCACGATCATTATTTCCATGGCTCTTGAAAAGCTGTGTGATGTGGTGATCTCATGATCAGCCAACACTGGGTATCACTTTATAACAGTGTTGCCTAAACCTGGCTCTGGGGGTTCACTGCACAGGTTCAGGTTTTCCCTGCTCCCAGTACATCTCATCTAGTTAATCAGCACCTTAACAACCCCTCACTGAGCTGAACTGGGTGTGTTTAAGCAGGGACAATACTACAATGTGCAAAACAGTGGGCCTCCAGGACCAGGACTGGGAAACACCACTTTAAATTTAAAAACGAAATAATTTTACTGCGATTAATTATGAACAATTTCCTTTTTATTGGGGGCTCTGCTGAAAATACCTGGATCTTCAAACCACTTAAGCTTCCCTTTTTGTACTGGGTATCAGTTTACACTGATGCACTCACGTATAAAAAGATATTGGGCGTCATCAGCGTCGACCTTGATGTGTAGTTTTTACCAAACAGACCCAGCATTTTATGTAGCTAATGAAAGTGCAAAGGACGTCCACTCACATGTCACACGCAGAGCAGTGGTGGCACCTGTCTGGTTTGATGACTTGGCAGCGGTCGCAGTATCTGATGGCTAGGAGAACGAAAAGACTGATCAGGACAAATATCAGAAGGAAACAAAATGACAAAAAATAGAATGACAAATAATCAAAGGAGAAAGAAATAAAAGAGCTCATATCTCCATTTCTGTTATATTAACATTTTTACAGAATTTGAAAACTGCTGATCTTGTGTCAAAATTTCACGATGAATGAAGCAAAAGAAACGGTTCTAAGTGTCTTTTGAAAGTACATTTCACATTAACCTCCGTTATACGTTAAGAAGGTTTCATGCTCCTCTTGTCCTGGGAAAAAGGAACAGAATTAACCGGCTTTCAATTGCGTTCTATCCGTTACGCCAGGGTTGGAACGTTGAAACGGTGAACGCTGGTTCTTGTCAGAGGAAAACCATTTACTGAACTTTTTTCATCTTGTTTCTGAGCCAAGTAATCAATAAACACTGCTCTTTAATGGATTAACAATGTTATAAAAGATCAAATTTACATACAACTCAACTTTGCGCAATAGCATACGGTAAGACACAGCCTAATAAAAGTGAAACTGAACAGAACTCAGTGAGTCACAGTCCAAAGAGCTCAGATTACGATGAGATTTAGGGAAAACGAGCCAGTGTGTTTTTAAGGCCGTTCTACACCGGTGTTCAAGCGTGTTAATCCTGTCACAGGGACGTGAGACTGCAGGAATGAACAGTTCTACCTTCCAGTAAGAACGGGGTAAAGCGGAGTCCTGCATAAATAAGGAAAAACGAGACAAAAACATCTACATGTGAGACACATTTTACACGGTTTGGATACTTTAACGAAGTTGTTGTTTTATATTTACCTTCAGAAGCTTATACTGCTGCTATAAAACTAACCAGCAGAAACGCTTGACATGATTAAAACTTTGTAACAACGAACCAATCTGTACTGATGCATCCGCGCAAACTCTGATGTATTAAGACCCATAAAATCTGATGTGTGTTCACTCCACAGTTAACGGTCCTTCATTTTACTGTGAGCAGTGTTTTGTACTAAGAAGCTGCTTCTGCTGCAGAATTATCCCCATATATCCTTACATGCTTATTACCCCACCCAATCAACTGAATTGCACCAAATCACAACAAACGATGTAGGATCAAATTGTGATGAAACTCGTGATTTACACAGCTAATTAAAAAGCTAAAAACAATACTGTGTTGACTAATGTGTTGACATTAGAGGAATCTGTTCATTACAACACAAAAAAAAGCCTAAACGTTATTGGTGCTTTATTGCCAGGATTCAGCAACAAGTCCATGGAATCTGAAGATCAGCTGATTTTAACTGTGAAAAAACAGTTGGTCCTGACTAAGCCCTGATCTGCATTGCGTCGTATGCTGGGCGGCATCATTACTCTTCATAAAGCTACTTCTATGTCTCCATAGGATCCATTAGATCCATCCAAATGGATGAAAAGGCCACATGAAGCCTTTAGGCCACACAGTCACTGGTCAGTCAAGCTCGGAGTGCCTCACCTCCAGCTCCAGTGCGGGTGTAGAGCGGCAGATTGCTGGCCACTCTCTTCAGGATGTCTTGCTGAGTTTCTGGACGCTCCTCTTTCTCATACTGCTCCTTTTCAGCTTTGGGCAAACAGAACTAAAACACACACAAACACACAGATGCTTATATCTTCTTCAGGGTCTGTATCTGCTCAATGCCAATTTATGGTTTCTGAATGCAACAAGGACTTAAAAATGGTCACAAAACTTGCACCAAGGAGATGATTTGAAAATCTTTTTTTAGGTAGAATAACAAATCATTGATTCACATATCAAAGCTACATATCAGTAGATCAGTGTCAGGCCTAGAGGAAGAACACTGGTATTATGAAGGTGACCTGTTTGGATTACAGCAGTGGCAGACTAGTGGTTGCCCAAGTAATCAGAGGGTCGCAGGTTCAAGTCAATGACCAGGTACCACTGAGGTAGCGCCGTGCTACACTGCTCCCTGGGTGCTGTCGATAGCTGCCCGCTGCTCCACTTGTGCATGGGTTCAATGCACATTTCGTTGTGGTGCACTTTGCGGGATGGGCTGTGTTCAATGGCAAATAGTGACTTTTACTTAAGTTATTAATTTTTGACTGAAAAGGCATTAAAAAAATCTAAGAATAACATACAGTAATAAATAAGAAGTGATGTTATTGTAGTAAACGTTAACTTATACAACATGTCTCCAGATTTACTGAACAAAAACCCATTAACCTCGTTCAGACTGTAATACTGTGTGTTCACCTGTGGGGGGCAGTAATCAGACAGTCCAGACTGTAATTCTGTGTGTTCACCTTTGGTGGGCAGTAATCAGACAGTCCAGACTATAATTATGTGTGTTTACATTGTGGGGGGTAGTAATCAGACAGTCCAGACTATAATTATGTGTGTTTACATTGTGGGGGGTAGTAATCAGACAGTCCAGACTGTAATACTGTGTGTTTACCTGTGGGGGGCAGTGATCAGACAGTCCAGAGTGTAATTCTGTGTGTTTACCTGTGGGGGGCAGTAATCAGACAGTCCAGATTGTAATACTGTGTGTTTAACTCTGGGGGGCAGTAATCAGACAGTCCAGACTGTAATACTGTATGTAAGGCCTGCGTGTTTACCTGTTGCACGAGGTCGTTGTATTAAAATCCTCCTGACACAGTGAAAATATTGTTGCCGCTACCGGGATCACACTCTGACTGAAGAATAAAGAGACGGCTACGGTTCTCTAGAGCTGAATTAACGGCATGCAAACACGTTTTGCGCTTATCAGGATTTCTGCAGAAATTGATGCCAAGTGAAAGTGGTAGTTGACATTTTTTGACACCATTCGAACCCACAGCCACCTGAACATAAGCCATGAAAGCCTGTGTGGACCATCTGAAAGCCTGTGTTTAATTGGTTCTCACCTGTGGGGCTTAATCAGGGCTTAAGTGAAGTGTAGTGAAAGTGACTATTTGTCATTGTGAACACACTCAAGCAATACAACGCAATGTGACCTCTGCATTTAACCCAACACACGTGGAGCAGTGGGCAGCTATCAACAGCAGCTGGGGAGCAGCGTAGTGGGACGGTTCTTTGCTCAAGTGTTCTACAGTGGTGCATGGGCCGGGACTCGAACCTGCAACCTTCAGGTCTCAAGAGCAATGTCCTAACCACTAAGCCACAATGAGGCCTAATTCTAATGAGTAAAGCAGTGAAAGCCGTTGCTCACCTCTTTGGACGGGTTTGCAGGTCTTGTGAAGATGGTCTTCCAGTAGGACCAAACAAACATGATGAACGAGAGGTGAAAGACGACCAAGTAGACGACTGAGGACCAGAGAACAGAGCGTTACAGGCAAACGTGGATTCGATAAGAGTGAAGAGTGTTGCTGCTAAATTTGCTTGGAAAGTAGATTAAAGTAATGATCTTAATCCTCAGAGTGGCTGACACATGAGGAATGCTTCGAAGAGGCAGACAGCGAGGTGAATATATCCTTCCCCAGGCTGTTGCTTTTCATTACTGACGCATTTTAGCCTCTTCAGCACGAGCATTTCAGGCTTTCAGAGAATGTAACTGATACCTTCTCTAAAAAATGAGTTGTCCTCATTCGACAAACACAATAACAGACATTTTTTACTTAAACCCTATAACAATACAAAAGAAGCCGATGTCAAGAAGTTGGAGTATCCATGACTCAGCGCTAATGAAAATAACTTACCAAGACGTTAACAGGATTTATATGAAAATTACACAGTAAAATCAGATTATTCTCCACTTTTTATTGTCTTCATTTATATATCTCCTATTTCTGATTTTATCATGCACTTTTTCATTGTCTTAATTTATTTTAAATCTTACTTTTACTTCATGTAATCTGATTTTATTCCGAATTTAATTGCTTAGTTTTCTTTTTGTGAACATTTAATATCTGTGAAAAGCACACAGAACGGCCTGTGTGGGATAATGTGCTATAGAAATAAATTTGCCTTGCCTACTATAGTAAAACTTTAGGGGGAAATGATCAGAAGACAGGTCCATGGGATGTTAACGTGTTATAGACTGTATGTATTATCCAAAATAAAGATATCATAGATTCACAGCATTACTACAGACCAACACTTACTTTTTTCTCCAGTACTGAGAATTGTGACTGTAAAGGAGGAAAAGAGACATGAATAAACATCTGTAAAAACACTCTGCGCACATGTGGTGGGATGTATTAATCAAGTCTCTCTAAACAAACACATCTGGATAGAAACAGCTTCTACCCCAGAACTGTCAGACTGTTTAACACACACAGATTGTGTTATGTAGAGCTTTCAACATCCAATAATACTGGTCACAAAGTGAAAATTGTGCAACATTTAATTAGTGCAACATTGTTTAACAGACTCACTCATGTGCAATACTGTTCTACACAATATGATGCTTATAGTTGTACACTCACACCTGCACTGCTCGGTCACTTAACAGTCAACTGATATTTGTATAAATTAGTTAGAAGGGACAGAATCTTATTTTATTCACTTGATTTTTGTACACTTTAGACAGAACCAACAAAAATTGATTTTATTTTTATTGTAATGCTGTAACGTTGCTAATTGTCTAGTCTACAAAGAAAGTGTTCAAGTAAGAATTTCATTGTAATCTTTACTTTTTACACATCCTCGAACCCTACAGGTCAAATGAGACTTGATGTTTCCGTGGCTCTATAATGCACATGCTAGAACAGTAAATGCTCTGTAATGAATTATCAGATGGAGTCATTTTACATCATTAAACTGTTCATTTATGGAGCAGTTTATTTCATATAACGGCTGCACATAGTAGCGTAAGTTTAGCACTTCCCCCCCAATACTCCAACCTGGCAAATAACTAAATACATTTAATACTTTTTACCCGCGTCTGAAAGGTTTTGCATAACATGTTTATTTAAAAAAAAAACACGCCAAAGAAGCTGTAGAAATTGTATATATGTTATAGGGAACAGCAGATATTTGCTTAAAAAATTGTCAGTTGTCAGCAATATAATGTATCAATTATAATAATAATAATAATAATAAGACTAGCAATGATATTATTAGCAGTAGTAGTAGTATATTAAATAATAATAATAAAAAAATTATAATATTAATTATTATTATGAATAATTTATTTTTTTAGGGATTTATATAGCCATTGTTGCTTGGGTGTGCATGAAATATATGAGATATTGGCACTGGTCACCATTTCCATGTAAGAATGTAAAATTATCCCTCATATTAATATTATTGAGTATAGAGAAATAAATAAAAAAAAACATTCTTGTACCGTGAGAGATATACGGGCAGGGCAAAGACTTTAAAATACAGATTTCTGGTATAAATATTTAATGCTTTTTGTTGCAGCAATAAAGAAAACCCCCTGAAACCCTGTCCTGGTGTTTTGTGTGTTGTAATTAGAAGATTATCCTCGGGATCGAATCGCTCATCCTTGGTCCCAGGTTGAATAGGAACCCAAATAAGTCGGCGGCCAAGTTATAGCCGGCTAACTACAACAAAGGCCGCGTCCCAAGCTGCAAACTCCCACCCTAAACACTACGTTTAAAAAATAGAACACTGCCATTGAAGTGAATTCGGTTTGGTAGTAATGTGGAATATGGACGTGTGTTTTTTGGGACGCAGCCAAAGTGTAGCTAGGCTAGCTAATGGCCGGCTAGCACTGCAGTAGAACGGCTACAAATACAGATACCCGCCTTGGCCGCCAAGGTTCACTCAGCCGGACCGCCAACATCCCCAGAGAAGGCTACGACAAGAATGAAGAACTGTTAGCTTGTTCGCTAAGTCAACAGACCCCAAGTCCGCTTGATCTAGTGCAGGGGATTGTGCTTCTGCACACGGACACAACACGAGCTCGACGTGACAAGCGAAAACACAAACGCTACATCGACCGAAGTGTTGCCCTGTACGCGATTAGCGAGTTCACCGGCCGCCGAGGACCGTCAAACAGTTCCAGTCACTTCCTCCTCCAGTTACCTAGCGAGCTGCTAGCTCAATGAGACGCCGGCTAAAGCCAGGCTGCCGGTAATACACGGACTTACCAATACAAAGCTCCACCACGTAGGCGTAATACGACCAGCACACAACCAAGGCGATAAATATGACGGGTATCCAAGCCAGACCGCGCTGACAGCATCTCAGTACGTGCGAAGGCGCCATCTTTCACCTCCGCTGTGCAAAGACGGCTGTCGGGCTCCTTCAGCTCAAACACGCGCGCGCACACTCTTCACAGCAGGCTGGCCCCCGCTCCACCTCCACCACCACAGCCACTCTTCACACCAGGGCTATTCTTTACCCCCAAAACCATGCACGTGTAGTACAACTACAGGCGCTCGAGTCCAATATCGTACTACCTGAGAGTTTTTATGTGACCAGCCTGTATTTGTGAGGAACGTTTTTCCACATTTTAGCAAAGTCTAAACAATTAATATCGAAATCGCAATTTGAGCTGAGTGCAAAAGTCAAATCACTGCAATTTTAATAATATACTATTTTATCCAACACCAGGTGAGGGAGTTTAATTGGGGTAGCTCAATAATAATAATAATAATAATAATATAATGCACAGCCTGGGAATTGCTGGTCTGGCACATTACATTTACTACTTATGCCTAATGCCCCAAAAAATGTGTCAACTACGTATTTATCCGAAATGGTTCAGCCTCAATTGTGGTGGCCTAGTGGTTAGGACACTGCCTTTGGGACCTAAAGGTTGCAGGTTCGGGTCCTGGCCTGGGCACTACTGAGGTACCCTTCAGCAAGGTAGCAGAATCATTTCCTGCCTTAAACTTTTTTTTTTGTTTTTAACTCCGGTTTTTAATAATTCTTTTAATTATATTGTATCCCTGTTTTTACTCATTCCAAATTATTTTACATTTTTCCTTTTTTATATTTTGTTTATATTTATTTTATGCCAAATACCACATTTCATTGTATTCTAATTTGTAGATTTTGCTGTTTTATACCATCATCTTATACTTACTCACACACTGATTGCTTTTACTGTTTAGTGGCTTCTCGTCTGATTTTATTCAGTTTAAAACACTTTGAGCTGGTTTTTTTTCTGTATGAAAGGTGCTGTATTTAATGAATTATATTACAATAATTTAATTTTCATATATATGTCTGTATATTAAATACTGTACATATCTGATAACACTGTATACTTAAACGCAGTATATCATCTATAATGCACTGTCCTGTAACATTCAACTGCAATAAAAGTGAATCAGATTATTATTAAAAATGATAGATGCTGGGTGTTTAGAATTCCACAAAAGTTGTGTTTTTGTTAATTTTTAGTCATGATTTCATTGCATTAACAACATCAGAATTTGGGTTAAAGCTGCTGTTCATACATCTGCACAGATCTGCGCCGTATTCATGCCTGAAAATTTGCTGAAATCAAATCTGGTTAGTTAACTCGCCTGCTGAACTGAAGCAGGACTGATTACATACCACATAGACTAAATTTGTCTGAAATCTCTGACTGAAGCAGAGGGACTATCCCCCCACCAACTCCCACTGGAGGCCGCTCAGTCCCTCCCCGACAACCTGGGAAGAGTGTCACACTGTCCTTTACTGACGGTTAACAGTAGCGGCTCACCGTGCCTCGCCGCTCGACCAACACGCAACACAAGACGTTGGAGAAATGTTTTCCTTTTATTAATAAACCTCTCGAGTCAAAAAAATACCAGTTTGCACATAAAGTCTAGAAAAGATTTGTACTGTTTGGTAATGACGTTACAATAGACGGGAAAGAAAACAGCAGATGGGGGGCACAAACATTTACACAGCTTTGTTGTACTGATGGCCTCAGTCACATTTCCAAAGGCATGAAAGTACACAGGCAGCCACGATCCCAAACTGGCGGGGGGAAAGACTTAACATGCTGAATGGACCGACGAATATACGGTTACAGAGCACAAAGATGCAAATCGAGTGGCCGAACACAGACCGCGGCCAAACGACTCCGAGGTGTTTCTCGTCTTTCCATCAGGCCAGAGATGCTGTAAGTTCAACAGGTTCATCTCAAAACGAGTCTGTGACTGCAGCAAGAAAATAGCAATAAAGACAAAATAAAGTACAGGACAGTTTGAACAACAAACTAAACATTGTGCTGAGGACACGTCCCTTAAATGGACACTCCAGCATTTTCTGGCCTTAAATCCCTCTAACCACACATGCAGACACTTCTGCCACATTTCCCTGCACTTGGAATCAGAGTCAAAGCACATTTACAATAGAAAATGATGGGTGCGTGAAATAAGCAAGATTTGCAAGGTTTTCACTTCAGAGTGCAGAGACATGAGGCAAAACCGTCTGTGGCCGTCGATGGTACAGCACAGGTGCGACAGACTAAGGCTAAAAAACGCTGGAACATCCCTGACACATACCCACCAAAATATAAAGATCTGGGACTATTGTGGACTTCTTGTGGCCTAAATGTTCATTCCCTTTACCCCTTCTATCTTTTGCCCCTCTTGTTGCCTGCTGGGGGCTTTTTGAGCTGCAGCAGAGGCCCCCCCGTGCCGAACCCTGCAGTCGGGGTGTTGGACACCCCGAAGGTGAGCCCAGCGGATGCGTTGATTCCTGGGTTACTGAAGTTGAAGCCTGAGGTGCTGGAGCTTCCGAACCCTGTGTGAAGAAGAGAATTAGGTTAGGTAGAGAATTGTGCAAAGTCCCCGGAGAAAATGATGATTAAAGCGGTTTCTCTGGGCAGTGAGTGATTGTTTCCTCCAGAAACACTAATATTAGAATAAACACTAACAACAACAGTGGTGTGTGTGTGTGTGTGTGTGTCTTTGTGTTGGTTTGTCCATTTCCAGTTCTCTCCTAGTGGAGCCCAGTGTTACTGCAGTTCCCATCAAATCACTGCTTCAGACTCAATCAGTCCTTCATTAGATGAAACCAGGTGCTGATGGAGCTTCACACACATCCATGCAGTGACTAGAGACATGG
>JBBPDA010000001.1:12207367-12218262 GCA_037974385.1 Arnoldichthys spilopterus
CAACCTTTAACTCAAGGCCAACAATAAAAGGCTGCACTGCTGAATACTGACTTTTGGCACCAAAAAAGAATTCACTGATTCACTGGATGTCCCCACAGCTGCATGGAGCAGCTCTTTTATACCCTCCACCCCTCGTCTGCTGAGTGGAGTAACACTATAGCCCTTAAATACAGACGGATTTAAAAAACCATATGTTTCTGTACAAAAACCTCAAGCTGCAGAAACCACTTCAGCTTCTCAGAGTCTGTTACTTATCAGAACACCATCAAAACTGAACGATGCTATGGACCAGATCTGTGTACATGGGGGGCTCTTCTGTTCAGGCGAGATATGACGCAAATGTGATGCGTGACTCGAATTTTAAAGGCACAAATAACACAATGTTACACAATTTGTGGTTCTGGTTTAGAAGTGTCATATTTCCACTGCTCATATCTAAATCCTGTGCAAAAACATCTCTATTCATCACATCCTCTGAGTGTTGGACCACAGCCCACAAACGCTT
This sequence comes from Arnoldichthys spilopterus, assembly GCA_037974385.1. Lineage (NCBI taxonomy): Eukaryota > Metazoa > Chordata > Actinopteri > Characiformes > Lepidarchidae > Arnoldichthys > Arnoldichthys spilopterus. Next base: position 12,207,873 of record JBBPDA010000001.1, read on the forward strand.
CATATTTATAGTGGAAAGTTCTAGAAAGCTCTAAAAGATTCCAGAAAGTTCTGGACAGTTCTCCCAGTTCCAGAATATTCTGGAAGTTCTACTGATCATTTAGAGTGAATGGAGAATGTTCTTGAAAACAGATACATTTCAACACGTCATTGTCCTGAGCACAGAAGCAACGTTTTTGTGGAACAACGATTTCCTACTGATTTTAGGCAGAAGGGAGAACGCACTTTGTGCCAGGAGCAACAATAAAATACAACTGTTACATAGTGTAATATATTGTGAAAACATTCTTTAAAAATCACACTAAATTATAAAATGAGCCCACAACAAAACACTCAAATGATTCGAGAACGTCAAGCATTTCGCCAAACGAGAAATTACACAAAGCCCTTTCTCAGTCGACTGTTTCTACTACGTTCCAATTTACACACTCAGCCACTGCAGCTACTCTTCTAGGAGACACCGGCTTGAATTTTGTTTTACATGTAAATATGACTGGATGTGGTTTGGTAATCATAAACTGGGAAGACAAACGTGAAAAAGTCTCACAGTTCAGTATTTACGGTCTGACGTGACCCTGCATGTCACTATCACTCACAAAACATTAGCCAGTTTGGCTACACTGGTACTTGACCACATGGTAGCGCTGCACGTCCTGTAAGTGCTCAGAACAAATGGAAAGCTGGCTCAGAAACTGTCCCCGATCAGCAATCTGGTTTATCCTTCACATCTCCTCGAAGTCTCAATGCTTATCAGTTTAGACCAGAAAAAATTAGCAGGCGCTGCTCTATGTGAACATGTGTTTTCAACGGAGTTGAAATTAAAGAAGATTTTAAAAAACGTGATGAGTGAGAACTGTGTTTATTCCTACTACACTGTGCAGAGCATCCACTCAACTCCTCACATCCGTAATCGGTCATTATTGCTCATTTCCAGGCAGAGCATGAACACTACTGCGGATGGGAGGACTGTTGGGTGCGAAGATTATGCTACCCAAACTGTGTAAAACCCATACTCAATGCATTATAAGCTTTTTGGCATGTGCAAGAATTACAATCCATAGTAACACCCTGTAAATCAGTTGATTAACACTGTAAAATCGGAGTAGAAAAATGCATAGGCAAACCTTACGGCTGTAGTGCACTCACAAAACTATTCACTTCTCACTGGTGAAGCAGGGAGCTGACCCCTGCAACATAAACCCTCATGCTTGTTTTGCACTAAAGGACGTAGCCTGGTGTGTTGGTACAGGGTGATCATTATGGGAGATATGCCTACGCTACGCCAGCAGGGTCACATTCGCCACCCTGCTGAAAAAGTGACCTACATGACATACAAAAATAGACTAAAGATAGGAAACCACAGCAAAAGTGCAAACTGATGGGCCGATACCAACATGTGATAACTTCCTGCCCGTTTCAGAGTGCGCACTTTGTAAAGCAGGGTCAGCTAAACGCCAATCTAATCAATCAGATAAACCTTGTTCTTTAATACGCAACATGGCACAGGTAGTAGGGCACATCTAAAGGAACGTCACTGCATTCCAGATCATGGTTTCCTCAACAGCACAAAGTCTGTTGGCATCGATAGTCAACATCAACCCGCTCGCTGCTTTGGCGCAATAGTTAATCGAGGCAAGGCTGGATATGAGCATGCACATGCCAAGCGCATCGCAAAATTAACACTGAAACTGCAGAAAATATGCTTTTTTTGGACACAGGTCGCTTCTTCTCAGGCACACCAGCGTTTGCCATAACTACACATTAACAACTACATCACTACTCGTACTGAGGAGTTGCCAGGAGTTCAAACACTTAATCTTATTGGCATGGTTGTTGACTGTCCAATGAACAGATGGCCCTTATTTATGTGAAAAAAATAAGTGCACCCCAAAACTGATTGTTCCATTTTTTTCAGCATATCTGAACAAGCAAATGTTTCAGCCACTCTGATACAGAACCTACAGATAAAGGTGATCACACTCCAACAAATGGCACAAAAATGGCTCTTTATGATTTAATACAAAAAACAGATGAACCACACTGAATAAGTAAGTGCTCCTTCACATTTACCACACCAAGTCTGTAAAACTATAATCAGGTGTTCCAGACTTCAGGACTCCGTGATTAGAGCCTTCTGTAGGTGAACCTCCTGGTCTTATTTTAACATGACATCTAGGGTCTGGTGTGTTCTGTGAACTGTGGCATCATCTTGCTAATTACTAAAGAATTCTCTACAGGGTTCAGGGGAAAAAAAGGTTGCAGATGCCTGGTAAGATTTATCTCCAAATTTAAAATGAATCGTTCCACTGTGAGGAAAGTCATACGCAAGTGGTGTAGATTTCAAATGACTGCCAATTTGTCCAGGACTGGCCGCCCCGGCACATTCAGCCCCAGAGCAGAACAGTTCATGTGAAGTGTCCAAGATTTACCATGACATCGGTGGGTAACCTTTGCAACTCTTGGTGTGAAAGTGCATTATGTCCACAATCAGAAAGAGACGGAACATAGTTGACCTGCATGGGAAGCAGGAAAAACATTTGCTTTCTAGGAAGGACGTCACAGCAGGACTACAGTTTGCCAAAGGACATACAGGCAAAGATCATGTCTTACGGAATAAAAGGTAGAGCTGTTTGGCCACAGTAAACTTGAAGGTTTAAATTCAGAATTGATGCTAATACTCTAGGAATGCATTTCATACAACTGTAGACTACTGTAAATGCTGTAACTAGATTTAAAGGCACACATCAAATCCTTGTGTTGTTCTGGTCCATAATCTTAACCTGTAGAGTCTGAGGGTAAAACATTTACATGTTTGAATATGGTGATCAAATTTTCGTGGGGGCGTACTTATTTTTTTTTTCACATGCCTGGTCCTTAAAGAGGAAAAAACCCACAATTTCTAGATAAGTGTAATAGCGGATTACTGATTAAACGCCATGTGCTATGTACATAAGCGAAAGACAGAGACACAGACTCTGTAAGTATAGCAGTTTCAAGTGCGTGCTGTATATTTGTATAGTGTTTGCTACATTACTGCTATTGAAACACCCAGTAAAAGCCAAAAATTTCTCATCAGAGCCACAACAATCATGATTCAAACCTCAATGATTGAAACTCAATGTGGATACTCCTCACTTTCAATTAAGAATAGAACACTTCCATGAAAGGCCATCTTTGCATATGGAAATTGCACACCACTGCCAAGTGAGCACCTTTAATTTCAAGAGAAAATATGAAAAGACCCTGTTACCAATTAGTATTAGAATTACTGTTCCCTTGCAAAGTTAAAAGATTTTTAAAAACACAAGCTGTTCTTCATTTACCTCACACACCAGCACTGCCATCATTTTAGATGCTATATATAGTAGGCGTGTAAAAATGAATTGATCTGTATCAATGTACTGACCAAAACATTGCACGAACTGATGTTTCGAAACCAAAAGAAAATCAATTTTACTGTGAGGAGCACTTTAAGAAGCTGCTTCTGCTTATGACGACACTGCTGCATTTGACCTTTTGAGCCCAGTATCCAATTAAATTGTATCAAAGTGAAATGCATCACTACAAAATGACATATAGAAAATGTATCGGATCGTTGGCTAAAACAATCGGATCAGATTGAATCGTGATTAAATGATTTACACCCCTACTACATACCACAAACCTCAACCTAGCAGGTTTCCCCTCTGTGAGCCATGAAAAAAAAATCTTATCTGCGTAACAACTGCACTGATGTGACTGTCCATCACCTGCTGTTTCTGCAGCAAAAAAAAGAAGAGGAGGAAAGTAGGCCGGTCTGTTGATAAACCCCTCACGAGTGCCAAAGAAAAGAGAGTGTAGTTGACCTGCCCAGGGACTGAGCTGCAGCCTACCACTCCGATCCTCTCGCAGAGAAGAACCAAGAGGGAGAAGAAACTGAGAAAACTGGAGGACAACGTGGCGCTGACTGACTCCTATACTTTTTTTTTTTTTTTCCATTTCTGCCTTCGCTCTGCCTGCTTCTCCAACTCTCCCCTCAACTCCCTGACTCTTTCACAGCCTAGAGGTCAAGAAGAGGTCTAAAACTTGAAGGCGGTCAGACCTGGAGCAGGCTGCTGCTGCTGCGTGAGTGTGGCAGCCATGGCCACGGCTGCTGCGTTGGGGACGGTGCCGAATGGAGCCGGGCCCGTGGTCACTCGCGGAGCGCTCTGCAACTTCCTGCTGGCGGTCCGCTTCAGCTCGAAGACGTCTGTGGAGTCCTCCAGGAAGGCTCTCCTGTAGCTCAGATACTGATGTTTCAAAGTCTACAAGAGACGAGACAGGAGGAGACGGTTACTGAGAACAACGTCTAAATGAAAACCCAGTGGGTTTAAGCAAAGTTTGGACAACATGGGAAGAAAAAACCTTATGATCATTTTATCATCAGTCAATATCGATATTTATCACAATATAAACTGTGTATTCATTTCAAATCTTATCAAGTCTTATTTATATACGGCTTTTTACAACAGCTGCGGTCATCAAGCCACTTCACAAAGTCCAGGTTCAAGCCAAGACAATGAGGAAAAACTCCCTGAGCTAGAGGAAGAAACCTTGGGAAAAACCAAGACTCAGTAGGGGAGATGATCTTCCTCTGGCCGAGGCTGGACGGCAGTAAAATAAAACAGTCAAAAGTTGTGTAGCCCATAAAGGAGGCGTTTAAATAAGAATTTCACTGTGATATGTAAAACGTACATTTTACATATGGCAATAAAAGTTTAAAGCTTGGATGAAATCAAATTTACAAACTCTGTTAAACTGAACACTGGGATTACTGATAATCTCGGACTCTCTGAGTGAATGGGGTCTCACCCAAAGTGCACGCCCCCACCATGAACACCTTTTACTGCAAATTAAGACTCCTCAGTTTCTGTTCATGCCCCAGCTGTCTGTGTGTGTGTGTGTGAGAGAGTGAGAGAGAGTGTGAGAGAGAGAGAGAGAGAGAGAGAGAGAGAGAGAGAGAGAAAGCGAGCGTGAGTGAGTGAGAGAGAGTGTGAGTGAGTGAGTGAAAGAGTGAGAGTGAGAGTGAGAGAGAGAGTGAGCGAGCGAGCGAGTAGTGTTATGAGCCGCCACAGTTCACAAGGCATATAAAAAAAATAAATCAGACTTTTCTGTTTACTCCTTTCGACTGTGCTCAGAGACACAGGGAAGCAGCTGTGTTTGGCTTCATGGCCCATGGCAGCACCTTGGCTCCTTTTCCCCTCTATTACTTTTCCCGCCCAATTTCTGCCCTTATTTCCACCACTATATCCACCACCCCCCTAGAGTTTGACCTTGGCAGACAGTCCTTATGACATGGTTTTGAACTGAAAGCTGTTGAACACACACCTTTACATTCTCGTGAACTGCTTGCAGTTGTGCAGCCAGAGCCACAAATGTCTGGTAGAGCTTCTGCATGGCCATGGAGAGATCTACACACACAGGGCACAAATTACAAAAAAAATAATGTGTTAAGGCCTTCAACATTAAAAAAAAAGGGTCCTGCAGTGGTATGAGGAGTAAGCGTGTTGGGTGAGGTGTGGTGTGATTGTTTTACTACCTTGAGGGGTGATGTGTGAGCTGTTGCTCTGGGTGGTCAGATGATTTTCGAGCTCCTCAATCTGCTGGCGGTACTGTTGTAACTGCACCTCAAACTGCTCCACCAAGCCCCGAAAGTAACTACAGCGACAGAGGAAAGGCTTTAGCCAGGTGTGCTACCTGCTCAGGCTGTACTGCTAAATGTCACTACTGTATAACAAGACCCCAGCAAGATCATAGTACACAACACAAGAAAGTGTCACCACGAGAACGACCCTGATCGACGGACCACACAAATCTGATTCGGACTGAAAGGCATGTTCGAATGTAGGGGTTACCGCTCATCTCAGTATGCACTCACTCAGAAGGTGCAGTATTTTCATGCTGAAGACCGGGAGGAGTCTTCTGGGTTCGCAGTGCAATGTCGGCATTCTTCAGCTCCTGAAAAGGGAGAGGAGAGATTGGCAATTACACAAACTGTGTGACAAATCCTGAGTGTCTCTCCTAAAGGTCTAGTAGGTGCTGGTGCAGCTGCCGCAACTGAACGTAGTCAGCATCAACAAACGTCAACAGCTTTCTCAAAGCAACCTGTCAAACTCGGGAGACTGGCACCTGGAGCATCATGGCCATTTTTATATCGGTTCCAAACACTTTGGGTTAGTTTTAATAAGAAGAAGAAAAAAAGAAGAAAAAACACATCTGGAGCTGGGGCTACTGGGCAGGGTACACTAAACAAGTCATTTTGCCAGCGATCACCCATTTGTACAGGTCAGCAACCTTTTAGGTAGTGTGTGGAGCAACGCTGCTTAAAAAAAAAAAAAGAAGCAAAAGCTGTGAATTTTCACTGCGGGAAAATGAAAATGTTTAAGCAGTAGGCATTCAATAATAATAACAACCATACAAGCAGTAACTTTTATACATGTGGGTGCAGCCTAAATTTCTTTACAGGAAGGGCAATATAGAACAGATCAGGCATATAAATAATAATAGAGAAAAAACAATGCAAAAAAATGCAATAAAAACAAAGCTAAGATGAGCAAAAGGCATTTTCAAGCCTAAGAAAGAAAATGAGGCAATGAAAACTAAAAGCTTGGGGTAAAAGTCGGTTCTAAGCCACCTTTTAAAAATACCAACAGAAGGAGTGCGACGAATATCTAAGGCCGGCTTGTTTCAGATCTTTGGTGCATAAAAACCAAAGCTGCTTCTACATATTTCTTGTATTTTACTGTTGCTGGGTTTAACAGGCACTAGACTTAAGGACCTGTTTGGAACATAACCTGCCAAACACTGAAATATATGAATGTGTTTGTCCATTAATAGCTTTAAACGCTGATAAAAGTATTTTAAAATCAGTTGTAAAAGACAGGGAACCAGTGTAGTCCTGCTAGAACAGGGTGAACATGTTCAGTTCTTCTCACTGCTGCTTTCTGAACAGGCTGTGATCTGTCTATTGTCTCTATAGCTAATCCTGTAAAAAGTGCAGTATAATGGTAATGAAAACAAACCTTTTTCCCAGGTGGACATAGATGAACTAAGCTGAATAAACAACACAAATGTCTAACCTGCAAAGCTCTTATGCTATAAGACATGACTTTTCTATTGAGGACGATCATGCCATTTCATTCGGTCATCGTTTCTTTCTGGAATCCTTAATATAGTCAAAAAAAGATGGCTGCTAACTCAGTCAAGAACATTACCACAATGCCTTACTACTAAAATGTGTTTTAGAAAATGCTCAGAACACCGCACCCAAATCCATTAACCTGATAAATGGCCTTTCAATGCAGCTCCCAGTCCAGCCCTATTCCCTTATCCCTTTTGCATGAAATGTTCATTATTGCTGTGTTACAAAAACCAAAGATGCCTGTAAAATGTTTTATGATTAATTTTTATGCTTTTTAGCCATTTTTGATTCATTTTGAATCTTATGAGACTTTTGTTTCTGTACCTGGGCAGTTTCCATCTTCAGTTTGTCTATGGACAGGGCGTTTCTCTGCAGTCCACTGGCACTGACCGACAGAAGCTGCTTCAGACTCTTGATGTCATCCTGCACCTTAACCATGGCTTTAGACGACATCCTGCTGATCTCTTCTTGAACCTGCTTCTGCTCCTTTACAAACTTCCTACAAACACACAACCAGGCCTTTTACACTCAAACACATACACAGCCATCCATCATTATGGTGCGGAGGTGACAAGGTGAGTTCTTACTGGAAGTTGTCCACGTCTTGGCAGATAGGGCCAGGAAGGTTTTCATCTTTCAGAGCTTTGCTGTCCCTGTGGGAAAACCAAAAGAAGAGGAAAAGAATCAGGGAGTAAATTACGCCTTTTAAAATACAGGTAAATGTATATAGGCAGTACCTTAAATCAGCGGTTCTCTACCTAGTTCTCAGGGACCCCCAGGTGGTTCACATTTTTGCACTAATACACTAAAAAATGTGGCCCATCAGAGGCTAAGAACAAGTTTTAGAACCACCAGCCTAAAGAACATTAGGCATCGATCAAAATAAACTAATTTATAGCTCAATAATAAACAAATTAGTCTATGTATGATTGAAAAATGGAAGTTAGTTTGGTTTGAAATTGAAATACCACCTCACATGTGCTCACAGTGTAATTGACAGGATCGGTCACTTATGAGCAGGTTACTTCACCTAACTAACCATGTGTCTGCTAATTATAACTTAAGGATAATTTCTTCTGTTCTTAGTTGTCAATGTTGTAATTTTCCTCCAAAAACCCATATAAATTGGGAGGAAAATAATATTATACAAATGTAAAATAATAACGAATCAAAAAAGTATTTCTATTATCAAACCTCTGAAATCTGATCTTCGAGACCTTCTGGCCATCTGTTTCTGGTCAGTTCAGTGCTCCATCCCGAACTATTGCAATATTTAGAGTTACTCCCAATGACGTCAACCAACTTTAAGGCGGACATGACAGTCTTTTGTCTTTTTTCTAGACCCGGTCCACACATAGCTGAATATTTTTGAAAACTGTGATTTTTATTTTTTTAATCCCATCCACACGAACAGGGCTTTAAAAATCTCTGCCCACATGTAAATGGAAAAGACAATGTCAAATGCCGTCAAAATTCAAAGCAATAGGGGGCAGAATTTTACTGGTACTCACTCGGGTCGAGCACCGGATGATTTATCGCTCTTGCTCTCTGAGGAACTGCTAAAATCCACTCCACCCAAGCCCACGCTGGGTGCAGGGGCAAGTGGGGCCGTGGATGCTGTGGCGGACGAGAGCAAACCTCCTAGAGTCAAGCCCCCTCCAAGAGCGGCCTGCCCTAAGCCTGAAACAGAGAAAACGTTGGCAAAATAGAGAAATGACAGAGATGAACATGGAAGTCAATCAGGTACAAATTCACACCAAACTTCCAAGCTTCCACCATTTCATCTATTAACTCAGCACAATAAAAGATGGAATTCCTAATGTCATGTTATTAACAAGCACAGCTTCAGATCCACATTTCATGCCACTAACTCAAGATTAACACAGAATTTAAAACAGGTCTTAAGAGGTGTGATCATTACCTACAGCCTAAATGTGAAAACAGAGGAGAACTGGGTCAGGTACCTTATTAATGCTAACATAGAGTATGGTGCAAAAGTCTTAGCCCCCCCTTCTTATAAATTAGATCCTTTTGGAATGGTCAAGCCACTGTTCACTGTATTAACGTAACATTTACATTTATTCATTTGGCTGACGCTTTTATCCAAAGCGACTCCCAAGACGTGGAGCAAAGTAGTGGGACGGTACCTTGCTCAAGGGAACCTCAGTAGTGCCCGAGCCGGGACTTGAACCTTCAGGTCCCTAGCGCAGTGTCCTAACCACTATGCCACCACTGCCTAGTGACTCACCACTGACTACATTTATTCTAATATTTGTGTTTTTAGAGAGAAACATCTTTTTTAAGTGCCTAAACAATCCATAACAAGACAGAAGATTAACCGAAATCTCCCCTCACCTGTTGAGGCAGAGCTGGAGAAAAGAGAAGAGCCCAGACTGAGGCCTGCGGCTGGAGTAGAGGACGTGGCAGCAGTTCCTCCCAGATTCAGAGAGAATCCTGTGGAGCCAGTCTGAGGAGCTGAGGAGGTGAGGACGGAGCCTAAAGTCAATCCTGTAGCTGCTGGGGCAGTGGTGGTAGTGGTCAGTGAAAAAGGAGCCGCCGAGGCTGCAGGTTTCCCAAAGCCAAAGCTAAATCCTGTTGAAGCAGCCGTGGATGCAGCAGGAGTTCCTTCAAAGAGCAACACAGTGTATTAGAAAAAGCCAAGAACTCATAGCACAGACAAGCACTTGCGCTCAGATTAGGGCTGCACAATATATCGTCTGTACATTATTATTGCAATATCGAGACCGCAGAAGGCTGCAATATGCAAATGAGCCTCTAACCAATCACAAAACTTGTTGGTGAAAGTGACTATTTGTCATTGTGAACACACTCAATCACAAAGCGCATCACAATGAAATGTGACCTCTGTATTTAACCCATCACACGTTGAGCAGTGGGCAGCTATCAACAGCCCCCGGGGAGCAGTGTAGCGGTACAGTACCTTACTTAGGTTTTCCTGAGTAGTGCCCAGTCTGGGCACAAGGGCAATGTCCTCACCACTAGGCCCCCACTGCTCAAGAACTTTAATCTGAAAGAGTGGGACTAAACTGTCGTAGGCTAAATAAGGAGATATATGTAAATGCATTGGTTTTGTAACAAAAACTATGATTTGAATACAGGCTGTTTATACAGCTTAATTTCCATATATGGACAGTAGTGAAGTGAAGTGAAAGTGACTATTTGTCATTGTGAACACACTCAAGCACCACAACAAAATGCAACCTCTGCATTT
>JBBPDA010000001.1:12222293-12248331 GCA_037974385.1 Arnoldichthys spilopterus
TATAATTTTCTCATGGTTATCCCGCTTTTTCTGAATTAGAATAATCTTCAATTCCTTTCATCATTCTGGAAACTAAAAAAAGAGACTGATTTGATTTTTTTATATATACAGGTTATTGCATATTAAATCAGAAATACATTTTATCTATTAAGAACGACTTATAACATCTAATTATGACTGTTTACCTCTTTAGATGTGACCAGTTGGACGGTGATCCGAAGGAGGTGTCTCCCATCTTCACGCAGTTTCTTGAATGTGTATGGCAGCTCATGGAGCAGTTCCCACAGGCATTCCAGTTCAACGAGTGGTTCCTCCTTCAGATTCATGAACATGTCCACTCCTGCCAGTTTGGCAACTTCCTGGGGAACAACCAAAGGCAGAGGGAGGAGCTCCAGTGAGTGTGTCACACCATATGCACATACACATGGAAATGCTGTTTCTCATCAATGGGTTAATGAGTGTCTCTATCTCTGTGTGTGTGTGTGTGTGTGTGTGTGTGTGTGTGATTGCAGGTTGAAGGAGAGGACGCACTCTCTGTGGGCTCATCTGTTAAGCGAGCAGCAGAATTATCTGAATCCCGTGTACAGCCCTGGGTTTGCAGAGACACATCCTGTCTTGGAGCCCTTTACACAACCCTGGCACTTCAGGTATGTCCACCAAACATGCCCTGCGTCAGAAGCACCACTGTCACTGCACTAGTTTTAATCAGGTCCTGTATTGTAGAAGGGTTTTGATTGGTTAATTCATTGGCCAGAGTAGTTTCCTCAAATGACCAAAAGAAGCCAGACTGAAATGTGATGGAAAAACATCTGGTTATATGTGAGTTTTCCTTATTTTTGCCATTTACTACATTTGAGAAAAACATTTATAAATTTAAATTTTAAAATTATAAATGTATTAATACATTTTGAACAGTAGCCTCCTTGATGCAGATTTTACACTCCTGGCATTGTTTAAGCAGCTTCATGAGGAGCCAGCTGATATGCTTTACAAATATGACTGAAATATAACATATATATCAAATACCATATAAATATATAGTATATAATAATCAAAAAACATAACTAAATAAATGTCAAATATTCTTTAGGAATTCTGACATTTGCTGAAACCTTGCAAGAGAAACAACATAACATCAGTAATGCTAAATATAAAAGTACAAAAAACCTGAAAACTTTGAGGGCCATTTATGAGATCTGTGTGTGGTTTTCCCCACCATTTGATATTTGACATTGACATTTTCCCCTTTCACCATTTTTTGTTGCTGATGCCATTTGAAACTGGCATAGATAAATAAGCTTTGTTCTGATTGGCTGCCCTCTTTTGTGTATCCCAGGTTCTGGAGGAACATGTATCTTCAGTATGACCGCTCCATGCACCCACGCCAGTCCATACTCAAACACACACTGGTGCTGAAAGAGAGCAACACAGAGCTGGAGAAAACTGTGCAAACGCTGCAGGCAGTGAGTTCACACTCCTTTTTCACGGTCTCTCTTCCCTTCTTGTTGGTCAGCTTCTCACCTTCACTCTCCTGTTTTAATCTTTCCCTCTGCCTGTGTTAATCTTTCCCTTCTCCAAACTTTCCCCAATCTTTCCTCACACGGCTTGGACTTAACACACTGCAGTTCAGCATTTTAAAATCACTGACTTTAGTAATGTACAGTACTGTGCAAAAGTCTTAGTCCCCTGAGAAAATGCAGATTAAAGCTGTTTCTCTGGGCAGTGAGTGTTTCGGTTTCCTCCAAAAACAAGAATATTAGAATAAACACTAATAATAGTAAACAGTGATTTTATGTCTATCAGTGGGTTCTCTCAGAGTTCTCTCCTAGTGGAGCCCAGTGTTACTGTAGCTTCCATCAAGCCACTGGTTTGGGCTCAGGCTTAGTGTTGTCACAATGCTAATATTTCGTTTCTGCAAGACACAGATAATGTTAGCTGCCTAGCTCACACATTACCGTTATGGATTTCTATTAGCCATAGCTGCTAATGTTTAACCTGATGAAAACTTCACCAGGGTTCATGCGCTCTGCTGGAGCCTGTGCAGCAGTGCTGTGTGAAGTCGTGTCTGTCAACTGGAGGCGAAGACGTCACTTTAGTATCGATACCATTGCAAATTAATATTGGAATCCAATACTAATTTTTAGTATCGATTAGTATTACATTTACATTACATTTACGGCACTTGGCAGACGCTCTTGTCCAGAGCGACTTACATGGTGCATAGTATCACACACATCCATGCAGCGACTGGAGACATGGAGGAGTAGTCCAGAGCCAAACCTGTGTCTTCTAACCAGCACACACACCATCAACTACTGTTTACACACAGATCTCCATTCTTTTTACTGCTGTTGTGTTTGTTTGCACTGATTCTAATGTTCACGTGTGTTTTTGCTGCAGAAAGACACTCACTGCTCAGAGAAACGTCTTTACACAATTAACACAGGAGACTTTTGCACAATATTGTTCTTACTATTTTTGCAGGTACATGCATGAAATGTTATATAGGAAACGGAACAAAAATGCAAAATTTTGTCATATTGCCAAAATGATGAACAGAGCAGTAGATTATCTGAGAGAACCTGAGGAAAAAAATCTAACACTGTGTCCACACTCATCATGTTCACTCTCCTCCCCCTGGGAGCCTCCTATGAGAAGCTCTTTGTTCCCTTTTTTCCTCTGACATGACGCATGCCTCCCCACCCCCCACGACCCTCTCTCATGTCTCCCTGCAGAAGTTGCAGAAGTTTGGTGTGTGCACCTCTCCGCTGGAGCTCCTCAGCCAGCCACAGGAGCGAAGCCTTCCTCCACGTCCCCAGTCACTCATCCTGGGGGCCCCACTCAGCTGTAAGGAGGCGCAGGAGGACGAGGAGGAGGAGGAGGTGTTGGGCGAAGAGGCACGGGAGGATGCTCCGGCCAGCAGTGTTGGAGAGCGGACAGTAGAGGGCAGCAGTGCCACGGAAAACGGCTACGGAGAGATCCAGAGCTCCTTTGGCTCCAAGAGCGAGCCGGCCATCGTCAGCTTGGAGTTCGGAGTGGCACGGATGACCTGCTGAGGAAGTGCCGAATAATGGACTGGACTCTAGATGTACTGGAAAACTATGAGATTTGTATATTCTCCAGGTTTGGCTGTGCGAGATGAAGGGTTTGTGTGTGCGCGTGTGTACGTGCCTTCGCTAAAGGCCTCTATGGTGAGGTGGATGAAGGAGTGAGCGGAGAGGACACGTTCTGCAATGTAAATCCACTATAGATCAGATGAAACATCTGTTATTGTCTTGAATAAGAGAAGGTTTTTTTATGTTGATAGCACTAAAAATATGAAAAATATTAAATGGTTAAATGAAGAGAGGACATCATCTCTCCATCTAAAAGACTTGTTGTTTTTGTTTTTGTTTTAGAGCCACTTGGTGTTACGCCTGTGAAGGGATGCTTGACTTCCAAAAAGCAGAGACTGATGCATAGAAAATGCATGAAGTGTGCTTATTCAAGTGTGGGGCCATGAGTCATGGGGCATTAGCCTGTTTTAGTCAGGCCACTGTTCAGGGGTCATAAAGCGATCAAAGGGGTCATGCATATTTATTAGTGATCATCTATCACTGGTGCAAAACACAGGAGCATCAGTATCTGCTACAGACCATCGGTTCAATCTATCACAGTCGGCCCTGATGTGACCGAAGGTCTCTTGGGGAGCAAACCTTCACTCGTAATTAAGACCATGTTATTTTTCTTCTCCTCACTGATTCACTTGTAAAGTGGGTCTCCAGAGCGATTATTGGCCCAGAACCCAGGAGACTTGTGTCTCAGGCTGAAATAGGATTATAGAGAGGAACAGGATTTTCTACTGATCCTTACCAATATGAGGCTGGGAGACAGCCAGTTCCACTGAGACCTACATACACAAGGCCTGTGGCAACGCAGTGGGTGTGGGGGTGTAGGGGAGGGTTTTCACATAATTCTTTGTTTTATGCTCCTTGGTGAGACAAACGTGAGTAACAGTAGACTCGGATGACATCAGCGAGGCCTTTGGGAATGGGTTCAGGTTTCAAATCCGCTAGAATAATTCAACAACACACAATTTTCGCCTGGAAATTAGTTCACTGAGGTGTTGAGTGTGGGTTTGTTAGGCTGAGCTGCTCTTATTCCAGTTCCAAAATGGACAAGTAGTCGGCGGATCTATGCACCACCCCAGTCTTGTGTCTGTTCATTAGACAACACCACTGACAGGTGACGTGAATAACATTGACTACATAGTTCATTACAATGGCTCCTGTCAGGGGAGTGGGATATATTTGCCAGCAAGTGAACAGTCAGTTCTTGAAGTTGATGCGCTGGAAGCAGGAGTGTAAGAATCTGAAGAGCTACTTTGGGCCTTATTGTGATGTTCTAGAGGACTTCAAGTCAGAACATCAAGTCTTGTGGAGTGTATGCAGTAGTCTGTACCTACCAAAACTGGTGATTTAGTGACAGGGTCATGGACTCCCAAGGCTCACTGATGCATGTGGGGAGTGACGGCTAACCCATCTCTCACAGAAGAGCTACTGTGGTTTAAGTGATGCTGACTCTGATCGAAAGGGGTCAGAACACACAGTGCATCACAGTCAGAGCTGTTTCAGCAGCAGAAGAGACACTCTCAGTATAATCAGGTGGTCTTAATGTTATGGCTGATCGGTGGATATTTCATTTCATTAAAAGAGTATTCCATCTTCAGTTGTTCCAGGCTGCCTGATGTGAGCTGCTCTGTTCCAGAGAATCAGGAGCCAGACGTCTGAAGCTTTTACTGCCTTTAAAACGTGTATCGGTCTCTTCAGCCACGGCAGTGCAGTCTCAGCGATGTGCCTCGCTTAGTGCAACTCATCACTTAATTAAAGTAAAAAAAAAATTATAGTAAAGGTTCCAAATATTGAATTCTGAGAATTAAATGAAGGAAAACGCTCCTCTCTGCAGAGCTGTGGCCCAGAAGGATCCAAGTCTGGCATGTCTACTCTCAAAGCGACCTAACAGAAAACTTTTACACAAAAATGCTCATCCATACCCTGCACAATGCCAGAGATTCTCCATAGATTTACCACTATTTTATCATGATTAGAACAGGTTCACTGCTTGTTTTATAAATAAAATGGCCATATTTTCATTGCAGATGTTGCAACCCCTGGATCCTGTCATCACTTTTGGAAATAATAGTATATGAGATTTCTCTACAGTGCACCATCAGAACAGTCCGGAGACCACATTACAATATATGTCCTTTTAAAAAAATTCTCTTTTCTTTTCTACTGGCATGATGCAGCATCTCAGCAGAAAACGCTGAAGTCTGGAGCTTGGAAAAAGTGCTGAGCTGTGGAGGGTAATATCTCGAGGTGGTTTTCACATCACAGATGTGTCTCAGCAGGTGCAATCTAATATAGCTGAGGTCTGTGTCTTTCTCTCTCTCCCTCTCTCTCTCTCTCTCTCTCTTCCTTTATCCCTCTCTCCCTCTCTCTCCCTCTCCTTCCCTCCCTCCCGCCCTCCCCTCTACTCTATTTGATCTCCCCTATGCCCTTACTAAACCATCAAACATTCATGTCGGTTCTGCACAACATCTGTGCATGTGCCTGTCAGTGGGTAGAGGAGTGGAAGAGT
The DNA here is from genome assembly GCA_037974385.1 of Arnoldichthys spilopterus. NCBI lineage: Eukaryota > Metazoa > Chordata > Actinopteri > Characiformes > Lepidarchidae > Arnoldichthys > Arnoldichthys spilopterus. Next base: position 12,227,913 of record JBBPDA010000001.1, read on the forward strand.
GTTTGTACTGATCCAAAAACTACTACATGTACTTTGCACTTTGTTTGGCTGTTTGAAAATGCTCACCTTTTACTCAAGTCTCATAGAGGCCCACTGTAAGACCAGTCCAATGTGCACATGAACCTGAAGTAAATTCTGCATTGTAAATAATGTATGCTTCACAAAGAATAAGGCAAGGCAAGGCAATGTCATTCGTTGAGCTTTACAGAGATAAAATGAGTATAAAAATAAATGAGGTACTAAAATTAGAAAAAAAAATTATATTGCAGAAAATAGTAAGATTTGAAATAAATGAAGACAAAAAGTGCACGGCAAACATTTAATCAGAAATAAGAGTAAGTTTTAAAGGAATAAAAAAGTGCACAATAAGGGTGCATTAACAAATAAGAGTAAAATTTAAAATAATAAAAAGTCATCAGAAATAGGAAAATTTCAAATAATGTAAAGTTTATGATAAAAATAGAAGTCAGAGCCTGTGTTTAATGAAAGGCTTGGGAGAATAAACAACTTCTTTTTAACATAAGTACTACAGTGTGTGGTGGAGGCATGTGACTTTGTGTGGTTAATGTAAGGAGTGGTCGTTGTGTAACCAGCTTAATGTACTGAACAATAGGGCGTCTGTCTGTAAGTCTGTGAATAAGCCATAAAGCCACTCATTAGCGTAGCATAGGCGCATTGGTCAGTAAGCTATAGGCACTGTACTCCGCACATCCATGCTGGATTAGGGTAATCTAAAGAGGAAGACCTTCCCCCAACCAACTAACACTGTGGGACTGGGTTTAGCAGGGGGCGTGTGGGCCTGTGCAATACCTAAGCACATGGAGCTAAACACACCTAGAAGACACCCCTCCGCTCAGATTCTGTGCTCCACGGTTGAGTATTGATTTTTTTTAAGGCTCAGAACGTATCAACAGGCCCAGGCACTGAATGATGCTCAGTATTTCTTGTGGCATTGTGAACAAAGAGCACAAAAGGAGCAGCAGTATCAAGTTACACCCCACTACATAGAAACAGAACCTGCTGCTCTATTATCCCAGCCTCTTGGCACTGACAGCGATGCTCATCGGCACAGATGGAGCAAGCAAACCTGCCAATCCAGAGAGCCATAGCTACGGACAAAATGAAACTACAGGGCCGAATATGACCATGAAGTGTAAATCTGATTGAGTTATGTTGGATTTGTAGCTACCTCGTTCTCGCTCTCTTTCTCTTTGTGCTTCTTCTGTGAAAGAAAGTGAATGTCATTGTGAAGACACACCCTCACGCAAAGTGCACCACAATGAAACGTGATCTCTGTATTTAACTTAGAGCAGTGGGCAGCTGTCAACCGCAGTGTAGCAGGACGGTACCTTGATCAAGAGCACACTTTGAACCTTCGACCCTCCGATCAACTGGGGAAAACGGCCCTGTCCACTATGCCACAACTGCCCACAAGTAGATCACCTGAATGCACTGATTGTACAGGATGAGTGGCACATGTACAGTCTCGCTCACTGTCTAATCCAGCGATGCCCAATTCCAGGCCTGGACATTTGGTGTCCAGCACAGTTTAGTTGTCCCCCTCTTCAGACACACTCAGGTGTGTTTGAGCAGGGAAAACACTAGTGTGTGCTGGTTGCCGGCCCTCCGGGACCAGAGTTGGACACCCCTCCACTCCATCCGAACTGGGTCTCTGCCTCATGGAAATGTGTTTACGAGCTGTGTAAGAAGGGCAAACCAAAATGCAGTCAGTCCCAGAAGAGTGGGCCTGAATGATCAGCCAAGGCATAAAGGAGTCCCAGGACCAGGCGACCCGTGATGACTGTCAGGACAGCAAAGGGGGAGGTATCCAGGGGAAGCCCCCTGCCTGGTGTGTGAATGTCGGCATTGTTTCACATCAATGACGTGGAAGAGGGGGTCTATGTCCAGAGTTGGGGGTGGGAAGGGAGGGTGAAAGAGCGTATCCGTTTCAGAGGGGATTGTCCTGGAGAACCGGGGAACAAAGACAAAAACAGGAGATCGGGAGAGCCGGTACATCCCTTTTTTGGGCCTGGAGAACCTTTATTCTTATTCACATTAGGGGTGGGCAAACATATCTTTTCACGATATTTTGAGAAATTTCACCAGTATGTGATGTCATGATATGTATTAAGGTGGAACAAAGTAAAAAGAGCTGACAGGGCCATATTCTCTAAAAAAGTCATAATACAAATCATGTTTATTTAGTGTTTTACACACTGCAGTACAGTATGTTCACTTAAGCAAAGACTAATGATGCTCCTTAAACTAAACATGAAGCCTGACGGTGTTTTTTAAGTAGTAACGATATGACGATATGCTCAGAAAAGCACACTGTGACCACAGTTTATTACCACAACGATAAATATCATTATATTGCCAAGAGCTGGGTGTAACGGGAGTCACCCTGTGCCCATATGCTAGAGGCAGATGGGCTGAGCTTGAGGAAGGGGTGACACAAGCACATGGAACATGCAGCCCAGACAGTCCTGGTGAGGACAGTCAACAAGAGGAGTGCCTTAATCTCATTTCAGTTTCATTAGGGAATTTCTGAGGGCCATTTCAAGTGTGTGTGTGTGTGTGTGTGTGTGCGTGTGCGTACTGAAGGAAAGACGGAAAAAAATTCACCAAATGAGCTTCGCAGCATTATCCTCATAATTTCTCCAGTCAGCAGCTTTATTCAAATCCCATGCACAGACACTGGAGCAGCTATTTAGCCCCACGTTACCCTGAGCCCTCTCATCTGACAGGGATTTTCAGCAGGGGCTTATTTTAATTCACACTGAGAGGTTTTGTTTGTTCAGGCTGTTTTTCCCAATGACCATCTCTCTTCTTTTTAAAGGTTGCATGTAAATCTTACTCCAATAACAGAATTCCTGTTCATTCGCACTATGTGTAGAGCCATGAACACAAGACAGTGTGTCCTCTCTCTCTCTCTGTCTCTCTGTCATCCTCCTTCACTCTCAACTTCTTCATCCTCCGGCCTCATTGTCCATGCGATAGAGGGAATAAATCTACGATGAAGAAATAAATACTAAACATGAAGACAAGAGGAGAAGGATCTGCGATGCTGAAGGGGCGGATGAGTGGGAAGGAGGGAAGGAGGGGAGGGGGGAATGGTGGGGCGGAGAGAAAAGAGCCCTGGCTTGCCTCCAACGGTGACGAAAGCGGCTTAGCCCTCCCAGTTACCATAGAGACTGTCAGGAGCAGCCACCAGAGGAGAGAAAGAGGGAGCAACGAAGACGGGAGAGGTTCAGAGGAACGGAGAGCCTGCAGTTAGACAGAGAGCAACAAAGTGAGTGAGTGAGAGACCGACAGAGAGGGGGGTTTAGCAGAGCAGCCATGATGGAGGCTCAGACTGATTGCACTGAACCGCCTCTGTGCGAGCCTCAGCCGTCCGGAAAGATCAACAAAGCAGCCTTCAAGCTGTTCGGCAAGCGCAGGTCCGGGAGCGGCATGGCGAGCATCTTCTCAGTCAGGAACAAAGGAGAGGGGGGCAGCAAGACGAGCGGCAAAGAGCTGGTTAGGAGCAAAACCCACGACGGCTTGATGGCAGATGGTCCATCCGAACTGGAGGGGCAAAAGACGGAGGAATGCGCCAACAGTGACCTGCTCCATAGCGCCCCAGTGGAAGGGGTCTCTGTCGCCCCTGTGCACAGTGCCATCACCAAGTCTTTCAGCTTCTTCTCCCTGCTGCGCCGCAACAGCACTCGTGTTGGAGATGGAGCAGCCACGCTGGGCCACAGGGGCCGCGGACTGAAGGGCTTGTTCAGCAGCATGCGCTGGCGGCGTAAGCCCCCACCGAGGGACGACTCTTCCGAGATCCAGGAAGTGGCCAAAGAAGTAAAAGAAGGGGATCTCATCCTGCCATCCAGCTCCAACAGTGTGGAAACGCTAAAAGAGAGCGTGACGCTTACATTGGAGCCCACGGTGCAGGTTTTCGAGGAGCGTCCCGCTGTTGAGGATTCAGGGACCTGGAACAAAACCTCCTTGCAAGAGTTACAGGTGGAGAGAGTTGCTAGCAACGGAGAGTGTGAGAACAGCTCGTCTCCCCTGGTGGAGGACACCACAGAGGAATCTCCAGCTCCCTCACCACTCAGAGTGAAAACAGGGGGACCTCTCAGGGCTAAACACAACAGTCCAGCCTGTCTGACCTCCATACCAGCCTCTGCCATGACCCCTCCTCTGGAGCACAACTCAGTCGATCCACCATCTGAGCCCTCTGTTGACCGCCTCTGCTCTATGTTCACTGATGTCACCTCACTCAAGAGCTTTGACTCCTTAACCGGCTGTGGAGATATCATTGCTGACCCGGAAGAGGACTCTGGCAATGGAGGCAGTGCCACCAGCAGCGGGACAGGGAGCAGCAGTGGTGGTTGTGGGGGGCGTAGGGTGTTTGGAGCAGCCATTGAGAGATGCTCCCCTGCCAAACCTCCCCTTCCCCCACAAGTGACCAGCCTAACATCCATCTCTCCCTACATTTCATCCCACCAACGAGTGTGTCCACCCCCTAAAAAGCCACAAGGCAGTGGAATAGTTGCCTACATGGGTGGAGGAGAAGAAATGGCCAGTCCAGAAGGTGTGGATGATGCAGACATGCAAGGGCTTTGGCATATGCTACCCCAGAAGGGGGAGGACTCTCCAGCTCTAACCCGTGCTGACCCCATGCTCCATCACTCGTCAGTTCGGCAAGAGAAAAAACCACCTCAGGTGAAAGGTCTGGGCCTCACTAAGATACCTGTTAGTGGAATCAGCAAAGTAGGGAAACAGCATTCTGCTCTTCCTTCTCCTCCGCCGATTGATAAAGAACTCCAGGATGCTCCACCCAGTGATGAAGGCTACTGGGACTCTCCTACACCTGGACCAGAGGATGAGGACAGCAGCTTCCAACGGCGGGATGGCCTGCTGAGGGACAGCTGCTCTGGAGATGCACTTTATGACCTCTACGACCTTGACAGTCCAGGTGCTGCTGGTTCGGACAATGATGACACAAGCTCACCCACACCTTCCACAGGTGACCTCAAAATGAGCCCGCCCTCCCAGAACCCTTCGTCTTCCTCCTCGTCCTCGTTCCGTTCCATAAAGGGCAGCACCAGTCTTCCTCGAGACTCTAAGATTCCCATCAGCGTTAAGCAGACAACACCGTCTCACTCCTCTAGCCAGGGGGCACTGTCTTCCTCCGTAAGCCCCACCTCGGGCAACCCTCCCACAAAGACCAGCGCTCCACCACGCACCCGCATCCCTGTCTCTAAGGTCCCTGTCCGTCGCTCAGCCAGCAAGAACGCCAACACAACACAAAACAGGAAGTAGAACTCCCAGGCAACAGTTCACTTAAGACAATTTAGACCCATCACTGAGAGCTTTAGGCCAAAATGAGTGTTTCTAATTACACCTGTGGTTCACGGGCCTGATCCTGGATGACCCCCTGCCCTGCACACTTCTGTGTTTTCTCGGCTTCCACATAAGCCTACCTGAAAGCATCTGCAGGGTAGGCTGCACTCCAGGACCAGGACCTAGAACTGGATTATGTTGACAGTTTCCACTTCTGCGGGTCACGCTGTAACTTTACAAGTGTTTGTTTTTGCATCAGTACAACTAATGTCTCATAATATGTCACATATTACATGTGACGTGATTAGTGCATATATAGAATGCCCTGCAATATGTAACATATTACATTTTCGGTAATCCAAGCTTGTTTGATTTCTTTACCATGCCGATCTGTGACAACGCATACAGACTAAGAATGTTCTTCAACTCATCCGAACACATCCCTCTGGAGGTACTACCCCTCCTCCTGAACCTTGTGCACTCTGGGAAACACGGCTGCCAACTCCGTCTCTCTGGGATTTACAAAGCAGAATCAGAACAGAAAACCACGCAGGACTTACAAAAAAACCCCGAACCAAGCTGCACACAATCTTCCTCCTTCAATCAGGATCAGGGAATGCGATCATTGTATCGAGATGCTCTTTTCTTACCGCTTGAGACGGCTTCCTATGAAAAATGGACGACTTCCTAATAAAACGTCTTTTTTATACAGAGCGAGTTCTTCCTCACGTCTTTCTTACTCTTTTGTACAAGACAGGCCTCACTGTGGACTTGTTAAACTGCTTGTTTCTTCCTCTGCTGGATGAACAAAAAAAAAAAAAAAACACCTGCAAAAAAAGAAAAAGAAGCCAAAAGCAGGCTCAGGAGTGCCCCTTGCTTACAGTGACTTCCACAACACACTGATGTGAATGTAGCATGCCATCACTCTACACACACACACATGTACGCACATGCACGCAAGTCTACGCTTCGTCTGCTCATTGCTCCACAAACATGAGCGAGAGAAAGAGAGAAGCTAGAGCAGCAAGTCTGGGTCAAAAGTCAACTGTCTTCCGCCCTACAGCCATTCTTCCGTCTCCCCTACTTCCCCGGACACTGACCCTGCTTCCGAAACGGCCTGAGGGTCCGAACTGAGGGTCGTACTTTGAGCACTGTCGGTGCTGGACGTGTGGTCTATTTTTCTAAAACTCTGTTTTCTTCTTGTTTTGAGTTGTAACAATGTTCCTCTAGAGCAGAACCACCGGGTTCTTCCTCTTCTTCCTATGAGTGCTTCTTTTTCTTTTCGGCTGTTTTTCCTCCTCCCTGTTCCACTAATTTATGAATAAAACCACGCTGTGAGTGCGCCAAAGTGTCTATTTCACACACACGACGGGGCCACGTTGGTGGTGAGATGTGTGAAGCAGCGCAGATGCGAAGCGTTTGGGTGAAGTGGCTGTGCTAAATGTCCGTGTTAGACAGTCCAGAGAGGGATAATGATGTTTAAAGAGTTCAAATCTTGCTGCAAAGTGGGATCTGGTGCTGATGTTGGTATGGTGGTGGTGTTGGGGCACAGAATGTGGGACTGAATGCAGAACAGATGGACGGGGGCGAAATGCAAAGCAGTGCTCCTTGGGAAAAATTCCGTAAAATGTTCTAAATGCTCTAAAGTTATGTGGTTAAAGTGTTGTAGAGAGATGGGAGTGATTGGGTGATGGGAACTGGGGGTCACAGTCTCCACAAAGCAATATTGATGATAAAACAGAAAATCTGCATTAAAAAGTGCAGGTAGCCATTAGAGAGGTTGACCTCAGACATCTGGTTCCTATCATGAACCCACAGAACCCACAGTTCTGAATCCCCTCACTCTGAACGACTCTGTTTACATCTTAACCATCTAATTCTGCAGACATTTCAATGGAATTCCTCTTCAAGGGGTTGAGCGTATCCAGACTGAGCTGTGAGGAAGTGTGTTTGTGTGTGTGTGTGTGTGTGTGTGGAGTGGTGCAGTACCCACTGTAATGGTGCAATGAGAAACACTCTTTCCTAATCACTCCATTCTCTGCAGTGTGAATCCTTATATAAAGCACTTATGTAACACCATAACATTCATCCAGGACAGACCCTGGTGCATGCTTGACTGCTACTCTTTGATAGATGAGTGTTTTAAATTAAAGCTACGCTTAGATTTTAATTAGGTCATTGCATATGCAACAACGTCAGGCTTCAACCACAGCAAACGTAAGAGTGTGTCGTTATTCTCCATTTCTGTGTGTCGTTATGTGTATGCATGTGGGCAGGGACTGCGAGTGTACGTGTGTGACTAATGGTGGGATGCCCCAGTTTTCAAAGACCTGATTCTGTGAGCTGACAGAGAGGGAGAGCGAGGGATAAAAGCACAACAGAGGGAAAAACAAACCCCAGCTAAAATGAGAAAACAACATTAACAATGATGTAAAAACACACAGTGTGTGTAAAAGCTGGCCAATGTGTGTCAGTGTGTCAGGGCTGTGGACCCATATGGACAACGAGATGGTGTGATTGTGGTTGGCAGCTGAGAAAGAGAGGGGGGTTGGTGGGAAGCTGTTGCTTCTGTTCTCATTAGCCTCGTGTCCCACCTGGGGGCCACGCAGGCACCTCTGGGCCCAAGCTGCTCCCTCTCCGCTGCTGACACTGGGGGGAGGTCCGGTTAATGAGCTGCCACACGTACTGGAGCTCATTCACATCATGGCTTGCTGTGCTGAGGAAGAGCGGTTTCACAATTTACACAGTTTTCCCTTTAACCCAAACATGCAGTGCTGAGCAAAAGTCTTAGACCCCTGTGTTAACTGTTAAAGCCGTTTCTCTGAGCAGTGAGTTGCTTTCAAAAACACACGTGAACATTAGAATCAGTGCAAACAAACAGTGCAGCAGTGAAAAGAATGAGGATCTGTGTGTAAACAGTAGTTGATGGTGTGTGAGCTGCTAGAAGACACAGGTTCGGCTCCAGATTTCTCCTCCATGTCTCTAGTCACTGCATGTATGTGTGTGAAGCTCCATCAGCTCCTGATTTCATCTAATGAAGGACTGATTGAGCCCAAACCAGTGATTTGATGGGAACTGCAGTAACACTGGGCTCCACTAGGAGAAAATGTTTAAACCAACACACACACCAAACACACGTCACTGTTTACTGTTATTAGTGTTTAATCTAATATTAGGGATTTTGGAGTAAACAGAATCATTCACTGCCCAGAAACCACTTTAATCAGCATTTTCTCAGGGGGCTAAGACTTTTGATCAACAATATTTGACCTGAACCAGGATTAAACCAAAATCATGTGAAGTGTAATATATTGGCAAGAGAGAACATTTCTATGACCCAAATTTAAAAAAGAGTAGTATTAACTAGTATTAAAGAGAGATTTTTTGTAAATTTTTTCTGTATATTCTGATTTGGACACTGCCCCCTAGTGCACACATTTATATTATATTCAAGGATCTTGGCTCACTCTGCGAGCTAGGGCTGCGACGCTATGCAAGTTGAGTAAATCTATAAATCAGGACAAAATTATTGATAAATATATATATTTTTTTACGTTTAAAATAGCATGTATTTTACGGAAAATTATTTAGTACATGTAGGACAGCTTGTATTTGCGTATCCTAACCTGCCTAAGGCAGGTTCACCCAGGACAGGAGGCCATCACAGAAACAGACAAGCATACACACACTCACACCTATGAACAATTTAGAGTCTCCAGTCAACCTGAACTGCAAGCCTTTGGACAATGGGAGGAACCCGGAGAACCTGGAGGAAACCACACAAACACAGGGAGAGCTACTTGCTGTGACTTACGCAACACATAACACATAACACATAACATTGGCTGCATTACATCTAGGGCACCTTGACCTTCTGTTCACAACGACAAGGTCCTAACCACTAGGCCACCACTGCCCAAAGGGCGGGACAGTGGTGCAGTTGTGGTGCAGTGAGTAGTGCTGTCGCTGCACAGCAAAAAGGTACTGGATTCGATCTCGGCCACGGGTGCCCAGTGTGCTTCCTCTGGGTTCTCCCGTTTCCCACTGTCCAAAGGCTTGTGGTTCAGGTTGACTGGTTGCTCTAAATTGCATGTGTCTGTGACTGGTTGAGCCTCCTGTCCTGGGTGAACTCAGCCTTGGGCCTGTAGTCAGCTGGGATTGGCTCCATCTTCCCCATATGAATGATTATAAACTAATATGATGGAATTAAAATTAGCTTCTGTTGCATTAGCCTTGTTACTCCAGGGCACATGTCAAATACACTTCATCATGGAAAAACGATGCATTTTTCTGTAATTTGCCACAATGTAGCTTAAAGTGTGCTGTGGAGATGTTGGGCGAGAGCTTGCCAGAGTGCTTTTCTGAGAACTTTGGCAAGCAGGAATCCTGAATTTGCTCACAGAGCAGAACAGAGAGTAGATACAGAAGAGTGCATTTACACAAACGGCTTAAAGAGAGAGAGAGGGAGAAAGAGAGAGAGAGTGAGAGAGAGCTGGAGAGAAAGAAAGCTCTATCTCAGCGATGAGAAGACGATTGTTCAGAGAAAACTACAAATGTCAACCAGTTCATAGATGAAGCTGAGGCAATACCTCACACACGCTGTGCATTGGTGCATGACTGTGACGCTCTTTACCAATATTAACATAAAGGAGATCTTCAGTGTTGTACAGCCTACTGTGCTGCATGTGTAGAATATGATTAACTAGAATGAGAAAGTTTATGAAGAAACTTTGAGAATTTGGCTTGAAGAACACACCACAATTGCAAAATAGTTTGGAATTTTATAAATTTTATGTTGTATTATTAGGACTTTTATTTTGTACGATTCCAGCTTTTATTTTGTAATTATGGGATATTTATTTTGTAATATTTAGACTTTTATTTTGTTATATTTAAACTTTTTTGTAGTATTCTTTAATTTTGTAGTTACAGAACTTTTTTTTGTTATAATAGAAATTTTATTTTGTAATATTAGGACTTTTGTAATATACAGACTTTTTTTGTAATATTCTGTCTTTTATTTTGTAATAATGGAACTTATTTTGTTATAATAAGACTTTTATTTTGTTATATTAGGACTTTCATTTTTTGTAATAATGGGATTTTTATTTTGTCATATAAGGACCAACGAGAATCATTTCCCTGCGATTTGTAAAAGAATAGCAGACCTGCTGACACAAATAAGCTGGGAAAAACTTAAGACTTGCCTGTACTAGTGTGACCACTGCACCCTAGTGCACACGTTCATGCTATGTTCAAGTATGATCGGAGATCAATGCAAAATAGGGCTGGAAGAGTACGTAATTTAGTAAAACTGATAAATCAAGACAAAATTCTTGATGAGTATTGATATTTTCAATGAAAACCAAGGGTGTTGTACTAGAACGTTCAGTGTATCTAGGATAGTTTCATATGAACCAGAAGGAGGCAGTGAAGCCCAGGGGCTTTTCACCCCAAGTGTGAGCTTAAGAGACAAAAACCATCATCATTTTAAAGACAACACTTACAATAACATACACAAAACACACGGACAACAGAAGCCAGTGTGAAGGTGTTTGGGCTCTATTATGAGTGTGCAACGGGTTTCTAAGCACAGAGACACATCACAGTATGTAATGGAACATGTACTACAGACACCGCAGATAGAGATGAGGGTGAAAAGCACTGGAGTATTCCTTTAAATTCCATTCCAGATCTCAGTCAGCCTCTCGCTTTCAGCTGGTCCCCTCCTCCATCTCCAGGGGAGACTTGAACTAGTTGCCTGAAAACTTCCTGAAGGTTCACACACCGCTCGAGGCACTACTTCTCCCTGAGACTGGAGCACACAGGGGTAAACAGTGCTGCTACACTCCAGAAAAGGTGACACTCTCTCTCTCTCTCTCTCTCTCTCTCTCACACACACACACACACACACACACATTGTTTTCCTCCCTACTGTTTTACCAAGAGATCACCCCCCCACACACACACACAGTGTCAGGGGGGCAAAAAAGGCACAGAGCTGAGTAAAGGTCAGGACACATAGTAGAGCAGAAACACACACACACACACACCCAAGTTGCTGCTGAACACGTCATAGTGTGAGAATGTCTGCATGTATTAATGTGTGTGTGTGTGTGTGTGTGTGTGTACAAGAAACCATATGATGGGGGGCCATTGAGAACCTGCACCCCTTCTTTCATGGGCTTGTCCCACTACACAAGTCTCCATGGCAACCTCAGTAGGTCATCCAATGAGAGGTGGAGGTGGGGCTGGCGGAGTGAAGCAAGCCCACTGAATATGAAGGAGCTGATTGGAGTGAGTGTGGCGCAGAGTGTGAGTTTGTGCACATGCAGACACACGGACTCAGAAATACACACACACACACACAGACACACACACACATCACTACGTGTGTAAGAAAGACAGGCTCTCACATTTCACAAATTTCTTGCACTTGCAGTCTCCTGAGATTAAAACCCTGCACGTGGTGCAGAAGGGAAGCACTTTCCTCCTCTGAAGATCATGCAGCTACTAAACAGGCCTGCAACGGCCTAAACTGGACTTTCCCAGAGTTACACTGCAGCCTGCTTAGGGGCAAACGCCCAGAGGATGACGTCATGGTGTAAAAGTAGGTCTAACTCTTGATATTGTAAAGTGGTTACTCCATCTTCGTCAATAATTGATCCTTCGCCGTCCTCTCTGTGTATTTCATAAATCATTCACTCTGAGTGGTGGGAACAGGGCTGAGAACAGAGCGAACTGTGTAAGGATGTTGTGCAAGTCCACAATAGTCTGACAGAGAGAGAAACTATGCATTTTCATACATCTCAGCGAGACAGCCAGAAAAAAGCCAGATTTGTAAAAATCAGCTAATTTAAAAACAAATGGCACTTAAAATTAATTGTTTATTTATTAATTAATTTTAAATGTATCTTTATTTTTATTTATTTATTTTAAACATTTTACATTAAGGTGGAGTACACAGAGGAGAGGAGGCCAAGTCACCGTAGGGCAACACAGAGACAGACAACCATTCACACACTCTCACACCTACGGGCAATTTAAAGCATCCAATCAGCCTACTGCAGCCTTTAGACAGTGGGAGGAAACCGGAGAACCCAGAGGAAACACTCTGCATAGAAAGCCACCCAACCTGGGGAACAAACCTAGGGCCTTCTAGCTGTGAACTGGCAGAAATAAACACTGCACCACTGTTCCACCAAGTTATATTATATTATATTATATTATATTATATTATATTATATTATATTATATACACTAAACAAAAATATAAATGCAACACTTTTTTTTCCTTCCAGTTTTCATGAGCTGAACTCAAAGGTTTTCTACATACACAAAAGACCCGTTACTCTCAAATATTGTTCACAAATCTGTCTAAATCTGTTAGTGAGCACTTCTCCTTTGCCGAGATAATCCGTCTCACCTCACAGGCGTGGCATAACAAGGTGCTGATTAGACAGCATGAATATTGCACAGGTGTGCTTTAGACTGCCCACAATAAAAGGTCACTCTGAAATGTGCAGTTTGATCACACAGCACAATGCCACAGATGTCGCAACTTTTGAGGGAGCGTGCAATTGGCATGCTGACTGCAGGAATGTCTACCCGAGCTGCCAGTAAAATGAATGTTCACCTGTGAGGTGGGATGGATTATTTCAGCAAAGGAAAAGTGCTAACACAGATTTAGACAGATTTGTGAACAATATTTGAGAGTAATGGGTCCTTTCTGTATGTAGAAAATGTTTCAGATCTTTGAGATCAGCTCATGAAAAATGGGAGCAAAAACAAGTGTTGCATTTATATTTTTGTTCATATTATTTTGTGTAACTGTATTATATTATATTATATTATATTATACTTATGGGACATTTATTTATGACCTGTATATGTTTACTTACATTTTCAAAGTAGTATTTCTTCATTTTAGCTCTAGCCACATCACCGTATGCTGCTTTAACCCACTGAGAGCACTTGGCCTGGAGCTCAGCTTGGAGGTTAAGCCACTGGCAAGAGATTAAAAAATCAATCTGATCAATACGCTGAATCACGCTGATCCTTCGTGTCAGTTTAAACATCCTTTTCCAACTCCCTAATCTCCAGTTTGGACTGGGACAGAGTGGTGAGGGTAGAACGAGCGAAAAAAGCAGCAACTTAATTCAGAACAAGTGTCAGGTTCCACCAGTGGGACCCACCTTAAACATTCTCGGTCTTCTCCTCCCAGTCTCCAGTCTTGTTTACAGCAGCCGCTAGCGGGCAGGTGCTGATGCTTCCTATGGTTCTGTGGTTTTCTCTGTAGATGACAAAGCACCAGTGTACATTATTCTCTGGCTAAGAACGTCTGTAAACGTAAAGTAAGTGAAAGTGAGTATTTGTCATTGTGAACACACTCAATAACACAAAGTGCACCACAATAAAAGGTGACCTCTGCATTGAACCCATCACACGTGGAGCAGTGGGCAAGTATCAACAGCACCCAGGGAGCAGTGTAGCAAGATGGTTTTCTTGCTCAAGAAAACCTCAGTGATGCCCAGGCTGGGACTTGAACCTGTGACCTTCTGTTCACAAGGCCAATGTCCTAACCACTAGGCCTCCACTGCCACTGCCCAATGAATTATAAGTGTAATTTATGTTACACTTACTTACAATGTAAGTACAGTCACACCTTGGAATGATCATCAGTGGTAAGTGACCATGACCTACAGATGTTTAGACCAGATCCAGAAACACTAGTGTCCTTTAAGCAGAGAAATCGTATATCTAGGATTCAGCTTTATGTGCAGCATGTTTACCAACAAATGAGACAACGTATAGACACAATCAACCAATCAGCACATTCCCAGACATGGGGAGGGGTGAAAAATCTGAAGTAAAAAGTAAACAAGAGGCATGAATGGTCTGAGGGTGTGACCTCTGTAGTGTTGGAGCTGTCAGAGCAGCAGTGAATGGAGATTACTCATATTGTGTCACTTGCTTAGAGTCAGCACAGCCACAAACACTGTACTGTCACATGGTCAAACCAAACAGCAGTTACATAAGAAGCACTAAATTCACAGCTGGTGTGTGTGTGGTTGAGAGCAGTGCTGCTGTCAGGACAAGACAGTAAGGGGACTTATCATTGCCATGGTTTACACTAACCCACCATTCAGCAGGCATTGTATGCAATTTACCCATAATCCTACACAGGAAGGGAAACCTAGGGGTTTACACACCAGCTGGGCTTTCACACACACACACACACACACACACACACACACTTACACATGCACCTGTTTAACTGGTTTTAAAGAATGAATGTTCTCAATATGAAACCAGCTTGGTTGCTGGTGAATGCAATGGTGCTTAAAAGTTTATGGACCCTTTAGAGTTTTCTCTATTTCTGCCTAAAAATGACCTAAAACATCATCATATTGTCACACAAACCCTGAAAGCAGATAAAAAGAACCAAATTCTACAAATGAGACACAAATATTACATTTTGCCATTTATTTATTGAGAAAATGAAGCAATAGTCCTTATCTGTGAGTGATAAAAGTAAGTAAACCTTTGCTTTCAGTGTGTGTGTAACCAGTGATCTTCTTCAGTCTCACATGTCAGCCTGAAGGAGTTTTAGCCCATTTCTCTATACATCTGGGATGTTCATGGTTTTCCTCATATTAACTGTTAAATACAGGTCCTTCCACAACAAATCTGTTGGGTCCTTTTGGGTTCTATTGGGTTTCTAGGTCACACTTGTCCTTTCTTTGGTAAAATGACTCTTTCTCTTGGGATTCAGTTCACAGACAGATGTTCATACATTTTCCCTCAGAATTCACTGGTATAATTTACAGTTCATTGGTGTCCTGGTCCAGATCCAGCAAAACAGGCTCAAACCATGACACTATCAACACAATGCTTCACACATTGGATAGAGTGTTCATGCTAAAATGAAGGCTTTTATCTTTCTGGAATGCAGTGCTTTCTCTTTTTTGGCCTTTTCATTTACAGTGAAAAGATTTTAATGTGGTCCCATCTGTCCTCAAAACATTTTCCAAATCTTGTCCTGTCCTTGTGAACTTTAGCAAGTTGTAAATGATGGAAAGCAGTGCCAAACCCTTAACCCTTGCATTAAATTTAAAACTTGAGCCCCTCTGAAGACTGGGGTGATTAATAATCACTGTATGTCAATCAATAACTGATGTAATCGTTCACACTTCATAAGTAATCACTTATGTCAGTTGGTTTGTGGACATGTTCATGATTAACACAAGTGAGATCATTTAGAACCTCTGCTTTTAGCTACTGGTGTAATTCCTTTAAGCAGAAATGACTTCAGCCAAACATTTTCTGTGTCTGTTTATATGTCCATCAACAATTGTTCTCATTTTCCTCATTCTTGATGTTCTACAGTTTCTCTGTACACACTCTGTCTACAGCTCTGATCATCACCCTGGACACATCTCAATGAAGTTTAAAGTTATATATATAAAATGACAATTACAAATATAAATAGTGCTTTTTGCTGGATGTCAAGTCAAGTCAAGTTTATTTGTATAGCGCTTTTTACAACTGACGTTGTCACAAAGCAGCTTTACCGAAACCGGGTCCGAACCCCCAAAGAGCAAGCCAAGGGCGACAGAGGCAAGGATGTGTCCTGAAAATATTTTAAATATTGAATAAAATATCTTATTTATTATACTATGATGTATAATAGGATGTTCTACCTTTAAATTACTATTAGATTACTTTATTCAACTACTAGAATAGTTTCTGATAGTAATTATTATTTATTAAATTGGTGCATTTTTCTGTAGCCAGATCTTCAATGTTTGTTATTGTACATACAACAACATACATTTTCATCAAAACTGAGGTTTATTAAAAGTACCAGCAGTACCTTCGTGTTTAATTTATAGCTTTAAAATGTCCATTGTATGAGTTCAATAAGTTAAATATGATAGATAAAAATTACAAAAATGTTTATCATTCTAAAATGTAATGTAAATATCTATCCATCTTCTAAACTGCTTCTTTCGTTTCGTGGTCACAGGGAAGCTGGAGCCAATCCCAGCTGACTGTGGGCCTAAGGCAGGGTTCACTCAGGACGCCAACACATTGCAGGGCAAAACATAGACAGACAACCATTTACACACATTCTGGCAGTTTTAGAGTATCCAATCAACCTACTACAGCCTTTGGACAGTGGGAGGAAACCAGAGAACCTGGAGGAAACACATGCAAAGCTTGCAAACTCCACACAGAAAGGCTCCCGTGGCCGACCTGGGGATTGAACCCAGGACCTTCTTGCCGTGAGGCGACAGTGCTTACCACTGCACCACCGTGCCACCCTAATGTAAATATATAGAATAAAATATCTTATTTATTATACTATGATGAATACTATAATTTTCTACCTTTAGAAATGACTTTAATGAACTACTAGAATAGTGTGTGATAATAATAATTATATTACTACTGTCTCTACAATTGAACTGAGCCATTGTACATTTTTTTTAGCAAGAAAACTTCAACATTCAAATTTACATTGTTTATTATTGCACATACAACAGCACTGATATAAGAAGTGACTCCAGACTTTCCTACTGAGCACACATGCAGCTCACACAGCTGAACTGACAACTGCAATGACACAAGGTCAAGTTCGGCTGGGGACAGACTGCGACAGGGTCAGTAAAATAGACAGGACCTTTCATAGACTTTCTCCCCCAACACACAAAGCCTGTGTGTGACTGACAGTTGAGGACACAGAGCAGCTCCTCACTCTAGTCCCAGGATGTTGTGTGTGTGTGTGCGGGGGGGTCAAGGGGGTGTGGGGTGCACCTCAATGTGCTAAATCATCCCCAGTTACTATGACAGCCCCCGAACCTATAACACTAACCCCCTAATGTGTAATGTCCCATAATGTGCCATTAACTAAAACAACCCTGATGAAATATTCATGCTGTGGGTGTGGGGTTAGGAGCGTGAGTGTGTGTGTGTGTGTGTGTGTGTGTGTGTCTGTGGGTGAGGGGATGGTGGTGGTTATGACTAAGGGGGTCTTCTGCTTCACAGAGCAGTCACTGTTCATCCATATAGTGCACCCACCCCCCGCATACACCCCAACAAATCTCACCCCTCAGGCAGTCCACTCTGTCAGCGATGGCTGCTGCAATATAGGAAATATTTATTTATTACTATGGGGCATTTTACAGCTGACACTGGCACAATGTAGCTTAGCAGAATCAGGGTTTGAGCCCCTAATTAGCCAATGGAGACAGAGGTGAGGAAAAACCAAGCTTGGAACCCGTCCTTCTCTGGTCAACGCTGGATACGAATGCCAGTCTCAGTTTTTACAGGCGGCAACAACTAAAGGTCTATAGCTTGGAGAAACATGTCTAACACATGCATATGAAGCACACGGAAATGATCCGTCATAGTTGAACTGCTCTGGGACACGTAAATGTAACCTTTTCATTTACTGCCCAAAACCATCAATACGTGTATTCTGAGTTTTATATGCTGCTAATGGTGAAAAAGAGATAAATCTATTAAAAATGATATTTTGCTGGGTGTTATATTGCTTTATGATAACCTGTTTGGTATGAATGCATAAGATGTAACCCTAAAGCTTCCCAAAACTATTCTACACAAGGTCTTGGGCATCAAACAGATCCTTACCTGATTCATGATGGAACTTTCTGTGAGGGAGACGTCTGGTTCCTATCAGCTTCTCTAAAACTTTACTTTTGCTACCATTGTACTTGGTTTATACCTTTCTTTTGTAGGGGGAATCCTCCTTTAACCCTTTAGTGTTTTTTGTGGTCAAACACGTATTAAGTCCCTATGTCTTACGGAAACATGCAGCGAATTTCCATAAGACATAGGTAAGACAAGGTTCCGTCTCTACCACTAGGTGAAAACTCCACTGGATTCCACTGTGCCTTTAATCAGTAGATTTAAGGAAGTTTTATGCATTTCTCACATAATTTTAAAGAGAATCCAAGATGATCTTTACTAATTTGTTCATGTATTCAGAGTTTTATAATAAAAAGAAATCTCAATCGTTTGGTAGAGGCCCATTTCTAACTATGTTGTTGTTGAATAAAAAATGTAACATTATTGTTTTTATTGTTCCAAATTAATATAAAACGCAAAACAATCTGACAAATTTGCCAACAGTAGCCAAAGATATTTGGCATACTTGCCAACATTGATTGATTGATTTATTTATTTATTTTACAGGGGGATGTAAAATGGGGCATGTCTGACCATAGGCTGAATATCTCCTGGGACTGAGCCTAAAGCAAATTACAAGCTCCCCATATGTGTGTTCCCCGAGGACACACACCCCTTCGTAAGTGTAGGTCAGACAGACGCTGCTTCATCATTTCCCCCCCCTAAAACCCAACAGGCCGTGCCTAACGACGATAGGCCAGTGTCTGACCCCCTCACCGTGACATTTACTCATGCGGCTGAAACAGTGGGTTTATCATGCTCTGCTGGTAGTGTGTGTGTGTGTGTGTGTATGTGAGCATAAGAGAGAGAACCTCTCTGGAAAGAGATCCTGCTAAACCAAGGGGAGGGAAAAACACACCAAAGAGGGAGGCAAAATGAAAGAGCAAGATCAGCAGATGAAAGACAAAAACCTGACGGAGTAAACGGACAGTTTGAAGGGGGGAACAAGAGAGATGAAGGAGAACAGCGGGTGTTTGATGTGTCGTTGAATGCGGCATGTCAAACGCCTCTTTTGTGTGGGAGGAAAGTGCCGAAATTGACAGACTTGTGTTTCCTGTCGTGCTGAATGAACTCATGCTAGCTCTGTTCATAAGGACCAGTCTGGTTTTAAAGCAGATGTTTGACAGTTTTTTCTTTAGGATGAACATAATCCGTCAGCCATGTCGGGTTAAGTGTGCTAAGTCTGCTTCTTTAGCTGTGCACTAAGGGTAATGTAGCAGTCATGTCCTGCGAGTGGTTGGGCAGAGGTCACATTTCGTTGTGGTGCACCCTGTGTGTGACTGAGATGCCCCATCAATAATAAAACACCCCAAAACACTTAGGAAAACGTGCGGTTGCAGTATATGCGCTAATAACAGAAAGGAAGAGCACAGTTGTGTCATGCAAATTCAGTGCATCAGTGGACACACTCATAAGGGTGCCCCGTTAATAAGGAATGCGTGAGCATCCCATCTGGCCAAGTGTGTTAGTTCAGGAGGCTAAAGCACCAAACACTCATGCATGGCCAAGCTGGGATTGTGGTGAAAAGCACGGCAAATTTTTACAGTAATCTGACTTGGCGGAACATCCACTGCGTGCAGTAATACTGTGTGCAGTAATCTTCTGATCGCTCTGACAAATTCACTTTGCACCTTGTTATCGCTGAGAGCCTTCATTTGATTTCCGTGATAACAGCGAGGCCTGGGCTTTCTCCAGGAGTCGACAGGATACACACATAAACCTGTGACACACACACATTCACTTACATGCAGCACTGCCACCAGCCCTGAGCCACAGATGCAGCGTTAAGCAGAATTAAAGCAGGTTTAGGACTAAGCCCTACTGACATGGTCATTTGCAAAGGCGCCAAAGGGAGCAGTTTATTTCCAGGGTACTCCAGCATAACTAGGTTATCACTGCTTGCTCTGTGGCACGCATGTCCCTCCCGCTACGTTACAGAGTTTTTTCCTCACATAAAACATTCTTTATTCATTTCTTCAAGCATATCAGATTGTTCTGTATTATGGTGCTTTATATGGTCGCCCAACAAGTTTGTGGTAATTTTAGACTCAGAAATGTGTTGTGTACATTATTCTTAGTGGAAATGTGCATTTTGAAGATGTTACGTAAGAATTAAAATGAATTTTAAACTAAGCCATCAATATTCCATTAAAGTGACTCTTTGTCATTGTGAACACACTCAAGCACCACAACAAAATGTGATCTCTGCATTTAACCCATCACACGTGAACACGTGGAGCAGCGGGCAGCCACCAACAGCACCCAGGGAGCAGTGTAGTGGGACGGTACCTTGCTCAAGAGTACCTCAGTAGTGCCCGGGCTGGGACTCAAACCTGCAACCTTCAGGTCCCAAAGGCAGTGTCCTAACCACTAGGCC
>JBBPDA010000001.1:12254323-12275106 GCA_037974385.1 Arnoldichthys spilopterus
TGAATGGTTGTCTGTCTGTGTGTTGCCCTGCGATGGGTTGGCCTCCTGTCCTGGGTGTACCCCGCCTTAGGCCCGCAAACGGAAGAAGCAGTTGGAAATGGATGGATGGATGGTTCTTAAGATGTGTCACTTGCAGCACCCCCTATAGATGAATTTTCACATAATTTGGTAGGCATCTAAAGAATGCGGTAGTGATACAGGGTGTGAAATCTGGTGAAGTTTGCACCTATAATGAGCTAGAGTCATGACCTTTAAAGAGGCCAACTTGCCACACCCATTTTAGAAAATTTGACCAAACATTAAAAAAGCTATTGTATATTGTATAGTGCCAATTGTATTTCAGGGGGTCCTAGTATGAAGGCGACACAAAGTTATTATTCATATCTCCCATGTGAGACTACAATCACGTTAAGTTTCATGGTTGGTGAGGTCCAAGCGGCGCTCAGAATATGTAATTACTTTTCATAAATGAACATTTTTATGTTAATAGGGATTTTTTAAAATTGATTTTGTATACAATTAAATCATTTTATGTTTAAAAATCTTTAAAAAATAACATTTTAATGTTAAATACATTTATGCAATAATTTCTCACACACATAGAAGTAAATCCTCATTTGACCCAAAGTAATATTCTTAAAGTGTTTTTTTTTGCTTTTCTGAATAATTTTTTTATTATGGAAAAGTTACCAAACATTTTTAAAATGTAAATCAGCTCATTTAGAATTGATCAAGGTCATGGCATTACAACCATGAACACATCTGTGTCCATTACCAGTAGGTGATTTTTGTTTTAATGCAGGGGACGACTCAAACGGGAGCCCCCATGCCTCCAACCAGCACACATTCTTGAGGATGACAGGTTAACAAGGGGACATACATTTAGGTCATTTTGCTCAAAAGGAGGATGGCACCACCCCTCATATCTCTACTGCCAATAAATTCTGCCTCCTAAATGTCGACATCTGAAAAGAGGGTTGTAGGTTGTAGGCAGTACTTTCTTCAGAAATTAGCATATGGGCCATTGTGATCGGAGGGCTCCAGGTTCAAGTTATGGCCCAGGTACCACTGATGTACCCTTGAGTAAGGTACTGTCCTGCTACACTGCTCCCCGGGTGCTCCTCATAGCTGCCAGCTTTTCTACGTGTGCAGGTGTGATGGGTTAAATGCACATTTCGTTGTGGTGGACTTTGTGTGATGGGGTGTGTTCACAATGACAAATAGTCACTTTTACTTACATACAGTCATGAAAAAAAACATCCTTTCCTCTTTTTAAACCATTCCTTGGTGGATTTGCCAGTGTGCTTAAAATCATTACCAAGCTGAAAGTTCCACCTCTCGTTCTACTTCAGTGTCTGGACAGGTGGCCTCACATTATCTTCAAGTACGTTTTGCAGGATTCACAGCACAGTCAAAGACTTGCAGCACAACAGCCCCAAACCATCACATTTCCACCACCATGCTTCACCTTCTCCTGAAAAGCTCAACTTGTCCTCTAATTTTGTGCTTTTGGCTGCATTCGCATTGACGTAAACAAACGCACAGAACGTGCGTTGTATATTTGTGGACAGAAAGTTGCCGGAGTTGTGCAGCGCGCAGTGAAGAACTACAGTTGACAGTCGACGTCATCTGGAGGCGCCGTCAGTGGAGGGGCGGAGCTTCAAGGCAAGGAAACACGCTGTTTAGCACACGGTAGAGACTAGGCACGTACAGAATACGACCAGGAAGGTTTATTGGGACATGTGCCCTAATAAAATGGATCTGGCGACGCCGATGGTTCTTTGGCAAATTGTAATCTTGCTCTAATGTTTTTGGAGAGCAAAGGTTTTTTTTTCCTGACACACTTTCCATGCAGGTCAAATCTGTTCTCTCATTTCAGACATATGTATTTTCACACCAACAGCTGCAACAGTACCTGCTGATTCCACGATGAAGGTTTGGTGTTCTTGGAAATGTCTTGTCGCAGCAAACAAGCTGAATGAAATCTCTAAATATTACACCACCACTGCCCCTTGTTTGTGATTTTATGGACTTGAAGGTGTGATACATCTAAGTGAAAGTGACTCTTGGCCATTGTGAACACACTCAAGCACCACAACGAAATGTGACCTCTGCATTTAACCCATCACACATGCACATGTGGAGCAGCGCCTGAGGAGCAGTGTAATGGGACGTTACCTTGCTCAAGGGTACCTCAGTAGTGCGCGGGCCTGGACTCCTGCGACCTTCAGGTCTCAAAGGCAGCGTCCTAACCACTAGGCTACCACTGCCCATCTAATTACCTTTTCATGTGGCTGAGGTATTTATTTATATTTTTAAAAAATCAGTACAAAATGTCGGTTTTGTGTCATTTGCTGGAGTATAATCACCTTTGTATTTATGCACTGTATCAAAGAGAGAAAGTTTGTTCAAATATGTACATTAGGCTCAGAGGCACAGTAACAACACTGGAGAATGAGGATATAAACGTTAGTTATCCACACTAAGTAGAAATTTGGGAAAAAAAACCCCAATGCGGCTCTTTTTAGAAATAAAACATCAGAACAGCCAAATTAACACACACACAGGGTTCTAAAGATGATACATGATGTGTCTTGGCTTTATTGCTCTGGATGCAGAAATATAGTTGCATGCATGGTAAACAACAGCATAAATAAAGAATAATGTTTCAGAAATAGAACATTCATTTGCAGAAATTCATTCAGCTTCATGAAATACACAACAGGACAAAGCTTATCAGTATTAACCAACAGTGCAGCTCCATTTGGTGGAGTGTCTGAAAACAACTGCTGCCCCCTGCTGGTGATATGTGAGAAGTGGTGCGACAAGGATCCTAGTGTTAATACAATAGCACTAACTTGTAAATACTAAGGGGTGTAGATCTCAAGTTTCGTCATGATTTGATCAGATTATTTTAGCCATCGATTCAATACATTTTCCATACTTTAAAATCTGCAGTGATATGACTGATATCATTTCCATCATCTCAGATGTGCAGACACATTATAATGTGAACATTTTATTTTTAAAGGTCAAGTGCAGCAGTGTCATCATAAGCAGGAGCAGCTTTCAGCATAAAACACTGCTCACAGTAAATGAAGGAGAATTAACTGTGGAATGAATCGATATTCACACCGATACATTGGATCGGGCGCTATTTTGGTTGATGCATCGACACTGATCAATTCATTGTTACAGCCCCTAGTAAATACAACTTAACGTAAATACTTTTCCTGAACAAACCATCAGATCACAGGCAAGTGAAAGCAGAACTCAAGCGAAACATTTTGTCTAACGATAAAACTAACCATGGCCTTAAATAAAAACAGGCCTCAAAAGCCATATTCAGCCAATAAAAACTATTCAATCTTCTTATATATGTAAAACAGAAAAATATACACTGTACTGGGACTAGAAACTGGGATAATAACTCGAGTTCTATTTTTAAATTATGCTTATTATATGACAATATGAATAAAATAGTAATCCTACATATTCAAACCCTTAATTATTGCTCCATTACCACAGAATTTAGCTATAAAAAACAGCATATAAAAGAATATGAGCGCATATATGTCTTATAGCACCTTTGGTTACTGTGAATATTACAAAAACGCAAGTCTGTTCATCACACAAAACTACATCTACACAACTCTCTCTCTCCAAATATACACAAACACACAGAAACTCATGTTGTGTAGTCTCTGTTCTCACACTCTGCACTGTGGATTTTACTCGTTTCCACTTGTCTTTGGTAGAAAAAAAACAGCACTGCCTTTAATACTGCACCAGAGCTCTGCCTCCCTGAGGACCACCACACAACCGTACTCACTCAACACACACACCAAACATGGCTGAAAGCATGGAGAGTGCAGTGCTCTCGCTCTTGTTCCATCAATGTGTGGTGCCTAGAATTCGCTGCACAATGTTCTGGACTAGCCCAGATACCAGTAGGGGGTTCCTACATTTCTGCATGATTTAAAAGTTGAGGTGTACAAAACGTCTGACACAAAGTGGGCTATTGAATTGTAAAAATATACATTTTTCCTCCCCCAATTAACAGTGAGTGGAACCAGGGGCTGCTGTCTACAAAAATAGAAAAAACACAATTTTATTTACTAAATAAATTTTTTTTTTAAAAGAATTCTGGGACCATCTTGCCTCACAGCAACGTACCTCTCCAGGTTCAAAATGCATCAGACAATGTAAACATTTTGCGTAAAAACTTTTTGCGAGGTAGTATTAGAGGCCATGAAAACCTAAGACGTCTGGTTCCTATCACCACCACTGTGAAAAAAATACTGCCTCTAAGGTTCTCTGAGCTCTCTCGCTCTGAGCCACTGTTTGGTTCTTAAAAAATGAATTATGCTGGAATTTTAAATATGTGGAATTCCCCTGTATGGCTCTAAGCATTGCTCGTGGGTGAGTATTGCTCATTCACTCTTTCATGCTCACACTCACACAAACAAATACACGTCTTTCGGCCTTTTTGCAGCTGCTGCAGTCATGGGTAATGGCTACACTTAATAAAATAAGGCTTCTCGAAGGAACCAGCGTGTTTCTTCTAGGGCTTCACTCTGCAGAACCTTTATGGTGCTGTTATGATTAAGAGTTCACTTTAAAAGGTCCATAGAACATGGAAGGCACAGGCAGAAACTTCATCAGCATTGAAAGGCACTTTAAACGTCCATTAAGAACACAGTGCCAGTCGATGACAGAGACCTCAGCCTTTCTCACCAGCTGGACAAACTGGGGAACAACTGTCCAACAGCGCTGGCAGCATATCTGCAAAGAGCTCCACCACTGGATCATGTGATCATGGCTTGGTGTCAAACTACTGGGACTTGTTGATGGCCAGGGATGGAGAGTGGAGAAGTCTGCTCTCGAAGGCACACGCTGGTCTGGAAGAGCTCTCTAAATCATGAACTGTGTGTATCCCTCTGCTCCTGTGACAATGACGTCCATCCAGATTCGCATGGCCTCAGGAGAAGGAGCCACCATGTAATACACGCGATCGTGAGTCTTTACGCTGAACGTTAGCGACGGGTTTGGGCTCTGAGGAAAAAGCAGATGGGACAAAACAACATTCAGACCACAAGAGGGCAGCACTAGAGCACGAAAAAAGACAAAGCCTTTAACCCTTTTGATCCAAAGGGTCACGCATGAGTTTCTTCTTCTCTGACCACAGTGCTGTGCAAAAGTCTTGGTCCTTAGTCTTTTATCAGCACTTTGCCTGTCAGTGGTGTTAATGTTGTGGCTGATCTGTGCATGACCCCACACACCGGTATTAATGTGTTAAATTATAATATAATAGCCCTTGTGCTCAGCATGGAATAATCTTTGATCACTGTGTTGCTTTTACAAATGTTACTGCTTGGTTATAATGTAAATAATAACAACAATAGTATAAGAATAAATAATATCCATTTATATTAAAAATATATACAAATATAATTTTTTTAAGGTTAAGTTTCAATTATATTTGAATGAATACATGATTTTTTAAATTGATTTAAATATGTATAAATAATGTAAATTATTTAAAAAATAATATATAATATTTATTTAAATGTTTTCTTTCAATTTTTATGAATAAATGAAATTATTTACTGATAATGGTGTACATTTTAGACTGTAATAGCCCAGCACCAGTTCAGATCATGAAGTATTTTCATTGCTAATTCATATTAACAATACTCCATGTCTGCTTTGTGTGCCCAACACTCCTTAACCTTGGCAAACCCACTAGTACACACAGACCCTTGCTGCTTACCACAAGAAACACGATATTAACCAATCGAACGTTACACTGCCTACCTTATGTGCATTCTTTAAGTGGTCATAATACACCTCCTCTATGGCCTGGAAGTAAATGACCCCTTTCAGCTTGGCCTCGTGCTTATCTAGAACCAAAAATATTCAATTAATATCATTCAGACTGACAGGAGCTAACATATTGAAGCTGTACGGTCATGTGCATTAGTCTGACCGGCGTAGTAGGACAGTGTCCTTCGGTTGCGGTCGAAGACAAACCACCGTTTCTTCCAAGTCTTGATCTTGCCGCCCATCTTGATGAGGAAGCCACGGCAGGTCTTCTCTGTGATGGACACGTGGTAGCATGTCTCGATGCTGTGGCCGGCCGACTCTACATGTCCTCGCAGGTCGAAGTCGTCCTTCCTAACTGGCAGGTAGCGGGTCAGTGGCCGAGACTGAGTGGGCAGGGGTCAAAGGTCAAATACCAATGAGCAAGCAATAACTAAGTGCTAAGTAAATTTTACAACTGGGGCCCCTCCCCTGAATAAAATCAGAGACATTCGGTTTCTGAAGTCTGTTGAAGCTCTATTAATAATAATAATAATAATAATAATAATAACAATAATAATAATAAGATAATTAAATTGCAATAATATAATAATTTAACAATATAAATAATACTAATTATAATAATATACAACAACAACGGTACATGTATATAGCCCCAAGGTCCCAAGGTCGAATGATTTCTCACACATGGCTTTAAGGCTGTTGCCTCTCATCACTCTTCCTGTCTCTCACCTGTGCTCTCTGTTTCTCCCGTAGCTTCACCTCCCTCTCGATAAGTTTTTGTCGTCTGCTCGTCTCCTCCTGGAGCCGTTTCTCCAGCTCTTCTCTCCTCTTCCGCTCTTCCTCCAGAGCATGTCGCCGCACCTCGATCTCACGCTCCTGACAACATATACACACAAAGAATGAGCCCAGACAGAGACACACCCCCTGCCTCTACAGCGGAGCTCCCTCACACATTACTTTAAGTAAAAACTGAGTGAATCTTAAATGGCCAGATTTCACTAAACTAGTGCACACAAGCTTTACCCCCCCCCCCCCAAACAATATCTGCATTATCAGAGCCTCTGCAGCCTCCCATGACGTTCCACAAGAAGAGAGGTTGGTTTCCCACAGCTCTCAGGCCCAGTGGGTTTCTCCTCACGCTCGAGCGGTGGACTTCTATAAGAGTAAACAAGCTGGGAGTTAAAGAGCTGTAAAGCTCTTTGAGGGAGAGGAACTCGTTACGTAGGGGTTGGTAGATCTCAGCTGGACTGCGGCCAGTTCTCTTCAGCTGTGCAAAAATATTTTCTTCACAAAACAAAGCCATTAATAGGGGGAAGAACACACATGGAGGAAGTTTTTCATAGTTCTTAGAGCCATTGGATGAAGTTCCTACTTTTGTGTGTTCACACTGCAGGA
Source organism: Arnoldichthys spilopterus (assembly GCA_037974385.1). Classification (NCBI taxonomy): domain Eukaryota; kingdom Metazoa; phylum Chordata; class Actinopteri; order Characiformes; family Lepidarchidae; genus Arnoldichthys; species Arnoldichthys spilopterus. The sequence continues at coordinate 12,261,545 of JBBPDA010000001.1, forward strand.
TCTAGGAACGATAATTGTTCTCAATCCCGGATGTTCTGAGGAACTATTTTACCTCCTGCTTCAAGCTTGGTAGTTTCTTACACTAGAGGAATCATAAGTGTACGTTGATTGGTCCAGATGAAATTGTACAGTGATTGGTCCAAACAATAGTATACAGTGACTGGTCCAAACAAAAGTGTACAGTGATTGGTCCAGATGAAAGTATACAGTGATTGGTCCAGACTAATGTGTACTGTGATTGGTCCAGACAAAATTGTACAATGATTGGTCCAGACAAAAGTTTATGGTGATTGGTCCAAATGAAAGTGTACAGTGACTTGTCCAAATAAAAGTGTGTGGTGATTGGTCCAGACAAAAGTTTATGGTGATTTGTCCAGATAAAAGTGATCACCATGATAACCACAAGTGAGAGAGAGAGAAAGAGAAAGAGAGAGAGACAAATAGACAGAGTTAACACAAAATATCTGACAATCTCTTACTCTGGGCATAGAATTTGAGGCTGAGACAAGGTGATCTTACACTTGTGTGGCTGCAACGGTTGTCCAACATGGCAACAGTTGCTATGAATCACAGTAAAAACTAAACACCTACATCAGGAATTGCATTAAAAAGCTGTATGCAGTAGTTTTGTGGGTAGTCTGCATAATTTTGGACAAATAGTGCATGTGGTGATGTGGTTGACGGGACATGTGTTTACCCTGTGCTCCAGGAGCCGGTGTTTCTCTGCCTGGGCCTCACGAAGAAGCCGCTCCATCTCTTCTATCTTGGCTGTGTTGGAGGTGCTGGCACTGTGCAGAACAAACGAGATGAAGCAGGATTTCTCCTCCATTACTGTAGACCACCCACCCACAGCAGTCCCAGCAATACTACACAGCCAATCAGCTGCGATTATTCTTAGAAACATCTTCACCTCTAGAACTAACACACACACACACACACACACAAACACACTCATCCGCTGCAGAGCGCAGCAGGAATGAATAAAGCTTGTCAGTGCTGGAACACATTAGAGCCCAGACGGTGAGCCGGCGAGTGCAGACCAGATTCGGATGCCGATGCGTTCCACTCAAACTTCAAAAGCAACACGTGGAACAGATCGAAGCAGCCCCTCCTTCCTCTCAAACCCTTCACTTTCTCCTCTAAACCCTCAGGACAACCCCCCCAACCCCCAACCATAGTCCCATCCCTTTCTGTCACAACTCCAGCTCACTCCTCCAGTACCAAATCAGCCTCATATACGCAGACTCACCCTCAGACCACGCGGTTCTGACATTTAGGCTTATTTTCTCACAGCCACAGTTCAGTGAAGAGTCAAAGTGCCAAAGTTTGTTTCTTTAGGTTTGCTAAGGTACCAGGTAATGAAACCTTACACCACCAAATAATATTACTACGTAACAGAGCTACAAAGTATGTTCTCCAGTCTGCCTAAAATCAATAGTAAATGGCTGTAGTTCCAGAAAAACATTGCTTCTGTGCTCAGCACAATGACATTCTTAAATGTATCTGTTTTCTAGAACATTCTTCATTTGTTTTAAATGCTAAGTAGAACTTCCAGAATATTTTGGAACTGTGAGAACTGTCCAGAAGTTTCTATAACTTTCTGGAATCCTTTAGAACTTTCTGGAATCTTTTGGAACTTTCTAGCACTTTCTGGGACTGTCCAGAAAAGAAAGATCAAAATTCACCTGTTTACAATTTTTTTGTGGGTGGTGGTGATAAAATCAAGAATGTGAGATGAATAGAGCTGTTTTTATACAGGATTTTGACACGAGGAGCTGAAATATGACACTAAGAGCCTGCTTATGTCCTTATCTTCTTCTGTGTGGTCATTATTCTACCCATCAGCCAGCTTACGTCACTTCAGCCTTCCGACTGGTGGAAAACAACATCTCTGAAGAGATGCTCCCTAGGGATTGCTCCTCTCAAAAAGTTCCTGTAACTGTTTGGCCCAAAAGCACCTACTGATGCTGAGATTCAGTTCCATTTCTTTCAGCCTCAAGAACATTAGTGAGTACTGAGGTTCGACGGTTATGCTTAGATCAGAAACGACACGCTCATCCCACCTCCAGAGAATGCACTCACATTGCTCCACAGCAGTGAGACTTACAGCACTCTAGTTATTACCAAGTATCATACAGGGTGATCCTCAGCCTCAGAAAACACATCTCTGTCTATTGCTAGAGAGTCTGATGTGTTTTGTCACTTAATACAGTTTAGAGTCGCCATTTTTACCAGGAAAGGGCCATTTGAGTCATGCGAAACAAACCCTGACTGTTGTTTTAGTGCAGCGCTCAGGAGCTGGAAGTTTTTAATCTGAGGCTACAACACAATGATAAGAAATGTGGTGCCATCAGCAAATGTGTCTCACTTACCAACTACTGTGTGCTGCAGAGAAAACTCACTTATAAACTTGCTATAAACCTCACATGACCCAGCGACTGCATCTCGCTTTGTAAGCCCGAATAATTATGTGTAAAAAATGTGTAAAAACCCTACACACTCTTGCCTCAGTTCTTCAAAACAGACGTTACGTGTGTCATAATGTGCAGTGGACAAAAGCATTTTGCATATCATTGTTATAAATGTTTTCAATTTTTCTTTTTTGGAAAGCACAATTACACTGGAATTTATAAAGGCAGATAAAATTAGTTTTATAGATAAAAAGCTTTAATTTCTCATTAGTCACAACTATGTGTTATTTCTGACATTTATTTACATACCATGTAATCTATTAACTATTAAAACAGTCAAAAGTATGCACCATTCGTAAAAAAACACCTTGATGTTTGATGAAATACTGTTTTTATTCTGAGTTTCTCTAAAACATGCTGCATTTGACCTGTTTGAGGGATTGTCAGGTGAACCCTGACCTCCAGCACACCTGTATAATGAATGGTGGCTGAAGCAATGCTGCACTTACTGTGAAAGTGTGTGCAATTAAGTGACCCCTAATTGGTACAAGGTTCAGCATAATCACAGCTTCACTACCTGCTAGTTACCAGCACAGACACACAACCAGCCAAACCGCAGCGAAGAACCAGCCCAAACCAGCATGTAGACATGACTGCAGCAGACTCAGCATGCGCTGGCAGCAACAGCGCACTAATAACACACAGACCGGCATAAATCTTTATCCCCGTCCCCGTTTCTCCTTCTCTCCCTCCGAGCTGGCTTCCATCTGAGCCACACGGGGCCCAACATCTGCACCCTTTCCTACCCCAGCATCACTGAAACCTTTCTTACCTGCGACGGTGGAAGTGAACCGCGCTCATATCCGCTATAGAACCAGCAGAACCCGAAGTAAGCCAGCTAGAATGTACTGCACAGACACGGCGAACACGCCAGCCCCCCGCGCTCTGCGGTTGATTACATTCAAACTGAAGAAAAAAGTCTCAGAAATCTGTTTCCTCTAACTGTTCCTGCTGAAATCTGAGACTTCTGTCCTGGCTTGAGTGATGGGGGAGAGCCCCCCCCCCCCAAAACATAGGCCCCGGTTCTCTAGAGCTATAACCTCTAGCCCAGCACACGCTTTACATTAATCCAGCATAGCACTCACATTACACCATCACACAGGTTTTTATACTGACTGAGGACGTGGGGTCATACATTCATTCCATATGTACCGTGTTACATATTCAGGCCTGTGCAAAAGTCTTAGTCCCCTGAGAAAATGGTGATTAAAGCTGTGTCTCTGGGCAGTGAATGATTCTGTTTCCTCCAAAAACACTAATATTAGAATAAACACTAATAACAGTAAAACAGTAAACAGTGATATGTGTGTGTGTGTGTGTGTGTGTGTGTGTATCAGCGTGTTGGCTTGTTCATTCTCAGTTCTTTCCTAGTGGATCCCAGTGTTACTGCAGTTCCCATCAAATCACTGCTTTGGGCTCAATCAGTCCTTCATTAAATGAAACCAGGTGCTGATGGAGCTTCACACACATCCATGCAGTGACTGGAGACATGGAGGAGAAATCTGGAGCCAAACCTGTGTCTTATAACAGCTCACACACCATCAACTACTGTTTACACACAGATATTTATTCTTTTCACTGTTGCACTGTTTATTCGCAGTGGTTCTAATGTGTGTTTTTGCTCCAGAAAGAAACTCACTGCTCAGAGAAACGGCTTTAACTGTTAACATAGGTCTAAGACTTTTGCACAGCACTGTGTGTAACTATTTGCATGTATTCAGAGGCATGAGCTTGATTAAAATGTTAAGTACTACATTAAAATGAAGCACTGAGCTGTTGTCAAAAGGAGCCGTTTTCTGGTCCTGAAAAGATCATTTAGCCTCATTTTACCTCTGACTTACCTACAAAGTCCTGAAAAGATAGGAAAACAAACACACGTACACACACACGAAACATATACAAAGGCAACCTCAACATCAGCACAGCTCCACTGCTGTAGGACATGACCTCATACTGGCTTGTCTCATTGTCATTTTCCTTTTCTTCCAAACACAGCTTTAGTATAATCTGCAGTGTGATTAGTACAGCAACAGCTAATTATGGAAAAAAACTCTTCTCAGTGGATCAGTGGATTTAAAAAAAGGCTCTTTAGTGCAACAGCACTGCAGGAAGTCAGAAAGGGCCCTGTATTTGCTTCTACAGTTTCACTACAGGGGTAAGGAATAAAAGTTTGAATGTAATGTCATACTGAAGGAGCTCAGAGCACAGTGTGGACTGGGCTTTCAAATACTGGATAAATGACTGTGGTAGGCCCGCTCCTTCAGTATGATGTTATATTCATGTTCGTGTAATTCTGTGTGTTTACCTGTGAGGGCAGTAATCAGACAGATCAAAGTGTGTTTATCTGTGAGGTTTGAGCTTCATCCTTCACTGTATTAGTAAAATATGGATCATTGTCTTCATTAGACCTGAACCTTGATGTCGAATTGTGTTAAAAATCCTCTTGATATGCAACACAGGCAGAGAAACAGGGCTGCAGCTACTGGGTTCACCCTCTGATGCACAATCAAACAATAAAGGTCATGTAAATGCACACTTTCTTTGGCTGTTTAGCCCAATGGTTTCTGATCACAGCTTCACAGGTAGTAATGCCCAAGAGAAATGGTTAGTGGTGGACAGTAACAGACAGTGATAGACAGTAACCGACTGTAAAGGACAGTAATGGGCAGTAATGGAGAGTGGTGGACAGAAATGAACAGAAATGGACAGTAAAGGACAGTAAAAAACAGTAATAGACAATAAAGAACAGTAATGGACAGTAACGGACATTAACAGACAGTGGTGGACAGTAAAAAACAGTAAAGTAACGCACAGTAACAGTCAGTTAATGACAGTAAAGGGCAGTGGTGTACAGAACCAGACAGTAATGAACAGAAATGGACAGTAATAAACAGTGGTGGACAGTGAAGGACAGTAAAAAGGAGTAACAGACAGTAAAGGACAGTGGTGGACAGTAATTGGCAGTAACGGACAGTAATGGACAGTGGTGGCTGACCTAGAGATGTTGTCAGGTGAACAGGCAGAGATGCTGGTCTCCATGCTGTCTGAGCTGTCCACACTGAGCGTGTCAAAGGCGTGCCCGTTGTCACGGTAACCAAGAGAGTCCAGGTAGACGTTGGTTTGAGAGGCGGTGCGGCCGCTCAAGTCGTTCAGTCTTGACCTGTGCTCTTCTCCCACCATCTGCTGACTGTAGCCTGAGACAGAGATGGGTGTGAGAGAGAGAGAGAGAGAGAGAGAGAGGGAGACAATACGACAATAATCATGAGAGTAATAAGAAAAGAAAAGAAAGAAAACAAAGAAAGAAAGAAAAAGAAAGAAGGAAAGAAAGAGAGCAAGATAGAAAGAAAAAGAAAAAAAGAAAGCAAGAGAGAAAGAGAAAGAAATAAAGAAAGAGCAAAAGAGCAAGAAAGAGGGAAAGCAAGGAGAGCAAGAAAGAAAAGAAAGAGCAAGATAGGAAGAAAAAAGAAAGCAAGAGAGAAAGAAAAAAAAGAAAGCAAGAGAGAAAGAAAAAAGAAAGAAAAGAGCAAGAGAGAAAGAGAAAGAAAGAAAGAGATCATCAGAGCAAGAGAGCAAAAAAGAAAGACAGCAAGAAAGAAAGAAAGAAAGAAAGAAAGGTATGACAGAGACAATGAAAGAGCAGAATCAAGCAGAAATGAAGTGATGAGTACAGAAAGTGCAGAACTGGTAAACTGAAGCAGGTTCTACTCCGGAAGCATGGTTCCTCTTCTACACTCCTTCACCTTTACCGGTTTGTGTAGCAGCACCTCTCCCAAAAGCCCATGGCTCTTCATGCTTGTTGACCAGGCCGCTGCCCACTGCCTGAGCTCGCAGCCCCTCTCTGGCCTCAACCACGCCAGCCACCGTGCAGCAGTACACACACACCAAACCCCCGAATCCAGCTTATCCAAGAACTACCGTCTTCAGCTGCATGTCCAGAACATCAACGTGCTTCTAAACTCAGGAACAGATGTGTCTGTAGGTCAGGCAGGTACAACCCAGCTGTACTAACGAACACTGCATGGTGGACGGCTCAGCTCTGGCCCAGTGTACAGCGTGGTATGAGTGTGAGGACGTTTCTAGCGGATTCAGGCACAGGAACCTTGATAGGCATCAGGCTGCTCAGGCACAAAGATGGCCCTTCCCCACTGATGACCCGGCCCAGGGGAACCCCAGATAAACCCCTCCACCGCAGCACCCACCCCATGTACCAGCACCGCAGAACATCAAGGCCCATCCTCAAGTGGTTCTTATGGAGCTCTAGGAGTTTTCGCTGGTTTACTGGTTACATTATGCTGAGATTCTTCATATTGAGAGGATCTTCATCTCTCTGGTAGAGCTCATTAAAAGAAGTGCTTTCAAAAAAAGGCAAACATGGTTCTTCTATGGATCCGTCCAAAGAATCCTTTTCGGAACCTTAATTTTCCTAAGTAAACGTTCCAAGAGGGATCAGATGCCTGTTTTCGGGTCATTAACCAAAAGGCAGTGTAACTAGGGCCGTGCTCAGGATTGGTTGGGGGGAATATCCAGTGTGTAGTCAAGTAGGACATAAAAGCCCATCGCTAATAACACGAGAGCATTTCCTGCCTCTCATCTCACCAGCATTCCTCCACTATCTTAACAAACAAACAAACAATCCAGAACGTTTCCGCCCTGATCGTTTAACCCTCCCGCTCCATTCGGCAACTCTCGGCTTTGCACTGGCCAAGTCCAAGACCAAAGCTAGGTGACAGTCGAAATATATAAAATATAAAAACACTGATATTAAACATTAAAGAAAAAATAATAAGAAATGTATGATTCATTACAATAAATGTATACATATCAAATATAATAATAAATAAAATAATATTGATATTAAAAAATAAATGTACAATTATAATAAATGTATAAATATGAATCGAATTATATTAATATCAAATATATTTAATGTTATAATAAATGTACAAGTAATTATAATAAATGTATAAATATGAATCATATTAACATTAAATATATTAAATGTCATTAATGTACAAGTAATTATAATAAATGTTTAAATATAAAATATAATAATATTGGTATTAAAACAAATATTAAAATAAATGTACAATTATAGTAAATGTATTTTAAATAATATTGATATTAAATATAAAAATATTATAATAAATGTACAATCTATTACATGGCTGTACACTTTATCACTGTATGAATTTAGGCTGTGTTGCTGCACTGCCAGTGACTTCTCTGAAAGAGATGTATGTAAGCTAGGCTGGGCAGGGTGCTGAACGCTGGGTATTGAATGTCTCATCACACTCTTAAAGAATTTGCCTCTGTAACTCACACACACACAGCTCTCAGACAGGATGCAGTGTTCCTGCCAAAGACGACACTGAAGACTTCAGCGACTTCTCAGCACGTAAACTATATCTCTGGTCTACTTTCAGTGTGACACACACACCACTAACAGCACGGGCAAACTCAAAACACCCGAGGAAAAAAAGAGGGGAAAAACAAAGAATCAAACTCAAACTACGTACAGCCTTTATCATGCCAAGTGCAGACCCACATTTCATACAAGGTATGACACCTTGTATGTATTTTTCCAACACCAAACGTCAGAACTGACATGCACTGTCGAGTAGCACAGACTCTTCCACTGCAGAGACACTGGGTTCAGTCAGAGCCACTCAGCGAAAACGGAGGAAGGTTTACTAAAAAACTGAAAACTAAAAAAAAACAAAATAAAATAAAATAAACAAAAATTACCCATAAATTTTTGCTGCTTAAAGAAACCCACTTCTGCTGATTTTTATGGGGTGGGGGATTAATGAGCTGATTAGTTCGATCAGGCGTATCACTGGTCTAAAATTAAATTTCAGCACTTCAGGGGCCGCCAGTGGCATAGGCGATACAGGTGTTTGCCTAGGGGAAAACGTTTTTTTTGTGAGACCAAAGGGAGTTTCAACTCATGAGCGCTCTGTTTCCCCACCTACTTTCAGATAACGCCCGCCTCCTGTGCAAGGATTGGCTAATGTTCAGACAAAGAAGCAGCTTGCCGGAAGCCAGTTGGTGAACTATAAACATAACTATAACTACTATAAAACACAACTACTATAAACATAATTGTAATGGTTTGTATCTAAGGGCCATCTTTGGAGTGTACTTGCTGCTGACTCAGGCTCTGTTCACACCTAGTCGGGTATTTTTGAAAACATAGCTTGTTTGATTTCTAAAAACGCAGTGCTTGTGTCTACATGTGGACGAGGAAAACTAAGATTTATCAAAACTGTGCGACTTCGACTCCTCTGACGTCACTGTGCGCGTGTGTTTACATGATCAGGGTGATTTTCTGCAGTGACACATGCAAACACAACACTGTTGCTGGGAATTTTGCTATTAGGACTTTTTACAGCTCAAACACACACGCGCAGTGACTTTCCCTCTGTTATGAAGGACACAAGCGTCAGACTGAGCTTTAACACACACACACTGTTGCACCCGAGCGCTGTTATCCACCCGGTCAGAAGAGTGGTCCGTGGGACAACTTTGAGAGTGAACTTGTGCTTCCACAAGAATTTGCCTCGCGGCACCTGTTGCTTTGCCAGTGTTTGACATTGTTTTCTGCGTTTATGTGTGGACAGAAATGTTTTTAAAAAAGGCATTCGCGTGGACGTTATTTTTTAATAAAAACAAATCACTGTTTCCAAAAACACCCTGCTACGCGTGGACTGGGTCTCTGTGGAGAAATTCCAGTTGTGAGTGAATAAGGTAAGATGGTTGTGCAATAATCCCAGATGTCACTGCAGTGGAAGTTTTGTCACAGCAGTAGCTCAGTGGAATTTGAGGTGCTCAGACACTGCCCTACCTTTCTTAGACTTGCCTGCAGGAGAGAGAGTGAACATCCAAGATCAGATTATGCCAAAGTCCAGAACAGAAAGGTCCTACTTTATTTGTTACTACACATTACAAAAATGTGTATGTGTGTGTGTGTGTGTGTGTGTGTGTGTGTGTGTGAGATCCTTACCCTTGTGCAGACGGCGTGTGTCTGTTTCTTTAGGAGTCACAGTAAGGACCCTGTTCAGGACACTGCCGCAGCTGGAGCTCTGGGTCAACGGCACGTGAGACTGAAAACACAGCACAATGACCTTTTGACTTAAAGTGAGCTGTCAACAGCACCCGTGGAGCGGTGTGGTGGGACGGTAACTTACTCAAGGAAACCTCAGTGGTGCCTGAACCTGCAACCTTTAGTTCACATGGGCAATGTACTAACCGCCAGGCCTCCACTGCCCTACACGATTACTGACTGTAGCTGCAGAATTTATTATTAGCTGCACTCAAACCACAATGTACATCATTCTTAATCACTCGCAACACTTCAGCATTACTAACAATGTATTTCTCTCTCTCTCTGTCGCTCTCTCTGTCTCTCTCTCTCTCTCTCTCTCTCTGTCTGTTTCTCTCTCTCTCTCTCTCTGTCTCTCTCTCTCTGTCTGTCTGTTTCTCTCTCTCTCTGTCTGTCTGTATCTCTCTCTCTCTTTCCGTTTCTCCCTCTCTTTCCGTTTCTCCCTCTCTCTCTTTCCGTTTCTCCCTCTCTCTCTTTCTGTCTCTCCTGCTATCTCTCTTTCTCAGAACTGAACGAAAAGTCAGCGTGACTCCTATACACAAGGAACTGCTGTCGTCTCTTTAAACTGGGATTATATATTTATATATATATATACACAGTGGGTATGGAAAATATTCAGACCCCCTTCCATTTTTTACTCTTTGTCATATTGCAGCCATTTGCTAAAGTCATTTAAATAATTTTTTCCCCTCATTAATGTACACACAGTTAATAGGGGCTGGGACCCGGATTCTGTAAAGTTGCTTTGTGACAACGTCAGTTGTAAAAACGTTATAGAGTTAAACTTGACTTGACTTCATTTGACATACCACATACGCACAGGATCACCTGTGAGCAGGTATTATTTGGGGGGTGGATCACTGTTAGCAGAGCACTGACACGGACCAGGAATCTCAGTGTGTGAATACACGAGCAGCGCTGTGATACACCTACTCACTTTAGAGGGTATGCTGCGTCCCAACGTGGCACAGCTGAACTGAGGATTGACGGACGGCTGTGTTTTTTTCCGAGGAAGGGTGTCGCACATAGGGCCGTCCTTCCCCAGCCTCCTCCTTTCCTCCACGCTTCGGAAATGCTGGGGAGAAAACACACGCGCAGGGGAAGCGGTATTACATGGGGATACGGCCACACCGGTACACAGGGACACACAAAGTGCACGTGAGGTTTACCTGCCTGCGGAGTGGTCGCTTTTTGGCAGGGAGAGGAGGAGGAGTGGAGTCAGGGAGAGGAGAGGGATTTAGGTACGTGACCATGTCCTCCGACCAGCGGACGGAGGAGGGTTTGGGGACGGGACGAGAGCATGTGGAGAAGGAGGGAGCGGAGGAACAGGGAGGACAGACCAGGGAGCAGGAAGAGACAAAGAGCTTTGCGAAGGACAAGATGAGAAGAACAGGAAGGAAAGAAAGAGAAGAGGGATAAAATTCTCATCCACCCTGACTTATTACACACATCTTACAGCAGCGGACAGATTCATATCAAACCTACACTATTTTATACATCAGCGCTGTCGTTTGTAAACCACGCATCTCCATATTTAGTCAATCCCTTCAATCATTGCTATTGGTCGCGCTGTATGTCTGTCTGTAGGTTTTATAAATAATTAGCTAATGAAAAGTATTAAGCAGAACCTGTGACCAAATCCCATAACTCCATCCTCAAACTGTCAGCAAATCCTCATAACTACGCCCGTCTCCGTTTTGCCGCACACAGCACAACTAAAGGTAGTATGATGAGGTGAAGTTAACAGGTTTTAATCTAAGAGCTGACAGTTACATTGGTGTGGAATTTTCTGGGTGTTTATATACGATGTATGAACATAGATATAACATTTTTAAAGCCTTTTTAAAAATATTTTTTAAAATTTAAAATGGCTTTAAAACTGTTAAAACTGATTGATACCTAAAGGTTAGAATCTGCTGATTAATACTTAAAGGCTGGAATTTGCTGATTCATATTTAAAGGCTGGACTCTGCCGATTAATATTTAAAGGCTGGAATCTGCTGATTAATATTTAAAGGCTGGAATCTGCTGATTAATATTTAAAGGCTGGCATCTGTTGATTCATATCTAAAGGCTGATAATCTTATGATGATTCTATAATATTATGATGCGTGTCTGACCATGTATAAAGACACAATATCAACTTTGACAACTATTTGGTTGTTTTACAAATATTTGTTCATTTCCTGAAAAGTAACAGTTTGGGACTTCAGAGGTTTGTGGCCAACAGCGATGATATAAAACAACAGCTAGATTTACATGTGGCATGAGAACCTCCTAACAGCGGAACAGGAACAGAAAAAATTCACATTTACACCTCAGTCAGAAGAAACAGAGGCCAATCATAATAATTTAAACCCAAAAAGAGCCACTGACTCTTTTTAAGACTCCACCTCAGTGCACACACACCCTTTCACACACCTCATCCTCTGCAGGAGGGGGGCTGCTGTCCTCAGGACTAGGTTCGGGGCTTGAGCTGTGTTCAGGCCCGGAAGCAGGGGCTTCAGGGGAGGGTTGTTCTGGGACAGGGATGGGGGCAGGGGCGGGGTCTACCCCCAGTTGGGAATACAGTTCATTGATCTCACTGACTGTGACATAACCCTGTAGAACAGACCATTGGAAAAACAGGAAGGGGCGGGGTTACGTGGGTCGAAAGGAAAGACACAGGTTAGATCATTACAAAAGATTGCAAGCATTAATAACTGAAAACAAACATCACCTTGTTAAAATACATAAATCACCAAAAGAATGTTAAGGATGATGCACAAAGAATAAAAAGCAAAGGTTTGCTAATAAAACAGTGCATTATAGGATGCAGAGCTGAACGCAGGCCCAGGCAGTGCAAGCACACAGCTATGCTTATACCTCAAGGCTTTTGATGGACAGAGAGGAGAAGAGACAGGAAAAAGCCAGGAGGTCAGCAGGAGGGAGAGACAGGCGTTTGTGGGCATGGCTAAAGTCGATAAGGGGCTGACAGACATCAGCCAATAAGGAGCCATCCTGGAAAACAGGGAAAGAGACCCCACTTCCATGATCACCCTGGCATGTTCCAGCTGTAGGGTGAGCTACATTGGAGGCGTGGGATGGGTGAGAAGATCAGAGTCCTACTAGCCCCACTAACACAGCGTTCACGCCACTGTGCACAGAGAACCGGGTTGAGAGAGAGGCGTGCCAGACTAACACTGCATGTGTAGTCCACATGAGAAATAAACACTATAGTACTTCTCCGTGATGAAGTACTATAACCATTGCCAGAAAGTGAGATGTGATTGGTAGCTGATGTTTCAGACCTACCTCCTTCAAACTGAGGGGGTTGACAGGGAAGCCCCGCCCCCCTGTGAGCTCAGCATAGTTCTTCTCCAAGCTAGCAAGATTCTCCTTCTCCTGCAAGAAAGGCAAGGTTGAGAAACTTCAGTAAGCAATGAGGAGATTCAGAAACTGGACAAAAAAATCCCAGTTTATTGCCAACAAGAATATTTCTAAATTTTTGGCAGGAATTTTACTAGAATTGTTGGATCATCTGCTTGCATTCCCACATAATCCAGTTTAACAAAACGTATGGAATGTTTACGGCAACAACTGCATGTGTTAAATCCTTCTTCGAGGATGACATCAGGTGTAGGAACTCACCCGCTGAAGCATCATCTGTAGATTATTCTTCTCCTTCACAAAGCTCTCCTTCTCCTTCTGGGCCTGCTGGATTATCTGTGCTGACTGCTTCTTCAGGGCCAGGAGCTTCTCCTTGGGTTTGGGAGATGAAAACAAGAAGTGAACCACATATACATACTGTATATGCTAGACACTGGGGATTCTGGGGACTTGGCACCAAACTAGAATCTCAGACTCAAGACTCAACTTGCATCTGCACCGAGACTCAAGGCTCAGACTCCATGAACTGACTTGTGACACATACACACCATCCATCCATCCATCCATTTTCCAACCGCTTCTTCCGTTTCCGGGTCACGGGGAAGCTGGAGCCAATCCCA
>JBBPDA010000001.1:12276068-12291241 GCA_037974385.1 Arnoldichthys spilopterus
GTGTATTTTGAAATCATCTCAGTTTGAAGGCGGTCAAGATGACCTAAAGTTTGGTCAAATAGTCTTAGAGTTTTAAAACTGTGTCCGAATTCACCAAACTACAACGACTAATACTACTACTACTACAGGTACTACAACAACAGCTACAACTACAACGACTAATACTACTATTACTACAGGTACTACAACAATAGCTACAACTACAACGACTAATACTACTACTACTACTACTACTACAGGTACTACAACAACAGCCACAACTACTAATACTACTACTACTACTACTACTACTACTACAGGTACTAAAACAGCAACAACTACAACAAAATTACAACAACAGCAACAACTACAACAAAAAGTACAACCAGTACTACAACAACAACAGCTACTTATAATGCTACTAGTAGTAGTACAGGTACTACAACAGCAACAACTACAACATAAACTACATATAGAACAACAACAATAACAAGTACTACAACTACTACTACAGCTACAACTACAACTAGTACTAAAACAACAGCCACTACTACAACAGCTACAACTAAAACTACAACAACTAGTACTACTAGTACAGCTACAACAATAACAACCACAACTAATGCTACAATGAAAACAATACAATAATAATAATAATAATAATAATATAAGAAGAAGAAGAAGAAGAAAAAGAAGAATAATCCCCACTCAGAAGAAGAAAGTCTACAGCAGAGGAAAAGAGCAGCTCACGAAAAGCCTCAGTGTCAGAGGCAGCAGGGTGAACAGGTTCCCCTGGGAAGCTACTCTGAACCTAAGGAACAGGCCGGAAAAGCTCAGCCTGCAGACATGGCTGTGAAAATCAACAGTCCCTCTCAACTTACAGCATCGTTAACACTTGTGTGGAGCTATGGACCAGGACAAGTGATCCACAAACACATGTGCATTAATGAAATAATAAAAATAAGAGCTTAATACACACCCATCAGCCATAACATTAGTACCACCTGCCTAATACTGAGCGTGTACTCCTGCTGCTGGAACAGCTCTGACTGTGCTGCACTGTGTGTTCTGACCCCTTTCTATCAGAGTCAGCATCACTTGTTACACCACAGTAGCTCTTTTGCGGGATCAGACCAGACAGGCTAGCCCTCACTCCCTACATGCTTCAGTGAGACACATGACCCTGAGGCCGATTCACCAGTCATCCTTCCTTGGATCACTGTTGGTAGGTACTATCTATTGCACACCTGGAACACTCCACAAGACCTGCCATTCTGGAGAAGCTCTGACGTCTATAACATCACAGTAATAGGCAGGCGTGGCTTACTGGTTAAAGAAGAGGGCCCGTGACCGGAGGGTCGCCGGTTGGAATCGGCAGGGAAAACGTAGGAAGGGGTGAGTGAGTAAGTAGTTTCCCCCTCCCACATTCATGGCTGAAGACACCTAACCCCTTAGCAGTAAACAGTGATGTGTGTGTCAGTGTGTTGGCTTGACCATTCCCAGCTCTCCCCTAGTGGTTACTGCAGTTCCCATCAAATCACTGGTTTGGGCTCAATCAGTCCTTCATTAGATGAAACCAGGTGCTGATGGAGCTTCACACACATCCATGCAGTGACTGGAGACATGGAGGAGAAATCTGGAGCCAAACCTGTGTCTTCTAACAGCTCACACACCATCAACTACTGTTTACACACAGATCTCCATTCTTTTCACTGCACTGTTTATTTGCACTGATTCTAATGTTCACATGTGTTTGCGCTGCAGAGAGAAACTCACTGCTCAGAGAAACGGCTTTAAGCATTAACAAAGGGGGTTAACACTTTTGCACAGCACAGTAAAAATGAAGAGGTCAAAAAGAGAGAGCAGCACTCACCATGGCCACCGTGTCAGAGGCCAGGGGGTCAAGGTGCATGTTCACGGCCTAACGGAACCTGACGCTGCGTCTCGCAGAGCCCTTCACACAGGACTGCAGATGATCAGCTTGATGGGTGGGAGAAAGATTGGACTGACTGAGGGTCCGGCTCTGAGCAAGCGAGTGCTGAGTGAAACCCAACGCCAGCCGAGACATAGCTGGCACTGGATGGCGGAAGAGATGCAAATATAGGAGTGAGTGATTTAATCCTTCCGCTCGCTCCCGTGCCCCACGGTTCCAGCTGGTGCAGCCGTGGGCATGAAAGAGGGGGGGGGTACGTTCTCACCAGATCCCCTCACCCCACCCCGCTCCCATACACATGACCAGCTCAAACGTAAACAGGCCTAAAAGCGGAGCCGTCTCCTTTAGCTCTCACACGATCCATTTCCTACTGAACGCTGACATGTTTTAAAGGCTCAGGCGGGACTGAAGCTGAGCTCAGGCAGGCCAGAGCCCACACACACAGATGACAGCGCGCGTGTGTCAGCACACACTCAATTAACTTCTCCATGTTTAGAACTGACTGCTAGGTCCGGAGCCTGTCCCCAGGGGGCTGACCGTGACCTCGTCAGTACAGGTGAGGGGTGTGACTTGTTGCAGGAGGACAACTCTCATATTAAATCACAGGGGAGGGGGAGGCTCACCTTAGCTGAGTGTTGGACTGATGTACAGTAGATTGGTCCAAACATGGACCATGCTACAGTAAAGGTGTATTTGCTTTCACACGGCGGTGTGGCTGGAGAACGTGGCCACAAATCACAACACAGAGGACTGTTTAAATTATGTGTCTGTATTTTACGTTATCAAAACATTATAAATTAACTTTTACAAAAAGCTAAAAACTTATTTTAAAAAAATCATTAATATAAATACAAAGTATAGAAAGCAATATAAATAAATACATGTATTAATTACATTTCTTTTTTAATAATCATTCCAGCATTTTTACTGGAATTTCCTATTGTTTTGAGATATTTTCCCTAAACTCCTCTTGTTTGTCAGTAATTTTATATTGAGTGATCATTTGTCTTTGTGAACGCACCACAGCACAGCACACAGTGCCCCAGAACGACATGCGACCTCTGCATTTAACCCATCCCTTTAGGAGCAGTGGGCAGCTGACAAGGGCAGAGCTCAGGGAGCAGTGCTTGGAAGTGAAGAAAAGTGAAAGTGACTGTTTGTCATTGTGAACACACTCAAGCACCACAACGAAATGTGATCTCTGCATTTAACCCATCACATGTGCACACATGAAGCAGCTATCAACAGCCCTCAGGGAGCAGTGTAGCGGGACGGTACCTTACTCAGAGGGAACCTCAGTGGTGCCTGGGCCGGGACTTGAACCTACGACCTTCAGATCAAAAGGGCAACATCCTCACCACTAGGCCTAAACTGCCCAACTTTTAGAGCTGTACATGCTGAACCCTGAGCTACCAGTGATCCTGTCCCATCCTGATCCATCCTGATGCCCTTCTCCTGGTTGAAGTTCTTACCTCTGGCCCCATATGGGCAGCACTAAGGTTCACTTACTTGATGTACAGTCATCACGGTCCACCTGTTCACTAGAAACTGCTGCCCCTCTCATCTCCCCCAACCAGATCATTCATCACTGGGGCCTTCTGCTCACCTATCCCAGACTAGTTCATCTACCACGGACCATCTCCATCTGCTTCATATGCAGGTGCTGGATTTGTTGCTCCAAGCTATAGTCTGATGCCCCATCTAGAAACTCCTGAGACTGTTCCTTTTTGTGTTCTCGACTAGAGGAGGACGGGATCTGAGTCTTGCTTCCTCCCAAGGTTTTCTCGCCTCTGTCGAACTTGGGGCTCATTAGAGGCTCAGACCTGGATTCTATAAAGCTACTTTATGACAATGTCAGCTGTAAAACACGCTATAGAAAGAAAACTAACTTGATTACATAGACATTGTATGTGAACGCTGGAAGGGTAAAGACTTTTGCATTCATACAGTCTCCACTGGCTAATATCTAGAACAGTTCCATGTTTCAGTGCATGTGTGACTGAGTGACTTTACCAAGGGCTTGTAATAACACATTGGAGGGAGAGAATGTGTGTTTGTGCCAAAGCCAGTGCTCATGCATGCATATATGTACTCGTCCCCACCTGGAGTTGACTAGTGTTTACTCTTCCCAGTGCTAGCCTCTAATCCAGAACCGTAAAGCTCCACCACAACTACAGGCCTGTAATGGCTAATGAGTGAGTGGCCATGAAGTACGGTCTGGCCCGGGCCCAGAGAGGCAGTGGTACAGGTGGCCTCGCGAAATCCTGAGAAAACACTGCCTTCTTTCACTGGAACTGCACTCCAGCCTGCTGAGGAGCAAGAACAGGATTGTCAGGGTTTGGCCAATTGCCAGCGAACCCCGCCTCAGCGGTCGGCCTCCCAGAGCGCGTGTGCTTGGGAAGCCACGGTCAACGAAAGTGGATGCGGTTCGGGATTGGCTATTAATAGGATGGGGGACGTTACTCCACCTCTGGCTGGGTCTCCCCACTACAGAGAGAGGGTGGGCCACGCTGATTGCAGCCAGCAGGCGAAGGGTCTGTGCGCCATTAAGAATGTGGAATGTCGCAGAGCGCGTGTGCGTACGAAGGAGGGTTTTCACCAAGAGATTAATTTGGAGGCAGGTGGAGGCCTCTCCCTAGCCTGACCTCCTACAGAACTCAGAATTCCACTCTGCAGGAGTTTGCACAGCGACAAAGAGCAGATCTTACAGGGAGGGTTATGTATGAATGGTGTTTTTACAATAAGAGAAGAAGCGGAAGAAGAAAAGTAAGAAGTTGAAAGAGAAGAAGGCCAAGAAGTGGAAGAATAAGAGGAAGAGGTAGAGGGAGAAGAGAAAGTAGAAGAGGAAAAAGAGAAAGAAGAGGAAGAGAATGAAGAAGAAGAGGAAGAAGAAGAAGAAGAAGAGGAACAAGAGAATGAAGAAGAAGAAGAAGAAGAAGAAGAAGAAGAAGAAGAAGAAGAGGAAGAGAAAGAAAAGGAAGAGAAGGAAGAAGAAGAAGAGGAAGAAGAAGAGAAGGAAGAAAAAAAGAGGAAGAAAAGGAAGAAGAGGAAGAAAAAAAGGATAAGGTTGGAAGAGAAAGTAGAAGAAGAAGAGGAAGAGGAAGAAGAAGAAGAGAAAGAAGAGGAAGAGGTAGAGGGAGAAGAGAAAGTAGAAGAGGAAAAAGATAAAGAGGGGGAAAAGAAGAAGAAGAAGAGGAAGAAAAAGAAGAGAAGGAGGGGAAGAAAATGAAGAAGAAGAAGAGGAACAAGAGAATGAAGAAGAAGAAGAAGAGGAAGAGAAAGAAGAGGAAGAGAAGGAAGAAGACAAAGAGGAAGAAGAAGAGAAGGAAGAAAAAAAGAGGAAGAAAAGGAAGAAGAGGAAGAGGAAGAAAAAAAGAATAAGGTTGGAAGAGAAAGTAGAAGAAGAAGGGAAAAAGAAGAAAAGGAAGAGGAAGAAGAAGAAGAAGAAGAAGAAGAAGAAGAGAAAAAAGAAGAAGAAGAGGAAGAAGAAGAAGAGAAAGAAGAGGAAGAAAATGAAGAAGAAGAGAAAAAAGAAGAAGAAGAGGAAGAAGAAGAAGAGAAAGAAGAGGAAGAAAATGAAGAAGAGAAAGAGGAGGAAGAAAAAGAGGATAAGGTTGGAAGAGAAAGTAGAAGAAGAAGGGAAAAAGAAGAAGAGGAAGAATAAGAAGAAGAGAAAGAAGAAGAAGAAGAAGAAGAAGAAGAAGAGGAAGAAGAAGAAGAGAAAGAAGAGGAAGAGAATGAAGAAGAAAAAGAAGAAGAAGAAGAAGAGAGAGAGGAGGAAGAAGAAACAAAGAGAAAGAAGAAGAAGGGGAAGAAGACGAGGACAAAGTTGGAAGAGAAAGTAGAAGAAAAAGGGAAAAAGAAGAAGAGGAAGAGGAAGAAGAAGAAGAAGAGAAAGAAGAAGAAGAAGAGAAAGAAGAAGAAGAAGAAGAAGAGGAAGAAAAAAGAGGACGAAGAGAAAAAAGAGGAAGAAGAAGAGGAAGAAGAGGAAGAAGAAGAAGAAGAAAGAGAAAAGGATAAGGTTGGAAGAGAAAGTAGAAGAAGAAGGGAAAAAGAAGAAGAAGAAGAAGAGGAAGAAAAAAAGAGGAAGAAGAAGAGGATAAAGTTGAAAGAGAAAGTAGAAGAAGAAGGGAAAAAGAAGAAGAAGAAGAAGAGGAAGAAGAAAAAGAAGAGGAAGAAGAAGAGGATAAGGTTGGAAGAGAAAGTAGAAGAAGGGAAAAAGAAGAAGAAGAGAAAGAAGAGGAAGAGGAGGAAGAAGAAGAGGAAGAGGAAGAAGGAGAGGATAAGATTGGAAGAAGTACTGGGTGAAAACTGTGTTTACTTTTGAACTAAATAGTGATAAACTGTAGAAATTACATGTTAGATGCAGAACTGTGCAAAAGCCGTAGTCCCCTGAGAAAGTGCTGATTAAAGCTGTTTCTCTGGGTAGTGAGTGATTCTGTTTCCTCCAAACACACTAATATTAGAATAAACACTAATAACAGTAAAACAGTAAACAGTGTGTGTGTGTGTGGGTTTGCCCATTTCCAGTTCTCTCCTAGTGGAGCCCAGTGTTACTGCAGTTCCCATCAAATCACTGCTTCAGGCTCAATCAGTCCTTCATTAGATGAAATCAGGTGCTGATGGAGCTTCACATACATGCAGTGACTGGAGACATGGAGGAGAAATCTGCAGCCGAAACTGTGTCTTCTAACAGCTCACACACCATCAACTACTGTTTACACACAGATCTCCATTCTTTTCATTACTGCACTGTTTGTTTGCACTGATTCTAATGCTGACGTGTGTTTTTGCTGCAGAGAGAAACTCACTGCTCAGAGAAACGGCTTTAACTGTTAACACAGGGGGCTAAGACTTTTGCTCAGCACTGTACATTGGGCCTGCAGCTTTTATGCAAAACCAATAAACCAAACTCAACATGTTCGTTCAGTTTGGTTCTGATGTTAAAGCACAGAAATGACTACAGCAGCAGCACTGTGACCCCTCTGAACACAGCTGTCAGTGATCTAAGAAGAGCTGCTCACCAGTCTCTCCACCTCCTGCTCCCGCAGCCTCTCATCTCGCTGTCTCTGGTGGTAGTCCTGAAGCTCCTCTTTGCCGCTGAGGGAGCTGATGCTGCCCTTCCTCTCACGGAAGCCTCCCTGAGGGCCCAGGCCGGCCTTCCCGAACGACTGCCTCCTCTCGCCCAGACCCGTCTCTGGAGCTGGGGAAGACCCTCCGGCCAGCTTCTCCAGGTCAGAGGAGGAACCACCGCTTGAGGTCAAGCTGACTTTCTTGGCCTGCCGGGGGCTGGTGGATGGGCCTGAAGGCACGGTCACATCTGGAGGTGCAGGGGTGCTTTTGGAGCTGGATCTGGTAGACAAGGAGATGGACACCACCTCAGAGTGACCGTTCTGGCGGCTTGATTCAGGGGAAGGTCGAGTAGAACGACCGTCCAGAGAGCGGCGAGGCATAGGGAGGGGGAGAGGAGCAAGAGGGGTTAGTGGGGCATCAGCTGGGCGGTAAAGGCGGGGCAATGAACGACTGTGCATGCCCAATCCTGTCAAAGAACCAGCAGAGTATTTCCTTTGGCGGGGTACGGGTTCTGGGACGCCATTTTTACCCATGTCCTGAGCTGGGAGCCTGCGGGCCAGCCGCGGGCTGGAGGGCATGCTGGCCGCCCCGCTGGTGCTGCCCCCTGCTGGTGGGGGAAGTGAATCACTTACACTGGAAGTGGGGCCATTCCACATGGACAGTAGAGAGCCGGACGTCTGAATACGACGACCATCCGAGAGCAGGCTGTCCTGGGACTGGTTCCGGGTCATAGGTCTCGAATAAGGCAAGGAGGTATCGCGCTCCCGGGGTGGGTCCAAGCGCCGAGGAGAAGGGGGCATGCTGCTGGATGAGTGGTTTGGCACTTTAACCAGCAGGGGGGGGCGGTCTGAGGTATAAAAACGTCTGGCTTGCTCCTGGAATGATGAAATAGGGCTGGAGGTGGTCACAGGTGATAAAGCATTGGGCGTGGGGGGTGGTGACTGGGTCATGCTAAAGTAGGAGGGGCTGCTGTCCACACTGGTACGGAGGCTGTTCTCAAGTGCTTGTTTCTTCCTCTGCAGTGTGTCCATCAGCTCTCGTAGCTCGGAGACTGAGCGCATTCCCCTGGAGCTGGGCCCTCCCACACTGTGGCTGAAATCACTGCTGAATTTCAGATAGTCTAGAGAGAGAGAGAAAGAAAGAAAGAAAATAAGGAAGAAAGAAAGAAACAAAGAGAAAGAGAGAGAAAGAAAGAGAGAGGGAGAGATGGGGAGAGAGAGGGAGAGAGGGAGAAAAAGAGAGAGAGAGTGAGAGAGAGAGAGGGAGAGAGGGAGAGAGAGAGAGAGAGAGAGAGAGAGGGAAGGGAAGGAGAGAGAGAGTGTGTGAGAGAGAGAGTGTGAGAGCGAGAGAGAGAGAGAGAGAGAGAGTGAGCGAGAGAGGCAGAGAGAGAGAGAGAGAGAGTGGGAGAGAGGGAGAAAAAGAAAGAGAGAGAGAGAGTGAGAGAGAGAAAGGGAGAAAAAGAAAGAGAGAGAGAGTGTGAGAGGGCGAGAGAGAGAGAGAGAGAGAGAGAGGGAGGGGAAGGAGAGAGAGAGTGTGAGAGAGAGTGTGAGAGAGCGAAAGAGAGAGAGAGAGAGAGTGAGTGAGCGAGAGAGGCAGAGAGAGAGAGAGGGAGAGAGAGTGGGAGAAAAAGAGAGAGAGAGAGAGAGAGAGAGAGAGAGAGAGAGAGAAAGAGAGAGAGAGTGAGAGAGGGAAAGGGAGAAAAAGAGAGAGAGAGAGAGAGAGGGGGAGAGGGAGAGAGTGAGAGAGGGAGAGAGAGTGAATGCCAGGTCAGTAATGTCCCTGATTCTGATCAGGATGATGAAATTTCACATTTTTTCAAGATTCACTGAGGACACATCAACTGCAACTTCTTCGACTGTAAAATGACACTTAAAAAGTGATGAACGTTACCAACACTCAACACATTTCCCCCTGTAAACAGCAGCATGGCGTACGTTAGTGTGAATGTGAAGAGATGCGAGTCCACACGTTCATGTTGGCGAGCTCATTGATGAGGCTTCAATACTCCCTACGTTTTTTGTTTTTTTTTTAAGTGAAAGATGCCGAACTGCCTGCCTCAAATGAATGACTCCTGTTAAACTCTCTATAGAAACTGCAGGGAAACAGCAGGAGCCTTTAACTGACCTAGAACCCAAAAGCCTCATTCTCAGCTGTATCCTGGGCTTAAAAAAGCCGCTTTAAAAATAGAAACTGAAAAAATATGGCTTTTGGTAACCGCACACACGGTACAGGCCATTCTCTGGGTGAAATGGGTGAAAGTCTTTCATTTAGTTTTTATCTGTAAAATAGTTAATTCAGTTTGATTTGAACTTCATCCACATTTACACTGCACACAGTACAGTAACCTTAGCAACAGGTACTCAGTGGAGTATAGTTACCGTTCACAGTAACCTTAGCAACAGGTACACAATGGAGTATAGTTTCCATCCACTGTTTATACACTAACTTTACTGAAGGTCGAGTAAACTGCTCACCTTTTGGTTCAGAAAATACTAATAATTACTAATAATATTATTACCTTATCATACAGTCTGGGACAACAGTTAATCAGACACTTTTATTTTAAACACTTGTGTACATTGATCAGCCACAACATTAAAACCACTGACCGATGAAGGGAATAACGCTAATGATCTCGCTACAGTGGCACTTGTTAAAGGGTGAGACATATTAAACAGCAACTGAACAGTCAGTTCACTGTGTTGGAAGCAGGAAAAATGGGTGAGCAAAAAGATCTGAAAGAAAGAAAGAGTATTAAGCAAAAAAGAAAAGGAAAGAAAAGAAAGAAGGGAAGGGAGTAAGAAAGAAAAATTTAAAAAAAGGAGGAAGAAAGAAAAGAAAAGAAACGAAAAGAACAAAGGAATGGGGCAAAAAAGAAATTAATAAAGAAAAAAAAAAGAAAAAGCAAGAAAGAAAGGGAAGGAAGCAAGAAAGAAAGAAAGAAAGAAAAGAAATGAAAAGAAAGAAAGAAAGAAAGAAAGCAAGAAAGAAAGACAGACAAACTGACAGACAGAGCGATGGAGAAAATGATCGAAGTCCATAACGTGTTGATCGTATGGTTTAATGTTCTGTGATGTGCTGTATAAGTGGTTTCTCTCTCTGCTCCACCGGGACATGTGCTGAGCTGAAGATGGACAGCAGAACTCTCCGTTCTAAATATTTTGGCCTTTTCTGTCTGTCTCCCTCTCTCACACACACACATACTCCATCTGCTTCGTCTCTGCACTCGAGAGCAGCTTCGCTCTGCTATGCTCCAAGACAGTGCAAACAGATCAAAGGAGATCTCCCTACAGACGCCTGACGCATGCACACACTCGCGCAGCGCGCAGACCAGCACAAGCTCACGAAGGCCTCGGCCAAAACCAGAGAAGTCAGTCCCTTTAACCTGTGTGCACACGTGTACAGCGCTGAAATCAGAGCTCAATCTGCTCCAAACAAACAGACAAGGAAATAGAGCAGAAACCGAGAAACAACATGAGGGTCTGAAGAGCTGTTTAGGGAAAAGGGCATTCTAGACACACACACACACACACACCTAAACTCCATTAGTCTGACTTTTTGGCCATACATGGAAATATGTGCGCTGCTCTACTTCAGCTGCCTGAAACCTACATGAAGCAAAAATATTTGCACAACCTTGTGCAACTGACTTGATAATTTGTTGCTCAACTTTGCCAATCAAGCTTTAACTGGTTACAGCCAATCAGAAAACAAAATATATAATCAAACATATTTTATCTTATTTTCTGTTCAGGCACCATGGTATGGGCCCTTTAACAAAGAGTGTTGCTTATTTACTGCTAACCAGTTATCTTAACTAGGTAACTAGCAAGCTAACATCAACAAGACATCAGTCAGCTGTTCTAGCTATGTAGTGGAATTATCGCGTCATATGTTGAATTTGCTTTGATAGATTGTCACTGAAGTTCAAGTCTCGACATGTAAAGCCCACTGAGGTCCACCACAGGGTAGAGCAGATAAGACTAGGTGGACTTTGGAGCTTCAGGCCACGAGTGTGCAGAAGCGAGAAACGTGTCTGCATTTCTACTGGCTACTGAGAGAGAAAACGGTCTATAACACACTCCCTCCCCCCTAAACTATCAATGACCAAACTACATCTGTATACGAGAAGGACATTCCACACGACTGGCTGGCTGCTTGCACGCAGAATGCGTGTGTGTTCTGAAATGACATATCCGTAAAAAGAAGACGGTTCTGACTTAAAAGGTTTGCACTTCAAAGGGATGGGGGCTTCCTTTGTGAGAGTCTGCTGTGTGAAAGATAGCACACACCTGTCCGAGAGGAGGCAGAAACTGAACCCATGCTACACATACATCACACATGAGGGCTGGGTGTGATAGAGGATATGGAAGAGAGAGAGAGAGAGAGAGAGAGAGAGAGAGAGAGAGAGACAGGAATAGAGAGATATAGAGAGCTGTTACAGTAGGCCAGTCTCGGCCAGGCTCTATATAATAATAATTTTTGCTCCAAAAAAAGCAGTTTGGTACATGATGCCATCACCAGTTCTGTCATTTTTAAACCGGGACGATGTGAAGATTTAAATAGTTATCGTTATCAATTAAAAAATAATAATAAGGCCAGGCCAGGCTCTCTACAGAGGAGAAAAGGTGGATAACTGGCTGTGGGAAGCGGTTTGTTACCTGTGCTGTAGACCAGCGGAGACACAGGGCTCTTCTGAGGGAGCATGCTCTTCATCCGGGAGGCCTCTTCTGGGTGGTTGAAACGGAAGAAGTAGGATTTACCCAGACAGAGAGAATAACCTGTACAGGTGACAAAGCAAGACAAAGAACATTAAAACTCAACCCAACCTGAGAAACGCTTGCAACCACCTTGCAGTCCATCTGTGAGGTCAGTGTAAGCAGAGCAAACCATCAATCTGAACCAAAACCCATAGCATTAAACAAAACTCCAGGGTCGTGACCTCACCGTGACCGAGCCACAGCTGTCCAAACACCCCACAGTGTGTGAGGAACAAGGCCCAGCTAGAGAATCTCACCACCTCTCAGCATCATCATTCCTAAAGCATGTGCTTTTCTCCATCCATCACTCACATACTCTTCACGGTTTATGTACATCCGAGGCACTGTTTCCATTTCACAGTTACATTATAGCCCAGATTATTCACGGAAAATTCTACATTTGCAAAGTTTTATCATCAATGGAAATGTAATGGGGGTCATTCATATTCCTGTTTACTCGAGGTAAATACATTTGGTCACTGAGAACTACACCTGATCAGGCCCAGCAGTTATTTTTTTTTCATCTTCCAGTTCAAAAGGAATATAGTGAAGAGGCGGCTTTTAGTCATTATGCACCAAACTACAGAATACACGAGCAGTAGCAATTAGAGAAGCTGAATCACTGTCACTTTAAAAAGCTTTAAGCCACCCCCCCAACCCCCCGCTGTCTTTAACATTTAATTTTTCTGGTTCTAAATTATTTTATAATCCTTTCTTTGTTTTATATTTATTATTTTATTTTAGTGCTTTAAATATATTCTTATTTTATCTTTTTATCCATTTCTGTATGCACTATTATTTTATTGTGTTCTAATGTGTATATTTTGCTCTTTTATATCATCGTATTATTATTTTTTATACTCTAATTGCTTATTTTGTTAAGCTGCTTGTCCTCTTTTCTGATTTTATTCTCTGTGTAAATCACTTTAGGATGTATTTTATGTATGAAAGGTGCTATATAAGAAATAATAATAATAATAATAATTATTATTATAATAATAATAATAATAATAATAATAATAGGGCAGCAAAATGGTGTAGTGGTTAGCGCTGTTGCCTCACAGCTAGAAGGTTCTGGGTTCGATCCCCGGGTCAGCCACGGGTCCCTTTCTGTGCGGAGTTTGCAAGCTCTCCTCGTGTTCGTGTGTGTTTCCTCCGGGTTCTCTGGTTTCCTCCCACTCTCCGAAGGCTGCAGTAGGTTGACTGGATACTCTAAAAATGTGTAGGTGTGAATGTGTGTATCAATGGATTTCTGTCTGTGTTGCCCTGCGATGGGAGGCCTCCTGTCCTGGGTGTACCCTGCCTTAGGCCCACAGTCAGCTGGGATTGGCTCCAGCTTCCCCTCGACCCGGAAACGGAAAAAGCGGTTTAGAAAATGAATGGATGGATAATAATAATACATTATATTATTATTATTACTATTATTTCTTATATAGCACCTTTCATACATAAAATACATTATTGTTATTACTATTATTATTATTATTATTATTCACTAATGGTTTGGGCCAGAACCATTTTGAATTTGTCACTTTAACAGTTTAGTACTGTAAGCTACATCCATGTCCTCTGTGGGGAGAGCTCAGGCCCACAACCCACTTTTTCCACTGATCTGAAATCAGAGACCACTGAGAGGTTTAAAAAAAATGCAGCAGAAAGCGGAATAACAGATCGTGGAAAATATTTGGGACCTCTTTTCCTCCTCTCTACCAAACCCCAAAACTCTGGCTTCGATGACTCCGAGCAACTTGCTTGGAGAAGGGAGAAGTAGTTACACTGAATAAAAAGGTGCAAGGATGGACTTCAGGAAAAAAAAACCACCTTAAATTAACTGGGAATTATTTTTCCAGAGCCAAAATATAGTTTTAGTGCGTCACGTGAGCCAAATTTGGCAGGTTTCTAATATAAAGAGAAAAATGTCTATGACTTATGTCACAGATGTGCAGTGCTGGACAAGACAGGAACATCCTGTCCAGTGTAAAACTGGTGTTTCTCTGTGCCTGGCGTCTTTTCCTCTTGCTGGTGAGTGAACAGAATTCAGTTTCCACAGCCACACACACACAACAGGGCCACATGGTTTAGGAAAAATACTTATAAAAGTGAAGTTAATGAACATTAACATACTGTGATTGCGTTCATGCCTCACAATATATTTAAAGGGCCCAAAATTTTTTTAATTTAAAATTTTTCCTTTTTTAGGTCAGCTTATGAGGTTTGTGTGGTTTCATGTAGAAAAAAAAACAGCCAAATTCATTTTCAGGTGACCCTTTTCCAACTCTGCTTTATTCCCAATGACAATTTGTATGTTACTGCACATTTAAGGATGATATATGTAAACGATGTCTGTTTTAATTGGCTACCCTGTATATGCGCCTCATTCAAAAAGCAGTCTGGACTTTTATCTTCAATGTGATTGGACAGGGTAAATGGGTGGAAATATGTAGATTTGCTGGTTCTGTGACATCACAAAAATAAATGTACAATGGGCCATTTTTTGCAGCTTAGTTTTCTCACATGGACCACATGTTTATACACCACATCAAACTCAGTTTGCATGAAACGGGCCCTAAAAAATCTGACATCTGTTACCTCAGCACCTGGTTAAAGCTTGGTCAACCCTTTAATAAGATAAGATAAACCTTTATTAGTCCCACAAGTGGGAAATTTGCAAGAGTAAATGAGCAGAGCTGCCGTAACAGGCTGCCACTTGCTGGGGGCGCCAGAAGTGATACTATAATAATAAAAGTGATAATAATGTGTCACTTTAAATATGCACCCTATCAGCATAAGCCACGTCACTGGATTTCAGTATTATGTCACTTTAGGCAAAAACACCTTAGTTCCTGTCTCTCCTGGGTCATTGTGTCACTTTAGTGTTGATATTATCTGCACAGTTACTGCTGCACTGGCATCACTGTCTGCACCATCAACATGACCTGCGTTTCACTGTGGGATTATTATTTCCACACTGAACTTTAACTGTATTTCACAGTCTGAACCTACTGAATGTCATTAACACGGTGTGTGTGTAGTTTGTACAGTTCAGTGTTTGTACAGTTATTGTGTGTGTTTGTATTTGTACTTACTCCATCCATCTGTCCACCCGTCCATCCCTCCATCCATTCACCTATCTACCTCCCTATCTATCCATCCGTCCAGCCGTCCATCCATCCATCTATGCACCTCCCTATCTATCCAAAAACCTACCTATCAATCCATCCATTTACCTCCCTACCTTCCTATCTATCTATTAATCCACCAGTCTACCTATCAATCTATCCATCTATCTATCCTTTCATCTATCCATCTACTTACCTCCCTACCTATCTATCATTTATCCATTAATCCACCAACCTATCTATCTATCTATCTATCTATCTATCTATCTATCTATCTATCTATCTATCTATCTATCTATCTATCTATCT
>JBBPDA010000001.1:12291341-12324160 GCA_037974385.1 Arnoldichthys spilopterus
ATCTATCTATCTATCTATCTATCTATCTATCTATCCATCTATCCATCCATCCATCCATCCATCCATCCATCCATCTACCAGCATACAAATAAATCTATCCATCTATCTATCCATCCATCTGTCATCTATCAATTAATCCATCTACCTACCTACCTACCTATCTATCTATCTATCCATTCATCCACCAACCCACCTATCTACTTACCTCCCTACCTATCTATCATCTATCTATCCATCTACCTACCTACCTACCTTTCTACCATTTACCTCCCTAACTATATATCTATCCATCCATTTACCTCCCTACCTCCCTATCTATCCATCCATCCATCCATCCATCAGCCTACATATGAATCTATCCATCTATCTATCCATCCATCTATCAATCTATCTATCTATCCATCTAACTACCTACCTACCTACCTACTTCCCTACCCATCCATCTATCCATCCATCTATCCATCCATCTAGCTATCTGTCTGTCTAGCTATCTGTCTGTCTAGCTAATGTGATAGTGCTTCTACTTCCTCCCAACTCTGATTCCAAAGCCGTATGTAGCACAAATGTCATGAACAAAAAAAATCGTTTGTGTGTGAAAAAAAAAAAAAACTTACTCCACACTGCCACGTTTATTCGCCATTCAGCCCTCCTACTAGATGTTCAGCTCCAGGCTGCAGAGATATATACTCATGCAAAAAAGTTTCAGTTTTCAAATTGTTCCTTGATGATCAAACTTTATCTTCAGAGCAAAAGGAAATGGGGTCAAATGGCAGCACAATTACTGTAAGAAAATGAATGGTGAAGTAAACCGACAGATAACTCCTCTCCCTTCATGCCTGTAGTTTCAGTAGTTTAACCGCACAAGAGGAATAATAAGTCTAATTACTGCACCATCCTTTGCAGGCAAAACCGCTCTGCAGGCACGAGCTCAGCCACTTAATGTGGCCTTGTGCTTCTCGGTGACACCTCCTGCATGTCCAACATGCTTCACCAGGGGCTCTTCTCAGTCTGCAGCTTTGTGCTCAAACGGCTGCTCCATTCCAGTGCCCCAAGTCGAGAGGCGGGAGGCCTTGTCGTTAACATGCCAAAGTCCTGACTTTCAGCCTCCTAAATCTCGCAGATGCATTCCACTGCCTGGTGCTCTGGCAGGCAGCTCCCGTTAGGGCTAGTCCTGATTTTTCCATTCTGTTAGAGCCTCATTCTTAGGGGAACAAGGGCTAAAAAGAATGAAAGCAGCCTCAATGATGGTGTACGGATTTCACAACAGAACAGATGGGGACAATGTGCCTGATGAGCTTCACACTGCGAGACATTTCATCACAAAAATCCCCACAGACTGTCTGAACCGCGATCGGGGAGATAACACTGTCAGATAAACATGCTTCAGTGTGGTGACCAAAACACACACACACACGCACACACACAGCAGGGAAGGTTGCAGCAGTGTGTGTTTAGTCTACACAGCTGTGTTTTTTTGTCTTAGAACCTAAATAAATGTGGTAAAGGTACCATGACTGGCTGACACTTTGTTCTAGGTGTTGATATACATGTACAAATGTTTGCTTTTGTAGAGCTTTGTTGTGTCAAGAAAAGTCTGAGTTAGTCAGAAGGTGTGTGTGTATCAGCAGACCCAGAACCGAACAGCAGCACTGCCTCTAAATGAGTTTTTTACTGTGTTTCTGCTGTAATTTCCTTCTCCACTGCAAATGAATCCACATGCTCATAAACCCAATCGCTGTAACTTTTATCCTTTAACAAAAAGTGTCTTTGATCATTAAACACGCACGTGACTTCACACACCCGCCTTTCATAGTCACTGAATAACCTCAGCATGTCCATTTTCTGCTCCAGTGAAGCATCTGCTATATTAAGACTTCACCAACTTCCCGAAGGTTTTACTGACTTTCTCTCGACTCCGCCCCCACTCCGCAGATCGGACCAATTAGACGCCATTAAGAGAGGATGCTTAAAGAGGAATTTCTACCAAAACGATTCCGCAGAATTCCATTACTGAGGCCGAGAAACTTATCAGCTTAGATCATCTTGTGTAAATCTCTGTGCTACGCCATCAGCTCGTGTGTCCAGTGTGGGATCCAGATCTTTTAGCTTTGCTGCCCCATGTCTTTGGAATTCCCTTCCACAAGATATTCCAACTCCCATATTCCCAACAACAGCCCCCACTGTTACTGTTTTACTGTTTGGCTT
Source organism: Arnoldichthys spilopterus (assembly GCA_037974385.1). NCBI lineage: Eukaryota > Metazoa > Chordata > Actinopteri > Characiformes > Lepidarchidae > Arnoldichthys > Arnoldichthys spilopterus. Next base: position 12,293,547 of record JBBPDA010000001.1, read on the forward strand.
TACATTTACAGCCTATGGCAGATGCTCTTATCCAGAGCGACATACACAGTGCCTTCTAGTCTAAAGAGAAAACCTGTCACAGCAGTAAACCTAGCCCTGGATTAAGAGCTGCTAGTCAACCAAGATTCTACACAAGTTGATGCTTATCCTTCACATAGAAAAGACAAGATTTTTTTTTATATTTTGCCCTCTTTTTGCAAGGTGTTCTTGGAACCTTAAAAGGCAGCTATATGTTAAATGAATTATTATTATAATTATTGTTATTTATTACTATTGTTATTATTAATTATATAATAACAATAATAATAATAATAATAATAATAATAATAATCTTAGCAGTACTGCTGGTCTCATTTGCTTTGGATTCATTTAAGACGGAACATGAAAAGCCTCCAAAAATTCCACCTCCCCCAACAACTAAAAACATCACAGCCAGTAAACTTCCACGTCTCAAGAGTCCTTACATGTAACACTGAGAATGGCACAATAGCTGTGGTAATAACCTCTTTATCGAGACAAATTCTACACATAAATAATTGTTACATGTCTGATTTAAACAGAATTCCATTCTGTTACTAAAGATCCCAAAAAAGTGGATCATTTCAGGTCAAACTTGGTCCAATAAAAAAATAAAAAAATAAAAACAAACAAACTTATTTTTACCAATACTTCGCTAACAACATAAACAGGCACTCATGTCTCATTAAGTGAGCAAAATCTCGACCCAGATTTATGGATTTACTAAATAATGTTTGAAATAACAATCCTAACCTCACCGTCCGATCTGCTGGGATTCAGTTTACTGACCGGTTTCTGGACATATCTGATCTGTAAAATTCAGACTAGAGGATGAATGATATTAAAGTGCGGCTGAGAGCACAGCTTAACTCTTCTTGCATATTGTATCCTGTCAATTCTGTTCAAACTGTGTATTTTATCTGTTACATGTGAAGGGGAAATATGACTATGTGTCATTGTGAACACACTCAAGCACCACAAATAAATGTGACCTCTGCATTTAACCCATCACACGTGGACACGTGGAGCACCGGGCAGTTATCAACAGCGCCCGGGATGGTACCTTGCTCAAGGGAACCTCAGTGGTGCCCAAGCTGGGACTTGAACCTGGAACCTTCAGTTCACAAGGGCAGTGTCCTAACCTTGCATTTTAACCATTTAACCTTTTCAACCTTTTCTAACCTTAAAGTCATGGCTTCCTTCTAAAATGACATAATTCTTTTCCTGTTTGTAGTTTCAATAGTTAAATACACCAAAATTGACCTTAGGCAAAAATGCATTTAGTTGAACTACCAGCAAACTACTAGTTCAATTACATGCAGTTCACTACTCCCCTACACCGCACAGGACACGTATTTACTGGACATGAATGTAATGGCTTGTATAAATGACCTTTGTGGATGTAAACATTGCCTGCACGCCTGATTCGTGTGAATCGGTTCGACCCGCCTCCTGAACTGAACCGACTCGTTCACGAGTGGAACAACACTAGCGCCTTAAGCATCGATTCAACCGAGCAGTGGCACCACATATCTTAGCGACACAGGACGTTCAGGTACATTCTGCATTAAACGTTTAGATGCTTTATTGCAAACAAAACAAAGAAACAGCTTACATAATACGATTATTTTAAAAATAAATCGTTAAATTACATTCTTACCTAAGCAGACCACGTTATGCTTACGCTTACTACATCAACGTCTATTAAACAATAACTTTTGCCGAAAATGAAAGTTTTATGAGGTTTTTTCCATGTAAGGAGGACCAACCGTTCCCGGCGTGCCATTCAGAGACGCTCCGCCGGTCTCGAGCTTTCTCCGCAGGGCGGGTTAGAGTCCCGGAGAAAGTGGACGGCGTGTTTTCCTGTTGCGCTCGCGGATGAATGAACCAAGCGGTAAACTGATGAGATTACGACGTGAACTCGCCAAAAGGTAGTTGTGCTACCACCCTGAAAGTCAGTCACCGAGCTGCAGCGCAGTGATAAGAGACTGGCAGAAGTTTCGCACAAACACTGGAGTCTTAAAGGCAGCCGAGTCCCGCCCCTCCCTCTCCCCCTTTGTCTGCCTCTGTAGGAAGATGGACACATACCTGAAGCTGGACACTTAAAGGGGGATTTCACCCAATCTTCTGCACAACGTTCTCGCTAAAATGTAAACACGCTCACTCAGAATGTGTAAAACGTGCCATTGTAGAGAAATTTGCAGAGTCAGAATTTGCTCACGCGGGTAGGAACCAGTCGTGCGCAGTGTAAAAAAACATTTAAATGTTGGAATTAGGATAACATTAGGAGATAATTGTTTTATGACAGATTTGAGATAAGATTTTGTCCCTTTTCCCCAGGGGTTTAGAAACTCTTAGGAGCCAGCAGTCCAGAGTGTAAAGTAAAGCCTTTAAGTGAGTGATTATATGTGTCATTGTAAACACACAGCACAGCACACAGTGCCCCACAACCAAATGTGACCTCTGCATTTAACCCATCCGTGTAGGAGCAGTGGGCATCTAACATGGACAGCACCCAGGGAGCAGTGCTTGGGGACGGTACCTTGCTCACAGGAGCCTCAGTGGTACCTTTACCGTTCTGGGATTAGAATCGATGACCTTCAGATCACAGAGGGAACTCCCTAACGGTTACACCAGCACTGCCCCACTTAAAATGTTATATATAGTATATTTGATGTTGGAAGCTGGAAGTTAGATATTACAACTTAGATGTTAGATGTTGGATATTAGATGTTGGACATTAGATGTTAGATATCAGATGTTGGATATTAGTTGTTAGATGTTGGATATTAAATGTTAGATTTTGGATATTAGATGTTAGATATTAGATGTTAGATGTTACATATCAGATGTTGGATATTAGATGTTGGATATTAGATATATTAGATGTTAGATGTAAGATTTTAGATGTTAGATGTTACATATCAGATGTTGGATATTAGATGTTGGATATTAGATATCGGATATTAGATGTTAGATGTTGGATATTGAATATTAGATGTTGGATATTAGATGTTAGATGTTGGATATAGGATATTAGATGTTAGATGTTGGATGTAAGATATTAGATGTTGGATATTAGATATATTAGATGTTAGATGTAAGATTTTAGATGTTAGATGTTACATATTAGATGTTGGATATTAGATGTTGGATATAGGATATTAGATGTTAGATGTTGGATGTAAGATATTAGATGTTGGATATTAGATGTTGGATATTAGATATATTAGATGTTAGATGTAAGATTTTAGATGTTAGATGTTACATATCAGATGTTGGATATTAGATGTTGGATATTAGATATCGGATATTAGATGTTAGATGTTGGATATTGAATATTAGATGTTGGATATTAGATGTTAGATGTTGGATATAGGATATTAGATGTTAGATGTTGGATGTAAGATATTAGATGTTGGATATTAGATATATTAGATGTTAGATGTAAGATTTTAGATGTTAGATGTTACATATTAGATGTTGGATATTAGATGTTGGATATAGGATATTAGATGTTAGATGTTGGATGTAAGATATTAGATGTTGGATATTGGATGTTGGATATTGAATATTAGATGTTGGATATTAGATATTAGATGTTGGATATAGGATATTAGATGTTAGATGTTGGATATTGGATATTAGATGTTAGACGTTAGATGTTGGATGTAAGATATTAGATGTTGGATATTAGATGTTAGATGTTGGATATAAGATATTAGATGTTAGATGTTGGATGTAAGATATTAGATGTTGGATATTAGATGTTGAATATTGGATATTATATGTTAGATGTTGGATATTAGATGTTAGATGGTGGATGTAAGATATTAGATGTTAGATGTTGGATATTAGATGTTAGATATTAGATATTAGATGTTGGATATTAGATGTTGGATTTAAGATATTAGATGTTAGATGTTGGATGTTGGATATTAGATGTTGGATATTAGATGTTAGATGTTGGATGTAAGATATTAGATGTTAGATGCTGGATGTTGGATATTAGATGTTAGATGTTGGATGTAAGATATATGTTAGATTTTGGATATTAGATGTTAGATGTTGGATATTAGATGTTGGATGTTGGATATTAGATGTTAGATGTTGGGTGTAAGATATTAGATGTTAGATGCTGGATATTAGATGTTAGATGTTGGATGTAAGATATTATATGTTAGATGTTTGGATGTAAGATATTAGATGTTAGATGTTGGATATTAGATGTTAGATGTTGGATATTAGATGTTGGATATTAGATGTTGGATGTAAGATATTAGATGTTGGATATTAGATGTTGGATATTAAATTATATGACATGAGGAGACAACTGATTTATGATAGTTTAGACATAAGTCTAAAAAAATTCTAGTTTTAGTAACTAAAATAAGCTGAAAGGAAAATGTTCAGTTAATTCCCCTACTCATTAGGACTGATAGTACAGTGGGTGTAATGTGTCACATATATTTTTAAAGGTTTTGAGGTCAAGATTCAACTCAATTTTGTGGTAAAAATGTGTTAATTCTAAAGGGGTGTGGTTTTATATGACACTGACTGGTTTGGCTCAAGAACATAAAAGCTGTTAAACTTAAAAGATTGTCATACTAATATCTTAACGAAACAAGCCACTGAAATCACAACCCTTCAACTTCCCAGCGACTTCAGGGGAAAAAATGGTCCAGTCAGTTGAATGTAGGTGCGTACTGCATAAGCCACACCCACTCTCTGCCCACTTTACTCTGATACGGTGCACACACACAGTTAGTTTTGCTCACTGATCATGATGGACTATGAAAGAGGGATGCTCAGAAAAGAGTCTGAGGCTCAGTTTGGGGCTTTGGCAGTTTAGTTTTTGGTTTCTGCCCTTTTTTCAGATTTTTGTATTTAAAAAAATCAGATCCACGTAATACACAAGGACGGATGACCCTAAACCTGCGACCTTTCCAACAACATTTGTAGGTGTTCTACAGATCAAGTACTGCCTTTATACCCTCTGAAAGTACAACCTTGGTAACAATCAATGGCTGGGGCTGTTTTCAGAGCTGTTTCTCAATCTCTGCGTTTGTCCAAATGCACTTTGTGCCCTCAGTGTCGAACACCTCTGTTGAGAAACATGCAGCGTTTTCCTGTGACCCATTCACCTTTCTGTGCTGCGGTAAAAGCCTGAGTCAGCGGAAATGTCTCTTGCTCCTACCTCAATACATTTGACTATCATGGTGAATGGTCCGCGGCCATTGTCTAGAACTCATGCTGAAGCTGATGGGATATTGAGTTTCATGATGAAAGAATCTGGAAATAGAGGTGGAGAGAAGAGGTTTTGTTAAGCTAATGGAAGGCCCATGTTTTAAGGGGGCGAAGGTGCTGTGCCAAAGTTTAAAGCCGTTTATCTGAGAAGGGAGTTTCTTTCTGCAGCACAAACACATGTGAGCATTAAAATGTATGCAAACATTTGTGTGTAAACAGTAGTTGATGTGGTGTGAGCTGTTAGAAGACACAGGTTTGGCTCCAGATTTCTCCTCCATGTCTTCAGTCACTGCATGAATGTGTGTGAAGCTCCATCAGCTCCTAAATTTCATCTAATGAAGGACTGATTGAGCCCAAACCAGTGATTTGATGGGAACTACAGTAACACTGGGCTACACTAGGAGAGAACTGGGAATGAACAAGCCAACACACTGATACACACACACACACACACACCACTGTTTACTGTTTTACTGTTATTAGTGTTAATTTTAATATTAGTGTTTTTGGAGGAAACATGATCACTCACTGCCCAGAGAAACAGACAGTGACAGTGCTGGCTTATGTCATCCAGCTTTACTGTGAAATTCTGCTTGGAATAAACCCCCAGATCAACAGTAGTTACACCGCTGGGTAGAGGGGGAGGGTTCAGCCCGAAGAAATGTTTCCATTTCATGCTCTCTGTTTGCACCCTTTACTGCAGCACGTGGTGCTCCTGTACTCTGGGTGATGTGGTTTTGAGGTTAACCCCCTTCATCCTCTCGCTCTTTCCATCTCTCACAGTCACCTCCCCCTTCTGCATTCATCTCTCTTTGAATCATGCACTTCAGTCTCATAAACTTGAGCTTTTCGCTCTATGTAGTCCCTCTGCAGGCATCACAGAATGAAGCTCTAAGCCACAGCAAGCCAAAGTCTTCCACCACTACTGACTATACCGACCCCCACCACACACACACACACACACAGACAGACAAACACATGCAAAAATTTAAGCCCCAATAAAAAAAAAGCTGTCAGTGTTTGCAGCTCACACCTGGAGAGTGCAAAGCCAAACAATACTGGCAAATATTTAGCAGAAGGACTCAATCAGTTCACAGCGAGTAACGAGAGTAACACAGCACCTGAGGCCAGAGACGATGATGATTAAGTGGAGAAACTGAGGAAGGGGCTCAGTCAGAGCAAAGTGGAATCGAATGGGCAATAATAGTGGGGCCTCCTGCTCTGCTCTGGTGCCTGTGGAACCTCTGAGTCACAGCATTACAGACAGACAACACGGCCAGGCTCTCCAAAACCACTCCAATTAAGCTCGCTGTGACGTCCAGAGCCAGCTAGCTGCTGGAAAAAGACACATCGGTCACTTTCCCAACACACAGCACGCTTCATTGCCCAGGTCACAAGCTATTCACCCCCAATTTGCACTCATTTAAAAAGGTCTATGTTGTCATAAACCTGTTGTCATTATCCAATTTCAGCAGTTAAGTCATCGACTGATTCTTTTTATGATTAATCAGGTTGTTTCAGGCCAAAATATACATTTGGACATGCAGTGTAGAGCATTACCAAGCAGTTTAATGGAAAAGAAACTAGGAAACTTAAAAAAAAGACTTTCATCATAAAAAGATAAGAGATAATATATGCATTATCATCATGCACACTGCCAACTTACCGACATGTGAAACCTGAATCAGTTTATGAGCTCCAAAATCACAAGATCAGTTAAAGGGATCAAGAACAGCAGATACATTGCACATTTTAACCAGCAGGGGGCGACAGCAACGTTTATGTAAGGCTTTACTAGCAAGACGCTCGAGAAACAGCCCCTTATAGCGCTACAATTAGGTTAACAAGCCACCCAGTGCTGGTCATAAAGAGTAAAACAAAGGTAACTGTGTTAGCAGTGATGCTACCTTGCGTCAGTTGGGTGGGTTTGGTGACAGGAACTCCGTCAAGAGAACAGAGGTGTCCACAGGGGTCAAGGGTAACGACCCCGCCTCTGTTTTCTATAAGACAGTGCTCTGCTTCAATGCCAGGGCCTTCAATGGTGATGTCCTGAGGGAGGGGGGCGTCATCACGGCCAATGCGTGTTGTTCCTGCGGCACAGGAAAAGCAGATGAGAAATTCTGAGTGTGTGTTTCTAACAAAGCCACGCTACAAGCTGTTAACAGTTCTTTGGCTGCCAGTTGTTATCTTATCTATGTGATCTACACATGCTGTGCCTGTTAGCTGACAGGGAGGCAAATTAAACTCATCTAGCTGTGTGGTTCTCCTCTGCCTTCTCTGCTTTGCCGCCTGAGGGCTTTTTTTAATTGAATTTTTGATGAAAATACTGGCTTTGTACGGGATTTCCAGCTGGATCACAGACGTCCTAGTGGTTTAATAGTGGAGCAGAAACATGGCTGCCGTTAGACAAATACTGGTGGCCACATTCTGAGGAAATGGTCCATGTGGAAATGGCACTCTGTGTGAAAAACTGTTCAACATTTCCACTCTGGCCTGGCCATTGTAGTCTCTCTCTCACTGCAGATGCGGCACAGATCCTCCCATTGGCTTCCCATCAGCAGTTACTACATAGAGATCATCACATCTCTGTTCTGTTGAGAAGAAGTATGGACATATAATACTCTTTAAATTATCAAACAAAGTTACAGATTTAATCAGGGTATATCTGGGCACAACCGAAAAGCCTTCTCTATTCTGTGGCCATCCTGGCAAACATCCCCACCAACTAGTTCCACTCACATGGCAAAAGCATGGTTGTGTTCATGAAGGCCATTGTCAAGAACAGAGGAATCTGATACAAATTCAGTTTTCAGTCAGAGGTTTTAGGAATATGGGCCCAGATACCGATCTACTTTTTTAACGAAGAAAGACCCATAAACGTGAAACCGATTGCTAAACATATTTGACATTGCCAGTAAAAACTGCTAAAATGACACAAATGATTCAGTTCAATTCAATTTTATTCCTATAAGCAGTTTTTACAGATGACGCAGTCACAAAGCAGCTTTACAGAATCCAGGTCTGGGCTCCCAATTAGGAGCCAAAGTGAATATTTGTCATTGTGAACACACTCAAGCACCACAACGAAATGTGACCTCTGCACTTAACACATCACACATGCAGTGTGCAGCTATCAACAGCACCTGGGAGCAGTGTAGTGGGACGGTACCTTACTCAAGGGAACCTCAGTGGTGCCCAGGCTGGGACTCAAACCTGCAACCTTCAGGTCCCATGGTCAATGTCCTAACCACTAGGCCACCACTGCCCATAAAGGTGGCAAAGAAAAAGCTCCTTTAGTTAGGAGGAAGATACCTTGGAAGGAACCGAGACTCAGAAAGAGAACCCATCCTCTTCTGGTCTACACCGGATAACAATTAAATAAAGAAAGCAAACAAAAAAATGACAAACAACAGTCTCAGATCTTACAACTGGAGCCACTCAATCCTACTGAGGAGCCCATATACACAGCCCTATGCTCCAATTAAGTGATTGAAAGTTATCATGGCTCCTATACACAAGTAACTGCTGCCACCTTTAAAAATCTATCTATTTATTTATTTTTCTATTCTTTGTTATTTCTATCTGTTGTTTACCAGAGTACGATAGGTTCCCCTTCTGAGCCTTGGTTCCTCCTAAAGTTTTTCCTCACCTCTGTAAAGCTGCTTTGTGACAAAATCAGCTGTAAAAAGCTCCATAGAAATAATATGGACTCAACTCAGTTAATAAAGGTGGCATTAGTTACGGCCTAGAAAGTTTATGACTTTTAGTGGGTGGGCAGCAGATGAAGCAAGTGGAGCTGGTCCATGGTCATTTTTCAGTTTGTTCTGGCTCGCACATACATCTCCGTCGGTTACACCTTTATACCCTGTAACACAAACCAGTTCAACCAGTGAACTCTCCTTTTCTGATTATCTCTGGCATGCCACAGTATCAGAAATGCAGGGTCTTATTTGCACTGTTTCCCAGTGGGAGGAAGTGGGGTCGTCTCCTTGTCCTTTCTCTCTTCTGATAGGCCGTGCACTTCATTTCCTCTGGTTTCTGCGACTGCATTCCTGTGTCTCCCATGGTGAAGGTGATAATGAGGTCAAAGAGGTGGACAGAGAGGTGCTCCGTTTCAGTGCTGCGTTCCCTTGTCCCAAATCAGAGTTGAAGCACAATACATTTGCACTTCTCAAGAACTGCAGTTTTGCTGCTGAAGTGAGTGACTATTTGTCATTGTGAACACATTGAAGCACCACAACAAAATGTGACCTTTGCATTTAACCCATCACATGTGGACACGTGGAGCACTGGGCAGCTATCAACAGCACCTGGGGAGCAGTGTAGCGGCACTGTACCTTAATCAAGGGAACCTCATTGGTGCCTGGGCTGGGACTTAAACCTGCGGCCTTCAGTTCACAAGGGCAATGTCTTAACCACTAGGCCTCTACTGCACACAAGACCATCAGTCCATCCTCTGGTCATGTGACTGATTAACTGTGTAAAGTAGATGCTACTAAATGTGGCATAAAGTTAGTGATGCCGCATTAAAAACGTGGTTGAAAGTCGGGCGGAGCATGTGTTTGGCATGCAGGTGTGGCGTCACCAGGATAAGTCCTGGCAACCACATGAAACCAAACCCAGATGAAGCCTCCTCATCTTCTCTCTAAGACAAAAAGAACTCCACCCTGCTTTGTGCTATAGGAAAATCGGCATCAGAAAGGTGACCACCCCCCCACCCCCCCACCCCAAACCTTCACCCTGCTTCCTCTTAGATATCCTCAGCACTGCATTCATTCTCTGTAGCCCTTAGGCCTCGAGTCAGTACTAACAATAGAAGTCACATGCATCCTCTCTCCCACAAAGACGATCACTTGCAGACAGAGCAACAGAGACGGGCTGCCTTATTTACAGCAGACACTCTTCATGACTGCGAGTGTGACTTACCCTCCTTCAGAGGTAGAACAGTGATGGCCACGCTAAGCCTACCACTGCCCAGGCTGACCAAGTGAGGACTGGCTGTCTGTACCTTTAGTCCTTTCCCTGTGTCGATCAGATCCAAGGGTGAGCTCTGCACAGACAAAACTTGAGCTTAGAAAAATAGTTCAATGTTTATGCAAAAGATTTGTTAGAATTTTGCCCTGGAACATTGACGCGGATGTAGATCAATAATGGATGCTTATGTTCCATTAGTTAGAGACTAAATCAAATCAAACATGTGCCTTGTCATTAGATAATCTCAAATAATCTTGCTTGCGTGGTTTCTAAAATGACATGACCTCGTGCTGTATATAAAAGCAGACCAAAGTAAATCGCATGGCTTAAAATAGTGCAAATGTCCAGAAATCTAACTTTTGCCTGCAGTATTGTCCATTTGTATAGATAAAAGTATGTCATAAACTGTCTGAAGCCACATACGCAAGTCTAATTGAGATAAATGAATGCCTTAGTTCAGGAGAGAAAGCACTGATTATGATGAGCAGTTTGCACCATGCTAGCTTCGTTATTCGTTAGCTACTTCAGAAAGTCCGAGACGGGTGAAGAAGAGCTACATTTCCGTGTGGTTTTCATTCAAGAATATGACCTCGATCTGTAGTCACTGTATTACAGAGGGTTGAATATTTGCTTGTTCAAATAAGGCAACACTTATTTTTAACATTACTGTTATGACCTTATGTTATTATCATTATAACATCACAGACTGTCTTAATGCAAAAGAATCTGGACCATAGTATCATCAAACGTATCACTTACCATAGCAGACTGGAGGCTCTGGTCAGATTCTGGTTGCAATATGTTCTCGGAACATTCTGTCTCAGTGTCCTGCAGAACAAAGGAGAGAGTTCAGTAACATATTCATGCAAACACATGTTAGAACCAGACTGTGCTCCAGATGCAGACCATCCAATGAAGGGCTGTCTATAGCTGGAAGGTTGAATGGCTGCACATTGGATCTGTAGTTTGTCACAGAGCTCTCTGCGCTGACTCCCCCAGGAGAACCCCGTCACTCTGTGACTGCACCGTGTGACATCAGATAAGAGATTAGGTTTCATTGCACTGAAATGACTCAAAAACAAGCGCACTTCCCCAGAAGCCCTGCAGCCACGCGAAGCAGATACAAACACAAGATTGCACACATGTAGTGACTCTCAGATGCTCCGTAATATACAGAGGAATGCACGCGTTAACAAAAAAAGTGGCAGAAAAGTAAACGGCCACAGAACAGAGGGTGGGAGGAACAGGCAAGAATGTTCAGAGCCTACAATTTCCCACGAAGTACTAGGAGTGTTTGGAACATGGTGCCAGAGGAGGAATGGGCAGCTCTCGCTTTGGTCCAGCCACCCTGGAGCTGGCCATTACCAAGGAGCTAGATATAAGGGCTTCTCCCACATGGCCAAACGTTCCACAGCTGTGGCCTGAGAATGGCATAGCAGAGGCTGGGCACAGCTGGGTTTAAAGAGAAAGAACCTGAAGGTTTTAACTGCTGTGGACATGTCTCATTCCTACAGTATTGATACTATTCATATCACACGTTTTCCTGCTTGTGCTTTCTTTCGACACAAATAGGCTTCCACACCAATGAAGTGTGTCCCAAACTGTACACTCCCACACTAAGTACTGTTTAAATGTAGTACACCAGCCTTAGAAGTGCATTGTTCTGAAAAAAAAAAAAACGCAAATTGTGGCAACACTACTTTTTACATATTCAGGTGTAAATTATGTATTTTTTACATTCACACTTTTTCTACTGACACAATAACCTAATATATACGACCCACATTACCTATGTTTCTCGTATTTTATTTTAAAACCTCTTTATCCATTTGAACAGTCAATTTTCAATTTACTCTTCTTTGTAAATGACCTCTGAGCTGATTGGCTGAGCTCTTAACAGATGAAATAAGGCACACAATGGTTTAGATCAAGTATATTTCTATTGCGCTTTTTACAACTGACATTGTCACAAAGCCGCTTTACAGAATTCGGGTCCAAGCTTCCTAATGAGCCAAAGGCAGCAGAGGTGAGGGAAAAACTCTCTAAGCTGTAGGAAGAAACCTCAGGAGAAAAGGCTCAGAAGGGGAACCTGTCCTCCTCTGGTCGACACTGGAGAGCAAGAATTAGATATAGATATAGGAAGAAGAAAAAAAATAATCTCAGATTAAAGAGACGGTTCCTTGTGTCCAGGTGCCTTGATGACTTTGGATCAGTTAGGTCGAACATAGGGCTGCATATGGGTTCTCCTCAGTAGGAGTGAGTGGGTTCCAGCAGTAAGAACTTCAACCAGAACTAGGGTATCAGGAGGGGTCAGGCTGCTCCAGATGGTTTAAAAAAAAAACATGAACTGAAATGTAGAGAGCAAACTGTTCGTTTTAGACAAAAAGTTCTGGAAGAAATATACTTTAATGCAACTTACATGTCACAACTGTGAAAAATTCAAAACAGGCTTTTTTGAACATACATTTGAAACATACTGACATACTGTCACTATAGTCACTGACACATCATTCATTCATTTGTTCATTCAATCGTTCATCCTCCAGACCTTTTCCATTTTGGGTGAGGGGAAGCTGGAGCTGATTCCAGCTGACTATAGGCCAGACGGGGTTCACCCAGGCAAGAAGACAACCATTAATACACACACATACACACACACACACACACACACACACACACACACACACACCCCTAAGGGCAATTTATAGCATCCTGTCAACCTAAACCACAACCCTTTAAACAGTGGAAGGAAACCCACGACAACACAGGGAGAGCTTGCAAACTCCGAGGATCGAACCCAGGACAAACACCACCACACACGAAACCAAAAAAAGCGTGTGTGAGCGTGTGTGTTGGGATGGGAGCAGGGCTCCACACTTCCCACATTTCTAAAAACCCGTGCCAAGGCAGAGCCATCTAGATGACGTGCCAATCAGTCACCAGAGATGAACTGTGGCACAAGCCTGAGGAGAATGCCTCAGGGTGGCCAGGAGTCTTAGGCCAACTCACTGTAGCACCGAATGACAGTGCCTCCAGCTCGGACAGGGAGGAAGGCCGGGTCACAGCCGGTCTGCAGCGCTCCCGTTTCCTCAGATTGAGAATTCACTTCCCCTGTGAGGTCACTGCTGTTCAAACAGCCGAGTCTCCGCTCACACGCTGAACTCCAGCTCAGACTGCACAGCTTATTGCACTAACGTGCTTCCCCTTATCACGCCACACACAATGCACGTCTCAGATTTCACCTGTAAGGCAGCGGTGCTTTCTTTGCTAGAGGGAAACGACTGGGGAAAACACAGGCACGTTCATCGTGCAGATGACTCACTCAGACATGTCAGTCTTTGCTGATGATCTTTGGAGGTTATAGGATAAACACTTTGTGAAGTTAACGTCCATAAAGGACCAACTTGCATTAATAATAACATAATATACCAGAAAATATAGCTCTTCATTCATATTAGTGATCCTTCTTTGAACTGTGAAGACTTGCAATGTGCAACACTATTCCTACAATTATTTTCTACTTTATCTTTTTCTCTTCTTCCTGCTTTTCTTCTTCTTTATTTGTTTTAAACATTAAGACCTCCTGCCTAATACGGAGTGTGTCCCTCCTGCTGCTGAAACAGCTCTTTCTATCAGAGTCAGCATCACTTTTTAAACCACAGTAGCTCTGTGGGATCAGACCAGACGGACTAGCCCTCACTCCCTACATGCAGCAGTGAGCCTTGGGTGTCACAGACTCACCAGTTGGATCACTTTGGTTAGGTACTAACTACTGTACACCTGGAACACTCCACAAGACCTGGAGAAACACGCCCCACTATCCATGTTGACACGCAAGGATGACACGCAAAATTGTGAAGCGTTCCCTATTTTTAGGGCAGTGGTGGCCTAGTGGTTAGGACGCTGCCTTTGGGACCTGAAGGTCGCAGGTTCGAGTCCTGGCCCAGGTACTGCTGAGGTACCTTTGAGCAAGGTACCGTTCCACTACACTGCTCCCTGGGCGCTGTTGGTAGCTGCCCGCTGCTCCATGTGTGCACGTGTGATGGGTTAAATGCAGAGATCACATTTCGTTGTGGTGCTTGAGTGTGTTCACAATGACAAAGAGTCAGTTTCACTTTAATGTAGTAACAGCAACACAAGTTTTTTACTCAATGTTTATATCGTTGTTTGCTTGTTTCTCTATTCTCTTTCAAATGGCTGTCAATTTGTTCCTGCAACCAATCAAATAATCACTGTACACCTTGTGTACAATCTATATCATCTATAATCTTTGTATTATCTATAAGCCTTGGTTACCTAATGTATCTCTGTGGCTCCAGTGGTTCTTCTATGACTTCTGGGCCCCTCAACAATGACATGACCTACTTTCTTACCCTGTATGGGCCTCCTCCATCTTCTGCAAGCCCCCCCCCAGGTGGGTGGGCGTGTTCCTACAGGCCTAAGCAAACATTATGCCTCGAAGAGTCACTCAGGTATGTCGCCCCAGGATACGCATTCTGCTCCCAGAGACATTCCTCAACGCCACAGTTTGATCTTATCAGGGCCCTGGGGTGGGGTTTTTAGTCTGACCTCATTATGGGCCAGGCTAAGGGTCCGAGCACTGATTTCTGCACCTCAACACACATTCGTTAGGCCAGTGACTTTCCCCATGAAGATCTTGAACAGGTGAAATCTACAAGGGAGCAGCCCCAGCCACATCAAACAGGTAAACAAAGCTCCTGTTTGGCTGATTTGATGGCGCTGGTAGCAGGAATAGGAAGCAAAGGAGGAGCATTCGACTCACAAACAGCGTTTAATTCAGAGGATTGATGAAAAGAACGGAAACAGAAGAAACACTGAAGCACAATGAGCTTGAAGAGATTAAGTTGTCAGACGCTGGACGCACGAGAAGAGGAAGCAGGGCTGGTACAAAGAGCTATTTGAGTCCATGCTGTGTTTACTAGCTGCTGAAGTGGGAGGGAGCGTTGGAGGAAACACTCATTTCAGCTGCTCTGCAAATGGGCCGATCAAAGGGTGTATGCAAAGACTCCACATCCTTGATTGGACACCATAAAGGCTCGGACAGTGTTGCAGGAGCCCGCACAAGGTGCCGAGGCCAGTGGGCTGGATGGGTGGGGTGGGGGTTAAAAAGGGAAACGGTCTGTCAGCCTCGCCTGTGTTTTCATTCCTCCTCCACGTCGTATCTAACACAAACACAGGGATAAAAACGCAGCCATTTTCTAGGTCATTTCAGATCCTCCAAGCATGGCCTGAATCCAAGTCGGAAAGAAACAAATTCCTGCTGATGTAAGAAAGCCATGTATCTCTGAATGGGTAACACCAAAAGACAAGGGGGCCTAATGTTTTGGCTCATTTTTGCTTGAAAGAAAATGAAAGTTGGGGTTTTCAGCTTGTATCAAAGCCATGGACACTTCGCTGTCTGAGGTGCCACGCTTGCGCAGTGTTTCCCGTGGTTTCTGTTTATCTTTTGATTATTGGTCCAGTAGTAACATCCCAACAGAAACATTTTGGCTCTGTCCCAAATGCAAAAGAGTATGTCAAACGTCACAATACTTTCATTGTGTCTGGCCTTCTTCAGCGTGCCTCACATTTATGAGGGAGGCAAGCGGCCCTCGGCTTCCCCTAGACACTCTCTCCCTCACAGACCCCCCTCTGTTCCAGGCCTTTCCCCCGCAAGGCCACTCTCGCTCAACTCTGACCACAGAAATGAAAGAATGAAGAAGAAGAAGGAATACAAGACAGAGCTGCAGATTCTTTGATGTTTAATGCTCTGAGGGTCATAGTTATTATCAGAATGACAGAAAAAGAGCTGTGGGATTCATGCAAAATCATAATGAAACAATATCAGTGGGGTGGTGGTGGTGTAACAGAACCTGAAGGTCGCTGGTTCAAATCCCAGACGGGTACAAGTAACACTGAAGCACCTGTGAGCAAGGAACCCCAGCACTGCTCCTACACGGATGGGTTAAATGCAGACGTTGCATTTCATTGCTGTGCTGTGTTCACAATGACAAATAATCCCCAACTCATATCATACATTTTTTTTCCCTACGGAAAATGCAGGTTTTGTGACCTCACAAAAACAACGAATTTAAAACAGACCATTTTGCAGCTTACGGAAGCTCTCTCTTTGCTATCCAGGGTCGACCAGAGGGGGGTGGGTGCCCCTTTTTATTCTAGGTTCCTCTGTAGCTTTCTTCCTCCAGCAAATACCCCCGTCTTCCTCACTAGGGGCTCAGGCTTCTGTAAAGCTGGTTTTTGACCATGTTTTTTTTCCATGGTATGGGCACTTTAATTGGCTGTACTCCATTGTAATACAAGGACCAGGTGGTTGATACTGAGCATTGTAATGGAATTCTCTGAATACCAAATCAGTTTCGTCATGAAAAAGTCATTCCTGCCCATTGCAGCCCTATAGTCCACCTGCACTGCAGTTTTTCCTGCACCTCCATCTAACTGGGAAGCACTGATTTTTTTAAATTATTTTTTAAATCCAACTCAAACAAATGAAAGAGACAAGCGAATGTTTTTACAGCTGCATGTGGCTAAAGTAATAGCGTTCCAGCGATTCCAGAATCATTAAGAACTATCCAAAATCAGCCTCGGAAGCTAACGCAACACTTCTGCTATGGCTTCTCCCTGCATATGATTTTCACATTACTGTCATATTTCAAATGCATCAGATGTAGAATCATGTCTGAATGTCATTACAGCTGACGTGCTACGCTAAATAAGGCTCCTCCCTCAATCGACTGCCTGATTTTAGTGTAGCCACCCATGAAAGGAAGCAGTACTTCCTTTCCTGGTGCTGGACACACAATGACCCAACAGTATGGTCACTCTGCACGCCTATTTCCTGTCTTAAGGGAAACCAGACACTAAGCACAGAGATGTTCATCCTTTTTGTGCTTTCTTCACAGCACTGTGCCAGTAGCTGCAGTTTTTGTAGACCTATGGTGATGTAATGATGGCAGCCAGGGCATTGGCTGCTATAGTATTCAGTTCAGTGGTGTCACATAGGCCTCGCAAGCATATAATTGACATAATGTAGTTCCACAAAACAGCAATGACTTCTGTTCCTGTCCAGGAACTGTCCAGGATTTAGATGGTTCTAAATGCTGAGAAGTGTCAAGTTCATTTTTCATCCTAAACCCAGAGAATCACAGGAAAGCTGATTAAAATGACCCATATAATCAATTTTCTTCAAAAACCAACAAAAAACCTTCCTAAATCCAGACTATGGTCTTTTAGCACCGCCCATTCATGTTGACGTTAAGAAGATTGTCTCCAGATTGGTCCAGGATTTACATGGTGCTAAATACCGAGAAGTGTGAAAGAAGTTGAGTTCCTTTTTCATCATAAACCCAGAAAATCACAGGAAGTTGATTTAAAGGGCCCATATCATCCATTTTCCTCAATTAAATTTTCAGATAAAAGAATCTGATGTAGTATGTGAACGTTGTTCACACTCTTCAGTCTATAGAGTCCACACATGGCAACTAAGCTGCAAAAAACTGCTGTTTGTTTTGATGATGTCACAAGGATTGTCCTGGATTTAGATGGTGGTAGTCACGCAACATGATGAACACAGAAAACTACTGGTTGCCCATATCACCACTACGACAATTTCACACTGAAGTTATAAGAAGTGTTTCAGGCACAAATAAAAGGCAGACAGTCAAAACAGAGGTCACTTCAGTCTGGGGCAGTGACAAAAACAGCCTAGAGGAGTTAGAGAAGGGTGATGTAACTGTAGCGGCACCTTGGTACATAAAACCACACAAACACTTGAGGTGAACCTACAAGAAATATGTAGGACATGTGCCCTTTAATAGGTGCCGTGCTCAGTTCCCTTGGGTTCATGATGGGTGTCCTCATAAGAAGCCTCTCTCCATCTCTACTGCGTGGAGGCAGATGGGATGCAGGAACAACAACACAAACATCCGACCTACTGGCCCAAGACCAAGTCAGTAGAGCTGCTACTAAGTGCTTCAGTGATGGGAAAA
The DNA here is from genome assembly GCA_037974385.1 of Arnoldichthys spilopterus. Classification (NCBI taxonomy): domain Eukaryota; kingdom Metazoa; phylum Chordata; class Actinopteri; order Characiformes; family Lepidarchidae; genus Arnoldichthys; species Arnoldichthys spilopterus. The sequence goes on from JBBPDA010000001.1 coordinate 12,311,792, forward strand.
CGTCCTGGTGCAGATCACCTGCATCTGCCCTCCGAACCTGCAGACCACCTGCATCTGCCCTGCAGACCACCTGCATCTGTCCTCTAAACCTGCAGACCACCTGCATGTGCCTTCCTAACCTGCAGACCACCTGCATCTGTCCTCTAAACCTGCAGACCACCTGCATCTGCCCTGCAGACCATCTGCATCTGCCCTTTCGATCCTGCAGACCAACTGCATCTGCACTCCTAACCTGCAGACCACCTTCATCTGCCCTGCAGACCACCTGCATCTGTCCTCTAAACCTGCAAACCAACTGCATCTGCCCTCCTAACCTGGAGACCAACTCCATCTGCCCTGCAGACCACCTGCATCTGTCCTCTAAACCTGCAGACCACCTGCATGTGCCCTCTTAACCTGCAGAGCACATGCATCTGCGCTCCTAACCTGCAGACCACCTGCATTTGTCTTCTAAACCTGCAGACCACCTGCATTTGTCCTCTAAACCTGCAGACCTCCTGCATCTGCCCTGCAGACCATCTGCATCTGTCCTCTAAACCTGCAGACCTCCTGCATCTGCCCTGCAGACCATCTGCATCTGTCCTCTAAACCTGCAGACCACCTGCATCTGTGCTCCTAACCTGCAGACCACCTGCATCTGTCCCCTAAACCTGCAGACCACCTGCATCTGTCCTCTAAACCTGCAGACCACCTGCATCTGTCCTGCACACCATCTGCATCTGTCCTCTAAACCTGTAAACCACTGGCATCTGCCCTGCAAACCATCTGCATATGCCCTCAAAACCTGCAGACCACCTGCATCTGCTTTCCAAACCTGCAGACCACCTGCATCTGCTTTCCAAACCTGCAGACCACCAGCATCTGCCATCCAAACCTGCAGACCTTCTGCATCTGTCCACTAAACCTGCAGTCCACCTGCACCGGCCCTGCAGACCACCTGCATCTGCCCTCAAAACCTGCAGACCACCTGTATTTCCATAAGTGTGATGCTTTAGAAAGGGGGGGGGGCTGTGGTCATGGAGGGCTTGTGATCTGATAAGCTCACTCACTAACCCCCGGCTTTAGAACAAGTGTTTTTCTTCCCTACAGAACGTTGCAATGGATGGATCCCAACAGAAACATGCAAATCAAGACCAAAACCTCGTATCTCCATTTTCCCCATTTTTACAACATTTTTACAAGAACTGCTGCTAACATTTACACTGTGTTGAAATTTCATGCTGAATGGGTCAACAGGAAAAGCTCTAATACAGTAAGTTGCCATTGTGGAGATACAACGTTTTTTTCTGAGCTGTAAAGAACGTTGTCTAAGTTGAAAGCCCCTCAGCGTAAAGGTTCTACACTAATTCATGTCTACGCCTAAGCCACGACCCCCTGAGGAGTCCACCCCTCTGTGTGTCTGTGGCGGTGAACAGCAGAACTCTCTCACCATCGCAGTGGCTGTGGCTGTGGATGCCGCTGGCCGCTCCTCAGGTGCGCCGCGCCACGACCCCGTTCCCACAAACGCAGAACTCCAGCAGACGCTCCCGCACTTTTTACGCAGCGCAGTGTCTGCACACGGTCATCAGAATCAGCCTCGATGCTGCTGGCGGGAGCGGACGGGAATGGAGGCAGCGTGAATTTAGCAGCGGTGCCTTTTTTTAAAGGGGTCCAGAGTTTCTCCCACTCTGACTCGACGCTGTGGAATGCGCTGCAGCTGGATAGGGACGCGCATTTCCTTTCCCACCCGCTTTCAGACAGACCCCGCCCCCTACGCTGCAATTGGCTGGAAGTTGACATTCGCTCCGAGGAATATCGGATTGTGTGAAGAGTTAATAAAGGTTCTAAAAACACGAATCGCAGTTGTCTCGTGGTTATCAGGCAGCAGTAGTCAATATACTAGAGAACTGTACTAGCGTGCAATACAAACAGGTAACTGATAAACTGCTTTGTTGAGTGAATGGCAGGAAGAAAACTTCACCAACTTAGTGTTAATGTCATCTGCCCAGTTCCTGTTGCTATCTATCTATCTATCTATCTATCTATCTATCTATCTATCTATCTATCTATCTATCTATCTATCTATCTGTCTGTCTGTCTGTCTGTCTGTCTGTCTATCTATCTATGTAGGTTTATATATCTATGTATCTGTCTCTCTATCTGTCTGTCTGTCTATCTATTTATCTGTCTGTCTATTTGTCTGTCATTCGGTCAAGTTTTGCTTTAACATTGGAGATTCCTTCCTCTAAAAAAAAGAATAGCCTTTCACATCATGAATAGTGCCATGGTGCCTGTGTGGCAATGGCAGGGCTTTTTTTGCATTTGATGAAGATGGCTTATGTGATATGGTTCAGCCAGTCTGTAAAGCAGACTGTATAACGTGACTGTCACATTCACCAGAATCTCACCGAATGGGCGCTAATCAGAAATGGTGGTCTAAAAGGTTCCTACGAGGTTCCGTTTCTCATTTTTTTCTATGGGATAAGGTAAATATTACACAATTTAATTACAAGCTGTCGTAACATTTCAAAGTCCATGCACATTCAGATTCTTAGTGGGGGCACGTCTAGGACCATAGTGGTCATAGAATATGGCAGGTTCTGCCACCATTGACCCGATGTTCAATAGAAAACGGTAAATTGAATCCCGAGAACAGTGGAAATATAAAGCCGCGGGGCAGCTAAGGCAAAGCGCGTGCGCTGTCGTGCATGGCCGGGCGTAAAGACTGCACAGGACCCTTTCAGTCAAAGTGTAGCTCATCGCAATGCACTTACACAAACTGGAATTATCCTCCTGGATCTTAACCCCAAACACTGAAAAGAATTTAAAATAATAATAATAATTATATAAAAAAAAAACTTCACATAAGTTGGTCAGAAAACAGAGCTCGACACCCCCCCCCCCCCCCTCCTTTCTAATGTGCCCATGACTTAACCCAAAGCCCCGAGCCACCAGGAGGAATAAATGTTTTCATTTAACCCACCTTAGACCCTGAGAATTTCATCCGATGGAGCCAAACCAGCCATGCTGGACTGCGTCTCCTCTGTGTATTTTGTACACCCCAGGGGCAGTGGTGGTGTAGGGGCAGTGGTGCTGTAAGGGATAGGGCAGGGTGCTGCCCACATCAGCTGCCCACTGCACTGGGTTAAATGAAGTGGTTGTAGTGCCCTGTGTGCTGTGCTGTGGTGTGTTCACAATGACACATAGTCACACATTCACCCAATTAGACACACCATTATCCTTCCATTGGGCTCAGAAGATGATGAGGCAGTGTACATGGACCAGAGCGGTCAGCAGCTGCCCATGAAGCCTGGCCTCACCCTGGAGGCCGAGAGAGCCCTGCAGGATCCTTAAATAAAGCAGGCGGGAGAGCTCGGAAAACAAACAGGAGGGCCGGAGCTCATCCGCCAGTCCAACCCGCAGGCCCGGGGCCGCGTGTGAGCGCGAGTAATTACACTACAATTAGTGTCGCTTTATATAAGTCCCTGTCTCACAGGCAGCATGATACAATACCAACACCGCCTTGAGTTCTGGGTCCTGATAGCTGTGCATACACTGCAGAGCGGGAGGACCTGGAGAAAGAATGAGTGGGAGAATGATTAGTGAGAGAAGAAGAGGGAGGGAGAAAAGGAGTGAGTCAATCTTCTCCCTGTGACACGCAGAAGGTGCAGTGAAGCATGGCTAGTAATGCTACACTCGCTGATTTCAGAGCTATAGAGAGGAGGCCCTGTCGCAGGGGAGAAGATTTAAAAACACAAATCTAACTCATTAAAGAGCAAATCACACAAAAAGCTAATGAAGCTAGTTCGCCATTAGCCCATTTGTTTCTTAAGAAATCATAATATGTGCACCCCTATTTAAACAAATGGGCATTAATTTGAAGCAGTGAGTCCATTCACCACTTGTCCTTCCTTGGATTACTTTTGGTGGTTAATAACTACTGCACACCTGGAACAGTCCACAAGACCTTCTGTTCTGTTGAATTGCTCAGACTCATAGATTCTGTCATAGATCCTTATGGTCCTGTTTCCAGCACACTGACTTCAAGGACAGACTGTTCAGATATTGCCCACATTCCACAATAAGCAGGTGATCTGGTAATAGGTGAGGTGAACATTACTATGTATAAAAAAGAGCATTCACCAAAAAACTCAGAACATTTCTCAACACACGCTACAAAGAACTAAGGTCTTTCATCATCTACAGTGCATAGTATTGTGAATAGATTCCTGAGAAATCTCAGTCCCTGCCGAAACCTTCGAGCCACCAAAAGATGCCGCATGAAGAATCGTCATGCTACTGTGACAAATATCAGCACATGGGCTCAGAAGAACTTCGCTGTCACTGAACACTCCGCCACTGCATCTAGAAATGCAGCCTGAACCTCTATCACACACAGAAAGGGGATATTGGCATGGAACATCCAGACTGTTATCAGTGAAAGGTGCAACATCTGTCATGTTACGAGGAGGCATCGGTGTGAAGGTCCCATTGACATGGAGGCATATTTTGTGATTTTGTAGAGACATTTATTACCATCTAAGTGGTGTCTTTTCCTGGGAATTCCAGGCTACAACAGCGTGACTTCATAGACACAGATTGTGTGAGCTCGACTGAGCTGCTGCCAGTGCAGATCTGTCTCCTACTGAAAATGTCTGGAGCTTAATGAAGGTGAATTACACAAAGCCATCATGAACTGTTGAACAGTTAGATTCTTATATCAAGCAAGAAAAAAAAAAAAAATTTTATAGAACTGCAGCAGTTATTCTCCTCAGTTCCCACACGATCACACAGAGTCATTAAAGGAAAGATGATATAACACAGTGTGAAACCATCCTACTAACCCAGAGAGTGTAAAGCCAATTGGGCTCTCGTGAACCGATTAGACATGGGTGGCTATGGCAACACCAAAGACCTTGATGATGACTTTGAGGAAAGAGCCAATGCTAAGACAACGGAGCTACTGAGGAGGCATTGGATATATTATTAGATTTTAATTTGGGCAAATAATAGTAATGAACTTGTGATGTTCTTGGGAGAAATGAGAAAAAGCATCATCCAGATTGCACCAGTTGACTTATTACGGTTTCTGACCAACAGAGGAACACAGTGAAAATCAGAAAACTGGCAGAAAGACAAACCATCAGAGGATGAAATCAAACTTCCTTCCTCTAAATACTCACTAATCATCATGAAGCTCAGTGGAGCCATGTCGACCATAAACCCTGGCACTTCTGAACGGGGAACCCAAACATCATTAAGAATGAAAATGAAAAGCAGAGCTGGAAGAGTAAGAGCCATAACTAGCAACAAAAACAAGTCATAGAGCCATAGAGCCTTATGTGGAGAAGGCAGCTGTGCTGATTGGATCTCTCTCATCTGTCTGCATGTCTGTAGGTCACTGCATCCAAACAATTTACTTTTTCCATAAGCTGCTTTTTACCCCTAGATTTTACTTCTGACCAGACAGACAACACATCAATGCCAAGTGAAGGCTGAAATGGGCTTAGTAGTAGGTCTGTCCAGATCATAAAAATGTAGTTTATGATCATAAGATTATCAGTTTTAAATAAGATTAAATTAGCTTAATAAAATTTAGATAACTAATATAACTTTTTATTCATTGTGTATAAAAGTACAAGTACAAGCTTAACCCTTTAGTGTCTGGTCAGTTATTTGGTGTTGACCATTTTAGGACCCTATATCTTACTGAAACATGCACTGAGCTTAAGTCAATCCATCTCTACCACTTGGTTTAGGTCAGTTATGGTGAAAAACCCTTTAATTAGTAGAACTTTTCAGTCAGTTTCCTCACTGGACGTTAGACAAACGCATGCTAGTTATACATTTGAAGAAATGTTATGTATCTTCCACAGAATTTTAAGGAAAATCCAGGAATATAATTTGATTTTTATTTATTTGTTTATGTCTTCAGAGTTTCACAATAAAGAGAAATCTTGAGTGTTTGATAGAGGCCTATATTTAAATAAATGCAGAGAAAATAGTCTTTGCTTTTTGCTTGGTGTGGCAATTAAAGGGTTAAAGTGAGCTGGTTCTCATGAGCGTTCACAAATACAGTACAGGATGAAGCTCAAACTTTACAGATAAAAAAACACTGATTACTGCCCAACAGATAAGATACAGTACATATCTGTGGGCAGTGGTGGCCTAGTGGTTAGGACACTGCCTTTGGGACCTGAAGGTCGCAGGTTCGAGTCCTGGCCCGGGCACTACTGAGGTACCCTTAAGCAAGGTACTGTCCCACTACACTGCTCTGGGTGCTGTTGGTAGCGGCCTGCTGCTCCACGTGTGCACGTGTGATGGGTTAAATGCAGAGGTTCGTTGTGCTTGAGTGTGTTCACAATGACAAAGTTTCACTTCATATTATACTCTGCCGTTAAACAGGAAGGAAACGGAGGCGAATGTAACACCATATTGAAGTGAATCAAGCCGCGGCTACACAATGCCCACGTCGCTCAGAGCACAGTCACTTATACACAAGTTAACGCCCATGGGGACAGGGCCTTAGGGAGTTCCCCATGTGACCTGAAGGTTGTCAGGTTTAAATCCTGGATAAGTGGTTCCCGTGAGCGAGGTGCTGTCCCCAAGCACTGCTCCTCGGGCACTGCCCAGGACTGGACTGGGACAAAAAAATCAGCACGGGCGTTTTGAGCAAAGACCGGCCCACCAGGTATTGATGGAAAGACAATGAAGCCTATTATTATATACAGCAGGCAACTTACTTAGTGTAAACCAAAAGGCTGCTTGGTCAATTTAATCAGAAATTATGACAGAGGGGAATCCATGATATTTTCAAAGACTATTTATTCACCACATGAATAAACAGCACAACAACACAGAATATTTCCTCCAACACGACAACCTGTAAAAAGTGAAAGGAGGCAAACAGAGAAAGGTGAAAAAGAACAATACTTGATGGGACTTGCTCAGATGATCACAGTACTGGTATCTTTAATCTATAAAAATTATTTTATTATGTATTCTATACTGTACTTACCAAAACAAAACCACAGGCTTCCAAAACTGAGTGACAGCATCCTATAAGAGACAGTGAAAGGTTAAGGCTGGAAGAAAACAGCTGTTTGTATATACAATACCTCATTCTTATATTTATTCTACCTGGTGCCTTAAGTATTAAGAGCTACTAAAATGCTTTAATTCTAATAGAAACATTTTCTGAGTATCAAGAAGGGTTTGCTGTTAAAATTTAGTAAAAAAAAAAACTTATTTTGTGAGCCTATTGATATTTATGTATAATTAATAAATACATTTATGTAGTTACTCTTAACTCCATGCCACTTTATGTTAATCAGCACCATCATCTCCTGGCAAATCACAATTTGTGTCAATCTAAATTATATCTGCAAGTGTAGAGGTTTTATGATGAGCCTAATCTTTTTTTTTCACGTGAACATTTTTGCTCTGTTAAGCTTTAGCTGTTTCTGATTTTAAAAATAGTGCATAGTCCGCTGACTGATCTGAGATCATTTGCATGTGCAAGGAAAGACTCCCATGTATCGGTCGGAAGCTGTGGTGATTGGCTAAAAGGCTGTATATGTACATTAAGGCTACCTGGCCACTGGTCCGAGTTATTGTCCATCAAAGCTGGACAGAGGCAGTCCTTTTGAACGTATCTCCGCCTAAAAACCAGAAACTTGCGGGAGGGCTCTTTGAAACCGTAAGACCCTCAGCTATTACCTAAAGAAAAGAAATTGGCGTGAAAATACACCAATCACGGCGTAAAGTGTGTGTTTCTGAGCTGAACTTTTTTTTTGTCCCGTATACGATACGCCTCTGTTCCCCAAGTGGTTTTAACTGACTAAATTAATAAAATTAAATGACTAAAGCACTAAGATCACAATCAGTACAGCGTAAACACCCAGCAGTAGAGAAACTCCATTGCTAGCTAGCATGATGATCTCTAATAAAATCTGGCAACTTTTAACTACTGTTAGCAAGCACAACGAAAATAAAATAAACCCAGACTTGATTCATATCTGCCCCCTGTTAGACTGGAGTTCATCACTTCTTACCTGAAGTTCAGATTCCCCTCCACTCACCCCGGCTGCAGGTCTGTCCTCCTCATGCCTCCCCTTCCCCTCATCCATGCTGTTGAGGAGCAAGCTCCGCCATTGCCACCGCAAAACATTTGTTATTTTAACACACTTGGCAGCATCTGCATGAGGGGCTCGTCTTCTTTTTATTAGAAGTTTTCAGCGCCTCCTTTCCGTTTCTTGCTAATCTCCATTTCGCTGATCTCGTCTCTCGCTGTATGAGATTGACATCCGAGGCCCAAGAGGGAGGGGGCCTTGGCCCTGGGTTGTAACTGGTCTAGCCCATAATCAATCATGTCTAATGGGCCGATCTACCAGTTTTGTGAACCAATAAGTATAATGACTAATACCATCCATCACTAGTACCAGTAGTACTATTTGGGCCGGCACTACCTCGTCGCCCTAAAATGACCATCTGCCCACTGGGCAAATGCTCTTACACAGATGGGTTAGATGCAGAGGTCACATATGGTTGTGGTGCACTGTGTGCTGTGGTATGTTCACAATGACACTCACTCTTTTCTTTTCAGTGATGCTGCACCGTGGTACAGCAGCAACAACATAACGAAATGACAAAAACGAACTTCTAAAGAGTCCATGGGCAACGCACTGAAAGAACGGGGCCTCCACTGAGAAGCATCTAAATAGAGAAACTGATCATTGCTGCTTGGCCTTTTCTGTCCAAAAGAGACTATTGTGGTCACTGTGGGTTGCGGCAAGCCCAGTCGGACAAACATGGAGCGGTCATCCCAAAAAATGCAAGGGTCACATGAAGAAGACCCAAACGCTATTGTCAGGCTTGTGTCCGACACCTTCCTTCACAGCTCTGAGCGCAGACAAAATAAAAGCCACTTTGCTTCCAACATAAACACTCAGCCGACCATGGAACATCCGCCGTGCTGGGGTTTGTTCCAGGCCTGGGCCCAAAAACGCATACCTTTCCCACCACAGCACCTAGCTCTAGCTGTAGCTCCACATTGCCAGAAAGGAAGGAAAAGAAAGAGCAAGAGTGAGAGAGAGCGAGTGATAAAGAGTGGGAGTGACAGTGTGAGAAAAGAGGGAGTGAATGTGTAAGAAACAAACAGAGAAAATTTAAGGGGACCAAGTGAGAGATAAACAGGGAACCACAATATACACATTCATTACACGGGAAAAAGAAAGATCTGTCAGTTAGACAGGTTAGCTTAACCAGTAGGAGATGTCTGAGACCTTTCTGCTGTATAGCCATCACTTAATGACCATTTAATTATTGTTAATTTTATATATATAATATTAACAACATAAATAATATATACACACTATACAAAATATAAAATATCATATATATAATGTATAATTAAAAAAAAATATATATATATAATTAAAAATTATATATAAACAATTTTTTTAAATATATAAATTGCTTAATTATTATTAATTATATATATAACATTTATAACATGTAATAAAAATAATTATATATATATTATTATTATTCTAAATTATTAACTACATGGCATGAAAGTTATTCAGCTAAACAGAGTATTGTAGTCTTGCTAAGTCCAGTATTATAGTATTATAGTAACAACACACACTTTGGCTCTAGCTTGCTGCAAACCAGAAGCAGTGAGGAGCAGTTTATTAAAAGAAATGAAATTTTAATAAATAGAATTAAATAATGATAAATACAGTACATTATTTAGGAGTGGGTTTTGGAATATTTGTAAATTTTAGCACGTTAGGAAATGTTGCCAGTTGCCCACATGCACTTTTAATTCAGCTAAAACAATATTCTCAGCTACGCTTGCCATGTAAAGTCTATTACACTGAGTTCACAGCATGTTTGAATGAAAAGCTCAGATATAAAGCAGGTGGTCATGTGATCTAACTGTTCATGACTGTGATTTAAAGTTTTGGCTCCCTGCTGGACAGACAGGTCTGAAAACAGTGCCCTGGTCAAGCGCTGTGGTGGTCACGCTATCCGCTTCTCACGAGATCTATCTGTGATGGTCATGTGATTCCAGGTTTCCATGGTTATCTTGTTGCTCTTAGCCGGAGTGCAGTGGTCTGCGCAGAGCATGATGCAGCAATGTCATGTCACACGTGACCGTTGAGGGAGGAGCAGGTCATTTAGCCGGATCACAGTGCTGGCGAAGTCCACCAGCTCCACAAAATCCGAGGTGATGATGTTCACACCGTTAACGCCTGGTTTTTGCGCCTCCACCCACGTCATGATGACTGGGAGGTTCCTACATGGGAGAGAAGGGACACCGCAATAGCACTGAGTTTGCTACCTGATCACAGAATAATGGTTCCACTTTTAATGACCAAATGTATAGAAAAAAGTACCAGAAGAAGATTTCACGGCCCAAATTCTATATTTTTTCAGCTTTTTATCTGGCCTATCTGCAGTCAACTTTTACAACATTTGTATACTGAAAATGGTTCGTTTGTGCATGACCACTTATGTAGCTGTATAATACTGTGCAAAAGTCTTAGCCGTCCTGAGAAAAAGCTGATTAAAGCTATTTCTCTGGGCAGTAAGTAAGATTCTGTTTCCTCCAAACACATTAACATTAGAATAAACACTAATAACAGTAAACAGTGATGTGTGTGTGTGTATCAGTGTGTTGGCTTAACCATTCCCAGTTCTCTCCTAGTGAAGCCCAGTGTTAGTGTGGTTCCCATCAAATCACTGGTTTAGGCTCAATTAGTCCTTCGTTAGATGAAACCAGGACCTGATGGAGCTTCACACACATCCATGCAGTGACTGGAGACATGGAGGAGAAATCTGGAACCGAACCTGTGTCTTATAACCGCTCACACACCATCAACTACTGTTTACACAGATTATTTTCACTGTTGCACTGTTTGTTTGCACTGATTCTAATGTGCGTGTGTGTTTTTCCTGCAAAAGGAAACTCACTACTCAGAGAAAATGCTTTAACTGTTAACACAGGGGTTTAGCTCACCTGTGGGGAACTACCAACTTGACTCCAAGACCAGAGTTGGACTCCCCTGCTTTAGAAGACTGACGAGATCTGTCTGCTTTCTGACATCCAGCAACAACATTCAATCATCTTCCCAACGTCTTCCACTCTAAGAATTCTGCTACAGGCTGCAGGTACAACACTCCGTATCACTTCATTGTGAACAGGAGAGCTAAACTAATGGAGTCTGAGAACGCAGTCCCCCACTATCAGAAATTATGCAGTCGAGATTCCACATTTGGGGAATTCGCAAGGGCCAACACAACCGAAGTGCAATGGCTGAGCCTCACCTTGGGCAATCCACCTTCTTGATCATGGTATCACCCCTGGCTGGTCAGTAAAATAGGCCTGTATAGGCTGTCATGGTTGTTGCATCATTACCATGATGAATTCAAAATGAGACGCATTACGGTTGGTTCATTATAGCATTACTTAATCACTACAAGAGCTTCAAAATGCAGCAAATTACTTGAGCAGGGTCTCGACTCAAGTAACCCAGGGTTTCAATGGCTTAGAATAAGTTGATCTGACATACAGTGGTGCTTGAACATTTTAAAGTGAAAGTTTATTTTGTCATTGTGAACAAGTCAATGGTCAAGAACGCTGTCCCAGGTCAGGTTTAACCTTCCCTATAGAGGGGGGCTGTGCGCACACCCTGAACTTATTCTAAAATGTTCTAGATTTTTATATGGATGTGAACTTAAACATATTCAAACAAGTCTTAAAAGTAGATGAACAAAACCCAAATGACACAAAAATGATTATACCGGGTTTTCTTTATCTACTTTTAGGACTTATGTGAAAATCAGGTGATGGGGTTAAAGGGTTCACAAACTTTCAAGCACCACTGTAGCTTACGTGAGGGAACTAGCTGCATTGTCCGAAATTTCACGTCTTACAGGGCCAGTACTTTGAGACCCCTGCGCTAGTGTGCGAGAATAAGTGTGGTTGCATGCGCATTACCCCCTGTATGAGGAAGGTAAACCTAGGAGGGTAAAGCACTGGCTCCAGAATAGATGCTTACAGAGCTCAGCATTCCCTCCTGTCTCCACTGATCTACAGCAGCAGGCGCAACAAAACCAGGAAATGTGAAGCTGGAGCGGAGTTTACCCTGCAGTAATAAACAATACCCCTTCCACATTCAGGCACAATTAATCCTGTTTCCTGCGGGACAGCCATCCAACCAAAACGGGTCTCCTAGCAAAGTCGTTGTATGCATGATCTCCATTAGCTGGTGGGCAGTGAAGAATATATAGCAGACTCCACTACTTAGAAGCATCTGCACTTTCGGATTATATATATATATATATATATATATATAAAAACCCGAAAGTGCAGTGATCTAG
>JBBPDA010000001.1:12324260-12347305 GCA_037974385.1 Arnoldichthys spilopterus
CGCATCAACGGGAAAATGGACGGAGCCATGTATCGTAAAATCCTGAGCGACAACCTCCTTCCCTCTGCCAGGAAACTCATTTGGACAAACTTACAAAATCAGTGAGGGGTCAAATAATTATTTCCTTCACTGTATGTATGTGAGTTGCTGAAGGTCTCTTTTTTTCTCCGACAGACTGTTTGCAGGTGCTGCGGAATGGCCGAGTTGGTTGAGCTGTACCTCCTCGGTCCCCTGGATATGGCAGGACCAAGAGCCTCTGATGAGGAGACCTGGCTCCACTTTCTGCCAGCATGAGGCTAATTCTGCTGAGCCTCAGGTTGCTGTGTCTGGCCACACTGTGGCCTGTCACGCTGCTCAACAACCACTACCCCAGTCGCAAGAAGAACAAGGACATCTACCTGGGAGAGCATGCCAAGCATAAATACGGAGGGTGAGGAGACATTTCATGCTGTTATTTCCACCCTGATTTGCATATAAAGTATGTAAATATACACAAATCAGCCATAACATTAAGACCTCCTGCCTAATACTGGGTGTGTCCCTCCTGCTGCTAAAACAGCTCTGACTGTGGTGCACTGTGTGTTCTGACCCCTTTCTATCAGAGTCAGCATTACTTTTTAAACCACAGTAGCTCTTCTGTGGAACCAGACCAGATGGACTAGCCTTCACTCCCCACATGCAATAGCATGTCCCACCAGTCGTCCTTCCCTGAATCACTTTTGGTAGGTACTAACTGCTGCACACCTGGAACACTCCACCAGACCTGCTGTTCTGGAAATGTCTGACTCTTCACAATAAAACCCTTGTAAAAGTTGCTCATATCCTTACGCTCCTGCTTTCCAGCACATCAACTTGAAGAACTGACTGTTTACTTGCTGCCTAATATATCCAACCTCTTGCTGGTAACAAGATGACAAGAAATAGTACTCACTGGTTATAATGTGTAAAGTGTTGTGGCTGATGGCTATATGGTGTATATACCAACATGACTCTATCCTTTAAAAAGTAAAATAAGATTTTACACAAAATAAGTATTGAATCATCGTTTTGGTGTAATCCATTTTTGTCCTTTGGGAATAATATGATTTACACCTTGATGAAGATTATGAGTTTGGAACAGCTGGATTCACTATGGAAAAGTGACATCAGTGGGGTGGAGGGAGGGGTGTTAGTATAGTCTGTGCTGTAAAATGTTTGGGTTATCTACATTTATAGCTTATGATGCTTTTTTTCAAAGTCTCTCATCAGGCTCTAGGGCACATTCTCTTTCCCTGAGCAGTAGCACTGTGGTGAGAAAGCATCTGTAATTGGACGGTTTGGTTTCGAGGCCGTAGCCCATGTGCGTTTATGAGGGGTTTAACTCCTGTGGCAGCGCTGACGATGTGGCCTGAGTTGAAAATGTTATGTGCTGGTGGTTTTGAGCACGTCTGCATGATATGGGCGAAATGACCTCTCCCAATCAGAGGCAGAGACGCCAAAACCACTGACTTAACATTTTTCTGAAATTATGACCCAGGTAACTGAACCTTCCAAAAAACAGCTTTAAGCAGGAGAACAAAAGTGTTAAGTAACTGCAGTGAAATGTTCCAGCATTGACCGACACAGGAGCTGAACTCCACTCTATTTTTCTCTTTTGGTCAGATGCTGAACTTGAACAAAATGCAGATTATTATTATTATTATTATTATTATTATTATTATTATTATTCCTATTATTCTTCTATTCCCATTATTATTATTATTATTATTATTATTATTATTATTAATATTATTATTCCTATTATTCTTCTATTCCCATTATTATTATTATTATTATTATTATTATTATTATTATTATTATTATTATTATTATTATGTCTTTGAAAAGTACACTTACTCTGCAGAGAAAACACTTTAAATGTAACATTTATTCATGAATTCTATTTATTTACCCATTATAACAAATTGGTAAAGAATAATATGTAAATATACTGTCACATTTACACAGATCACACTTTAATTTAATTTTTAATTTATTTTTTATAAACAGATATTTCCATGTAGAAAATCCCTAAAAAACAGCTATTCTGTTGACCAGTGGGATCAAAACGTTTGCATATGACTGTAAACATGAGTAAAAACATCAGAAACAAATGCAGCAGATGAAGAAAGGGAAACGGGCACATTAGCATAAGATTTCAGGTCAGAGAAGTTGCCTATTATCGTTCCCATACTGCAGCCCTTTGCATTGCTGTGAGCAGTCCTGGCTTTGACCTGTCCTGTTGCATGTGTGGGGAGTGTGTGAATCCTGCTGAGAAGCCCTCAGTCGGGGGGAAACCCCACTGATACGCGTTTCATCATCATGTTGCCTGCTGTTACACACAGGAGTGTGGTATAGTGAGAGTGGAAGGGGCTCACTCACATTAAATCACCTGCTCAGGTGGGATCCCCTCATGTACAGCGCAGCAGAGCTAAATTAGAGACCCGCTAAAGCCAAAGCTAATCTGAAACGACAAAATACATTTCAATACATTTTTCTAAGATGTTTTTGAGTAATGACGTTTATGTAGAAAGACCTGTAGAAACATGTGTAGAGGACATTACGCAGACACGGATCAGCCATAAAAACATTGTATTTCATTACAGCTCCATGTGTCATGGGGACACCCTGCATTAGGCAGCAGGTAAACAATCAGTTCTTGAAGTCGATATGCTGGAAGCAGGAGCATAAGGATCTTAGGGCTTTATTGTGATGTTCTAGATGTCGAGTCAGAGCATCTCCAGAATGGCAGGTCTAGTGGAGTGTTTCAGGTGTGCGGTAGTTCATATCACAAATCCACATAGCGTGGTTCATATGGTTCGAGCAGTGGTGCAAACAGGGCAGAAATCCTACAGGCTCTTTAGTCTTTATAGCCATCACAATATAGTTTATCCTAATATCATCTGAGATGAGACAAGACCAACCAACCTCAAAGTTAAAGAGCCTGTATGCAACATTTATCTTTATTGTATTTTATTTTTACCTTCATTTTTCATAGGTCGCCTTAATGTGGCTGTTCATGTGCTAAAAACAGCCCTGACTCATATTTACATGACCATATTCCAACCATTCTTCATCACTCAGCTTTTTAAAAAGCTGTTTTTCTTACTGTGTCTTTAAGACTGATTAGCCCAGTCGAGCCTCGTCGTTCCAAAGCAGTTCAGGCTGAAACATGGGCTGTTTTCACAGCTAAGTTCCTATACCTCTGTGGACTTGGAACATGTACATTGCATGAAACTATGTTCAATGAGCAGTTTTTTACTTTTTGGCATCTGATAAACAAGTATGCATAAACTACTCCTGGAAAAGTAAGGACATATTTTTTTTAAATGCCAAAGAAATCTGTAGTTTGTTAATTCACTTAAACCTTTATTTAAATGACAAAATTAACACACATTTGAGGTTTTGTGGATATTTTTAATAGAATCCAATCATTTTATTAGATTTTTTCTATTGAGTTTATATATTTTGAGTTTTGCGGTAAAATGAAATCTCCATACTTTAACCATTGTCCTAAATTAATAAAAAATGCAATGTTTAGCTTTTTCCTTGGTGTAGTCATTAAAGGGTTAAATGCTGAGTAATGAAGAATGATAAAAATGCTCCTATAAAAAGTAATCAGTGCTCTTTTTAGAACATGAACTGCAGCATTAAAATACACTATAAAATAAGTTATGGAATAAATGTAGCTTTAACGTTGGCCTTGTCTCGTCTCGTTTCAGGCTAAACTATACAGTAATGGCTTTAAAGCTGAAGGAGGGTTTCTGGTCTGTTTGGACCATATGAACTACATGATGTGGACTTTGCAATAAAGTGCACTCTGAGGGAAAACTCTCTTCAGCAAAAAAAACCTGTTTGTTTACTGCTGACCTTCATCTGGTATCGTAGTCATGTCTATTTTCAGGTTCGCTCCCCCTCTCTTCCTCATCTCCTGGGAGAAACGCTTCTCTAGCTGCCTTTCAGACGCCTTCTCCAATCCACTTCTCTCTCACAGCCTGGTTTTCTGCTGAACTGCAGGTTCCTTTCGTTCCCTGTAAACTCCTGCATTTGCTGTGTAATCACACAGACGTTTTTCGGTGGCAGCAGTGTTGAGCTGATGTCTCGGTGAAGCTATTATGGTCGAGATTGAACAATGATGTCTAATAGATTTATTCCCATTCCGGCGTCTGCGAGGCAAATCTAAACAATAGGCTTCTTTAAGAAAGACAATGGCCTCCATGTGCCAGAGTCTGTACTTGTAGTTACATTACATGTTTTTGGATGAAGTACTTTCACTGTCACTTCCTCTAAAATTGTATGTTGTGCCTCATTCACTAATATCTTATGTTTTTCTTGCATTTCTTCTTAGAAAAGGTCCTAAAAGTCTACATCAGATTCTTAAACCACAGAGCTGCTCGTGTAATGATGAATCCCATTGTTCTGGTAAACTGAAAGTGTCTTCTAGTTGTTCCTGATTATCATAAGCCCATAGTGCAGCAATGGGCCAACTAAAAATATCAGTTTCTGATTATTGGATTGCACGGTTCCCAAGTAGCATTAGGGCAGTGGAGGCCTAGTGGTTAAGACTCTGCCCTTGTGATTGGATGGTTGCAGGTTCAAGTCTTAGCCCAGGTGCCACTGAGGTTCCCTTAAATGGCTGCTACACTGCTCCCTGGGGGCTGTTGATCGGCACTCACTGCTGCAGGTATGATGGGTTAAATGCAGAGGTCACATTTTGCTGTGGTGCCCTTTGTGTGATGGAACGTGTTTACAATGACAGATAGTTACTTTGACTTCACTTTTGCACACACCTTGCAGCACTCAAATGTCCATAAGTATGTTCTTGATTGTGTATAGGTTCTGTTCATGATTAAGTGCAGATCTCAAATAAGAAAACACTGATGAAGGCCAAAACCAGCTCTATAGTTTTTTCATTACAATGGCTCGTGTCAGGGGGGTGGGATATAATACACAGCAAATGAACAGTCAGTTCTTTAAGTCTATGTGCTGGAAGCAGGAGCGTAAGGATCTGAGCCGCTTTGACAAGTGACGGCAGGTCTGGTGGAGTGTTAGTGACCCAGGAAAGGAAGACCGGTGGGTCATGGGCACCCGAGGCTCACTGCTGGATGTGGGGAATAAAGGCTAGTCCATGTGATCTGATCCCACAGAAGAGCTGCTGTGGTTTAGAAAGTGATGCTGACTCTGTGATGCTGATAGAAAGGGGTCAGAACACACAGTAGAGCACAGTAAGAGCTGTGTCAGCAGGAGGGAGGGACACACTTAGTATAAAGCAGGTGGTGCTAATGTTATGGCTGATCAGTGTAACAGCACAGAAGCTGTGTATAAATATTTAAAAAATGCTCCTGAATAGAAGCAAAAAGGGTTCCACTGTTGTTACAAGCCACGTTTTGTATGGTTGTGCACTGCTGCACTTAAATAACAGTGAATTACTGCACAATCGACTCCAGGCCTGGTTTTTACTGGTCACTTGTGCAACTGCTGTGCAATTTTCTCTGTTCTGTCTCTGTTTTAGCCGGATTGACTACAAACTGAAAAAGCAAGACAGTACCAAGTCATTACTCATCAAGACTGAGCAGCTGTTGAGGATCGAGGAGCACGACTTTGCCATGCGGCCTGGCTTTGGAGGTCTGAACTCACTGTGGTTCCTGTAAATCCTTGTGATTGTCTTATTCTAAATTTTTATCAACAACACTATGTTACTCAACAGTTCTAGGCTGGTTCATACAGCTGTAGGAGAGCCTTTTAATTGGTGTAGAAACTTTAAATTATGTTTAAAATTCAGTTATTTTATGTTTCTTAGAGGTTGTTGCATTTACACATCGGCCTCTTTATGGAACCAGATTCAAGAGGTGGGCAGTGGAGGCCTTATGGACATTGCCCTTGTGAACAGAAGGTCGCAGCATTAAGTCCCCAACCTGGAACCACTAAGAAACTCTTGAGTGCGTTACTGTTCCTCTACACTGCTCCCCAGGTGCTGCTGAAAGCTGCCTGCTGCTCCACGTGTACACGTGTGATGGGTTAAATGCAGAGGTCGCATGTTGTTGTGGTGCAGTTTGTGTGATGGGGTGTGTTTACAATGACAAATAGTCACTTTACATTCATGATTCAAGCTGTTTATTTGCCACACACAGTTATACAAGTACACCGTGCCGTGAAATGTAGCTCTACACACTTGTACAATGATGTGCGATGGCTGAAAATACAGAAATATCTGTTTTATATAGATGCAAAACGTGCAGTTGTATGTAAAGTGGCATAATGTGAACTGTGCAAACAGCTTAAATTTGATGTGCCAATGCAAGGCTGGTGGTTGTGTGTGCATAGCAGGGTTGCAGTGCAGTGAGATGTATAGTACAGGTGAGTCCTACTGGGTGTGGGGCAGGTCCTGATTGCTCTGAGGGTAAAACTTCTCTTGAGTCTTTGTTCTGATCATTTGCCTGAGAACCGAAAGATAGGTGTAAATGTCCTACAGCAGGGCAGATCAGGTCTTTAAAAGCTGAAGCTTAAAACTGAAGAATCCATTCTGATACCTTTATTCTATAGTGTGTTGTGTTCCCGTCATCATGCCCTGCTGAGGTGAATACTGTCCATGTGTGAGAGGTAGGGAAAAACAGAGGTGATCAGTTTCCATCCCAGAGCTCTGAAATTCACAGGTGACCCAGATACAATGTCACACAGACCAAACAAAAGCAACCACGGTCGCACCTGTACTGCAGTGAGCTTTAATCTGGATTATGGTTCAGGTCCATCAGAACAGATGCAGGAGTGTAGTTTGGGTTACAGAGAATATGAGCAAGATCTGCAGATGCGTGTGGCTGCTCCTACGCACTCAGTATTTCCAGCACATCTGTGAGGCCGATGACGGCACCACTGCTGTCACGCACAGTCCCCATGACATTTGAATACTTATTTTTACATGATATGAGAGTGCATATAGTTAAATACATATACATATATATTCGTGTGTGTGCCCTTCACAATTATTGAAATCCCTTGTAAAGATGAGTGAAAAGGGTTTGAAAAATTCCACCTTCATTTCACACTGAAGAAAAATGAGCCTTTAACTGAGATGCATGTAATCAGAGAAGAACCAGTCCCTCGTCAAGGACTGATCCAAATTAAAATATGCGCCACAATTACTGCAACACCTGGCCTTAAACAAAAATGACTATTTGTCTTTGTGTGCACACTCGAGCACCACAACGAAATGTGACCTCTGCATTTAACCCATCACAAGTGCACACGTGGAGCAGTGGGCAGCTATCAACAGCGCCCGGGGAGCAGTGTAGTGGGATGCTACCTTATTCAAGGGAACCTCAAAGGTGCCCGGGCTGGGACTTGAACCTGCAATCTTCAGGTCCCAAGGGCAAAGTCCTTACCATTATACCACCACTGCCCTAAAGAGTGGTGAAAAAAAGACACTGCTCACCTGATAATGCACATTTCTATTGTTAGGCCAATAACAATAATAATAAAAAAGTGAAGATAATAGTGAAGTGCACTGTATGTATGCATTTTCAGAAAAGTTAGGACATTTTGTAACATTAATCTTATATTTGGAATATATTGTTGCTGTCAATAAAACCTGATATTTATTTTTTTTATTTAAAAAGTAAAGAAAAAGAAAAATCGAATTTTTTAAAATGGAAGTTAAAATAATTAATTCTGAGTAATTATTTTAAATATTAAATTATATGTTTAATTAATTTGTATCTTTTTTTCTTTAAGCGATTTAATCAGATTGGAATTCTCATACTTTTTTTTATTGTAGGATAAACAAGTTTTCAGTTTTCCTAAACCTGGGCATTTGGTCTTGAATGCAGCAGTGGCTGAGACACTGATGATAAAGCACAGTGCCAGTTGAACATCATAAAATTCCCCCTGGAGACCCCTCTAGCCTTTAGGTCCACAAATACACACTCACCGCCGTTACCACCACAACCTCAACCAGTCCAGCCCCTATAACCACTGCCAGACATTTAGAACCTCACTAATGCCTCCACACTGCTCTGTGGACTTTTACTGTGTAATGCAGATCCCAGACACACATAGGACAGGGCAGGTTCATTACTTAAATTCATTAAAATTCTGTGAATTTAAGATTTTCCTGATTTGAGAAGTGTATTCACTTTTTCCCTGACACTTTCACACTGTACATCCTTAAAAGTGCATATCACTTGATTGGGTTGCAGTGCTTGGCAGTGGGGCCCAAAAGTGGCTTGGCTTAAACTGTCTTTCAGTTGGTTGTTGAGCACTGAAGCACTATGTCTGTTTTATCCTCTTCACATTCAAGGCAGTGTCTCTCCAGTGCTTCCATCACTGTGTGGGCCCAGGCTTGTTCTGTGTTCTTCTAAACACAACCAACTCCAGCTATCTTTGATGTTCCTTAGGTTCTGCTATTCCTGTGGGCATTGACGTGCAGGTGGAGAGT
This sequence comes from Arnoldichthys spilopterus, assembly GCA_037974385.1. NCBI lineage: Eukaryota > Metazoa > Chordata > Actinopteri > Characiformes > Lepidarchidae > Arnoldichthys > Arnoldichthys spilopterus. The sequence continues at coordinate 12,332,710 of JBBPDA010000001.1, forward strand.
TTGGACAGCATCTCTGAGGTCAACATGGTAAAGACCCTCAACTTTCACTAAGGAATATCTACACAACAATATTTTGTTACATTTACATTAGGACATACAACTAACTAATGTGATCTTCAGTATTGGAGATATTGGAGCTGTGGTGGTGTAACAGTTAGGGAGTTGCCCCTTGTGATCTGAAGGTTTCTGGTTCAAATCCCAGACCAGTGTTCTGAAAATGTTTCCTACCTTCATTTTTTTCCTACCAGTAGCATAAAATTAGAGAAAACATTATAATTTCTCACAATATTTATTAAAATAAGTAATGAATAGCGGTTATGATAACATATACAGGCATGTTCTTGCAAACTGTAGGTTTTGTAACCCTTGTGAGTTAATATCATAAAAGAAAAGAATGAATACTATTCTGAACTCCAAGGCTAGCAGCATTCAGACTGCACTTAAACACACACATACACTAAAAATGTATGATACTGGTCATCAGCATGCCAAGTTCACATATAATAATGGTGAACAATTCGATGTGCACATGCGCAGTTAACTTTGGTAGGAAATTTTCATGCGTAGGAGAAAATTTCAAAACACCGGCACAAGCACAACTGAGGTTCCCGTGACCAAGGTTTCGTCCCCAGGCGCTGTTTACATCAGCTGCCCACTGCTCCTACATGGATGAGTTAAATTCAGAGGCTGCATTGTGTTTTGCACTGTGTGCTGTGTTCACAATGACAATCAATTTTAATCTCATTATTTTGTGTAGAAAATAACGATTCTCCCATTTCATCATCTTGTCTGACCTGGTTTTACCATAGTAAAACATTTTCATATTCATTCGTGTGTTCTACAGCTGCACAACTGGACAAAAAAAGCCTCATCTGCATGTATTAATAACATTTAATGCCATTATTTTCTGAATTTCCAGTTTTTATCAGTGTCCAGTGGGAGGAGCAGTAGCTGCATGCTTCACCTAGTAATATAGTGCCCCTGCACTAAAACATCAACTTTAATGTCATTTAAACCACATTTGTGTTTGACCCTAATTAGACTCATGGTTTTCCTCTACAGGACTTCACCATGACGCTGTATCTGCGACACTACTGGAAGGACGAGCGCTTGGCTTTCCCCTCTGGAAATAACTTGAGCCGCACGTTCGACTCCCGACTGGTGAAAAAGATCTGGGTGCCGGATGTCTTCTTTGTCCACTCGAAGCGCTCTTTCATCCATGACACCACCATGGAGAACATCATGCTGAGGGTCTACCCTGATGGCAATGTTCTCTACAGTGTTAGGTGCCCTGTTGTACTGCGTGTATGCGTGGTGGTGGTTGGGGTGATTGTTTAGATTCAGTCTAAAGTAAGAATTTGTCTCATCTGCAGGATAACGGTCACTGCTCTGTGTACCATGGACTTCAGCAGTTTTCCTCTGGACACCCAGAACTGCTCCCTGGAGCTGGAAAGCTGTGAGTCAGAGTTACAGCTGATTTTAATGGGCCGATACGACTGAAAACAGACCCACCCCGCCTTTTTTTATTTAAGAACTTGTTGTCTGTATGTACAGAAACATTGTTAAAAAAATGTTTATACATAAATAATACCTGCATTAATAACCTTTTTAAGTGATGTCACATTTACATATGCCCACTGTTTTAGCTCCACATGTTCACACTGAAGTTATAAGGAGCCTTAGGTTTTGGGTAAGAGAACAGTACAGGGCAGCCAATCGGAGCAAAGGACATTTAAATATTTCAGTGTTAAAGGCACAGTACATTTACAGTTTTTGGCAGATGTTCTTATCCAGAGCGACAGTCTGCATAGAGAACATGTCCCTCACACTAGTAAACCAAGTAATATACATTACTGTGCAAAAGTCTTAGTCCCCTGAGAAAATGATTTTTAAGATATTTTAGATTTTTGTATCAGTGTGTTGATCTGTCCATTCCTAGTTATCTCTGGTGGAGCCCAGTGTAGTTCCCATCAAATCACTGCTTTGGGCTCAATCAGTCCTTCATTAGATGAAATCAGGTGCTGATGGAGCTTCATACACATGCAGTGACTGGAGACATGGAGGAGAAATCTGGAGCTGAAGCTGTGTCTAACAGCTCACACCATCAACTACTGTTTACACACAGAACTTCATTCTTTTCACTGCTGCACTGTTTGTTTGCATTTATTCTAATGTTAATGTGTGTTTTTGCTGCAGATAGAAACTGCACAGAGAAACGACTATTAACACAGACTTTTGCACAGTACTGTATTCTGTCAAAAATTAGATGAATCTTAACTGCTATAGAACCTTTACATTATGAGGGAGTTCATCAAAAACTCATTTGCAGGAAGTTATTTACAGAAAGTCTGTTGAGATGTAGCTCAGCTGTTGTTGCTCCGATGTGCTTTTATTTCACAATAACATCACTTACAGTTGACTGGGGTTTAAAATTTCACAGGCTGATTTGTGGTAAATATGACAATATATAAGCTAGTGGGATCTTCAGTACAACCCATTTTTACTGCCGTTGTTTGTCTACCGAGATTCCATTGCCATAAGCTTGATTTTATACACCTGTTAGCAACAGATGTGGCCAAAACACCTGGACCAAATAAGACACGTGTCTGCAGTGTAGTGTATTTATTTATTTTTTTGTCCTGCAGATGCTTATAATGAGAATGATCTCATGCTGTACTGGAAGAATGGGAATGACTCCCTAAGAACGGACGAGATTGTCCTTTCTCAGTTCTTCATTGAAGAGTTCAACCCCTCCAGTGGCCTGGCCTTCTACAGCAGTACAGGTGCTGCACTTTCACCTGCGTTTTCCCCTGGGTGCACTTCAGTGTGACAACACTGCTCATGTTTCCGCCCTCATGCAGAAAAAGACTGATGCGCTGGGTTATTGACTGGCCTTTTTGTTCTCTGTTCCTGTCAGGCTGGTACAACAGGCTGTACATCAACTTCATCCTCAGGAGACACATTTTCTTCTTTATGCTGCAGACCTACTTTCCCACAATGCTGATGGTCGTACTCTCCTGGGTGTCCTTCTGGATCGACAGGCGGGCCGTGCCTGCTCGTGTTTCACTCGGTAAACACGTACAAATGCACGCACACGCACATGCTCCACAAACACTGGCCCTCATACCTTTGGGAAGACAATGTCTGCAGTAGAAACCTGAATTCAGTGTTAGCTTTCAATTAGGTATTGCAAACGTGAAGCCGCCGGGCTGCCATTGTGGTGCTGCCTCTCACTGGTGTAAAACTAATGCTTCTGTGTGCATGAAATGTTAAAACACTCCAAAAAAATAGAGTTATTTCAGAAAGTGGACAGCTATGGCATAATAGGTGGCAGCTTTGGCCTAATAGGGGGAAGCTATGGTGTAATAGGGGGCAGCCATGGGCTAATACGAGGCAGCCATGGCCTAAAAGGGGGCAGTGGCTGCGTGATGGGGGCAGCCGTGGCCTAATAGGGAGCAGCTATGGCATAATAGGGGCCAGCCGTGCCGTAAAAGGGGGCAGCTGCAACGTGATGGGGCAAGCCATGGCATGATAGCGGGCAGTCACGGCCTAATAGGGGGGAGCCGTGGCATAATAGAGGGCAGCCGTGGCTTGGTTGAAGAGGTGGGCTTATGATTGGTGGGTCACTGTTTCAGTCCCCTGAACCGGCAGGGGAAATGTGGGAGAGGTGAGTGATTAAACAGCACTTTGCTTCCTCCCACATCCATGGCGGAAATGCCCTTGGGCAAGACACCTAACCCCCTGTCCAGCCCACTGCTAAGACGTTTGCACAGCACATGCAGCAGCACTTACAACAGTATCTTGCAGCATGGGGCTGATTATCAGTGTCATTCACAGGAGATTAAAAGGTTATACTGAAACTCTTTTGACCTAAAGGTCGTACAAACCACTGACAGATTTGGGAACAGATGAGTGCTGGCACCACAACATGGGGATAAAGTGCTGCTAACACTGTCACTAATATTTACATATGATAAGCCAGTTACTCTATAATATGTTTAGTTATTGCAGAATAACAATTTTGAAGTGTCCCCAAACTTTTGACAAGCCATATAGTCACATTTGCTCACACACACAAACAAGATCTAGTGTGGTCAGTAAGTCAGTGCTGCGGTGTTCAGTGAGGGTTTTCCGTGGGGCTGCACTGCAGATGGCTGATGTTGAGACTGGGCTCCATCTAAAATTAGCTGTACTGTCACTTCAGTACAGTGCAGCACAATACTGCTCTAGGGAGAGAATTACAGGGGTCTTCCAGTTTCTACATTTATACATAATGAAGTGGCATAAACAGGTATAAACATCATTAAGAGTTTTTTGATGTGGACTGTGCCAGGTTAGAGTAATTCACAGCAGTGGTGACCGGAATTCAGTGTCTGTAGTGTTTAAAGAGCCCATAGGTTACATATTTAGTAATGCTGTAAAAAACTTTTTCCACTATTAACAAAAAAATTCAGCCATGGAATTCTCCTTTCTCCCAATCCATTGAGCTATTAGTCATGTGATGTTTTTTCCGAAAGTGCTATAAATTGTTCAGTGACTTAATAATAAATACAAAAGACTCAATATAACTCAAAATAACTGAATTTATATGAAAATAACTGATTAAAAAAAGAGCGAATTAACAGAAACCAAAACTGCTAGGAATGCTGAGGTACTACGTCTACACTAAAGAGAAATGATAATTTACATTACAGTGACGGATATCAACATGCAACAACATGACATTTTAAACATGAAACATTATCTAGTAAATCTGTTTTGGAGCCAGTGATTACTCAACCATGACAGGTAGGCCAACAGTACATGGGAGCCCAACTCCAGTCCTGGAGATCTTCCACCCTGAAGAGTTGGCTCTCATATTCAGACACCCCAAAAAGCCTGGGTTTTGGTGAATTTCCGCCTAGTTGATTAAGCTGTATTGAAAGCCTAATAACTTCAGAAGATCATAGAAACATAATTTAAATTGCAAATTGACCAAGACCGGTGTACCTTGATGGTAAATTACATCTCCGTAAACTCTGGAAAAGTACAACCTTTCTATATTTAATTTATAGTTTTGTTAAGAAAAATTCCCACTCTCTTCACTTTAGAATAATAAAAAAAAATACAGTGGAGAACACTTCCATATTTCAATATGTTCAACCTACAATTTTTCCATGTGTACAATGTCAAATCATATTTCAAGTTTAATATGTAGGCATGTATTAAGATTTTAAAAAATTTGGTCTAACAAAAAAAGTGATTCTTTTATTCATTGGTAACATCTGTATTTAGAATTTCCAGTGACTCCAGACCTGGTGTCTGAAGGTATAATCATAATCATAATACAATTTATTTACAGATCGCTTTAAGGTCTTCAAAGATGCTTTACACTCACATCTAAAAATGTAAAAGAATAAAATAATAGTTTACAATAGTTTACAGAAGGAAAATAATCATAAACATGCAGCATTAATCAGACATTACAAGCAGTTGTGAAGAGGTGAGTTTTGAGAAGCGATGTGATCATGGACAGATCTGTAGAGACAGTTGTGTTTGGGGGGATTATTCCAACTATGGAAAAGACCAGGTTCGGTGCTTGGTCCTACATTGAAAATCTTGAGATGAATCTGTTGTGGGACAGGAAGCCACTGAAGCTTCTGGAGCACAGGGCTGATGTGGTCACTGGAGCAGGAGCGGGTGAGTAGCCGTGCAGCAGAGTTGTGGATGTAGTGAAGTTCAGGACTTTTGTATCATTGGGAGCGCTGTTGTGGTCGTCAGCTCTGGAGGCGATAAAAGGATGGATTAAAATCTCAGCAGCAGAGAAGGAAAGTAAGGGAAAAAGACATGCTGGAAGAGATTGCTGTCAAAAATGACTCCAAGCTTGCAGATGTGTGGGAAGTTGAGTCCCGATCTTAAGACAAAAGTTGTGTGTCTTTTAGTGAGGGTTTTGGGACCAATGTCTGATTTAATGTCTGTGTTCAATCCCAGGTATCACCACAGTCTTGACCATGTCCACCATCATAACTGGAGTGTCCACATCCATGCCTCAGGTGTCCTACGTGAAAGCGGTGGACATTTACCTGTGGGTCAGCTTCCTGTTTGTTTTTCTGTCGGTCATCGAGTACGCTGCTGTGAACTACTTCACCACCGTGGAGGAGATGAAGAAGCTGAAGAAGGGAAAGGTCGCGGCCATTTCATACATTCATGGGTTAGAAAGGGAACTGAGGGGATGGAAGTTATTCCTATTGCGTGTTCTAGCTATGTAAAAATAATTTAGAGGGAAATAAAATTAGAAATGTAATAGTTATTTTTTGATAGAGTGATAGATAGCGACAGACAGACAGACATGAAGACAGAGTGATAGAGAGAGCTATGGATAGATCGATAGCGAGAGATAGATAGAGAGATAGTGACCAATAGATAGAAAGACATACGAAAAAATATTTAAATATTTATAGAAATAATTTTAGGAACATTTTTAACACAGAATTCCTCCTTCTCCACAGCTTTCAGAATTTGATGCATCTCAGGCCATGGCTTTTGATGGCTGCTTCCATGACATCGAGCTGAGCCCCTTGCCCCAGATGGCTGACCTCAGCATGGAGCGGCAGGCATCCTCTCATAGCTCAATAGTGCCTGACCCCCCTCCGGTGCTGGGGACGAGGTTGCGGCGGTCGCAGCCAGTTAGTTACCACCTCCGGCTGCTTGTGAGCAACAGCTACGTTATCGACTCCTACTCCAGACTGGTGTTCCCTCTGGCCTACGTCCTCTTCAACATCATATACTGGAGCATCTACACTTGAGTCTGGAGCAGACGACTATACAAGGCACTGTTGGTGTGTATTACAGGCCAGAGACTGATCAGATGTCTGCAGGTGGCTGCATCATACTACTGTGTTGCCAGTTTATTAGGTACCTTACACTGTCTCTCATTGGCCCTTTATCAGAAACATTTGCTATACTGGAGCACTTTGGAGGTTTAAGGCAATTGGCTGGAGACCATCTGTTGCTGTACATCTTACCAGCTCTCATTTATCAATGCAAAGGGACCATAGAATCACAACTGAGCAAATAATGCCAGGTTGATGTTTGCTTCTGAGAATAGTCCACCATCCAAATATCATGTAAATATGTTATATTAAATATAATATGGGGTAAAAAGGACTGTGACAACTGGGCTACAGTCAGTAACTTCATACCTGCCTTTATACAGTAGGTGTATCTGTTAAAATGGCCAATGAGTGAAGGGACAAGGTTTAAACTGGCTTAATGGATGTCAGAATAATCACCTCGTGTCTACACTGGAAAATAGGGTAATATCAGGATTTGGTGGGTGAGGAATAATACTGATATTAATATTGACTCATCAGGGCAAAATGTAGGCCAAGCAGGCTAAGTTAGGATTTTGGATTAATATTTCTATTTGTATAGTTCTACTTAAAATATACTGCGACAGGCTAAAAATCTGCATGTGTCATTTGTCATTCAACTATAATGTGCATACAAATGTTTGTTTAAATAAAACATAAAATAAAACACTAATTTTTAAAAAATAACTGCCAATATAAACTGACAATACACTAATATAATATGATAAACTCTGCAATATATAGTAATATTGTGTTAAATGTGTAGAAGTAAGTGTAGAATGTACTTATTTTTACTAAGAATCAATCAATGAACACATAGTTTGACCATGGGTATGTAAACTTTTGCACAGCATTGAGCAAATTGTTTAAAAAAGTGTCAAAGAAAAGTCAATTTTTAAAAATACCTACAACTGAGAAGCTTTTCAGAAATAAAAGATATTTAATTCCAAATTAAAGTTCCAACATTTGACACAGGTTCCCTGGGTTTATTTTGTTCTACCTCTGTGGTTCTCAGCCTGGTTTCTGAAGCATCGTTGCCCCTTTTATTCCTTGAACACTCTAACAGTTTCCAAAAGGTACTTCAGGTTAGATTTGCACATATGATAAAAGGCTAAAATGTATGTCCACACTAGATAATAACAATACAAAGTGGCGTTGTATCCCAGAAATTCTCTTTATGGCCAAAAGAATGTGGACATTTCTATAGGTGCTCTTAGACATCCCATTCCAAACAATCAAGGACATTAATATGGAGTAAGCATGGGCTTCACAGTCCAGTGGCAGCATGCTTTTACCACTCTAGCCCAAACCTGGCATTGCCTACAGTGTTCTTTGGCTTGTTTGCAGTGGCTCGGACACAGAAACTCACTTCAGGAAGCTTCTCACACAATGTTTGTGTTGATGGTTTTTAAGAGGAGGTTTGGAACTTGGTAGAAAGATACAACAGAGGACACTCGCTTGGTCTTTAGCACTCAGCCCTACTCTGTGAGTTTGGGTGGTCTGTAGCTTTGTCGCTGAACACTTACAGTTGGCAAGGGCAGCTCTAACAAGGAACAAATTTCCCAAACTGATTTAACTGACCGCTGACGGTGCCACATGAGTGTTCCTGAGAATGACACATTCTACTGCCATTGTTTGTCTGTGGAGATTGCATGTCTACAGTATGTACTTGATTTTATACGCCTGTATTTGGGCAATTGATGTGGCTTAAACTCCTGATGCGTGCACTTGCCGAGGTGATGTGTATTTAAATAGTGACCTCAGAGCACTAACTTTCTAATGCAATGTGAATGCTTTCTCGTTATATTAACATAGTAAATGATCGAACATGGAAACATTGTTTAAAATGATCCAGCATTTTTGTGTGATTTTGAGGGACGTGCTGCATTGCTTTGTAATCTGCCACAACAGATTACATTATATTTATATTTAGCTGAGATTTGTAGCTTTTTGTAAATCCAGATTTGAGAGAAAGGGACATTTGTTTATCATGCCACAAGCACACAAGCTTTTTATTATATTTAATAAGGGAATATCTGTAAACTGGATTTCAGTAAATAATATATTTTAACAGGAAAAAATAAAAATATTTACAGGCAATCTAATAAAAAACACAATTAATTTACTATTATAAAAATATTAGATAACCTGTTAATATATTTATTATTAAAGTTTTCTATCCATGGCTTTAATAATAAAAACGTTTATGTATAAAACAAGATTCTTATATATATATATATATATATAAAAAAACAACTTCACTTAATTCGTTTATTTTAAAAATGCACATGGTTAAAACAATTGCTTATTTTTGCTTATCGCTACTCCATTTTGTCCATCAGATGTTCACCAAATCCTCAATATTCCTATGAGCACAGTGCCCTCTTTGGGCTAAACATCTTTAAGTGGTCAGTAATTTGGCACATGATAGAAAAGCTATTAGTTATTAGCTTAATTTCATAACGAAAAGGGTTTCGGTAAAAAATCCACTACTGCATTAGTACAAACCTCATTTCCAGAAAAGTTGGGACATTTTGTACAAAGCAATAAAATCTGCAGTTTGTAAATTCTCCTGAATCAGAATTCAACAGACAGACATACAAATAAATAGTTTGTCTGAGCAGCTTGATTGTATTCTGTAAATAAGAAGAAAATTTGAATTTGACTCCTGCATCAGCAGCAAAATAAGTTTATAGAATGTGACGGTTTCAGATGACACTGTTTTGAAATGTTCCACCACTAGGTGAACTGGTAACAGGTAAAGAGGTCATGATTGGGTATAAAAGGAGCATCCGTCAAAGTCTTTGTGAATGCAGATTAGAATCAATTCTGTGCAGAGAAGCTGCTTAGTTCTTTGGGTCCAAGCTCTTCTCAAATGGCAAAAGCTCTTCTTTAAAAGACAGTGGAAATGTGTGTTGTGGTCAGATGAATCCACATCGAGTTTTCTGTGCCAAAGGTGAAATTAATCATCCAGATGAGCCAACTTTTCCATGCAGGTGGATATTGGGATTTCTTTGAAAAACATATGCTGCCTTTGAGGCTATGTCATTTCCTGGAAAGCAAGACAATACCAGGCCTTATTCTACATGTGCTACAACAGCTCCAGAGTGTGTAGTCCATCCAGATTTTTCTTGTGTTAATCTCGCATCATAAAGAGGAGAATCAAGATTCTCCTTAGTTCAGGAGCAACACCGAGGTAATCACGCCTCTCCCAGCCTTCAAGTGCTCAACAGGCATCAGAACTAGTTTATATGCACAAAATACATGTAAACTGGTCAGTGAACACATAGGAAATCTTTGTACTTTTGTCACTTAAATAAAAGTTAAATTTTACACATCAGATTCTTGCTTTTATTGCATTTAAAGAAAGATGCCCCAGCTTTTCCAGAAATGTCTTTTGTGTGTTCAGGTCTATAAAGTGCTACATCATATTCACTTTATCATATAAAACAGGAAATAAACAAAGAAACAAACTAACATTTCAGTCAAATGCCACTTACACACTGTGAGCTTTGAAAACCCACATGAATGCAGTGTGTAATACTGTTTTCTGAAAATTCGAGATCATTTTCACATCCTTCAGTTTCTTCACATATATAAACAGTAAATGTGAAGCAGACGTTTTTGCTTTGCACAGTAAGACGGTCAGTAGTTCTTCTTACCCACTGTTTGTCCCTGTGTGTGGCTAAATAAGCTTATCCATGTTAATTTGCTTGGTGTCAGTCTGGCACGTTCCAGCTGCTTTGGCAGAAGAAATGTGCTAACATGGCTCACGCCTCCTCCGAGGGCACAAGACACAGGTGACTGAGCAAAGCTACATGAGGGAAGTTTAAATGTCTTAAGAAGGAAAAAGACATTTGAGGCATTTGGCTTCCAAACTTTACAAGCAAAAATTGCTTGTCCCAGGACTGCTAATCTTACAGAAGGCTTGGTCAATATGTATCTACTCCATATTTAAGAAGGTTCAGGGCCTCAACAGTGTTTCTGTTCTACTCTGAAAGCCTCTTTCCCTTCAACTGACAGTATTTTTGTTCTGATTGTTTAATCTGTTTCATTTTGACCATGAACACATCAGTCAGTCCAATGCAGTGGCCTGTGTTGGCTGTTGATCTCATTCAGAACCACATCGCCACTGGAGTCTTCAACTGATGTGGATGTGTTGTCCTCTGTAGAGTCTGCAATGGGAAGATAAAGAGCAGACTCAGATAAAGCCTCTGTACAGTCCCAGTCTTAACCCTTAGAAGTTGTGGTGATTTAGTGATTGTTGGGTGGACAGTTTTGGGGGGTTTTTTTTGAAAGAAAAAACACTTTTGTCTTTCCTTGATACTGAGAAATGTTCATTGAATATAAAAGTAAGTTGCAATTTGGTGATTCTGGTCACACTTCTAAGGGTTAATGTGAATTCTGTTTGATATTCTGTAAAAACACTGGTGTTGCAACATAGAAACTGACTGATGTTTGACTGTGGTGTACTGTAGGTGCTGAGTGAGGAGCTTCTAGAAGTGCTCTGGACTTGAGAACTGCGGGATGAGTTTGCTGTGGCCAGTGAAGTCTTCTTTGTGTTCTGAGTTGCTGTACGGCTCCAGTCTATAGACCACAAACAAAAAACAGAGGAATTTAAAGCTTTGCAAATAATTTCACACATGCATGAGGTGCAGATGAAACATGTTGCCAGTATATCATATGTACCTACACTTACTGACTATAGGCCATTTGGTGATGCACAGTTTTTTAGCCCCTCTGGACCACCATAGGACCACCACTTAACCGAGTGGTGGGGTTTTCAAACATTTTAGTGCTTCCAACCCTCAAATTTGATTAAGTGAAAGTGGCTTTTATTGTGAACACACCCTGTCACACCACAACGAAATGCCTACAAAAAGTTTGATGGTGTGGTGCTTCTGATAAAATGCTCAGGTTTGTACAGAAAGCCTGACTGATGCACAAAGTAGGTTTAGGTAATATATTTCTTTTGATTGTGAAAGTGTGTGTGAAGTTGTACCTGAATTCTCTGCTAGTCTTAACCTGCCGCAGCACAAGTATATTCTCCACTGTCTGCGGACGGTCTCTTTTATTGCACAGTGGAACACAAATATGAAAAAGCCTTTGAGAGGGAAACACAGAGAAAGAGAGAGAGCTTTTTTTTCCAGTTGTCCATGTGTGTTCACTATAATAACCATGATCTGCTTTTTGTATGCTGACAGTTCTCACCCTGAAAAGAGTTTAGGATGGTGAAGAGGTACATGAAGGCCAGGTTGACAGGGCCCCAGGCGAAAAAAGCAAAGCCCCAAGTGAGTCCAAGCAGGATGCTGAGGCCAGCAATGCTGCGCAGGTCCTGTATCCCACTGCGGTACTGGTTATTGTGAGGATTCTGCTTTTTGATGCGCCTCAGCTGGACCATCACCACCACAAACATGACCAGGTTGAATGCAAAGATTACACAGAAGTAGGCAACAACCGCCACGTAGAAGGCAATGTTGTTCTTCAGCCAGCAGCTGAAATGAAATGGGACCATCTAGTAAACAAAGGGCTTCAAATTTCTGACATTAATATTGTTATTAATCATAAGGCTTTTTATGTATGACCTATTATGCATTACTCAGTAATAACACACATGAAACTAATGTGAAAAACAGTGAGAAAGGGGAACTGGATCCAAATTTGCAGAGTGATAGTTCGTCAAAAAAAGCTAATATTGCTAACAACGAATAAAAGGAAAGGGCTATTAATTAGCATTATGCTAGAGACACGTTAACTGAAGGTTACTCCCTGCCATTCATTGTTCACACATAGTTGGTCTATTCTTTTAACCCTTTAGTGATCTGGCCAGTTATTTGGTCAAGCACAATTTTAGTCCTTATACCTTATTAAAGCATGCATTGAACAGAATTCAACCTGACTGTTCCATCTCTACTACATGTTTTAGTGCAGTTATGGTAAAAACTCAACTGGATTTCATTGTCAGAGAATTTTTGTTGATTTTTACTCATTTTAATATTTAGTTTTACGTTAAAGAGAAATCTTGACTGTTTCATAGAGGACTATGTAAAACAATCTATAAGAATGTTGAATAATATATATAAAATAAACAATATTGTTGTTATTGCACCACATAATATAAAACAAAAAGAAAAAAAATGCCTTGGTGTGGCCATTAAAGAGGTAAACAATTAAACAATGTCAGAGCAGAATATTCCAGAAAATCACTTTTGATTTAGCCTCAAACCATCAGGGTCCAACTTACAAATCATCTGTTGCCCCATTTGCATACTTTGCATACTGAACAAGGCCATAGTTGTTTTTGTCCACAGCAATCACAATGACGACGACTAGTAGTGGAACACCTGAAATGCATTAACACACCAACAGAAAACCAGTTAACCCAGTGTTTAGAACCTAAAACCTCTTACACTGCTGCACCTGCCCAGGAACTCACCCCATCCCGTAAGCGTGAACTTCAGAATGTATCGGGACATGTAATTGTTGAAGACCTTGACGATGGCTAGGTACAGGTGTAGGGCCTCCAGACCCATCCATGTGAAGGAGACAAGCAGGAAGTAGTGCAGGAAAAAGGCTGTGGAGATACAGAGGCCCACTGCATCAGTGTAGAGGGCCAGCCATGAGTCCAACAGGAAGACCATGTTTAGCATCAGAAGTGCAAAGCACAGATTGATCAGGATCTTAGAAGGGATGTCCCTCCGGTTTTTCCTGTGGTATTAAGGGAACAGAATTGATGCCTTTTTTAACCACAAATGCAACTCAATACTGAAAACCATATCAAACTGTACAGTTCATGTTTAGGCTTATTGTCATGTAGAGGTAACAATGGAACATCATTACCAGCAATGAAATTCTTGGACTTGGAGCCTCCTCAGTTTGCTCAGTATAATAAATAACATGAATAAAGTAATACAAGTAGAGTAAAATAGTAAAAATAAAAATGAAAAATAATACAAGGAAATTTAGAATAACACTGTACAATGGATATATTACTATATTATATATTACAATATATTGTTGCTATCAGACACAAACCTTGTATCTCCGTTTATTTTGACCTTTTTTACAGAATTTATGAACACTGGTTGACATTTACATTGTGTCAAAATTTCATGATCAATGGAGCAAAAGAAACGGCTGTAAATTACTGACAGAAAGTCCATTTTACATTCACCTCCATAATAAGTTAAGAAGCTTTAGTGTTTTATGCCCTTATAATTCAGAATAAAATTTTCAATATAAGTTTGAATAATTGTTCAGCCCTAATCACATAAATTCTTCAAAAAATCTGGAGTAATTGTCCAACTCACTCAAAGGCCAAGTAGGATAAGAGCGTGACCCCAAGGAAGATGGCAGAAATGCCGCAGCCGATGTAAGTGATGAAGGTGAGGATAATGGCCTGCACTTGGTCAATGACCTCCTGTCTAGACAGATCCTACATAAATGAATAGAACACAGTCATCTTCTGCATTTAGACAGCAAACACACCCAGTTCTGCCCTTTTTAATGGCTTATAGTGTAACAAAATTTCTGCTGTACTGTAACTGTTTACTGTTTTTTGTAAAATGTTCAATAAATGCCATCATACATTTTCATTAATTTACAGATTTTACTAATAACTATTTATTTACTGATATGTTCGTTCTGCATAACAGATTTTACAGATTCTGGCAGAGTGGCCAAGACACATGACAGCCTGCATGGAGTTTGCTAAAAGACACCTGAAGGACTCTGAGATGGTGAGA
>JBBPDA010000001.1:12376281-12398899 GCA_037974385.1 Arnoldichthys spilopterus
ATTACATTACTGTATATTGCTAAATAGGTTCAGATATATTTTGATTATAAATTTTAATATGTATAAAATGTAAATTAATTATATAAATATATATTTACAAAAACATACTACAATATATAAAAGCAGCAATTATTCGCATATTTAGAAATTATTTAAATTTATTGGTGTATTTGCAATAAATTAGTCAATTTATTAATAATGTAACTAAATCAATATTTTAAATCTGGTATAAATACATTTTTGTGTATATTTTATAATAAATATTTTTAGTATGGATAGAAGATTAGTGAGACTTTCCCTTTGCTTTCAAATGACAGACATCCTCAAAAGCACATGTACCATACCATATATAAAGAAAGTAGGGGTTGAAATGTGCACATCTGGCAAAGAGGCGATTGAAGAGGCTAGTGTGCCAGCGGATGTGGAAAGGTGACAGTGAGAGGCCATTAGCAGAGAGCCACGACTCATAGGAGCTCTTCACAGACGTGGACGACTGCTGCAGGAAAGAATAAAAAGAACATTAAAAGATTTAAGCCCAACAAACACATTTAGTATAATAAGCAAAAGATTCTACAGAACTTGCTCCACTTGCTGGAAATGAAGTGATAAACTTGTAGTTCTGGACAGCAACAGCATTATTTACCATCATGGTGATGAACTATGTCTCAATATATCATAACAGGCTTTCCTGAGTATATCATTGACAGGATAAATGAGTGAAGGTGACTGTCACTGTGAACAGATCCATCACAAAACGTGCACCACAACCAAATGCGATCTAACCCATCCATAGTTCTACACCCATCAGCCATAACATTAACACCACTGATAGGTGAAGTGAATAATATTGACTCTCTAGTTTCATTACATTACAATGGGACCTGTCAGATAGATCGGACAGAAAGTGAACGGTCAGTTCTTGAAGTAGATGTGCTGGAAGCAGGAGCATAAGGATCTGAGCCACTTTGACATGGGCCTTATTGTGACGACTAAGTCAGAGCATCTCCAGAACAGCAGGTCTTGTATAGTGTTCCAGGTGTGCAGTAGTTAGTTCCTACCAAAATTGATCCAAGAAAGGACGACTGGTGAATTGGTGACAAAGTCATGGGCACCCAAGGCTCACTGATACATGTGGGGAGTGACGGTTGGCCCGTCTGGTCTGATCCCACAGAAGAGCTACTGTGGTTTAAAAAGTGATGCTGACTGATAGAAAGGAGTCAGTGCAGCACAGTCAGAGCTGTTTCAGCAGAATGAGGCGCACACTCAGTATTAGGCAGGTGGTCTTAATGTTATGGCTGATCAGTGTACTTAAAGAGCTACATTTGCAGTTCTACTCCAGTTATTCTTGGGAAGGATACTATTATTCCTACTCAATCCATTGTTTCACCAAAGCAAGTAAACTTTTAACGATGCCCAGGGATGGGTTTAGGCTCACGTAGACACTTGTTAGCCAGCTGCTAATGCTCTTTACTGAACTCCCGTATTCAGAGGGTTTAACCACTAGCAGGTACATACCGAAAGTCTCCTATTTATATATTATAAAAAAAAATTTAGCCGCACTTCTGCTCTGTTAAAATGCAGCTATTTCATCGAGGTTTTTTGAAACGCAGCATTCGGATATAGGAGTCCAAAGTAAAGAAAAGAAACGCTTCAAAATGTCCAACGAGCTTGTCTACGCCAACTTAAATCCTGCAGCAGTTCCACACTAACCACTGACATACGCGACGGAACTTAAGCACTGTCACTGCTGAACCGTTTAAGGTGGAATGGTAAACTGAACTAAGAAGCTAACTTTTGCCTCGCGTTTTGATCAGCCACAAATACAAGTATCTACTTTATCATTTTATCTGTGAATTATTGTTTATAAATATTTCGCATGGAGAATAAAATAATATTAATTCATACAATGCGAAGATAAACCCATTACGTCTGTTACTCATTGAGCAGTGGTATAATGACAGGCCTCATATTTAGGCTCTCGAATGGATAAATCTCATTTCGTTCGGCGTCTATATGAATATGCTGTACATGAAAAGTGAGAATAGTTTGTTTTCTTCCGTATAAAAACGATGCTTTACCCTGAGCGCCGTGTCCAGCAAATAAACACTGCACCAGCCTCCCAGCACACACACCACCACCGGGATGGGGATCATCGCTACTACAGCCGCTGCAAGAGAGCTACCGGAGATTCAGCGGCACATTCTGAACGAAAAGGTGGAGAAAATGACACACACACACACACACACACACGGCAGCCTCCACTTCCGTGTTTACACCTGACGCAGTACGGCGAGCCGGGAGGACACCGCGAAAGCGCAGTGACGGTCGATCCCGGAAAAAAAACGAGTTTCATTATTCTAAAGGGGGATTTCGCCGCAATTGTTGAACTGAAACAAACTATTCCAGTGTTTTAATGCGAAATTGTGAACTGTAAAGAAACGTACACATGAATTTCTGCACCATATGGACAAAATATCAGTATTGTGCTTATCCTGAGACATATTGCGAATATGGATAATAGTAGCGTTATTTTTTAATTATTATTGCTATTATTAGTTGTTGTTAATAATAGTAGTAGTAACAGTAGTAGTAGTGGTATTATTTTTAGCAGTATTATTATGCATAAAAAAATTAAAAATAGATGAATTCCCTTTATTTTCAATCCAATATTGTACAGTGAAAATCAGTAACATTTGACATCAAAAAGTATATTTGGCCATTGCATTAGTACAAAATAAACTATGAGTACTATGTTCTATATCCCTATATCCCTATCCCTGTTCTATAACCCTAGGAGGTTTCAAGTCTTAATGTCCTTCTGGAGCTGAATCAGGTGTAAAGTGAATTATTTGTCATTGTGAACACTCAATCACACACAAAGTGCACCACAATGAAATATGACCTCTGCATTCAACCCATCACATGTGCACATGTGGATCAGCGAGCAGCTTTTAACAGCACTTCATAGACATTTAACCCTATTGCTATATGAAATAATAGCCAGAAAAGTATATATTTTAAAGATTGAACTGTTTAATGGATCCGTTTGACAAACAAAAAAAAAGTAAAAAAAAAAAGAAAAGAAAAATGATCTAATTATATGATTATATGATTTAAATCTCTGTTGAATGCTGACATCTAGTGTTTAAAACCAACAACTGTTCTTTCTCAGAATTGTGTCTGGTTTTAGTATTTAGCTCATTCTTTGCCTACACATCTAAATATTTATGGGGATTTACAAGAGCAAGAAGGTCTTTTAACCCATGAGCCTTGCCTAACATTTAAGCTAATGAACCATTCAAAGGCCACACAATAATCAATTGAAAAAGTTTGATATTTTAAATTCATTTGGGACAATACTAACAATAAAGTTACATTTTTTTATTTTAGCAACCCCATACTGTTATTAAATAAAGGCCTCAATCAAACATAAAAAACATAAATTCATAAAAATACAATTTATGGACTCTCTTAAAAATTCTGTGAGAGGTCTATAAAATGTCTTTAAATGTGTGTAAGTGCAACAGAACCACCTGCAACTAGGATGCCACTGGTGATGAAGTTCACTGAAAAGGTCAACTGATTAAAGACAAAGTGAAATCCACTGGATTTTTTCACCATAACTGACCTAATCCAAATGGTAGAGATGGAGCAGTTAGGCTCAATGCATGTTTTGGTAAGGACTTAAAATGCACTCAGTCAAATAACTGACCAAAGCACTAAAGGGTTAAAGCAACAGTTGCAAACGTCATGAAAAACCACAGGGTGAGAGTGAGGGCTACTGTCAAGGAAACTGAACCGCCTTGGCTTTAAAATAAAACCCAAAGCTCGTAATTCTGAGACGAGGCATAGTGATCAGGGTTTAAATGTTGACATTATAAATGCAATGATAAGAACAGTCAGATCTTTGCGTACAGGCTGAATGGTCACGAGTGCATGTCAAGATGAAAAGAGGAGGACAGCTTGCCTTCAGGCAAGTGGGCATTATAAAAGAGTCATTATCTAAGATAGGTGCTCCAGATAGTCTGCAATTATGGCGATGTGAGAGGAGGCCCGCGTCTTATGTAAGGTCACCAAGTCAGTGTATCTATGAAAGGCTACAGTTAGGCCTCTGTTCTTTGTCATTTGCATGAGCCAC
Source organism: Arnoldichthys spilopterus (assembly GCA_037974385.1). Taxonomy (NCBI): domain Eukaryota; kingdom Metazoa; phylum Chordata; class Actinopteri; order Characiformes; family Lepidarchidae; genus Arnoldichthys; species Arnoldichthys spilopterus. The sequence goes on from JBBPDA010000001.1 coordinate 12,380,420, forward strand.
ACCAGGTTTTTTTTTTCTGCTGGCTGTACTTTCAGTTGGCCAGAGTGTGCCAGACATGTTTCATGGCTGGTGAGATCATGGTGGAAGAACAGGAGGCTGGTAGGTGCTGTGGAGTGGCCAGTCAAAAAGGAAGTGTGTGAGGTGCCAGGCAAGGGCGGAGTCCTTAGGTGTGGATTTGCATAGACCTGCTGCCTGTGTGTGGATGCAGCCCTGGCATCTCAGTTACCTGCAAAGGTCAGACAGAGAAAGGAGCTCAGAAGAGTAACAGTCTGCACGCAAGCTTCTATCCAGGTAAGGGTATTTAACCAGTTCTCACACAGAATGGCATGATCTAGACCAACAGAAAAATAATAATTTAATATAATATATATTATATATATATTATATATTTATTATTATATATATAATAATTACAATAGTTCAAGGTTTCTAAATAGTTTGAGGGCTATAACTGGTAGTATTGTAAGTACTGTCCCCTGATGGGGGAATTTGAAACATTTCTGCGTAGCGTAGCTGACGAATCAAAACTTTGTATCTCCATTTTGATCATTTTACATTGCGTCAAAATGTCATGTTCAATGGGGCCAAAGAAATAATTCTAAATTTCTTTTATATGATAAATTTTACATTAACCTTCATTACAAAGTATGAAGGTTTTGTGATTGTCTTGTAACTTGGCGATTCAGAGTGTTCTGGTGTGAAATGCTGCATTGTAAAAGAAGCCTCCCAACCCAAATGTCTACAATGCAAATAAAGCCACTTTATTGACTATCCAAAACCACCAGTCAACCCACACCTGTCTTCTGACTGTATTTGTAATGTTAATAAAAGTAAAACAGAGGGAGATCTACTTTTTTGCATCACAACGCCCTATGTATCCCTCCACAATCAGTACACTTAGTTAAAATATAGCGAAGGGCAAAAGCTTGTCTCACAAGTATTATAAAACAATGTCTCAGGCATTAAGCATCATATTCATATGTCATCCATCATTTCTTTCTGTAAGAACCTTTTAGAGGCATTGAACTGTCTGGTTCCCACTGCTGTGAACAATTCTGACACAGTACGCTTCCCAATAATAATAATAATAATAATAATAATAATCAGGATAGAGCATTTCAGGTCCAGAGAGTAAGAACCCACTTCAGTTGGAGTAAAATCCTGGAATGATTTTTACTTTCTGGACCTGAAATGCTCAACCTTGATAATAATAATAATAATAATAATATGGTCTAAGGAGAGAAAAGTGTTGGACTCACTTCAGTGCCCTGTGCAGCTCTAATGCTTGATTGTTTCCTGTGTCTTGGAAGTCGCTTTGGATAAAAGCATCAGCCAAATGAATAAATGTAAATTTAAATGTAAAAAGGTTTTCCGTGACATGCAGTCACAAAGAGATTGTGGAAGACAGTTTTAGTTTAGGGGCAGTAGCACTGAAAGACCTGCCACCTATAGTGAAAATACAAGTACGATAGACTGTCAGGAGATTGGTGGTTTCTAATTAAAAAAAAAAAAAAGTTAAAAGAGGAGCCATAGTCCTGGGAGATAAGAGAGGTTTTTAGTTTTGAAGGTTGACAGAGAAGAGACATTGCAAAGGTCTAGGGGGATAGAATTCCAGAGTTTGCAAGCAAGAATACTAAATGATCAGCCTCCCATTGACATAAGGGTAAATTTGGGGGACAATGAGCGACCAGAGTCCGAGAAGCAGAAGAAGAGAAGATTTCAGATCGTTTCTCTCCAGGCTTACATTAGTTAACAGCTTTGAGTGATGGAGAATCAGTTCCCTGATGACTGAGCTAGTGTGGATTTCTTTTCCAGGCTAAAATGTGGGACTAAGATGGTTGTGTTGACAGGCTTATCATCATTGGGCTTATTCAAACTGACTTTGTGAATACTCCCCTGGCTTGTTGGCGCTAGTTCAAGGGTCACCTGAAACTAGCCCAGTTTTGGGCCTGAGAACATTGTAGACTGGCAGTACTGGTACCATTGGGAATGGGTTGTCATGTCAAACAGTGAGCCAATCAGAGGGTTCCCTGGGTGATTTAAGCTCCGCACACCAGAGCTTGAATTGGGTCAGGATCTTAATAAGGAGTGAGCTTCTCTGACTGAGGCTGGTGAGCAGGAGAGGACCTGAAAGAGGCCAGACAGGGCGTGATGTGTTGTGTTCCCGCAGCAAGGAACGTAGTGTGGACCTAGCTTTGACACCACAGCAGGTAAACATCAGGGGCCGTGGCTTTAGACACTTCTCTGACAGCAAACAGCTGAGGTTTCATGCGTTCAGTGCAATCTGCATTAGCTTTAGCTTTAACTCTCACCTTAAGATCATCGTCAGTTTTTTCCATGGAGTCACCAGCTTTTAAGACATTGCTCCGTTTTCCTCATCACACTGCCATGCATCATGTACATCGAGGCGTGTTGATCTAGGTTATAGCTGGCTATATATACCCATCGAGCGCGTATTCACAAGACCAGCAGCAATTTAATTGCTTTAATTGCTGTTTAATTTCATGCTTGTTTGTGTAATTCACGTTTGACCCAAGATGCTGGTTTGTGCTACAGGGAATATGAAATATGACCAACAACTTTTAACTGCACGTGTGGCCTTTTGCAGTGCATTAGAGGGTCAGAGGCTTAAAGGGCCCATACCCTAAAATTTTCTTTCATTTTATATTTATAAAATATATGTGCTTTTATTTATCAAAAACAGTCATCGTTCATTTTCACATGACCATTTCAACATCTCTTTATCCCTTTAAATTAATCAGGCTATTGTAGACACCGTGCATTTAACCCTTTAATGGCCACACCAAGAAAAAAAGCATAAAAACATTATTAGCATTTTATATTAATTTGGGGCAATAATAAAAATAATGTTTATTTTTTTATTCAACAACTCATAGTTTTTTAAACATAAGCCTCTTATCAAATAGGCAAGATTTTCCCTACAACTCTGAACACAAAAACAATTAGTAAAAATCAAATACTTTTTAATAACTTCCTCAAATATGTGTTACTCCAACAGAGCTACTTACAAACTAGCAGCCTTTGTCTAACTTCTGGTGAGGAAGCTCACTGAGAAGATTAATTATTAATTAAAGACACAGTTTTGACCATAACTAACTAAACCAAGTGGCAGTGATGAAACAGTCACATTGAGTTAAGTTCTTTCAAACGTTCAGTAAAATACAGGGACTTAAAATGTGCTTGACCAAATAATGGACTTTTACTCCAATACATTTGAAAGATTAGTATTGTAATTTAGTGGAGGTTGTTGTCATGAAGTGTCATGAATGCACTGCCTGAGACATTGTCCTACAGTAGTTTAGATACTGATCACAGTGATCTCACAGTGACATACCCATAATATCATACTGTACCCAGAGGGGCATTTAGTGAGTTGGGGCCCAAAAGACAAAGCGGTAAGATGGGCGTTCTTAAATATTGCAGTTAAGTTTAAATACATTTAATATATTAATATAATGTGATTTAAAATATAATTTTGATAACAATCTGTATCAACATATGTTGAATATTATTGTAAGTTTAAAGCTGAAACGCACCTGTGGAATGTTTACATTTACATTTATTTACATGTATTCATTTGGCTGACGCTTTTATCCAAAGCGACTTCCAAGATACAGAAACAAGCAAGCATATTAGCTGCACAAGGCAACATTGACATGAGTGCTACAGTGAGTCCAACACATTCCTCTTAGTCATAGATTACAAATGGCAAGTGCTACAATAGAATATATAAGTGGAATATTACTATTATTTATTGTTTATTAAATGACATGTACCTATTTGGTCAACATATTCTATGCATTTCTTTGATCTATAGATAACAGACATGATTTCACATGGGTATCATCATGATCAGTGTATGATTTCAAATTGATCTAGCAGTGATATCACATGAGAAAACCTGAGCTCAGCACATATCACTGCGAGATCATATTCTTGACTGAAATAACACTTGTGTGAATCTGCTGCTGATGCATAGTAATAGCTAATGAAAGTTGACAACACTGACTAAAGTCACACAAGGGCAGTGCACCAGGTTCTTCCAGCTGTTTTACAATTTAAGCACTGCAATGTGATAGAAGTTAAAAGAACTGAGCCTACAACATTACAACATATTTATCCTTTTAACGCCAGTCTGAGTTAACACTAGGGTCTGTTTAACTAGTGACGTTATACACCATCTTTTCTAGAGAAAGCATAGAGATCAACTGAAAAATGACAATGGCCCTTTTTTACTGACTCCAGTGTGATGCGATGAAGTCACTTTAAGAGTCAGTGGGGACTATAAATGTACTGTGGAAATAATGCATTGATGTTATAAAGAAAAATGACTTTTTAATACTTAAGTATTTTAATTTCAAGTACTTCAGTACTTTAACTTTAAGTAATTGAGTTGTGTTCTTTGTACACGTTTGGGAAAAATCTTTTTCTGTTCACCTTCTAAAGAAAGATGATATGAACTTTAACAGTCTTTATCAAACAAATCGTGCTGTTATGGTTTAAAGAAACAGGGAAACCTTTTCAGTGATATGGGCCCTTTAAGAGCTTCAGGTATTAATGAACACGAATGAGTCCCAATGAGGTTTCGCCTGTCAAGGAAGTGTTTGTGCACACGACTGAACGAAGCCAGGCTGTTAAAGCAAAAAATGTTCTGTTTTTATGACCACGTATGATTGTTCGAGTATCTTTAGCAAATTGTGATTAGCGTGTGCCTTTATGCGAGGTAGGCCTTAACTTTTCCTACAAGTGTGTAAGAGTTAAATAAAGCGAGTGTATGAAAGAGGGACTGTGATGAGTGTGTGGTCAGCATGGAGAGAAAGCAATGTGTATCAGACTGCTATTTATAGTGAGAACAAATCCCAGATATGAGAGGAATCCCTTTGCCACTCTGCAACCTAGAGACAGAGAGAGAGAGAGGCGGACAGAGAGAGAGAGAGAGAGAGAGAGAGAGAGAGAGAGAGAGAGAGAGAGAAAGAGTGAGAATCCATCGAACAGCACCGCCAGACCACACGGGACCAGACTGGCCCATTAAGAACACGGAGAGAGAGAGGGAGAGACGGAGGAAGAATCTGAATCGGCACCTGGCCTGGCCTTTAAACAGAGGAAAACAGTGTCGGACAGTTCCAGCAGTAGGTAAGACACGTGAGGACAAGGGAAGATGGATGGCTTATGTGTGGTGTTCTTATGTGTGACGGTTAATCATGAGTGTGTGTGTGTGTGTGTGTGTGTGTGAGTATTGAAAGTCTTTGGGTATTTGCTGGGTCACACTTGTTTTTATGTAGTATAATGTGTCAGAGTTTTTGGACGTCTGCTGGGTCGACATGACAAGAGCCAAACAGCACTTGAATCTGGCCCTAACTGCTCCTTAAGAAAAAAGTACACCAATCAGCCATAACATTAACACCACTGACAGGTGAAGTGAGTAAAATTGACACTCTATTATTTCATTACAATGGCACTTGCCGTGGGGGGTGGGGTGGGGGGGGGTGATGTATATTAGGCAGCAAGTGAACAGTCAGCTATTAAAGATAATGGGCTGTAAGCAGGAGCATAAGGATCTAAGCCACTTTGAGAAGGGCCTTATTGTGATGTTCTAGAGCACCTCCAAAACAACAGGTCTTGTGGAGTGTTCCTGGTTTACAGTAGTTAGTACCTACCAAAAGGGATCCAAGGAATTAGAACAGGTGAATTGGTGACGGCGTCATGGGCACCCGAGGCTCACTGATGCATGTGGTGAGTGAAGGCTAGCCTGTGTGGTCACAGAAAAGCTACTGTGGTTTAAAAAGTGAATGCTGACTCTGATAGAAAAGGGTTAGAACACACAGTGCACCACAGTCAGAGCTGTTTGAGCAGCATGAGTGACACAGCCAGTATTAGGCAGGCGGTCTTAATGTTTTGGCTTATCGGTGTGTGTATAGTCACTGCTGTAATTTCACAGGAAAATATACATTTTAATGTATGTGAACACAGTGGGATTTTACTTTTTTTTAATGATTTTGGTTGGTCCATTCATCATAAAATGTTCATCAAATATAAAGAGCAGTTTACAGCTTCTCTGTGAACAGAGAAGATGAAGATACAGTTAAGAGTTTTTCACGATGACGGCAAGGTGATGTGCAAACTGCCACCACACTTTGGGTCTTCTATGCACAAAATCACCAGCGCTGGGTCCTGCAAAATCTTCCCTTTTTGTCCTTTATTTACTTTAGGATCATTTAAAGGGGAGTTCTACTGATTTGTCAACCAGATGGTTTAAATGTGAACAAGGTTTATGTTGGTTAGATGTTAAATGCTCTGTTGTGGACACTGATCAAGTCAGAACTGTGGTGATAGGAACCAAATGTCCTACAATGACCTTAAAATGACCTCACACAAAGTCATTACATGAAAGTGTCATGAATACACTGCCTGAGACATTATTGTACAGTAGTTTAGGTAAGAATTTGATCAAAAACATTTTTAACTGGACTGGAGCTGTATTTGCAGGGCAACATAAAGCAATATTTTGATTTCATTTGATCATTAATACAACCAGTATTACCTACAGAAACCTACTGGTTGTTATGGCTTTTAATATAAATGATTATATTTACACTGGAGTCAATGCAACCCATGGTTTCTATCACCACAACTGTAATGAAAATTACACATCACATCACTTCACATACATGTTTTAATCCTAATGAGGAAATGATGCAGAATTGTTTTGTTTAACTTTCTCAGTTTAAGTGTAAATTAATTAATTGAATGAATGTAAATTTAATAAAACATTTAAGTTAATTTGTCAAGTTTTGGGATGGTTACTTAACACTATCACACTGAACTGCAGGGCATATGCTGTATAAAGTATAAACGTTTGATCACACTCAGTTTTCATACTTTTATTCACATACAAAATTGATTATTTTATGGTTTTGTTATGTCTTGCTACCTTTAGACTCACACTAATATGGAACATTAAATGATAAAAACTCACTTTTTAACTTCAATATATGAGCAATTTCTTAAGATTTGTGCTCAGGTAAGCTCAGAGAAGGCTTGGGAATTGTGTTCAACTAGGGGTTCAAGTGTGCAGCATATATGATGCACATAAGTGTGTTTTATTGGTTCTTCGTGAGTCTCTGAGGATTGAGGTTTTGGCCTTGCAGACCTTTGGGCCTTAGCACTCTGTATGTTCTCTAAAGATAGGTCAGTTTAAAGGGCATAACATCTATTTAACATTCAATGTGCAGGTCTAATACTGCTGCTAGCAGCCATGCTTAACTGTTGTAAAGACAATGCGAATGCACAGGCATCCAAACAGCTCTGAGGCCAGAGCTCCATGCTGCTTTGCATAATAAACAGTGTGGGTTATGCGGTCAGGCATTTTGGTAACACACCTGACGTACACACTGCTATCGTTAGAAGCCAGCAAGTGTTCAGAGCAAGGCTGAATTTGATGTTTGGTTTGAATAAGGGAATTTGTGGTGAAGCTATGAGACTGCGGATGGTTAGAGGAGAGAAAAGTTGTAGTTAAATATAGAAAAAGCAGGTTATACAGTACATGACAGTGAAAAAAGTGAATTTACTGTATTTAAATGTGCATATAATGTCAATGATATATCATTTTGTCTTCCAGGTTGCTTTTTGTTGGCAGTAATACAATACACTGTTGACATTTGTACAGAATTGTTCAGTGTGTTGGGTGAGAAGAACCAGTAAACTCAGCAATAAGAACAAGAATAATATAAAAATTAAAAAATTAAAAATATGCAAAATATGTTTAAAGAGAACAGGAATTTGTGGAATTTAACACACTGGAAACTACAAAACATTAAATGTGACCTGTAAAAATTCACATTTAATATTTTAGAAAGATTCTAAGGGAAAGTTTTGAACTTTTACATTTTTTATTTATTTAGGAGCTATTAAATGATAAATAATACATTGTAATTTTCTATTCATAATAACTTTCTCAATTTATCTACCTTTTTTTCATCTGAATTTTAAAATGCTTTTCTTGATGTTTACTGGAGTATAACTTTCTTCTCAACGTTCTACAGTTTTTCTCAGAAACCCTTTATTTAGACAGATGCATTGCACAGATGCTTTGTAGATTCTTAATTAACGTACATCCAACTAAATACAGAATCTGTAAAATTTACTTTAAAGAAACACTTTAATGAAATATGCAATTTACACTATTTTCCACTTACCCCAGATGTAGTCAAAGCATATTTGGTGCCCATACAATGCTTTTTAGTGTAGAACTGCAGCTGCATGGCCTAGATTACTAACAAACACTAGAACTCAGTAGTCACCCAATTAGTCTCAACTGCTTACCTATCACCTACCTATCAGCAAAATATTTCTCATTCCACTCAAACTCCACCCAGACCTTCATAAAACCCATGCAGACCTGTGGAGGTGGTTTAGCAGCATTATGCTAATCTAATGACTGGTGTTTGAAGTGGCTTCCTATAGTAGTGAAGTTCAACATAGTAATTTTGTTCAGTTTTATAGCTCTCAGTAAGTTACTGAGTCCTAAACCACATTGACAAGTGTGTGCCACCTCAATCAATCAAGGTCTGCTTGCAGTTTGAGCAGGTTGAGAGAAGCTCTGATGGTGTAATATTTGTCACTAACACCAGATGTTCTACATGATGCACCAGTGCTAAACACATTCAATAATTCTGAACACATCTGGGGTGAGCTGTAAACTTGACTTCAAAAAAAACCCTGCAGCCCTTGAACCTTAACCCTCACCCTGGTTCCAAACTTAACCCTAACTCCAGCACTGTTGAGTTTTACCAGGTTGAACACAAGGCTACAGTGTTCTATCCACATTCAACAAGATTGATCTAAAATATCTTTCTTTAAAGAATCCTGTCTAGTACCGATCATATTAGAAGCATGTTGTACTTGTATCTCAGACTGAGCTGGTTTTGTGTAATTGAAAATATTGGTTCTGAACCTTTGAAGGCCTGCGTGAAGAAGAGTGAAAATATGCTAGGGGTGAAGCACTCCAGGGACTGGAGCATGTGTGTGTAGGGCAGCTGCTCCCTCTGTAGAGATAAATATAGCGATGTGCTTGGTGCCTGAGCCGCACACCACTTTATGTCCCGAAGCCCCACTGTTGATGTAAACAACAACCCAGTTACAGTCGCTAAGGCAGTTAGCAATCTGCTAGTGTATCTCCCCCACTGTGGGCTCAGCCTGGCCCCTCAAGATCCATCTGTGTAAAACAGGACTGAATGCAATAGAGTAACAACGTATGTTCAGTTTGTTACTGTCCAACATCTGTATTTATCTTTACTACATTTCAATAATGTAAATATATATATATATATAATTATTGTCAGACAAAAACCTTGTATCTCCAAAATGGCAACTTTACAAGACAAGCACAAAACCTTTCAAACTTATAATGGAGGTGAATGTAAAATGTACTTTTTAAAGGAAATTTAGAACCGTTTCTTTTGCTTCATCCATCTTTACATTTTGACAAAATCTAAATAAAAGAAAAAAAAGAAAAAGAAAAAAATGGAGATACAAGGTTTTGATAAAACACCCACGATATTCTACTTTTCATTATGCGCTGTCTGCAGCATGTGACACTTAAATGGGAGAAAATTGTTTAAACAGTGTTTTTTTTTACTGTGGGTCATGACAGTGTGGTCACAAGGAAGCTGGATCAGTGCACACTATGCTGAAAGCAACAGTGATCAGAGTTCAGTCCTAACCCCAGAGAGCTGAAAACTTAAAGGAGCATGCTAGTCAAAATCTTATCATTGCTTCATCTGCTATAAAAATACCTACCCACCTCTTACAGTTGTGCCACAATAGTGATAGTGAAAGTTTAATGACTAGAAAACCCACCTCATGATGATGCATCTTGAAGGTGGGAAGATTTAAACATGGTAAACATTTTAACATGTGTTGATTGGCCTCTACATTAATGGTGATGTTAGAAGTCAGGATTCCTTTACTGCCATAAGAGGAATTTCCACTGGTTATATAGCTCATGATAATGACTCTATTATGTGTCACTCTGGTATAAGTTAGTTAGGTAGTTTCATTTTACATAGACATTAAGTTTAAAAAATAATCAAATGTCTGGAAAGTGACTAAAAAATCTTTGATGGTCTAAATATTAAAAATTAGAAGTTAAGTAGAAGTAAGTTTTTTCCTTTGAACATGTAACAGGGTAAAATATTGTTTATTATAAAATATTTTTAAAATGTAGAATATTTTAATAATCATTATAAAAGTAATTCAATATATTTACATTTTCCAACATAATTCAGTAGTAGCAAAATAAAGTTACTTTCCATTTCTGAAAACATCCCACCTTAGAAGACAAAGACAAATAGGTCACTTAGACCAGTACCTGTTCTTAACGTAGATCATGATTCTCTACGTCAACCAACACAGTGTTTGGCAAAATCCTTGCAATTCTTTTAAAATATGGTCTATTATGAGGTTAGAAGAATAACACAGATAAATCCTAATTATTTTCATATAACTAGGAGAAACTAAAAGTAGATATGGCAAACACTTATTTGGCAAAATATTTGAGCCTCAGCAAACCACAAGCCAAACTATCAGAACAGAATTATTAACCTAAACATAAATAAAAAATAAATAAATAAATAAATACATAAATAAATAAATTCAAAGTCAACAAAGTCAGCTCAAATACTGAATATAGTGCCCTGACTGTTCTGTCTCTTTTAGACCTGACTGAACTGGGCAAAAGGTCTGTTTGTGGCTTAGACATCTGATAGTGTCGTTTGCTAGAGGCATTTCTACAGGTTTGTTTTACATGCACAGGTAGACATTGAGTAGCACAAATGAATTTCCGTGTGAATTTGTATTTACGTTATGTAAATAAGCACTCTTAAAATACACATCTCACCCTTCTATGAAGGCAGCCTTTATAACCCTGTGTCCATCTAGTTGTAAAAAGCTGCAGATGCAGATGCCTATTTCTACCATTCAGAATGTTACAGTCACTCTTTTCAATCAGGAAGCCACTGTTTTTGCAGGTAAATATATAAAATGGTTCTAGCGTGATGTTACATTCTCAGATTACAGATTATTTCTATCAAGGTGTAAACATTTTTGAAAAGTGTTCAGAATGATATTATGTAAGTATCCTCATAAGACACTTTATTAGGTACATTACATTATACATTATCACCACTCGCTGTCTGTTTTATCAGCTTCACTTACTAGACAGGTGCACTCTGTAGTTTACAGTTACAGACTGTAGTCCATCTTTACCCCGTAAAAGCCAGCAGGTGATGATAATGAGTATGATAATGAAAGCACTGTAAAAATGAAACATTTAACATGAAAAAGTAAGAAATCCAGGTTGACAAACACTTTAAGTTTGCTGTATTATTATTATTATTATTATTGCTATTGCTCTGACTTCATGTATGTTTATCATGTACTTTTGAAAATCTTTCTCTTATTTCCTGAAATCAGAGTTTATTTCTAATTCTATTGCTTATTTTTTTATGCTCACTTTATCTCTGGAAAGATATTTTAGATAAATTCATTGAATTACCTTTGTGTATGATAATGTGCTATAAAAATAATTTTGCCTACTTACTTATATTGTAAATAATTGGCTTGTTCTGATTGGTCTATATTGAAGAACGTTTGTGCAGTGTTATGCCTCAAATGAACATCCAACAGAAACTAGCATAATATTTTTAATGGTATGTACTTTTGATAGTTTTTGTCTTAGATAGATAGTCTTGTTTGGGTTTTCCATGTTTGGATTTGGTTACAATTCATTGCCTTTTATAAAAGCAGTGTTAAAAACTAAACAAATTTAGTAACCTAGTTATTTAAAAAGTTTGAGTTCATTAAACTGTACAATTTTAAGTTAATTATTATACATTTTATTGATAAAAAAAACCTTTTTGTTTTTAGCGCAGTTCCAAATACTTTAAAAAACATGGAAACTGCAGATGAACATTACAGCCAAGAGTGAAAAACTGAAAAGTGATTTTGTTGTTTTAATGGATTGTTGCAGTAAGAACAAAACCATGTATATCCGTTTTTGTCATTTACTTTAAGTTGTGTGAAAATTACACAGTAATCTAAACCTAATCTGATCAGTGATCTAATCTAAATTACTTTAAAATATTTTACATAAACTTCCGTTGTGAGTTAAAAATTCTATTAAATGGTTAAATTTTGAGGCAGAAAAAAAATCTAGTAAACAAGCTATAATAGACACAAAAACAAAATAATATTGCATAAAACTGTATGTACTGAATGTAAACCAGACATACTAAATATTATTCTTTTTTTTATTTTTTTTAATTTTATTATTACTTCTATCAGTTATTTGTTGCACTTGTTGAAGGACTGTACCTTTTAGGGTACAAAAGCGGTCACTGGGATTTTGATCTGTTTATTTAAATAATGAAAAGGTAAAAATATGCCCCTTATGACTGTAAAAGTAAAGTAACAATGTCCACAATTAATTTTTAAAAATGTGCATCTTTTAACTTAATAGGGTCCTGGTAAAGGAGAAATTCCACTAGGATGTGTTGGTAGGATCTTGGTTGACTAGCATCTCCTAACTGAAGTCTAGGTTAACTAGCGTGACCTGTTTGGGACATGGGACATGCCAGTTCTGTTCTAAATGTTCTACTGCCATTACTCATCACACTGTTGGTGTGTGTATTTACTATTTATTACTATTTTAATCTACTGTTACTGTGTACAGAAGCTACAAACCTAATCTCGTACTTGTGCGATGAAGATACTCTTGTACTCTTGATACACCTGTGTATGTTGCTCTGTATAAGAATGTCTGCCAAATGCAGTAAATGTACCTTTGAGACTCATTTAAGGTTTACAGGCTTTAAGGGTCATTTACTATGGTTGAGGGCAAATTATATTGCTTATACCCTGGGGCTCTAACCCTGACCTGAACTTCAAGATTCAAAAACTTTTCAGCTCACAGTGTCACGGAGTATCTGATGTGTGAGTTTTGTGCTGTTAAGTTTTTTAAACTGTTGACCCGCATGCTGACACTTAGTTTTAGCCGTTAATATGACAACGCTAGTGTGTGTGTGTGTGTGTGTGTGGCTCATGACCTGAACTCATTGAGTGTGTGTATGAATGATTCAGGTGGTCCAGTCCCTCCCTGCTTCTTCACTTTAGGAGTCGCTTAGCAACGGTAAGACTATCCCCCAGCACCTCAAAGGCACAAGCGGACAATGGCCTAACTTTTACACGGACACACGCAAACGCATATATTCACACACACACTCGTTTACATTGGGGCTCCTCGATGCTCACGTTCTGTTTTGTTTGCAGGGACATCGTGGACGTCATTCTGCGCCATGTCTAAACAGCCATCTTCAAACGTCAAAGCCTTGCAGGTGAGCACAGCAGTGTGTGTGCATGTGTGTGTGAATTTAAACCACCCCTGAGAAAGATCAGTAGTGCAAATGTGATGTTACAGTAAGAAACAGCTCGTCATGTCATATGCAAAAGTTTAAACACCCAGTCAAATAAAAAGGTCTGTAATTTAGCAAAACACACATTGCCTACAGAAAACACACTAAAAAACCTTTTCTCTGCTTTTTTGTGCACAGATTCTATTTATTTGATGATTTTAATATTTTGGGGAAATTACATTTTAAAATGTTAAACCATTGCACAAGCTTCACCCCCCCCCTTGTGTCAAATTCAGAAAATAAGCAGCAGCTGTGCCTTAAATAGTATAAATAATAATAGCAATAATGATAAAAAGTATGTTCTTTGTAGAGAATACATAGATATACGAAAAGCTCCTAAAATATGAATATAACAAAAAGTCTGGTAAAGCTACGTTCTGTCTAAACTTAGAACACACCACCAAATAATATTCGTCAGGCACCAGTTTTGAAAACCAGCTTAAAACAATTTGATTCAGCCAAGATTTCTTTTAAATCATTCATTTATTTATATAATTTACACATTAGTGCTCCTTAAGTTTTTACATTTTCTTTATCCTACCAAACATTTGACAGTATTTCTAAGCTTTATTTATTTACTCATTTTTTGTTTCTTGTTTTTAAATCTCTCATTTATTAAAACTCGTAATACTGTTTTAAATTATCTAATTTCTTAAAAAAATTATATATAATTTAAATGTATAAATGGTATATATACCGTACATTGCATGTACTGGTTTTACTGACAGTCATTTTTCTTTCTTTTTGTGTGTATATAACACTTTGAGCTGCATTTTAAAAGTATAAAAGGTGCTACAGAATAAAGTTGATTAATTATTATTATTATCATCATCATTATTATCTAATTAATTAAAAGGCTTCTTTTGAATTTATGTCCCTTTGTATTTTAGCTAAAAGTCCGCCCCTCTATAAGCTGTTTCTCATACATGGACTTGACGCTGGTCAACCTCACACTAAAGAAAGCCAAAGATGTGTCAATGTTTTAATAATTTAATCTGAAAAGAAAGTTTTGCTCCCAACATCGAGTTATTACTGTAAAAACACGTTTCAGATGCACACGGCATTACAGCAGTATTTCACAATTCACATCAAGCCCAATGATGGAACAGAAAATACACACAGAACAGGGCCCATGCTGCTGTGTCCGCTCTTCTAGCTGTATCATCTCACTGGAAATCTTCCTTCTGCCTCGAGCAGCCTGATTAACACACTGCATATAAAAACACACACACACGCACACACACTTTAGTTAAATTTTCTCTGCTGCCAACCATACTGTGTGGGCATGACTAATAGAGAGAGAGAGAGAGAGAGCGAGAGAGAGAGAGAGAGAGAGTAGAAAGGAAGATCTGGGGAAAAAAAAACAGGAAAAGAGAGTTAGAGTAAGAAAGACATTGGGTGGGTAGAAAAAAAGAGGGGAAAGGAGGGGGAGAAAGAATGGAGAGAATGAGAAAAAGTGGGGTGGTAGAGACAAAAGAAAATATAAAGAGAGAGAGAAAGAGAGAGAGGGGTGGACAGCAAAAAAGAGTGAACATGAGAGAGAGAGAGAGAGAGAGAGAGAGAGCGAGAGAGAGAGAGAGAGAGAGAGAGAGAGAGAGAAAAGAGGAGCGAGAGAGATGAAGCAGAGAGAAAGGTGGGTGGGTAGCAGAAAAGAGAGAGAGAGAGACAGAGCAACGAGAAAGAGAGGAGTAGAATAAAGAGAGAGAGAGAGAGAGAGAGAGAGAGAGAGAGAAAGATGGAAATGAGAAAAGAGAAAAAAGTGACTGGGGTTGAGAATAAGAGGTAGCAGAGTGTGAAGAAGCTTCTGTTCTTAAGACATTTGACCACAACATAGAGAGAAGAGCTCACGTACAAACGGTGGACGCTGCAGCCAAAAATATATGCCTCCTCTTTCCATAAAAACTCTCCATATACAGAATAATCTATAAAAAGCCCGACACACGCTTACAGCTGTAGATATGGTCCGGTTATGGGCAGGAACAGAGAGGAAGAATGGCCATGCATGCAGAGAAGAAGAGTGTACAGTCACTGTAGTATGGCCAGGCAGAGAGGCCCGTGACCTCTGACCAGTTCTGCTGTTTTTGTAAAGTCTGCAGCTGTGGCTGCAAGAACCAGTCCTGAAGCACAAAGCAGCTGGGGGCAGTCGGGACATGAATCAGGAGCTGAAGCTCATCCAGAGGGCAAACAGTGGAAGACTGATAAATGTGGTGGACAGCGCTTTAACCCTTAGAAATCAAGGTGCTGCATCACTGTACATTATTATAGAACGTGTGTGTTACGAATTATGTAGAGATTTTATGTTTATTTCTAACAATGATTTGATTTACATTGTATTTACATCCTGTATCGACAGGTCTGAGTCTCCCCTTATGATTTTCCCATAAGAGAAATGATCAAATGCAGCACAAAATGTATTTATTTGTTTATTTTTGTTTAATTTCTGAAATTATTTATGAACTTCTGCATATAACCACAGATGGCCTGAAGATGTAGAATCTGCACCATCCACGTAATTTCTCTTCCCGTTTCGACGAGCGAAGTAATAAATGTTGTATCACACCTTTAACTGTGACTTCTAAGGGTTAAATCTGAATCTGCAAACAACAATGAGACTAAAGATTGTTAGAAACTGAAAAAACAAAAAACAAAAAAATGCTGGATAGCAATTACTGCTGTCATAAGAAAACCTTGTAGTCTCCACATCTTTGAAGAATGCCTCACTTTCTCAGTTTCATTGATATGAACATCATTTCATCAGATCGGCCCTAAAAGTTTTAAACCCTAGACGAGCTTTCCAGAAGCACGAACAAGTGTTTTCCCACCCATATTCCAACAAATCTTAACTGCGCTTGGATTGGGTAGAAGTTCATATTTACAAGCTGCTCACCAATCATCTTTCTGCAAGCTGCTTTTGTGTCTGAAAATGAGCCAATCCTGGATTCAGATAAGGCCCGCCCCGCTTTTGAATAAACAAAGCAATGCTGATGACGCTGAACCCTTCTGGTTCACGTTCTGGTCAGTTATTTGTTCAAGCGCATTTGAGTCATTTTGTCTAGTTATTAGACCTTTTCAGTGAACTTTCTCACCAAACGTTAGACGAAGACATGCTAGTTGTAGGTCTTTGTTTTGCACTAGCACCCATAAGGAAGGTTTAAGGGTTTTTCTGAGAAGCTTTAATAAAATCCAATAATTTTATTTGATTTTTACTAATTTGTTTCTTGAAATCTCTGTTTGATGGAAGGCTATTTAAAACAAACCCCAAAAAAATATGTTGTTGTTGAAAACAATAAAACATTATTTATTATTGCCCCATATTAATATAAAATGCCAAGAAAAAATTGTTTTTTTCTTTGTGTGGCCATTTAAAGACTAATCAACACGGTAGACAACACAACTCAATTACTCATTCAAAAAAGCTTTTTCCAAAATGCAATCAAAACAAAAGTCTATGACGTGTTAATTCATGTGAACATTTATGTAACTGACATGAGAACAAAGGAAAGATTGTCAATAGTTTTACTGGCCAAGTTCATTGTATTTTTATAAACAAAATATATACATAAATTTAGAAATTGATTCTGCAACACACTCAACAAAAGTTGAGACAGAGAAAAAATAAGATTGAAAAATGAACAGAATATTAAGTGACACCGGTTTCGGTTTGGAAAACTCCACATTAAGCAGCTGATGGGTAGCAGGTGAGGGATCATGACTGTGTCTAACAGTAGCATCCATCTAAGTCTAACTGTCTGCAGGCACAGATGGGCAACATTCAGTCCAGTAACATTTCTTAAGGAAGAATTTCCAGTTGCAAATCTTCTACAGTTCTCAGTTCCAAAACAATTAAAAAGTGTAATTACAATTGAAGCTGATGTAACACAGTAGTAAACACGGCTCTGTCCCAACTTTTGTTGAGTGTGTTGCAGCATCAAATTCTATATTTGTGTAAATATACAAAATACAATGAAGTTGCTCAGTAAAACTATTTAAAATCTTTTCTTTGTGCTTTTGTTAAATAAAGTTTTACATAAAAATCTTTGCTTTTATCGCAATTTTGAAAATATCCCAAATGTGGTTTTTTGTTGTTCTAAGCAGCTCGCTAAACAATGCTAAATAATATGTAGGTGTCACACTCACATCTAGCAGTCTGAAAGTATCCAGCAGGGGGTGCTAATTAAGCTACAAAACTTGAGCGCATGTACATTATCAGGAATAACTGCGGCTGTAATTTGTTAGCAGGCATGAGAGAAAATCCTGTCTGATGATATGTATTCTGTTCATTTCTATCTTCATTTTGTGCAGTTGTTCCTCCATCACAGCTACAGACTGGAAAGCTTGCTTAAGGGCAATGACACTTTGGGAGCATGAATTTAATTTTGGCTTTCTGACACATTTTTCTAAAGGATCTGATCCAATGAAAGAGTTTTTCCCTTCTCTACACTGTATGTAATGATTCTACTCTGGTCAATGTGGTATAGTTAAATTAAGGGGACATAGAAGGATTTCTTACAGCAGCAATGTTATCAAAAACAATGGTCAGGACTTTGAGATGTAGGAACCAAGAGGATCATGCCATTTCCTGCTCAGACTGAATGTCACCATGTGTTAAACACTGTATGTCCAAAAGTGTGTAGACATCTGCTTATTCAGCGTTTCTTCTAAAATTAGCTGTTATGACAGTATCTACTCCTCTGGGTAGGCTTTACACTAAATATCTGTACTTTACTGTGAAAATGTGATTGCAGTCAGCCAGGAGATCATTACTGAGGTCAGGTACCCTGGTTGGATGATTACTTCTGGATCATAAATACCACTTCAACTCATTCCACAGATACTGGATGGAACATGATGTTCCTAAGGCCTGTGACCCACACGGGCATTCAAAGGAATGAATGTTTGACTGACTGCAATATGACTGTAATTCTGTGTGTTTACCTGTGGGGGCAGTAATCAGACAGTCCAGACTGTAATTCTGTGTGTTTACCTGTGG
>JBBPDA010000001.1:12406756-12417170 GCA_037974385.1 Arnoldichthys spilopterus
GGGGCAGTAATCAGACAGTCCAGACTGTAATTCTGTGTGTTTACCTGTGGGGGCAGTAATCAGACAGTCCAGAGTGTGTTTAACTTGTGAGGTTTGAGCTTTATCCTTCACTGTATTAGTGAAATATGGATCAGAGTCTTTATTAGACCTGACCCTTGACATCGATGTGTTAAAAATCCTCCTGATACGCGACGTCAGCAGAGAAACATGGCCGCTGCTACTGGGTTCATCCTCTGCCGTGCAATCATGGGATATATTCGGTTCCTCCAGAATTGCAAATTAACGGCATTCAAACACAATTAAGACTTTGTGTATGCAGTGAAACTTTAGCCACTGAAGTATGTGGTGTTTTGCTGTGGGCAAGGCATCTTGGATTGTCCTGACCGAGATTACTGAAAGAAAAAACGGTTGTGAAGTATTACGTCACTACTCTTTGAGCACCCATGACGTGATGCTTACGGTCACAAAAACCCACCGTTGTCGATGCAGTGGCTTCGGCTCAGCTCCCTGCGCTGGGGGTCCCGCTGTTCGGCCATGCTGGAGGAGGGTGTGAGCAGGGCGTGCAGGCCGCTGTCCCGCGGCAGAGTGTAGCTGCGGGGTTTCCCCCCAGTGGCCGCAGGGTCCCGCAGCCTCTCGCCCTCAGCCATCGGAAAGGGGCCGTAGTGCTCCTGCAGGAGCGTGCGCTGGGCGGGCAGAGTGGACTGGCGTCTGTACTCGGGGGACAGGCCCACACCCGGCTCGTAGAACACGGCGTCCTCCAGTGGCAGCGTCTGCAAGTAGTGCAGCCCTGAGCTGGTCAGTGGTGTCTCAATCAGGTCCTGCCACGAGCGCCGCTGGCTGGCCGACTTACGTGCAGGAGATCCACCTCCGCTGCTGCTGCCGCCCCCTGGGGGCTCGGAGCGGTACTCCTCGTGAGAGGAGCGAGACTGGGAGGTCTCAGTAGACGACAGGCGGCCATGTTTGGGCTCCAAATACGGACTGGCACAGCTCATCTGGGGGTGGGGGTTTGGGTGAGAGAGAGAGAGAGAGAGAGAGAGAGAGAGTTCAGCACATGCGTTACATAGAGACACCATGTCCTGTCCCAGATTAAATGTTATTTTAGTGGTACGCTGTAGATCTTCTCTACTACCTTAAAAAGAGGATTCTCCTCATTTTGGGTCTGTATCATTTTTGCACAGACAAAAGTATTCAAATAAATAAATAAATAATAAAAATAATATTATAATACAGAAAAAAGACATTACACATACTTAAATAGTTTTGAAAAATTACAGTAAATAAAATAATGTTTTTTATAATGTAAACATTTTTATAATATTTATAAAGAAAATACAATAATTAAAAACTACAGATGACAATGGATTGTTACAGAGCAAATAAATGTATTTATTATATCTAACATTGTCGGGTAAGTGAAACTGCAACATTCTGTAGAACACGGTTACACTTCAGCCATTCAGCACTTTAGAAGCTGGGAGATCATCACAATTGGCATAACAAAAGGTGTTAATGGCAGTAATATCAGTAAAACAAGGGTGGGGGGTTAGGGGTTAGGGGTGGGGCTCCTCTTCTGCAGAAATTAAGTCATTTTTCAAAGCTGTTGGTAATGTGATATACAAGCATAGTGATTTAATAAAGCCACAAATCCACAGATTTTATTTGGCTTGGCTCACAAGCCCATGACTAGTAATGTAAGACTCAATTCAGTCGTCTGTTGTTACCACTCAATAAACAAACCAATAATAAACGCTTACTTGACAAAAGTGCAGGCAACAGGAAAGTGCTCAGATTCTAGGCCCTGATACATCCCCCACTGCCTACACACTTAACTGCTCTAGTAGATTAAAGTCATTCCTGTAGGGTAAAGTGCTCAGTGCATCACATAGAGAGGATTTTGGAGAATTTTGTGTTGTTTTTCTAGGGCAGTGGAGGTATAATGGTTAGGGAGTTGCTCCTGTGAGCTGAAGGTCGCTGGCTTAAATCCCAGAGCTGTACAAGTACCACTGAGGTACCTGTGAGAAAGGTACCGTCCCCAAGCACTGCTGATGTCAGCTGCCCACTGGTCCTACACAGTTGGGTCAAATACAGAGGTTGCATTTTGCTGTGTTCACAATGACAAATAATTAAAAAAATATTTTTAAATAATAAAATGTTTAAACATATTTAATAAAAATATATACTCAGAATAAAATAATTTAATTAAAATATTTTTTCAATAATGAAAATATTTTAAAAATTATACTCAGAATAAAATATACATATGTCATTTCCAGAGTTCATGTTAATGTTCTTCATAGACTGATCAATATGTAATTAAAAAACAATGTTTCCATGACTTTCTGAGCTGAGGTTATTAAGCTTTAAAGCAACCAGGCAGCAGTTTACCAAATCCTCCCCACTCATCTCCTGTTCCACCCACTAGCTTGGACTACCTATCAAACCGCACCACCAATACTTGGAGGGTGAAGGCTAGCATTCACATCCTCTGAGTCACCTGAAGCTCCACTGCACCTTTTGAACAGCTGCTAATGTGACATCATTGGATGGTTTAACACGTTTTGAGGACAGCGCTGACTGTTCTGCTGCTACAGTAGCAGTGACACACACTTCTGAGTTTCTCATTTCACATTTACAGAAGACGCAAAAAAACTGAAGTGAATAGAACCAGCGCAGAGATCCGGCCCTTTCATATCCTCCCTCCTCAGAGAGAGACCGAGAGAGAGAGAGAGATGGAAAGAAATGGGCTCTGCAGTAGAGATATTGCTAAAGCAGAATGAAGGGATGAGTGCCGCTAACTGACCGGAGGGATCTGATGAAATGTCAGGAATTGAGTGAGCAAAGCACTGAGGGCTGTTGTTTTTATTGTGTCTGTGTAACGTCGGACTCAACCGCAGGAAGGCAAAGGAACACTGACTTCCACGGCCAGGGCTCGAACCTGCACAGCCAAGTTTGCGGGGTTAATATGCTATGGTTCTGTCCCATGGGTGGGGGAGGGGCATGCTGTGAAACTAAATGAGTTAAGAGGTCCTGCACCGAAAAGAGGTGCAAATACATGTCAGCGAAAAACTGTGGGGTGAACAGCTTCCCGCTGGCATGACATATAAACATGGCGAATGTTGGCTAGCATACGCTGCCAGTGTAGCTCGCTAGCTGTTAGCAGCAGGCTATGCTGGGCCAGCCCTGGGGGCTGTTGGTAGTGAAAGGAGTGGGTTATGATATTGTAGTGGGAGGAGCTTTTTTTCATTAGCTAATGAAAAAACTGGTTAAAAAAGATGAGCTGTCCGAATACTAAATTAATTATTAATGCTAATTTTTCCCAATTTGTATTTATAAATGATTTAAAATACACTGATCAGCCATAACATTAACATCACTGGCAGGTAAAGTGAGTGAACATTGACTATAGTGATTTTATTATAGTGGTACGTCAGGGGGGTGGGATATATCAGGCAGCAAGTGAACAGTCAGTTCTTGAAGTCGATGTGCGGGAGGCAGAAGAGTAAGGATCTGAGCCACTTCAACAAGGGGCTTATTGTGATGGCTAGACAACTAAGTCAGAGAATCTCTAGCTCTTGTGCAGTGTTCCAGGTGTGCAGTAGTTAGTACCTACCAAAAGTGACCCAAGGAAGGAGAACTGGTGAATCGGCCATAAGGTCATGGGCACACAAGGGTCACTGATGCAGGTGGGGAGTGAAGGCTCGTCTAATCCCACAGATTGTGGTTTATAAAGTGATGCTGACTCTGATAGAAGGGGTCAGAACACACAGTGCACCACAGTCTGTTTCAGCAGCAGGAGGGACACATTCAGTATTAGGCAGGTGGTCTTAATGTTATGGCTGGTACACAATGTATAAAACTTTTTTTTGTTTATTCTGTATTATTGTTAACAAACCTTCTCTGTTACTTGCTTTAGCTCTGAGAGAGTATGTGCTATACATACAATGCACAGTCAGGCCAGTGAACGTCACACTGCATTGAAGTCAAGAGAAAAAGCAAGTGAGAGACATGAGAGAGACAATTAGAGAGAGAGAGAGAGAGAGAGGGAGAGGGAGAGAGAGAAAGTGTGTGAGAGAGAGAGAAAGTGAGAGAGAGAGAAAGAGAGAGACATGAGAGAGATAATTAGAGAGAGGGAGAGAGAGAGAGAGAGAGAGAGGGATATTAAAGGCGTATGTGTTGGGTCTTTATGCGCACGGAGGGATCCGCCGCCGCTGCTGCTGCTGTCCCACATGTTGAGCCCCCGGACGCACCTGTCTCCACTCATCAGCTCACTGAAGCCCTTCAGGAGGCCGAGGAGGTGCTGATGGAGCAGGAAACCCCCCCCCCACACACACACACACAAAACAACACAACACAACTATCCAGATCATGAGCGGGACTTGGAAACATCACCAAAAACGCTCTGTTACACACACACACTCACACACACACACACACACACACACCAGTGTGAGTGTTTCTGATGGGCGCTATAGTGGAGAACACACTGCAGAAACCTTTACAGACTAGTTCGCTAACAGTAAAACTCTGTTTTCTCCGTGACGGTGAAATGTACAGACGCTTAACTGAGCTGAAATTCTCCAGTTCATCAACCTTATTACACCTGTAAAAATGGGTTTTAGCTAAAAGAAAGAGAAGAAAACTCCCCGAATGAATATTTTCAGTTAACTGCTGTTCTTACTTGATGATCAGTGAACGCAAAATATCAAAGGAGCCGAACACTTTACATAAAAACCTCAGTTTATTAACGTGTAAAACAAACCAAATGATACTATAATTAAACTAATGATGTGCTGTTAAAGTTTGTAAAAAAACAACAACAACAACAACAACAGTGAAACAGTGAAGCAGCAGGGGAACTAGACTAAAAAAACATCATAAATTTACAGCAAAAGTCTGTTTTCTCAATAAGGGAAAATGTAAAAAATGTAAAATTACGAACAATTCATTTAAGTGAAAATCTGTAATACAGCAGTTTTAATACAAACGATCAGTTTCAGAGCGAAAAACATTCAAATGCAGAAATATTTTCAGTAAACTGAATTTCTAGTAAATTAACATAAAAAAGTAGCTTTATATCTATATATATATCTATATAAACCTTTATGTAAAGGTTGGTGAATTTTGACGCAGCGAAATATCTTAACAGTTTAAGATAAAACCCCAAATTTCTTACAGCGGTAAAATGATCATTGACACTACAACTGTACCAAATATTCACTGTAAGAGCAAATCTGTTACAAAAACAAAACGCGAATTAACAGTAAAAGTCTGTTTCCTTAATGATGGTGAACCTGTAAAATTACAGACGTTTACATTTGACTGTATTTCAATGTTTTAACACAGAAAATCCGCCCAATAGTCTGCTTTTAAACACCAAAACCATGTAAAACATTAGTTTAAAACTGTACTGAACATGGTACTCAGCCAGTAACAGAAAGGGGACGTGTGAAATAACGGAGATTGTCTGTTTTAGTGAATATACAGTCCATTACTGTACATTACCCACAGCAGGGTAACGGTACTGTATGGCTTCTTTTTATGCAGTAAAGTGAGTATTTGTTGTTGAATTTTACAGTATTTTAACACTGGAAGCCCTTTGTAAACAATGGGAAGACAAGTTAACGATGCATTTTGTATTGTTTTTTTTTGTGGAAAATTATCTAAAGAAATCGCAGCCCTTACACACACACACTCACACACACACACACACACACACACACACACACACTCACACACACTCACACACACACACACACACACACACACACACACACACACCAGTGTGAGTGTTTCTGATGGGCGCTACAGTGGAGAACACACTGTAGAAACCTTTACAGACTAGTTCGCTAACAGTAAAACTCTGTTTTCTCCGTGACGGTAAAATGTACAGACGCTTAACTGAGCTGAAATTCTCCAGTTCATCAACCTTATTACACCTGTAAAAATGGGTTTTAGCTAAAAGAAAGAGAAGAAAACTCCCCGAATGAATATTTTCAGTTAACTGCTGTTCTTACTTGATGATCAGTGAACGCAAAATATCAAAGGAGCCGAACACTTTACATAAAAACCTCAGTTTACTACGGTTAAAGACATACACAAGCTCACACTGCTTCCTCACTGATAACAAGGTGGTTATCTAGGTGGACACAAAGTAAACGGTCTCACTGCGGGGAGAGGAGGCACCTGTACCTTTACAGACACCTTTACAGAGACCTTTACAGACACCTTTACAGTATTATTAAACCCATGTTCCCCTGAGACGCGAGGCGCACCATCCCAAGGGACAATTTAGCACATATTTTGGACAGTTCATCTGGTCCCACTCGCTGCATGGAGTTCAGATCATCTCACTGACCTTTATAACGTCATCGTCTACAGTGAGGGGCTCTTACGGGGCAAGTATCCCCCCAAACCAAGAACCGATAAGCGCTCTTCCATTCCCACTGCTGTAAACAAAGCCAACCAGCCCGCAGTGCCGACACTCAGACAGAGGGAACGAGGTGGACTCTGCGTTTCATACTCTTATGATTTTTTAAAAGAATAATTTCCAGTTTATGTGTTTTTGTTAAAGATAAAAAGTGGCACCAAATACAATAAAATGCTCTTGTTTATGGGATTATTTGGGTCTTAATGGAGATTGACGAGAGTCTTTCGTTGCTGTTGGTTTGTTGGTTTGTTGGTTTGTTTGTTGGTTTGTTTGTGTGTTTGTTGGTTTGTTTGTGTGTTTGTTGGTTTGTTTGTTGGTTTGTTGGTTTGTTGGTTTGTTTGTTGGTTTGTTTGTGTGTTTGTTGGTTTGTTTGTGTGTTTGTTGGTTTGTTTGTTGGTTTGTTGGTTTGTTGGTGTGTTTGTTGGTTTGTTTGTTGGTTTGTTGGTTTGTTTGTTGGTTTGTTGGTTTGTTAGTGTGTTTGTTGGTTTGTTTGTTGGTTTGTTGGTTTGTTAGTGTGTTTGTTGGTTTGTTGGTTTGTTGGTTTGTTGGTGGCAGTTCAGACAGTAAAGATTATTTTTGGAACGTTTGAATTTTTGTAATGTTTGAGCTTTTATTAAACGTCATGGACACATTTCACAGTTGTCCCTCGTCACACACTCTCAGACGCGTGGGTTTGATCCGGGATGTAACGTGCCAGAATTTCAGGAGTGGGTTTTTTTTTTGGTGATTTGTTTTTGCCGGGCACCGAGGATGAACACCTGCCGCATGTTCAGCATGACAGTGTGTGCTTAAGGCTTTGTTCTCTCGGAGGCAGTGCGCGACCGCAACTTCTGGTGAAGTGAGCGCACGTGCTCGTATTTGTCCGCGAAGCTGGTTATTCAGTTAATGACGGGATTGTTTGTGTCATAGTGGATTTTTATGGGGCTTTTTCCCGCCCCATAGTCCGTGTTGCTCGCGAGCCCAATACAGTGTGACAGACGATGAAGAGTCTTCTCCTGGAGGAAACTCAGGAAACTCACGAATGTGTGGATTTGTTCATGTAAAGACGCGAATCTGCGAAGCCACGTTTTTACAGAAGCACAGAAGCTCCAAGTTTAACGTCCAACCATCACGTGTAAAATTGCAGAAATCCAAACAAACACCTGCTGCGTGTTCGGGCAGCCCGGAGACCGGCGTGGACTTCAGGCTTTTGTTCCCTGCCCATTGGAAGCACGAGCACGTCCTTCTCGTGTGATAAATCAAAATTGGGACAAAACTGGATTTGTCAGAGAAATTCCCATTTTCCCACAGATGCCGAACTTCAGAAACTCGCCGGCCTCTTGTTGGGCCAGTTTGGAAGGTTTTTTTGGGGGGGGGGTGGTGGTGGTGGATCTACACCAAGATCTATTAGGAACACTTTGGAACTCAGATTAGGATTAAATGCTGATTTTTAAAAACTGATTTTACGTGGGAAAAAACGCATAAACAGCATCACAATTTTCACTAAGAAATATTCTTTATTTTTCAGTCATATTTATTTTTTTAAATAAATAAATATTTGCGTTACACTGGACAGTTACAGTCACGGGCTCCTGGAAGTTAGGCTAAGTGCGTTCGTCACGAACACAATCCCCCCACCCAACCAACAACAACAGAAACACCCCCCCCCCCAACCCACCGCCCGCCCAAACTCTGATACAGCACATATTTATTTTGGGAATATATTTGCATATGCAAATAAACACGATGCCCAATATTTGGGTGGAACATATTCGCACATGCAAAACAAATCAGGAAAAGATGAAAAAGAAAGAAAACTACAATCGTACAACATGTTTACAGTTAAGAGGCTTCAGTTTTTAATATAAAACTTCTATTCTCTCTCTCTCTCTCTCTCTCTCTCTCTCTCTCTCTTTATATACATACATACACATATATACACACACAGGTGAGCGCACGCGCGAGTGCTGCAAGTCTAAGAGTCACGCAGGACGGTCCGGTCCTGGACAAAGGTACAGTCAGTAAAGCGCAGTCGCGCGCGCTTCACGGGCTGACGGACAGGTCGGCGTCCTCCTTCCCCGAGGACGCGGGCGAGCCGGGCGCGTCCTCCTCCTCCTCCTCGGAGCAGCGCGCCGACGACAGGGACGACGCGCACGTGCAGGCGCGCTGCTGCTGCTGCTGCTGCTGCTGCTGCTGCGGGTGGTGGTGGTGCGCGTGGTGCTGCGCGCCCGCGCGGTGCGCGCCGCCGCCCTTGCCCTCCTTCTTGTGCTTGACGCGGCGGTTCTGGAACCAGATCTTCACCTGCTTCTCGGACAGGTTCAGGTAGGTGGCGATCTCGATGCGCCGCAGCCGCGACAGGTACATGTTGGAGGTGAACTCGCGCTCCAGCTCCAGCAGCTGCGTGCTCGTGAACGCCGTGCGCATGCGCTTGCTGCTGTGCAGCTGGCTGCTGCTGTTGTCTGTGCGGAAGCAAAAGCGGGGGGAAAAGGCAAAACACGGTTAGCGGAGGGTCACGGGCGGACGGCGCGCGCACGGGGTTGCTGGGTCTAATGACAGGCCAGCGCGTCTATGTTCTGGCCCTGGAGGACCGCGGGTTAAGGGGGCCTCCCTGCTCCCCAGGACACCCGAGCCGACGACGGGGCTCCTCGCTGGGCACGGTGGGTTTGGCCCCAAACGTGCCTCCAGGACCGGGTAACACTGGTCTACACACACTTCAGGGGGTGGGTCCAGCACAGTGTTGGCTAGTAACCCTTGGTACCATGCACACCCCCCCCCCCCAAACACCCCTCCTCCCCAAAAAACAAAAACAAACAAGAAACCCAAAAACACACTCACCGATGGAGATGCAGTGGAACTGGCGCGGGTCGGGCAGCGGGTAGGCGCTCTGGTACAGGCCGGGACCGTGCGCCAGGCTGACGGCGGCGGAGGCCGAGGGCGGCGCGTGCTGGTGCCGGGAGAGCGCGAGCGCCGAGTGGCAGTACTGCGGCAGCGCCCCCTTAAGGAGGGGCAGCGCGCCTGGGGGCGACGGGTGGAGCTGAGGCGCGGGAGCCGTCACGCAGAGCGGACAGAAGCACAGCAGGCCGCCCTGGGCCTTGCGTGCATGGCACGACCCCGACAGGCTGTGGAGAGGGTGGGACGGGTGGTGGTGCACCGAGTACGGGAAGAGCGGGGGGCTGCTCGCGCGGCCCTTGTCGCCGCCGCCGCCGGCCTCCCTCAGGATCAGCGAGTCCACGAGAAACGAGCGCGGCATGTCCAGTGCGTCCGGGTGCGTCCGGCTGCGTCCGTCTGCGGAGGAGGATGGAGGTGGTGGTAGGGGGGGGAGAGGGAGGGAGGGAGAGAGGGAGGGGGCCAAGTTTCCTTCGCAGTAACGACAACAAAGTCTGCGTGCGCGCTCTCACTCGGTGTGCGCGTGCAGCCGGACGGGGCAGGAGTGATGCAGGAGTGGAAACTCGGTGGCGGTTTAAATAGTTGGTCCATGTGACCATCGCTCTCTCTCTCTCCCTCTCTCTCCCTCTCTCTCCCTCTCTCTCCCTCTCTCTCTCTCAATGGGGGTTTTTGTGCCTTTTCTCCGCGCGCTCACACTGCACGCTTCCCCATTATTTCACTTGTTAACTAAATGAACTGCATAATGTAGTCTATTCTTGTCGGCCCCACCCACGCCGCAAGAGGCAGCACTGCCCCCTTTCCTCCCTCTCTCCTCTCTCTCTCTCTCTCTCTCTCTCTCTCTCGCCTTTCCTCTCTTTTTGTGCTATATTGCTCTTTAGTGCCATTTAAAAGTTGATTTTTTTTCCCTCTCGCCGTCTCCGCCGCTCGCACGGACACGATTGCTCTGTTTAATTGGATTGATTCACCCTTGGAGCTCGCGCGGGGGGGGCGGTGGGATTGGTGGCACGAGACACGTCAGAAGTTGAGCGGTGAGAGGAGAGAGGAGAGAGGAGGGAGAGAGAGAGAGAGAGGAGAGAGGAGGGAGAGAGAGAGAGAGAGAGAGAGGGAGAGAGAGAGAGGGAG
>JBBPDA010000001.1:12449306-12463649 GCA_037974385.1 Arnoldichthys spilopterus
TGAAGGTGATCTCAAGGATGATCAGAAGAAATGGAAGCACCGGAGTTAAATATGAGTGTCACAGCAAAGGGTCTGAACTTAGGACCATGTGATATTTCAGTTTTTCTTTTTTTAAAAATCTGCAACAATTTCAAAAATTATTTTTTTGTCTGTCAATATGGGGTGCTGTGTGTACATTAATGATGGGGAAAAATTTATGTAAATGATTTTAGCAAATGGCTGCAATATGACAAAGAATGAAAAATTAAAGGGAGTCTGAATACTTTCCATACCCACTGTGTATATATATATTTATATATATATATATGTACCTTTTCTTTCTGCTGTCCTGCTAGTTTCTAAAGACCCAATCATGTGCAACCTGTAACATTAGCAACACTATCCATCACCTACTTTTCAATGAAAAAAACATTCTAATAACAAATTTAAATAACAAAACGCATTACGTTTGCATTGCATTATGTTGCTTTAAAACTAATATGTCAGATGTTGACAGATTTAGAACTTTAAAAGGTTGGGATAATTAATGCAACAAATGCAAAACAGCCTTTTTAGACAATTATCAATACAGATGCAACTTTTTACTCTGTTGTTTGGTCACATCTGGCCACAATGGGTTAATACTGAATTACACCACACGTTTATTATGCTGACGCACATTAAATGTGCCCAACCCTAATTCTGCTCAGTTCACACAGCACCCCACCGAGCCAAAGTAAGACCTCTGTCAGTTCCTAACACACTATTTAAAGTTAGATCCTCTTTATAAAGGGAAATCCCTTGTGATGTGATTTGGGACGGAGCTTTCATAAAAAACACCAAATCTCTGCCCCGCTGCCTCGAAACACTTTTATTGCTTAAGATGTTTTTGAATAAACAGAATTCTTCTAGAGAAGCTTTCTGAGCATTAGCGGCCCAGATTGCTTTGTATTCTTGAGCGGCTAGAAGAAAGCCCATTTAGGCCTCTTCCAGCCAAGCAAGGAAGACTGTAACGGGTGCCGCGGGGTGGACGAGGACAGACAGCAGCCATGAGCACATTTGCGACGTAACTTTACTGCTCTGTTCCAACGTGAATGGTGCCGTCTTGTTCTAGCGAAGATGAAGCACGCTTCTAGATCTACGCGGCTCCCAAAGTCACTTTGCCATATATAAAGACGCCAAAGGCGTGTGGCTTCCTCGTCCAAGGACAGCTTGTCAGGCAACGGAGGACAAAGGCTGGCACTTCAAGGCCTCGCTGAACGTGACCTGAGGGCCCGTAGAGGGAGAGACAAGAGAGAAAAAGAGAGAGAGAGAGAGAGAGAGAGAAAGAGAGAGAGAGAGCGCACGTGAGAGCGAGAGAGAGAGCGAGAGAGAGAGAAGTACACTTCACAATCAACAGCTGCAAATCATCCAATAAAATGGAAAGGAAGTGGCGGAGGTGCTGAGGGACGGTCTGAGAAAGCAGGACTTGCGGCCAAATAACATGGATGCATTATTACAGCACTGGCATAAAGGTTTTGTGGCCGAAAGCAACACTAATTTTAACACTAGAATCCCTAAAGCCAAGGAAAATTCTCAAAAGGATCCTCCACCCAAAGTGCACACCCCAAACATTAACACCCTTACATAAGCAAATGAAATCATTCTACAGTTTGGCAGTATTGCAGTGATACAGGGCAAAAGCTGGTGGGGAAAAGGGCAGAAATTAGGTGGGAAAAGCAAAACCGTTAAAAAGGAGGAGTTTGATAAAGACGGAGTTCTGTGTTTTCTGAGTTACTCCGAATGGGCAGCTCACCGATCGGCTGTGAAGCCAAACACAGTGGGTTCCATTTCACCGGCCATGGTTGTATAGAAAGGGAACACGCTGCACACATACATCTCTGTTGTAGCATCTGATTTGTTGTTTATATGTGGTGTAAATTGTGGCAGCTCTCAAACACAGACACACACACACCTGGGGTACAAACAGAAACTGTGGGACTAATTAAATTTGAATAGCAAAAAGTGGTTAATGTTGTGGGTGGGCACTTTGTGTAAGCTCCCACTCGCTCAGAGAGGCTCAAATTCTCAGTTATTCCAGTGTTAAGATGCTAAAATTAAGATGTGACGTGAAATCTGCTCATTGTACTGAATCAGACTGTCCACACGAGATTTCAAGAGCATAACACTCAGTCTTGTCTGAGATCCTCACTTCTTTGCTCAGTCAATTAGTGTGTGATGCACACAGCACAGCAGATGTGTAATTGCAATTACATGCATGTCAGCTCAAATCCAAGCTAGCACCCATAACATCTTACTGTGCATTCCTAACCAAAACAAGTTATGTATAATCCTTCCAGAACTACAAACCAGCCTTTAGATGTGGGCAGAACCCCCCCCGGGCATTGCTTTCAAGAGTCTAGCTACGCCTGGGCCTCAAGGAATCAGTGTCTGGTTTACACTCTATAGCTTGCCTCTCTTTGTGCCTGGCCTGCATGTACCGACCCTCTCAGCAGGCCCCTAAGGGTGCCCATTAACAGAGAAGGACAATGTACCATAACAGACAAGACCAGCACCAGCAGCATAAAACCTCAACACAATCCCAGACAACCAGTCAGCATCTGGGCACTTTATCACAACAAGTTCATTAGCGCATGTGCCAGACAAACATCAAATCACCAAGCTGAGAGAAACCGAGCACTCGTATGAAATGCTAAACTATTAGCAGCCAAGCCAGGACTACCCAGCATTTACAGAGCATTCCAGCAGATCAGCTCTGCTTCCAGAGCAGCCGGAGCAGAATAGCCAGCATGGGGATGCCAGGTAATGAGAGCAAGTGGGTGGGCCTACCTCACCAGCAGCTGGATGAAGCTCTAATGATGACTAAACACACAACGAGGGGCAAGAGCTGTTCTACCACTCCAGCTACCGGCCAAGAGGTAGCATGCCCGAGCTTATAAAGAAGATCATATCAAAATCTTTAAAAAGTTTCTAATGTTTTTTTGGAACTTTGTCATGACATTCTTTCTTTCTCACGTTCTCAAAGAGTTTTACATCTTTTTCCATATAGATAGGAACCTTATGGAGCCAAAATAGAAGCCTGAGCACAGCAATTAGCTCCATGAAGACAGAAAGCCTAATTCATCACTCAGACTGCACAGAATAGTTAGTTAATGCCCAACAGCACATCACATCGCTAAAAACAGAAGTAGAAGCCATCCTGAAGCTTAAATTGTGTCTGGACTCTTATCTGTTTTATAAAAAACAGCATGTCTTACAAGATCAGTGTGTTCAAACCCTATAAGAGACTACATAAAGTAAAAGTTTGGTTCGTTATCAATCTGCCAAGACATGTTTGGCATCCAGACTTTGCATCTTTAGTGCTGAACTGGAGCTGGGAGGATTGCACTGCTAACAAACACCACTTCTGAGGATCTTACGCAACGCTTAAAAGCACAAGGCAACTAACATTTATGGGCGTGTCCAAATCCATTTTGCTGGTGGAATAAACAGATAAAAAGTTTCTCCTAACTCTCTTAATTATTAGTGTGTTTTGGGCGTAACATGCAAGAAACCAATGAGAATGGCTTGTCACCTCACCTGTAAAAAGCAGGGACGGAGCTATGGTGGGTTGCTATTATAATAGCGTGTTTACCTGGTAAAACCAGATGGGTGTTTGGTGAAGAAGCGGACCTGCCGCTCATGCATGAAGTGAAAATGTGTGAGCACATCATTTAGAGGAGTAGCTCTATTCCACCTGAGCCTTTCAGTGCCATTAGTACACTGCCTGTACACTGCCTCATTGTGCATGCCACTAAAACTCGCCGCTTAAATATGGTTTAAGTGAAAGTGACTATTTGATATTGTGAACACACTCAAGCACCACAACGAAATGTGACCTCTGCATTTAAACCATCACACATGCACACATGGAGCAGCAGGCAGCTATCAACAGCGCCCGGGTAGCAGTGTAGCAGGACGGTACCTTGCTCAAGGGTACCTCAGTAGTGCCCGGGCCAGGACTTAAACCTATGACCTTCAGGTCCCAAAGGCAGCATCATAACCACTAAGCCACCACTGGCCACATTTAAAAATGTGCCACTGACTTTAGACGATGTTTTTGTTCAAAAGCGCAATTTCATTACACTGCCTTAAAATAGCAACTTGCTAACAGTGCGCCCTGCCTCGCCTCATTTACAAGCACAAGTCCTACAAGCAGGAACCGCAGACAACATGTGCACACATGGTGTAAAAGAGGAATGCACAGGTATTAAACTAGCAAAAACACCTGCGTTGTGCTTTCTGCTGGTGCAAAACAGGGCCCTAGAAGTCAACAGTTTTTTGTGTAAATACATCTTCAAATCTTCTCTTACCCAGCTCACAACATCTTCATCGAGGTGTCACTGTCTTGCTGATGTGGTTTATAATACAATATGACTTACTTTGAACACAAACATGAATCAGGCATAAATCAGTGAGGTGCAGGCTTCCAATACTTGTTGCTGTTGCTCCAGTGCAAAACTGAAGATCTACAGATTGACAACATTTGGGTTGAGGGGAAATGAAAAGTTTGATTTTAACCCAATGCATATCACTTCACTTCCTTTCCTTTTCACGGTCTTATCCTCTGTCTGCAGGGCAGACAGTCGCTCCACAGGGGAACATCTTTAGCTAAATCGTGTGAGGCTGATTAGCTTAATTAGGTCACTATTAACAAGGGGGCCCAAGCTCCTCCTCTCAGTACAAGTGACCCTGTTTCTTTGCTGTGCCGTGGCAGGGTTCTGTAATGCATAATGAAGCAGCAGATTAAAATTTCAAGCCCTCATCCTTCAGACAGTGACCAGAATCTGGC
Organism: Arnoldichthys spilopterus; assembly: GCA_037974385.1. Lineage (NCBI taxonomy): Eukaryota > Metazoa > Chordata > Actinopteri > Characiformes > Lepidarchidae > Arnoldichthys > Arnoldichthys spilopterus. The sequence continues at coordinate 12,454,117 of JBBPDA010000001.1, forward strand.
CAGGATTTTCCCTCAGTCAGCAGGGCACAGCACATCCCAGAGTGCAGGCACTCGCCAGCCTGGCGCTGTCAGGCACGATGTCTGGACCCAAATTTAGGCCATCCTACTTAATTTTGATCCAGGGCTTCACTCCAGAGATGACCGTACTGTCTGTGTCTGTGTGTGTGTGTGTGTGTGTGTATGGTGTGGGGATTCATACATGGCAGGAATCAGAGAGGGGTGGATTGGAAGTTGGTCAGGCTTCAAGACAGTGAGCACGTGTGTACTGGAGAGAGGCATGGGATAGGGCATCAAAGCTGGCTGTTTAGATGGTACTCATTCCAAGGATGGTGATCACATCTCTGGGGAAGTGTCCAGGAACTTTTTTTGAGCCTGATTCATGGAAATAGTCAGGGAACATTTCGGCCCAATCGGATTTATATATTTATATATATATACACCACATATACATATTCTGTTTGAGCATGACCATGTCAGACTGCAGACTGATAAAAGTCTTAACCAGGCCGTAACTGGCAAAATTTAGCGTGAACCTGACTGTAGCAGGTGAAATTCTGTCTTAACCAGGCCACAACTAACAAAATTCAGTGAGAATCTGACTGTAACTGGCAAAATTCAGTGTGAACCTGATTATAGCTAGCAAAATTCTGTCTGAATCAGGCCATAACTGGCAAAACTCAGTCTGAACCCAACTGTAGCAGGCAAAATTCAGTGTGAACCTGCCTGTGGTTGACAAAACTGCTCTAAATCTCAACTAGACTTTATTCCGAGGGGGCCGAATTAATCACCTCATTTTTAATAACAGCACCTGCTACGGTATCTTGAAACAATAAGACCCATCATCGGATAACTGATAACCAAAAAATGTTTAGTCTAGTTTATGTCTATCTAATATGTTTTCAAAATAACTTTTAAATTCCATTTTAAACAATTCATTCATAAATCTCCGTCTTCATCCCAAAACTTTTCTCGTCTAGATACATTTTACATTGCAGCATTGTTCTCGTGGGTTAAAAACTGTGTACTGTTATAAAGCAGAGAAGAGAACAACACCGGGGTAAATCCTAGACAAAATCTGTTAAATGTTGGGAAATGTGCTGTGACAATTCTGCATGTGAAATCTGAACCTCTAAGAATGGTAAAATAAATCAGAAATAATGCTCAAAACCAACAAAACAGATGCAGGCAGTCAGGTCTTGCAGGGTTTGAATAGATAATTGAAGATCTGATGTAGCCGCTCTCCAAATCACACTTGTATCATATTTTATTCTCTCTCACACTTATGGCAGACACCAGTGAGGCTCATCCCCCACTGGGAGATCTAGACCGAAGGCTTTTCACGTCATACCTCTTAAAAGCCCAGCAGGACAAGCCCACAATTACCCTGCCTTATCTGCCTAGCCCTTCTCCTTATCTCTGCTTCTCTTTTAGCCACTGCAAAGGCTTTCACACTAGTTGATGTAGTAGAGGGCCACCCATCTCAGTACCTCTGAAGATCTGGGACACACTAGCATTAAATATTTACCAGGCTCCCTCAATCACTGCTTTTAAAGAACTTCGCAGAAAAGAGTTTTAGCATTTAGCATCTAGCTCTTTTAACAGCACCTGTATTTTACATTGTTTTACTTGCACATTATTAAAATTATTCTCTTTTATCGTTTATTTGTTGTTTTTTACGTTTGACTTTATTTTGCAATTGATATTTTCTAACTGCTGTGTTTTTTAAATATTAATGTACAATCTTCTTCTTTGGAGCGATGCCATGGACAAAGCACTTTTGGCTGCCCAAAGAGCCTTTCAACGGACGATTCTTAAAAGTGACACTTTGTACGTGAAATGTGAGCGCAATGAAAAAAATACTTGTTCTCAAGATCACACTTAAAAACAGCACCATCTGAAGTGCCTTTTGGGTCATCTGTCTGACCAATACACCTTCATTTTGTAAGGGTTAGCACCCGGAGGGTCCAGCAGGGAGCAGTTGAGAGCCCTGCCTTTACAGGTGCATGTGCATGGTGAGGGCAATCGGTGCTTTACGTTTACCTGGGCTGGAGCCCTTATATGCAGAGTTGTCCCACCAGGTGGAGCGGAGTCCTTGTCTGTGGTAAAATGCAGTAGCAATAGCAGGCGTGTAGCCTTGGAGTCTCATGACCAGTGACAGGCAGACTCCCAAAAAGGCCAGAGCGACAATGGAGATCTAGATCTGGTTGAGGTGAGCTTCCTCATGTGGCCAGGTTCAGCTTGATCCATGAGATCCATTCCCCTTTCCCTTAAGCCCTGGAGCCTTCCCTTACTGCTTACAACTAGCGAGCTACGCTGTTGACATCCTGCGTCAGCGGGAAGCGGTTGGCGTCCCCACTTTCCTTTGGCATTCTTTTCCACCTCTTCTCAGAACAGGGCCTCCTAACTGCCTCCTAACTAATTTCGCAGTGTGCCCCTCCCCTTCCCAGTGGAGCAAACCATAGCTCCCCCTTTTTTTGGGCCCTGTTCTAAAACCCCATGCCGCTGGCAACACTAGCATGTTACACATTCCTACTTTCTAAAAGTTTCTTAACAATATATACAATAACAGTTACTAATATGCAGTGATTTCATTGGTGATGTAGTTGCAGAGCAGCTCCTGCACTGCATAAAGGTCTATGGAGGGAACTCAGCAGTAAAACATCTGCTGTTTTAAACCTGCTGTAAAACTCAAATTAAAAAACAGCAGGAAAAGGAGATTTTATTCCCACGTAAGACGGTTACGTGTCAGAGTCAAGCGGAGGCAGTGTGGACTGGATGCATGCTCAGATAAAGATCACTATACTCATGTAGTTGAGATGATTCATCAAACTGGTCGTGTCTCCATGGCTAAGCAGCCTCTTAACACAGATTCTCACGGAAAATTTCGCTTATTCTGTGATTGCTGAAAGTGCTCCCACTGTTCTTTTAGGCGCAACGGCCAGGTGGAAGGTGTGAGAGTGTGCGCCACCTGAGTCTAGGTGGTGTGAATGTCCTACCCAGGATTCAATGCATTCATAGCTTTAAAAAATGGCAAATCTTCAGAACCGAATACCAATGAAATAAACAGGAGTATTTAAATGACCATATACCACTGAAGAAGCTGCATTAAGATTTCCCTGCCTAAACACACCTGGTTCAGCTCACCTGTCCCAGGTGTTTGGGCACCCTCCTCGGGGGAAACACGAGACACACAATGACACCTGACTGTGAACTTACACACAAAAATAACACACATACCAACCAACACATTATGCAACACCCGGGGAAACAGTGCTGGGGGCAAAGTCCACATCAGGGCTTGTTACGTCCACAGAGATAAAAACGCTGATGAAAACAACGACGCTCTTCGTGCAGTCTCCGGCGTCACGTTTGACCTGGAGACTGCGGTTCCCCCCCGGCGGAAACCTCTTCGCTCTGGGGAGCGGGGCTTCCGTAGCAGGGTTGTTCTCCGGCGCCATCCTCGTCGACCCGGAGCGAGCAGGAGCAGTGCCAGGGCTGTTCTCTGGAAGTGGCCCAGGACCGCAGCCTCGATCTCGATCTACCTGCGCTTACCATTCCGGGCTGCGAATAGGGACGACCTCGCTGGTGCACGGAGCTGGACACCCGCCGCTTCGCGATGACTCACTGCTGGCGGTCCTCTCGCCACGCCCCCTCTTGCGCTTTCTGCGCCTGAGACCCCTCCCCCTCCGATGTGCTCATCTGAGCCAGTCCCAACGTCGAGTGCCCCTCGGGGGAGAGGCCCAACTTCGCTCTCCCCTCTCGCCCCCCCACAGGAATCTCCTTCTAGTGGAGGGACTGCTCCCCATTGTCCAGGAGGAGGTGCACCACTGAGATCAGCCCCTCCAGCCTCCCATCGCTGGTGAAATCCCGGATCAACTGACCCAGGATCCACTGACCCCTGGCACACTCGCCCCCACGGTAAAGCCAGCCGTCGACCATACTTACGCCTAGCTCGTAAATTTGTCCTGCTGCTGCTGCCATTTTTGGGTCGGTCTTTCTGTAACGATCGTGGAGTGTTTGGCAGCAAATGCAGGCAGGAAATTGGTAGATGGGGGTTTATTACACACTAAACTTAAGATCAGACACGAGACTATGAGACATATGACGATCATGACAGTGACAAACAAGCAAACAAAGACCGACCCGGAAGGGTGGCACACGGAGACTCTTAAACATGTAGGTAATAGCCCACAGCTGGGCCCGATTCGGCTCAGCTGTGGGGGCGGGGCTAAGACGCCCTTCCTTACACCAAAGTGCTTTACATGGTGAATAAAATCCAAAGAGAGAGACAACGAAACAGAATAAGTAATTGTAAATAAGTATAATAGAGCAAATTATACTTAATTATAATATAATCAAAGATAAGCCCATTAGATAAAAATTAAAACAAATAAAATAAATATAAAACATGAAACGATTACAAAGGAGGAAAAACTAATAATAAAAAAAAAAATACAAGCACATATCAAAGGCAAGAGTAACTTAGATATCTTTTTACAGAGTGTTTCAATTTTTACCTTTTATTACTTATTCTTTTAGTCTTTATCATATTTTAGTAATGTCTGTAAGCCACTGTTTAATATCCTGCACATGAAATGAAATGTCATGCATCTGAAAGATGTGACTAAGTATATAGATAGAGAAAAGAATGGGGCCTAAAACAGACCCTTGGAGAACCCCACAACTAACATCAGCTGCAGAGAAAAAACTATACCCTGTGTTGACTATCAGGGTTCTATTGCTGAGATATGACAAACCAATCTAGCGCAACACCCTGGATACCTATACTACATTTAAGATGTTCAGTGATTTGAGTGGGATCTATTGTGTCAAATAGCAGTTACTGACATCAACTGAAGGAAGTAAATCACTGGTTACCGTTGGCAAAGCCAATTCTCAAAAGAATTTATTTGACTTTTTCTAATACTTGAAAAGAAGGAGTTTGGAAATTAGACAAAGATTCTTAAAATTATTACAATGCAAATTATGTTTTATAAAGCGGGGCTGTACAGCAGCATGCTTGAAAGCAGATGGGGAAAGACTATTTGCCAAACCAGCATTGTTAATGGACAGAATACTCATCCTTTCTTCCTCTCGAGGTCCTGCAGCCGAAATAACCAGTTTACTTTTCTTAGAACGCAAACTTAAACCTTGTATAAAAACAGCTCTATTCATCACAAACTTTGATTTTATGAACACAACCCACAAAAGTTTCCTATTTATAGCAGCAAAACAGCCACATTTTAATATTTTCTGGACAGTCCCAGAAATTCCTAGAAAGTTCTAAAAGATCCCAGAAAGTTCTAGAAACTTCTGGACAATTCTAGAAACTCCTGGACAGTTCTCACAGTTCCAGAATGTTCTGGATGTTCTACTTAGCATTTAAAGTGAATGGAGAATGATCTTGAAAACAACCACATTTCAAAATGTCATTGTCCTGAGCGTTTTTGTGGAACAACAGGCATTTACTATTGGTTTTAGACAGAAGGGAAAACACCCTGTGTACCAGGAACAAGAATAAAATACAACTCTGTTACGTAGCGGAATTAATCAACACAAACCTTGGTGGATGAAGACAAGCCTTCGAGCTACAAGCCAACATAACAAGCAGACAGATCAAGCAGCAAGGCCTAAAGAAAGCGCAGATTATAATGAGGCAGGCAGAGTGAGAGAAAGAGCGAGATTGAAATGAGATGCAGAGACTGAGAGCGCAAACCTGAGTTATGTGCATTTATCTCACTCATCATAGCGCCCAAATGCTCGTGTATGTTAAAGTCAAATCAGCATAATTGTGCTCACGCAGTCATTAACGCAACACAGCGGACACGCGCCCACATCATGCAAAAAGACTCAGACACAACCTTTGCTGCTACACTGGCCCTGGAAAAAGCTATGGCGCAGCACAAAGCGCGAGTGGCATTTCGAATTTGTATGCTGTCACTTCGCATAATAGGATGACCAGGCGAATTTTACGTCCTGCAGCCATGAATCTGACCTAAAACATCCTCCGCAAAATGCTCCTCATGTAAAGCAGGTGCGCAAAAAAAGAGAAACTGTCCATTAGCTTCTACACTGATGAATCAGCCTCCAATCAAACCCTCATCCAGGTTAATCAAGGGTTCTCTAATGACTACAATCCAATCAATGTTCGCTCATTAGCAAGTCACCTGGGGGGAGATGGGGTGATGGTAACAGAATTAAAAACACCAACGCAAATCAATCCCACGAGTCAAGAGCTTTTCCATCTCGCTAATGGGGATCAGAACTGCACCGCGCACATCCATTACCTGAGAGGGTGTTTCCCAGCACCAGCCCTGGAGAACCCTGTGCCCACTTCAGTGTTTTTATTCACCTTAGCTCATACACCACTGATAATCACCTGCTTAGCTGAACCAGGTGTGTTACGCCACCTGATTATGACGGAAAACATTAATCAACATTTCAAATGTAGTTTAAGCTCCTCCTCCTTGTACACAAAGCCTAACTAGGCTAAAGGACCGAGCTACACTGCAAACTCCCTTGTTAACTATTTGCCTCAGAAAACACTTCAGTCATCTTTAGCCACTCTACTGATAGTTACCAGTAGCTGAAAGGAAATCGGGGGAAGCTGCCTTCATCAGTTAGGCCCCAAAGTTCTGTAACACTGTCCCTATAGAGAGGGGATGTCTGCTCACTTCATATTTTAAAGGAAAGGTTAAGACACATCTCTTTACTTTAGCTGGTTTTACAATTTCATTAAAAATAAAATGTATTCTTGTTTTTATTTTGTTTTGTTAATTATTCCAGTTTTTATGCTTTATGCTTGATTTTACCTTAAATACACTTTGTTTATCAGTTGTGTTTCTTTGGTGTGTCTTAATTCATTGCCTAATTTTTAACCCATATTTTTATATTATAATTGCATTGCTATTTACTATATAAATATACATTTATACATATACAAATATACTATTTCTTGCATAATTAATTGTGTCTATTATCATCATTATTATTATTACTATTATTATTACTACTATTATTACTACTACTACTACTATTATCATCATCATTATTATTATTATTATTACTACTACTATTATTACTACTATTACTAATACTACTACTACTATTATCATCATTATTATTATTACTACTATTATTACTACTATTACTAATACTACTACTATCATCATCATCATCATCATCATCATCATCATCATCATTATTTTTATTACTATTATTACTACTACTACTATTATTACTACTACTACTATTATTACTATTATTACTACTACTACTATTATTACTACTACTACTATTATTATTACTACTACTACTACTATTACCATTATTATTATTATTATTATTATTATTAGTAGTAGTAGTAGTAGTAGTAGTAGTAGTAGTAGTAGTATTATTATTATTATTATTATTACTACTACGATTATAATCATCATCATCAGTATGATTATTTATAAATATAGCTTATGCAGAATTGGGCAAACTTGATATTTCCAAACTTTGACTACAATAAAAACAAAGAAGCCGTCCCTGAACTAAGAATTTATACTGGGAGAGTACAACGCTCATTTTACTACAGTTTATCATTTATTAACTTTTTCTTGGTCCTAAAATAAGTGAAATATTAAATAAAATGAAATTTAATTTAGCATGTATTTCATATTATTTAAATATACATCATGTTATTAAAAATAGTTATGCATTGTTAATATTAATTATGCTATTAGGAATAAACATTAATAAAGCAAACTTTCACACTTTATGCAGCACAAAAGGAGTGTTTACAGTATAAGATCTACAGCTGTGTGTGTGTGTGTGTGTGTGTGTGTGTGTGTGTGTAGCTCTTTGCAAGACTAACCTATCCAGCCAGGCCAGCAGGCTCTTGGCGGCGGCGATCAGGTCCACTACAGAGGTGAGAAAGTCATTGGGCAGTTTGCGGGTGGTGCGTCCGTCATAGTGTCCACTGCGCCGGCGTCCGGTGATGAAGTTCTGCAGGTTCTTGGCGGAGGCATTGAGCTTGTGAGAGAGGGTCTTCAGATTCTCCGTCTCCAGCCCATAGTTCTGCTCAGCCACCACACACACACACACACACAGTGTAAATACATTGTGTAATCGAGTCGTATTTGTTGAAAAGAATATACAATATGCCAAAAATGCAAACAGTTCTATAAAATCTGATACTCGTTTTCATCCAAAAATAAAATACTCAGGCCATTTCCCAACACACGAATCCTGCAGAAAAATAGTCGAGTCAAGTCGGTTTTACTTACATAGCGCTTTTTACAGCTGATGTGGTCACAAAGCAGCTTTACAAAATCTGGGTACAAGCCACTATTAAGTGAGCCAATGGCGACAGAGGTGAGGAAAAACTCCCGAAGCTGGAGGAACCTTGGGAGGAACCAAGACTCAGGTTAAATGATGGGTTAAATGCAGAGGTCACATTACGTCGTTGTGCACTTTGCGTAAAGGGGTGTGTTCACAATGACAAACCGTTACTTTCAATTCTGGTGTTGAGCAGAGGAGGCTGAATTCCCCGTCTGAGCCTTGGTTCCTCCTGAGGTTTCTTCCTACAGCTTAGGGAGTTTTTTGCTCACCTCTGTCGCCTTTGGGTTGCTCCTTAACCCGGCTTCTGTAAAGCTGCTTTGTGACAACGTCAGAAGTAAACTTGACTTGAATTCATTTGTGTAAAACGTGGTTGATTTTAGGATTGGAAGACGGAGTCACGTCGTACGGTTTCTCTGAGGGACTGGGGTAAAAGCGCAGCTGACAGTGACTACAGAGGTGGGAAACGACAGTGATGACTGAATTAGTGAAGAGTCTCTCGCTCTGCAAAACACACACCAACTCTCCCGCACACACGCACCGTCTAACACACACAATACACACATATCCTGCCTCTCACACACACTGCAGATAGTCAGCACCTGGCTATGTGCTAGGTCTTTATCTGCAGAGGTGTGAGTGAGTGGGTGGAGGCGGACCTTTGTGTTAGCCCGGTATGAAGTGATGTGTATAAATAGAAGATGGAGGATCTGAACTGCCAGCTTATACAAGAGCAGAACCTATTACTCACTTCACGGAGAGAACTGTCACATCCACCCCATTTCACAGGGGAAATATTACCATCGCAATTGTAGGCAGGCTGGAACTGTTTTTAGGCCGCTAAATTAAGACTGTATTCTGAGCTACTGTGCGCATCAGGGAGCCCAGACTCACTTTATGTAATACTGGCAACTTTGGCGCAACAGTGCAAAAAAAAACAACAAAAACATCCCATTTAAAGGGCCGATTTTTCACAGATCCATCAGCTTGTGACGTTTGTTCAGGTTTATATATCATACAGCATTTCACACAGTCATCATGGATTACTCAGCAACTACACGAGTATTCAGTAACTACTTTTATATAGTAACTACTCTAAATTACTCAGCAACTACTCTAGATTACTCAGTAACCACTCTAGATTACTCAGTAACTACTCTAGATTACTCAGCAACTACTCTAGATTACTCAGTAACTACTCTAGATTACTC
>JBBPDA010000001.1:12490304-12510197 GCA_037974385.1 Arnoldichthys spilopterus
ACACACACACACGCACACACACACACACACACACATACACACACACACACACACACACACACACACACACACACACATCTCAGGGGCCAAACAAGTTGTGTAACACTATGGGTCTTATTTTGCACCAGCAGAAAGTGCAATGTGAATTGTTTTTGCTAGTTTCGTTCTGGCACATTCCTCTTTTCCAAACCATGCACTTTTTTTTTGAATAACTAATGATTTTCTGTGCGTTTCCTGTCACAGAAGTGGTGGACTGGTGATGCAGGGTGTGTTGTCGGCACATTGCTATTTTAAGGCAGTGAAATGACACTGATCTTTTGCCCAAAAACAACGTCTAAGGTCAGTGGTGTATTATTAAACCACATTTAAGTGGTGAGTTTTAGTAACGTGCGGGTGCACTGTGCTCGTTACAGACACAGGAACACGCTGTAAGTACACTAATGACACTCGAAAGGCTTAGGTGGAATAGTGTGGCTCTCGTGAACGATGTGCTCACATATTTTTACTTTGTGCATGAGCAGCCAGTCTGCTTCCTCGCTGAGAACTGATATGGTTTACCAGGTAAACACACCATTATAATAGCAATCCACCATAGCTCCACCCCTGCCTTTTAAAGGTGAGGTGACGGGCCATTCTGTTCTTTTTTGCGTGTTACATTATATTGTCTTACATCAGGACTAAGTCAGAATCTCCAGAGAGCAGCTCAGTTTGACAGACAAGAAGTCATATATGAGACTGACCAACAAGTCTGTCCGTCTGTCCGTCCGTCTGTCTGTCTCCAATAGCATTAGATCACTCTCAGCTCCCAGCAGTGAGTCCTAAACTCTGTAACATGGATATGCTGTGATGTAATAAACTTTATGGAAATTTCCTATCTACAGTTTATATCAATAAAGCTGACTTTATCACTCCTCTCCCACCTGGACATGGTGTCTACATGCTGATCTTCACTGATGTGTAGATCTCAGATGGATGAGGAGTAAAACAGATACACAATGCAATGTGTCATAATTGTGTCATAACTTTGTTTATAATTTATTATAATAGAAACAAATAAACTTGTTGGTGCTTTGTCCCAACATAAACACAATCCAACACCAACCGCACAAATTCTACACACGCTTACACTTTTAATACTGGTTACAATGCACAATATAGCAAATAGTTTTATTTACTCCCTTCAGCCACAATATTAAAACCACGGACCTGTGAAGCGAATAACTGTGATGATCTCGTTACACTGACACATACCAAGGGCAACAAGTGAACAGTCAGTGCTTGAAGTTGATGTGCTGGAAGAAGGAAAAATGGGTGAGCAAGATGTGAGGGCCAAACTTTGATGGCTAGATGACTAGGTCAGAGCTTCTCTAATCTGGCAGCTTGTGTGGAGTGCTTCAGGTAGTTATAATCAAAAGTGAAGAAAGGAAGAAGAACTGGTGAACTGGCGAAGGGGTCATGGACACTTCACCGATGATGTGAGTGAATGCTGGACTCTCTGGTCTGATCCCACAGAAGAGCTACTCAAGCACAAAAACGGAATGCTAAGCTCTAAAAGAAAGGGGTCAGAACACACAGTGCGCCATTCAGAGCTGTTTTGATGGCAGAAGGGGGACCGTTACGGTAATAGGCAGATGGTTTTAATATTGTGGCTGATCTGTGTAAAGTAGAGATTACATTTGTACACACCAGTAAAGTACTACAAGCAAATCTTTACTGTGTTAGCACAACTAATGAAGCTTCTACACAGTCAGAAACAATCAGTACCTTTCAGGTTACAAATGGTGTCACCAAGGGTGGTACCATTAAGGGGAACATCTACAGTACCTTGTGTTTGAAAAAATAACCGTTCTTCATTACATTCTACAATTACAATATTAGCTTTGTTGATTTCATGTCATTTTCAGGTTTTAAAACAGATATATTTTATTTAAAAATAGTTATAAAATAGTAGTAAGTTATAAAATGTAGAAACCAGACCGTTTCTTCTGGGAAAGTGAAAGTACTGGATCTTTAAAGCTCATTTAAGGTGCATAAGTAGATCACAAAGCCAACGTTCTACCTTATTGATTTTGTATTTGTTATTTACCCCTTACTAAGACCTTACTGATGGTTCAGAAATGGTCTCATGTTTTCTTAGATGGCACACAAGAAGCTACTGAAAAAGAATCAAGTAAAGTACTGAAATAGAATCAAACTGTTTAAAACTGTACAATTACTAACTGAAATGAAACGAGTAGTTTACTGTAAACTTGGAGTGAAGTTCAACAGCTCAGATGTCAGACTGAGTACCTTTAACCTTTTCTTTCATTGATTTTTAGGTTTCAAACAAAGCTGTCATACTTACAAGATGGTGCAACTGCAAAATTAAAAAAGAAATAGTGAAAAGCACATAATTGTTTCCAAGCATGAATACCATATCTGGAAGTTTAACAAGATACATAGATAAATCAGAGAGCTGCATTCAGAAGAAGAGGATGGAGGAGAGTAGAGGGACCAGCATCATGAGGAGACTCAAAGGAACTCCCTCAGCACTGTTACACAGATTCGTATTACAGCAGTATATCTTCATAGTGGCTGGTGGTGAATGACATATAGTCGAGACTGCACATCCCTTCAATGGTGCCTTCTCACCAACCACTAAGAAAAAATGAAAGATTTAGCAGTGAAAACTACAGATATTCCAATCACCTACAATCTTTTAGGCCAGCTGTGCCTAAAATGTATTTAATCGCATTACACTATTCTTTATTACTAATTTATTTAAACGCATATAAAGAAAAATGTATTAGTTATGTATAAAGCCCATTTCCAGAAATGCTAGGATTTTTCATAGAATGCAATAAAAACTAAAATGTGTGATTTGTTAACTCTCTAACTTTTAAGTTCAAAGAAAAGATTTCCAGTGTTTTCACAGATCAGCTTAAATGTATTTTGTAAATATCAAAAAAAAATATTGTATGTCCAATCGCACTCAAATATTGGAACAGAGCCACTGCATCAAGACAAATCTATTACACAAAGTGGAAGACAAACTTCAGTTATATATAGAAACATTGCCGAGTTCTCTGGACCCAAGATCATCTCAGGTCAAAAAGTACATGTGCTGTGGTCAGATAAGTCCACCTTTCAGCTTGTTTAAAGTGGACTTCGGGCTCTCCTTGCCAAAGGAGAAATGAACCGTCTAGTCTATTATCAGCAAAACATTAACTTGCAGAACTGCAACAGTTAAACTCCTCAGTTCCTAAAGGATTAAACAGTATAATTGAAAGGAAAGGTGATGTAACACTGCATTTTATAAAAAATATCCAACTTTTCTGGAAATGTTTATGAAATGGTTGACCAAATATTAGTGAAAATCAGGGCCTTGTCATTCCAGTTCATAATTACAATCGATGGCCCACACACATGCACACTGAGAGGTGAGCAGTGAATTTATCCTCTGCATTTAACCCATTGTAAACACACCAGTTGTGAACACGCACACCAGGAGCAGTGAGCAGCGCACCTGAGCTTGTGTAAAATCTACAAAATGCTTGTGTGTTTCACCATTACATTTTGCTTAAATATATGTTCATTTCATTAAAAAATGTTTACTCTTATTGAATAAGAGGCTTAGGTTAGAGCAGCATTCTGGTGGACCTTTTTACCTGTTGCGGTAAAGCAGTAATCATAGCCAGGAGTACAAGTCATAGTTGTACACTCTGAGTTCATACAGCTGTGACACCTCAGTGCTGCAGACATCTGGAAAGCTTCACAGATACACACACACACACACACACACACACACACAAGCACATAAATATTGTATTTTAGTAACACTACAACGACACCTAAACCTAACCTTAACCTCAATAAACAAAGATCTTTCTGCTCTTTTAGGTTTTCCAAAAGAAAGTAGAATTTGTAGAGAAAATGTCATGGTTCTCTGAGAGGACCAGCTAAATGTTCTCGCTTCAACAGATTTTCCAGTATTCCTATCAGAATGAGGACTTCTGGTCCTCACAAAGAGTACACACACACACACATCAATTGGAAAAAGTGGATTGAGAAGCTAAGCAAGCAACTTGAAACATGCCCCATTGGCCAAAAAAACAAAAGTCAACAACTATAACAAAAATAACAATACCAAGATCAAAAACAACATCTACCAAACAAAGAGCGAATCCATTAAACGTTAAATCTTTTTTTTTTACTCTACACACTCAACAACATGTTCTGATTTTCTGACAGAAGCTCCTAAACATTGTAAAACATCTTCACTGCAAAAACTGAAATAAATATTCCTTATGAAAACTCCATCTGTACAGACGCTTAGATCGTAATGGGTTAGCGCAAAAATATAAAACAATTGTCAGTATTTTAGTTTCAGAGTATTTGATTGAAGTTAATATCCAGTCACTTTAAACCTATACTCAAGATAAGAGTCTTTGTACCTTCAGACAACAGCAGACAGATAAGCACCAGCGTGGCCTGTGACTTCATTGTTGGTGGTCCTGAGAGGCTGAGAGTGAGGGATAAAGGAGGGTTTCATTGATATATATCTGTTCTAAGAAGGTGTGTCCAAACCTTCAGTGGCTACAGCACTGTCTACACCCTTAACCCTAAACATGTGACCACATGGGATTACCTCGGCCTCATCCTCACAACCTGGGGTAGCTTCTGATTGGGTAAAGTTCACCTATGGGACAAAAGGACATGCTGCAATAGGAATGCCAACAGACTTCATAACCCCAAGCTCACCTCAACGTGAGGATATGAAACATTTCAGCAGTGATTAATCTATGACTTTTTATCAGCATTATTGTAAGGGGAGCTGAGGCTCCCCCTAGAGGTCGTAAACGGTCAGTGTCTCCTGAGTTCTAGGTGCCACGCCCCTCCCAGGTGGGGGTCATCAGGAGGGATTAGGACGGGTCTTCAAAAGGGCGACAGACCCACAGGGTTGCGCGAAGTCTCGTCAGTTTTCCTGCGATTCCAAGCGTTTAGTTACTATTATTGATATTCTGGATTTTGACTCTTTTCTGTACCTTGGATTACGATTTTTGCCTGAACCTTGTTATTTCTGATTGCCGTTTGTTTGGATTTTTGCCTGGACCTTGACCTTGATTTCGCCCTGCCCTGTATGTACCTGATTGCCGTGTTTCTGACTCTGCCTGGATTACGTTTTTGACTTTGCATTGCCTGTGACACACCTGTTTGCCTTGAGTATTGACCTTACCTTTCGGAGACCTGGAATCATCATTAAATACCATCAATATTACGTGCGTTTGTGTCCTACTTACCTTCAGTACGTAACATAGACTCAGTGAATCGTGAATATTCCATCAGCCCCATGGACCAGACATGGCGTCAGCTGCAGACTGAAGATCCTGCAGTTTAATCGGGGTTAGTAGTTTTTGGTGGGGCTTGCCCTTTTACATTAAACTTGAGTTTTCTTGTTTTGTTTAGATAAAATTACAGTCTGAGCTAAAGAAACTGGCTCTGTATCAACACAGAAGGTCATGCTGTACCCTGATGTCATTCCTTCCTAAAGAGCAGCACTGTTGCATGTCATTGCTAATCACTGTGGAATAGATTGCTGTCCCTCGTTAGGCCTCTTCATGCGATTACTGTCTGGCTGAATAGCCTTTTCCAAAAAAAAGTACATTAAATGTTATATAAATAAATTTGTTTATAAACCAAAGTCTACCAATGTGCTGAGCAATCAGATAAATACAGCCATAAATACAAAAGTGTTACAAATAAGACAATAATAAAAAAATAAGTAAGAAATACAACACATAATCAGATATAAATGAAAAACAAATGTAGATCAAATAAAATGAATTAAATAAATTAGAATTTAATTAAATTTAATCAAACTGTCGTCACTTTAGCCTCCACTCATGTTAAAAGCCAATGAAAATTTTTTTTATCTCTATTGCACACATTGAATGACCTCTGTGTATGATAATGTGTGATATAAATAAACTTGCCTTCTGAGGAGAGCTGCAACACACAGCCATGTCTTTATCAACAGGCTGGTTGAGAACCCAGGGGGGTCTCAGAATGGGGGGTGTCTAGAAAGCCTTTCCAATAAGTTAGACGTTCCAGATCCAAACGTTCCACAGATCGGCAATCGATTAAAGCCACCAGCCTCTAGATTGTTTGCCAAGGCCTCCGGAGAGCTGTGCTATTTTTACTCCATAACTATTAAAGGCATGTGGAACATTCATTATTCATACTTCCAGTGCTGTAAGGGTTAAGCTGTAGGAGAAGCCATGGACTCCAGCACAAAAATCTCATGTAACTAGGCTGAAGATACCATCATAAGGACACGACGGCCAACTGCTTCCATTCTGGCCTGGTTTCTCATGAACCGAATCAGAAAGGCTATAATAAGACAGAATTTTCAAGCAGCAGCTGACATTGACAAAAAAAGAGTAGGTGTGTGTGTGTGTTTGTGTATGTGTGTTTTGTGACAGGATTAGCATGTTTGCATCATTAAAGGCCTGTGCCATGCTGGACCACGTCTCTTTCTGTCGTCTGCCTGTTCTCGTTCTTGTTTGTTTCCACTACTGTCATTTTGTGTTGTTGTGGCTCTGGCTCAAGCAGGCCATGTTGCTTAACAAGGTCCTGGGTTGGGCCTGCTAGACCAAAACTAAGCCTGCCCCTCCCTCAGACTATAGTTAAACCCTTATATTCACATTCTGCCATGTTCACTTATTCACTTGTTCACTTAGCTTCTTCTCACCAACGCTCCACTAGCTTGGGCCTGTCTTGATCAATCCACCATCTATGGAAACGAGAAGAAAACAAGGACAAACAATATACTGTTTTGAAATTTCTGTTGCTTGTTAATGACATTATGCCTAAAATCAATAGTAAATGGCTGTTGTTCCACAAAAACTTTGCTTCTGTGCTCAGGACAATGACATTTTGAATTGTGTCTGTTTTCAGGAACATTCTCCATTCATTTTAAATGCTAAGTTGAACTGTGAGAACTGTCCAGAAGTTTCTAGAGTTGTCCAGAATTTTCTAGAACTTTCTGGAATCTTTTAGAACTTTCTAGAAAAGTCCAGAAAACATAAGGAAATCTTTGTGGGCTGTAGTCATAAAATCAAAATTTGTAAAGAATAGAACTGTTTTTACATGGGATTTACACTTAAAACCAGAAACACAAGTTGTGTAACATTCTGCGATCTGTGTATTTATTAATTTTTCCCACTTTAAAACCTGCCTTTACATTTTATAAACATTTATAATAACTTTACCCACAGAAATGACAGAGTTATTGGAGTAAAATCCCTGTGACATATGTTAAGAATTCCATTAATATTAATTCCATTAATTGGTTAATTCTAAGGAGGATCTGTGACTAAGAATTTAATTGCCGGTAATGATGTTCCGTTGTTACCTGTACATGACAAATATGAACCTGAACTTGAATGTTTTTCCTTCTCCTCCAGTGTTACCCATGTTACCGAAGGTCTTACACAGTTTGTTATTGCATACACTAAGTGCACATTTGCTTAATCCTCTAATGGCCACATCAAGAAAAAAGCAATTAAATGTTTTATCTTTGCTCTTTATATTCATCTTTGGCAATAATAACAATAATGTTTAATCATTTAATGATTTATTTGTATTTTTATTGAGTATTTTTAAATACAGGCCTCAATCCAAAAGTTGAGATTTCTGTTTATAGCAAAACTCTGAATACATAAATAAATTAGTAAAAATCAAATAAAATTCTTGTATTCTCTCAAAAATTCTCAGAGAAAACTTCAGCAGCAGTTGTCTAACGTATGGTGATGAAGTTCACTGAAAAGGTTGAATAATTAAAGACACAGTGAAAACCAGTGGATTTTTTTTTACCATAACTGATCTAAACCAAGTGGTAAAGACTGAACAGGTTGAGTCCATTTCAGTGCATGTGTTAATAAGATATAGGGACTCCAAATAAGCTTGACCAAATAACTGACCAGCATTAAAGGGGTAATGTAGCATAATTAATATGATATCAAATTAATATTGATAGAAAAAAGTGGCAAAAGATGAGTCCAGTTTTAACCTAGCAAAATACTGCAATCTAGTGGTGGTAAGGTGTAAAATGCCAGGGATCCAGAAAAAGTTTATTATAATAAATACATTATTATTACTAAACTGATATTTTAATTAATGTTATTCCAACAATATTCAATAGTTCAGTTAACCAGAGCAATGCTGAAGCATGTGTGTGCTGTAATTGGGCCTACTGCTCACCTTTCTCAGACTAGTTCAGCTACACCGGACTATCTCCATTTGCTCCATATGCATGTGCTAGATATGTTGCTCTACACAATAGACTTAAAGCTGATGCTGCCTCTAGAACCTGAGAGACCAGTGCACAGTTATGGATCTACCAGGTGTGAAGTAGCAGTTTGTGCTATGGAACAGTGTAATGGAAAAGGGCAGACATAATAACAAGATGTTTGAGACGAGTTTATTTATTGTGAATATTTAATGTACATACCTTTAGCAAACCATATTAAAACTGAGTCATTCAACAACTTATAGAACCCGCACTGAGAAACCTGTAAATTCTGCTTCGGTGAAGAGCTTTTTCTCTGCGTTTTCTATTTTTGTCCACAGGGCAAAAGCAGAGGGGGACAGATAACGCCCCACCTGGACAATTAGAGTTTATGACTTCCACCTGGGCATGTGCCCTCATTAGTGTCGTTGACCCATACAGCGGGGCGGAGTCCTGGTCTCTGGTGGCAGATGTGGCTGGCATGGTGTTTAGGCCACACTGAACTCTCGCCGGTATAGGTGTAAAAGCTCTTGGGTTTTTTACTCTTGAGCCTCTTTTTCTTCTCAAGTTCCTAGCAGACAGACCATAAGCACGTCGCATTCTGTTGCTGTGGTGGCCTGCATTCTGTTTCTCATGTGCTTCAGCTGCCTCCACTCACAGCATGGAGTCTTATTTTTCTTCTTCCCAACCCAAAAGTCTTCCCACTGGCGTCACCAGAACAAGGCCCAAGCGCGGCTCACTGTTAGCACCTGGTGGTGCGAACCATAATGCACCCAGGCCCAGGTGTGAGCCCTAGGCGGGAAGGTGGCTTTCTCATTCTCTCCTGCATATAGGTTCCATTCTGAAACCGGCTTGCCATGCCATGTCTTCCTGGTTTATTTTGTAATTGTTTACCTAGCCATGTTCTCTCCTTGTGTTGTGCCCTGCTTTAGCCCTGCCCCTTAATGATCATCCCCAGCTGTTGCTCCTCTTTGTCTCCTCCCATGTCCAGGTGTTCTGTGTATTGTGCCCTTGTGTTAGTTGTAGTCCTTGTCTGGTCTCTGTAGCTACACACTGTTATACCTCTGTGGCTCTATGTTCCTGCCATGTTAGCTAGGCTAGTTCCATGTTCTCACACCTACTTCCAGCTACAAACCATTGCAGTTTAGTAAAGTTCATGCTCCTTTTTTGGGAGAAAGGCCCAAAATCTTGACACAGTTTCCTGTACTTAGAAATAACAGAAAATGTGACCCAAAATGAACTTGGAACTAAGAAAAGAAATAATAGATTATAATATAAATTATCTTAATTTTTAACCATGCTCAGTGTCACCTGCTAGCTAAGAATCCCCCAATTCTCCACTAACACGATGTCACTGGACATTTTTACATGCTTGTAGGAGAAAGCTAACCTCCCACTCTCTAACATCAGCTAACAGACCCCTACGCTGGCTAGCACCATGATGGGGAAGAGGAAGGTCCAGCCTTCCCAATTAGAGAGGTCAGTTATACTTTTTTGGACTCGCATGGTGGAAAGTTTACCATAAAATCAATAAATTCCATATAAATATACAAACGTAACATCAAGATGAGTTTATTCAGTGTAAATATTTAAATGTACACATATTAAGCTAACCACGTTAAAATTCAGTCATGCAAAAAGTGAAAGGACCCATGCAACAACAACTGTAAATTTTGCTCTGGTGCACTCTGAGCAAATGGCCATGTAAAGTAATGAGGTCATACGTGACGTTTGTCTCCCTCTGCGTAGGTGAAGGTGTCTCCCTCGAAAGGCAGTGAAGGAGGGTGGTTGTAGATGCCCATTAGGAAGATGCAGATAGTTCCTAGGGTCATAATGGGAGTCACTATGTAGAAGCAGAGCCGGTCCACTGTCCTGGCAATCCCACTCCAGTTGTCCTTTTCCTGGTACACATGCCGCTCATATTAATAATATTTTTAATTAAATACTAATAAATACATTATTTACAAATGTTTAATTCAGTATTTGGAGGTTTTGGGGGACAAGAAGTTATTAAATGATGCTACACAGTGCTGTAATAATCAGTTTATAGTCATTTCTTGCCCTGATCACTGTATTCAATAATCAGCCATAACATTAACACCACTTGCCTAGTATTGTGGAGCCTAATGCTGTCTGTGGTGCACTGTGTGGACCTTCTGTGGGATCAGACCAGACTAGCTTTTACTGCCCACATGAATTTAGCTTTAGGTGCCCATGACACTGTCGTCCTTCCTTGAATCACTTTTGGTAGGTACTATCTACTGCACACCGGGAACAGTCCACAAGATTTGCCGTTTTTGGAGATGCTCTAGAATATGACAATAAGGCCCTTGTCACAGATCATTACGCTTCTGCTTCCAGCACATCAGCTTCAATTACTGACTGTTTACTTGCTGCCTAATATATCCCACCTCCCTGACAGGTGCCACTGTAATGAAATTACTAGAGAGTCAATGCTACTGACTTCACCTTTTGGTGGTGTTAATGTTATGGCTGACTGGTGTAAGATTTTGAATGTGATGATTTTGTGACAGTGCATCTGTGAAAGGTCGATTCTGTGTTGTGAATTGTGAGGCCCGTACCTCATTATAGTCATTCTTGTTGTGCATGTGCTTGACGATGTAGTTGGCTCCCTCCACAGCTGGCTTCATCTCGTTGTACAGCTGTTCATTCACCTCCGTGTCATTGTTCGGCTTGTGTGCTGCAAAGAGCTCTTTCTCTTAATGACGGGCAAAAGTATTGAATATTGTGCATGCTCCTGGTTTAATCAGAGCCACACTCATACACACATGCATCGTGGGACTGACCAGCTGTGGGTGTTGGACGAGTCGCCAGGCCATGTCGTTCAGACTGCTTCTCGAACATCAGCTCGCTTCGGGACTTGACGCTGTAGTACTCCTCAGCCTTGGCGATGTATCCCACAGAGCTGGAGCGCCGCGGCAGAGCACCATCCCAAGTGGGCTCAGTCTCATCCGGATGGGACATGTGCAACAAGCGAGGCAGCCTCTCCAGGAAGAACTGGAAAAAGACAAGACAGACAGTTAGCATTCAGAAACTGCATTAAAGTCATTGGTGTAAAAATGCATCAAGGCTAAAAGTGGAGCTTCAAGTGCATCAACCTTGGAGGGTAGGGACTGATTATAAATGACTACACCAGTATTCAGTAATGTTTACACTCGTCTTTGGGGAATAAAAGACTTGATACTTTTTCTTGTACTAAAGCAAACTTCATATAGAAGCAGTTGGGCAGTTTTGTTCCAGATGTGCCATGCACTGTAAATACTAAAGTTTTGGTTTTTCTGTGCCCAGTTTTCTTCCCGTCTTCCTTCCATCATTATAAAAATACACTGAATTATTAATAATCATAATAAACATAAATAATACTTTACAAATCATTATTAAATAAATAAATAAATAAATAAATATTAATAATAAAAATTATAATAAAGTAATATTTAAAAAAATAAAAATAATAAAAAATTGGAACTGTCGTATTTCCACTCAAATGATCTCTATAGAGAGCATGTTCCACAGCTTTGGGGCATAAGTGATATAGGCAGCATCCCTGATTTTCTTGTAACCTCCTTCAAGTCTCTAGTCTTGAAAATGTTGAATGTTTTCCAATAAAATGTAGAAAAAAATATTTTTTCCTGCAGCAACAGCCAGGAA
Source organism: Arnoldichthys spilopterus (assembly GCA_037974385.1). NCBI lineage: Eukaryota > Metazoa > Chordata > Actinopteri > Characiformes > Lepidarchidae > Arnoldichthys > Arnoldichthys spilopterus. The sequence goes on from JBBPDA010000001.1 coordinate 12,502,243, forward strand.
CTCTTCTCAAGTTCACTAACCTCCTTGGTCCACTGAGTCATGATGTGGGTGCTGGGGGTCCGGAAGTGGAGGTTTAACACAATCACACAGTTCAGCACTACCACAGTGACCAGAACCATGATGAACATAAGATACCTATGAGATAAAAATCCAGTCCTCATCCAGTCTTTGTTTTTCCATCATTTTAACATTCCTGCTTGTTTTTATGAAGTTTGTTTTACTCACTTGACGATTAATGGCACTGCCATGGAGGTCTCTGGTAAACGCTGTGATATCAGCAACAGGAAGACAGACAGGGCCAAGAGCACAGAGATGGACAAGGTCATTTTCTCACCACCTGGACAGGGTCAGAAACAAACAGGTCCATGATGGAGTGGAGGGGAACGGATCTAACTGGGTTCAGTTTTGAGCAATTAATTCAAAAATCTTATCTCATCTCATCTTGTCTCACCTCACCTGACCTCGTCTCATCTTGTCTCTTTCACAAGTAATATCTAATGGTGACCTGTGGCATCTCAAGACATGTGGTCTGAACCAAACCTACAGGTTCTGAAAGTTCTAATATAGCACTTACTGTCAGCAGGCAGGTAGTAGACCAGGGAGGCCATGAAAGAAATGAGCACACAGGGGATGATGATGTTTACGATGTAGAACAGAGGTTTACGCTTGATGATTAGGTAGAACGTGATGTCCTGGTGCTTGTTGCTGTCCATAGGGATGTTCTTGTAGATGTTTCTCCTGGCAGGCCTGTGGATGATCTCCCACTCTCCGTTTTCTGAGAAGACGAAAAGAAACACCTCAGCACATCTGCAGACCCTTCCTACCAAGGTCATCAGCTATTTGAGAGATTAGCCCTGATTAATCTCTTCAAGCAGTAACCACACATCAACATTCCACTCACAGCGTGTCGTTGCACACAAACCTGCTCCTGTCACAGTCATATCTCACCTTATTTCTATTGTTCACTCTTTTGTTCAAACAAAAAAGGGTTTTTAGAGTGATGACCACTTTCGGTGGTCCTAAGGAACAATGAATGGGTTACTGAAGAGACACTCCATTCTGCTATCTGGACCAGCCTGACCCACCCTGATACCCTCTAACTGGTTGAAGTTTTTGTGAAAATGAAGTGAAAGTGAGTCTTTGTAATTGTGAACACACTCAAGCACCACAACAAAATTTGACCTCTGCATTTAACCCATCACACGTGCACAAGCGGAACCTACCAACAGCGCCCGGGGAGCAGTGTAGTGGGACGGTGCCTTGCTCAAGGGTACCTCAGTAGTGCCCGGGCCGGGACTCAAACCTGCGACCTTCAGGTCCCAAAGGCAGTGTCCTAACCACTAGGCCACCACTGCCCTATTGTGGCTTTTAACCCACTGTTACATATATATATATATATTTATTCTTTTTCTCCTTTTCATTTCTCTTGTTTGTTATTGATACCCAGTGTTGACCAAAGAATGATGAGTTCCCTTCTGAGCCTCCTAAGATTTCTTCCTACAGCTCGGGAGTTTTTCCTTGCCTCTGTTACCTTTGGCTTGCTCTTTGGGGGCTTGGACCCGGTTTGTGACGTCAGTTGTAAATAGCGCTGTAGAAATAAACTTGACTTGACTTGACACTTCAGCTTAGAAAAACCACATTATGATGTTCTTAAGGATGGGAGAAACTGACAGTGGCAAAAGCTTTTCTGTGTATTTGAAACACATTTTTTTCCACTAGCTGTCAATACAGAAGAATTACTGCTAAGACAACAATTCAAACACCCCACCCTTAAATTCCCCATTAAACTCCCCACACTTATCATAAGGGAGGGTTTCCCAGCCATTTTGGCACTATTGCATCACTCAGAGGTAATTGTTATGCACTACTTGCTTCAGCACTAGATGTTCCCACTGTGTGTAATTCTGTGTGTTTACCTGTGGGGGGCAGTAATCAGGCAGTCCTGATAACCATAGTGGATGGTCTAACTCATTCAAACGTGCAGAAAAACAGCCGCCATTTGGTCTGCGCTCTCCTAATGCCGCAAAAGTCAATTCAGATGTCTGTGTGGACAGGGCCTAGTCACAGTGCAAATGCTGACTTAAGATTGCATGGCTACATGCTTGACTGTATTTACCTTCTAGCAGTGGGTGTGGCTAAAACACCTATACCCTGGAGGTGTGTTTGCATGCATTGGGCAATATGATGTACATAGCCTATATTCTATAAGAGCCTCTGAAAACATTGTATTGTACTAATGCATCAGTTCCACTGAGAAAAACAAGATTTTGAATCTGCACAGAGAAAGGATTTGACTTGGCAGCCATTCTCACCAGTGAAACCTTCAGGGTCAATGACGATCCATTCCACCTTAAAAAATCTTCCATCTGTATCCTCCTCTTCCTTTAAATGTAAGCTGATCTCCTTGGCATTATATGTTAAGGAGCTGAGGAGGATGAAACAGTTGTCAAATGTCACATTTGATTCATTGCTTTCTTGATTTAGAGGTGTGTCCATTTTACATCTTCATTTTCCAAATGAATATAAGCATACATCCTCAACAGGGAACGTCATGGTGTTTGCAATTTAATACCATAATGTTGATTTATTTGTTGGATTAATCCAGCTGGAAGAAATAAAATATGCTTATTTTTTCCAATATGTTAAATTCAATACATGAATTAACAGTAATTTTGCAATAAAATATAATGTGATTTGTTCTTTTTAGAGGATGTGTACATATAAAAAACAAACAAAACAGAATTTGACCAGAGTGCCCAAACTTTTGCACATGACTGCATTAAACTACTTTGGTGAAATAATAATTTCAAAAAAAATATATATATATATAATAACCACAGCTGAACCTACCGACATATTGTGGTTGTCAGACAAAATAAATAAATAAATAATACATAATTCAAAAATATTCTTCATAATGAATGAGGCAAAAAGTGTTCTGAATAACTTTAAAAATTAAAAGCAAAACATTTGTTTTTATTTAAATTTTAAAAAGTTTTGTGTTTGTCTTGTAAAAGTTGTCTGACAGCAACTATATTCAGCATCAATTAACATAGCAACTGTTTGACAGGAGGTAATCTTCTCCTACTGGGATATTTTTAGTCTAAAATCATTTAAAAAAGTCAAATTATAATGTAACCATTCACAAATCAGCACAGACACTAACAGCAGCATAACAGAATGAGCTGAAACTCAAAATAAGCCTTAGTAGCTAATTGTGAAAGATTAAATTGTTTGTAGATTAAACTGACGTAAGAAGAAACCATCAAAATCCACCAAAGTCAAAATCAGTATGTATCAGTATATGGTCTACTGATTTTTAATTAATATATAGACATGACGCACCTGAACTTTAGGGTACAGTTCTGCCAGTCAAAAGGAAAGTAGTAGACGTTGATGGAGCAAGAGCTGCGGAAGATGGCTGGAGGCAGCCAGTACACAAATCCATTGGAGTACAGCAATACATTACAGTAGTAGGCTACCTGGAACTGGGCATCGTTGCTATTGTAGAAAAAAGGAAAACAGGAACAACCTTAAACATAGTTCGATTCATGCAACAATGTCCAGCAGACGTCTGTGATAAAGCTGAGATACCTACTTGTTCTCCAGAACTATCTCTGGAAGCCACACCATACTGGAGGGAAGACGCAGGATGCTGATATCGTCAAACTCAGAAGAATTCCAAGCAAGTCTGTAGTCAGTCCAGCCCTAAGGGTAGTCAAGACAAATCTGAACAACTCCACATATGGGGTATGCCCTTCGTAAAGCGTTCCTTAATGAAACTGCACGGTTCTGTGAGAAACCACCCAACCGTGAAAAACGTCTCCTTCATGATTTTTTTTATTAGTGAAAAATAATGTGAAAAGAGCCCGAAGAGCTGTGAAAATCGCCAAATAAGCTCTTGTTCAGTTTTAAACGTGTAACTGCAAAATCAAAGGGTCAAATACTTTAATAAGACACCAACGCAAAAGGCTCAGAAGAGTTCAGGTTTAAACAGCCCCAACTTTTCACTGTATTTTGTCCTTGTATGCCATCGCTGTTATCACAGAACCTCATATATTTACTTATATGTTTACATGTAAATATTTACATGTGGCCATTTTACATGTTCATTTTCCAAATGAATATAAGTCTACATCCTCAACAGGGAACGTTAGGATGGGTTTTTTTTACCTGCAATTTTAAGTGCAAAATTTTATTCATTTGTTGGATTTATCCATCTGGAAGAAATAAAATACAAATGTATATAATATATATTTATATATAATATAATTGTTTTCCTGAGTATGTTAAATTCAGCAAATAAACAGGAATTGTGCCATAAATTATGCAGAGATCTGTTTTTTAAGAGGTTGTGTACATACTTTCACTTAGAAAATAAAGAAAAGTACAAAAGTAGTGGGTCACAAAACTACTTACATACTGAGTAACTCATAGTAAAGTATAATAACTACACCTGTACTAACTACTAACATATCATTGCTGTCCACCAAAATCTCTTTGTCGTTTTTTGCTGACGTTTATATTGCGCCAAACATTTCAAATTTTACAATTAAAAGTAAAGTTTTTTTAGGTTAAGAAGGTTTTGTGCATATGTCTAAAATAATCATTTCAAATGAAAAAATTATATAAAGAACTGTAATCAGTTTAGTTTTGTCAGGTACTTTAGAAATGTCCTAATAAGTCCCCACAGGTACAGTGAACAGAGGAGGCCTAGTGGTCTAGGACCTGCCCATGTGATCAGAGGGTCACAGGCCAGGCCCAGGTTCCACTAAGGTGCCCTTGAGCAAGGTACTGTCCTGCTACACTGCTCGCCATGTGCTGTTGATAGTTGCCCACTGCTCCATGTCTGGGTGGGTTAAATGCAGAGGTCACATTTTGTTGTGGTCACTTTGTATGGTAGGGTATGTACACAATGACAATCACTTTCTCTTTCTCGTATAAGTGAAGGTGCTACAAAAGTTCAGGAAGAGGTTCTTTCCATTATAAAAATGTTCTTCACATTCACACATATGCAAAAATTGAAAATGTAAAAGGTTCTTCAAGGACATAAAGCCAGAAAACATTTAAATTTTCGGTAACTGAACTTTTCCTTGAAGACGCCCTTTACTTACATGCTCCATCCACACGTTTGTCAGCAGCGTTTCATGAACTTCATTCTGTCAAAGAGAAATTAAAGTCAGCACAGTAGAATTGAAATAGCTGGAAAAATGTAATTAAAGACTCAAATCACCTCAGTTTACAACTTTTACAGGAACAAATATATAAATAAAGCTCTAATGCTTTTACAGAACCCATATGAAGGCAAATGTGGTTGCCTCAAAGCCGCCAAAAGAAACGTGTTTGCATATGAAAACAGACTGTAACACAAATTCACAGACAAACAACCTCACAATATTATATTTCATTGCTGTCAGACAAAAAACTTTGATATCTCGCCCCACTGTGGCCACCTGAGGGCGCCACCGCCCCCCTAAACTTTCCTTCCCTCTTTTTCTTCTTCTTTTGAGTCCCTCCTTCTCTCCTACCTCCCCTCCTAGTGATCTCCCAAGATCCTCTGCTTTTTGAGCTCCCTCCTCCAAAGTTTCCTGAGTTCTCCCCTCTTCCCCAGTTCCTTAGTTTTCACTTCTTCCTCCATGACCTGTTGTCCTCCTTGCGTACATTTCCATGTGTTCCCCAGTAGCCAGGTTTGCAGGTTTGCAGCACTTCCTATGACTCATTGCTCTGCCCCCATGTGCTTGTCGGTCTTTGTTGTGACCTAGGTAGGTCCAAGGTACCGTCCCACTACACTGCTGCTCGGCCGCTGTTGATAGCTGCCCACTGCTCCACGTGTGCATGTGTCATGGGTTAAATGCAGAGGTCCCATTTTGGTTGGTGCTTGAGTGTGTTCACAATGACAAAGAGTCACTTCCACTGTTGTTGTATTGTTGGGCGTGTGTATATTGTGTTTCCCAGTGTGTGTTAGCTACAGTGATTTTTGGGGTTTAGTTTTGCGGTTCCAGTTCAGATTGAGTTTTCCTCTTGTGTTCTTTCCTTCTTTCTGTTTTACCTTTTTTGGGCAAGTTAAAATAAAAGACTCATGAACCTTCTCAGCTGCTTGTCACCTTCCTTAGGCTCTGGCCCGTGGACCTGACACAAACCTTGTATCTCCAAAATGACCACTTTACAAGAAAAGCACAAAACCTTCTTACTTTATAATGGAGTTTAATGTAAAATGGCTTCTCTGTGAATAATTAAGAACTATTTCTTTCCATCCGTTCATAGTGAAAATCCAACATAATGTAAATGTCAGCTGGTGTGTTTAAGAAAAAAGAAAAAAGAAAAATGGAGATACAAAGTATTATTTCAATGGTTTGTGTCCATAAGTAGTAGACAAGATACTGATATTATATTGTTATTATTATTATTATTATTATTATTATCATCAGAATTTGACAATGTTTTAGGTCATAATTATGCAGAAGTAGAGAACATTTGGTAACACGTTACTGTAGGATAGTGTTTCTAAGGCTACATGACATGTACATGAGCCTTTTATGACAACTGACATTAATTTTTTAAAGGTTTATTCCATCAAGCCTCATTAAGGCAGTTCACATCAGTTTCACCCCAGAAAGTGTAATGAGAATGAATGCTTGGACTAAACCTTTATAAAAGTTGATGCAGGGTAATGTCAGTTATGTAGGTACATGTGATGTAACCTTATTGATGGTACCCTGTACCCTGTACCCTGTACCCTGTAACATGTAATTGCTCCAGTACCACATGTTCATGCTGCTCACACCTTTGCCATGAAAGTCATTGACCTTAACTAACACCGCCTTCATAAACTGAGACTGTTTTTCATCTTTTTGATCTGTTCTTTATTTTATTGCCACCCAGTGTTGACTAGAGGAGGATGGGTTCCCTTTCTCAGTCTTGGTTTCTCCCAAGGTTTCTTCCTCCAGCTTAGGAAGTTTTATTTTAACCTCTGTAGCCTTTGACTTGCTCATTTGGGGCTTGGATCAAGACTTTGTAAAGTGACTTTGTGACAACGTTAATTGTAAAAAGTGCTATAAAGACTAAACTGAATTGAATTGAATTGAAGGTTATGATCACATGCGATTCAGCAAGTGTGAATGAGAATATAATCAAGGCCTCGAGAGCCAAACATTTTGCATCTTTTACACCATTTTTGTCTTACACCCACACTCTCTAAGATACTAAGATATCTTGGGGAAACGAAATTGTATTTTCTCTTGTCTTTTGCACTTACGAGTGAGATGAGGTTGGAGAGAGTCAGCGCCAAAAAAATGGTCACGGTCTCATCTTTGCTTTGAACCGGCCGCAGCTCTTTGTTGTAGCCACGTTCTTTGAACAGGTGGTTGATGAGACGCTCCTCTTCATTCCTGGCTTCACATCCTATGTATCAAATGAACAAATATGAACGTGAAGGGTTTTGATTTTGTAAAATGGGCTTTACATACACCTCTGGCTGAGAGTTAAAGCTGATTTTTCTATAAGATAAGATAAGACAGCCCTTGATTAGTCCCACCAGTGGGAAATTTGCATTGCTACGGCAGTACAAAAGGTAAGAGCAATGGTAAAGCAATAGATAATTTAAAAAAACTATACAGCACAATAAGATAAAAAAGTAAACTTAACAAAAAATATAAATAGATATTAGTGTAAGAAAAAACAGAAGAATATTGCTCCATGGTGAATATTACACTGAATATTGAATATTGCACAGTGAAGAAATATTGCACATGAGACACTCCAGTAGTGTGGCAGTGGTGACCTAGTGGTTAGGTCCCTGCCTTTGGGACCTGAAGGTTGCAGGTTGAAGTCCCAGCCCGGGCTCTACTGAGGTACCCTTGAGTAAGGTACCGTCCCACCACACTGCTTCCCGGGTGCTGTTGGTAGCTGCCCGCTGCTCCACGTGTGATGGGTTAAATGCAGAGGTCACATTTCGT
>JBBPDA010000001.1:12510297-12525735 GCA_037974385.1 Arnoldichthys spilopterus
TGTGATCAAACTGCAAGGTGTTGGTTGTACAGTCTGACAGCAGCTGGAAGGAAAGACCTTCTGAATCTCTCCTTCCCTACAAATGGATGTACAGCACTATGAAATGAAACCCAGTGTTGTTTCCATTATGTTTTTCACCTCCAATCCCGATCCGAGTCATTTAATATTGAGTATCTCCTGATATAAAGTCACAAAATGTGTATTTTTGTGTCTAATGCTGTGCTGAGAAATCATGCACTCATATACCTAATTTTTTCCCCCCATATTTCTAACATTGGCACATCACGAGGACGCTTTTCTTCTCTACGACGTTTGTCGTTGTTGGTTTACTTTTCTTTTCCAGTTTGAAACCTGTTCACTCTGCTACATTTTAACACCTTCCTGCTATAAACTGTGCTCTCTGTTTATGGCACACGTGTTCATCCTCAAGTCAATCATCTTTAAACTAAAAATCTTTTCATTATGTGAAGGTCCTTGCAAGGTTTTTCACATTCACAAATGTGACATTGATCAAAGAACCCTTTTCTTACACTATTTTATATGAGGGTTTGGGGAAGTTTTCTACAGGTTCTTTATGTTTGCACATCCTATTGATGGTTCTCCAAAATACTGTGTTGTTTAGGCGATGAAAGGCATCGCTCAAGAGTGGATCGATTGTCCAGCAGGATCTTTATAAACAGTACAAAATACATTGGCAGCGCAAAGTACTGGAAAAAGCATCCTGGACTAGAAATTGTCATGTAGATGAAAAATACACTGAAAAGCTGGAGAACATTAACTTTTCATTATAAAATGTTTTTATTATTAACATTATTAATGTAGGATCCTAAAATAACCTTTAACCTAAGAGTTGTTACAAAGAAAACTAAACCTTCGCTTGGATAATCTGTTTAAACACTTTAATTTTGTAAAAAACGTTAAAAAAAATAAAATTGTTTTCCAAAGCAGTGGTTCTAAAACTAGTTCTCTGGATTCCTCAAGAGGGTGCTCTGTTCCTATGTGTTGGGAGCAGAAATGTGGACCATCTGGGGTTCCATGGGAAATGTTTTCACATTTTTTAAATCATTTTAGTTCCCTAAAGATTTTTTTGTAAATGATATGCGAGTGTAAAGAACATTTTAAATAAGCTTCACGTACTGTAACAGGTTCTTCCAAGATCTTTTACATAACATGGAGGTCTGACATTTTTACAGATCTCCCTTACAAAAAAAGCTTCAACAAAAGTCTTTAAGCAACCATGAACTGGTTCTTCTGTGGCATACAAAGAACTTGTTCTTGGCACCTTTTTTAAGAGTGGACTGTTTTACAGAACTATTTGCTGATTTTTAAAAAAATAAAAAGTAGTGGTTCTTCTATGGCATCCCACCAAAGATCTCTGTTTGGCACCTTTTTTTAAAGTGTGTAGAACATGGAGGCAAAAAGTAGAGCATCATAGTTCATTTCAGCCTGAATTTCTGTATAAAAAAATAAAACAATACTCTGTATTATACTTTCATGTTTACATTATTTTTTTAATTTTGTATATATTGTTTAATTATTAAACATTATATAATTGTAAATAATTGTTTAATTATTTGTTTAATTTTGTATATATATATACATTTACAGCAGTGTAATATCAATAATAATAATAATAACAAAGTTTTTTTAGAGCACATTTTACACAGGAAATGCAGCTCTAAGTGCTTAACAGTGAATAGATTGCAAAATTAAACAAATAGGAAAACATGAACAATTTAAACATGAAAGTAGGAAGTAAAAGAGCATAAAATAAGAAGTAACAGTAAACACTAAAGTAAGGCATCTAATAGAAGTAAAGTTAAAATAAATGGGAGGAGCTTAAAATAGTAATAATAAATAAAATATAAATATTAAGTCAATATATAAATGGCTAAATTGATCCAGTAAACGGATAAAGTGAGGAGATGTTTGAAGTTTTCTACTGAGTGAGATCCTACTGATAGAAGGTTATTTAAAGAACAGGCTCCACACTTTAAACCAGTGGAGGAGAAGTTGCCAGGTCAACACACGTGTGTTGGGTAAGAAGGTTTGATTAGAATATTTGACATACCTGCAAGAACGAAGAAGAATAAAGCCGCCAGACACAGAGCACAGCTCCTCATTTCAGGGCGTTTTGTGATGTCCACTCTATGCTATGGCCGAGACTGTATCGAGCTCTCTCTGACTGACCGCAGCAGGTGGGGAAACAAACCCCTGAGAAAAAAATAGACACACGATCCGTCACTTCCGTGCAGAGGTATGGTGAGGATGAGATCGGGGGCCTGAGGGGGTTGGGGTGTGGACAGCAAGGGCATGTGTGCTGCAAAATGCAGTTCAGCTCACTCACTTTTTTTAACATCTTCTGATCAGGTTTTTCACTGATACATGTCAGAAGCTAATCAGACATCTCACTAATGATGTGTGATTTGTTAAACTGCAGAGTGATGAGGACGTTAAACAAGCTCATATCACAGCAATCAGAACAGTAACAGGACAGAAGAGTAACAGGACAGAAGAGTAACAGGACAGAAGAGTAACAGGACAGATCAAGACAGAACAGTAACAGTAACAGGACAGGACAGGACAGTACAGTACAGTACAGAACAGGACAGAACAGTACAGTACAGTACAGTAGAGAACAGGGCAGTACAGTACAGTACAGTACAGTAGAGAACAGGACAGTACAGTACAGTACAGGACAGTACAGGACAGTACAGTACAGTAGAGAACAGGACAGTACAGTACAGTACAGGACAGTACAGGACAGTACAGTAGAGAACAGGACAGTACAGTACAGTACAGTACAGGACAGGACAGTACAGTACAGGACAGTACAGTACAGTACAGAACAGAACAGAGAAATAATAGGACAAAACACAACTTGAGAGAACAGGAAAAAAACAGTAACAGGACAGAACAGAAAAGAACAGGACAGGACAGGACAGAAACAGGAGAGGAGAAGAGAAGAGAAGAGAAGAGAAGAGAAGAGAAGAGAAGAGAAGAGAAGAGAGGACAGTAACAGGACAGGACAGGACAGTAACAGCAGAGGACAGGAACAGGATAAAAATTGGACAGGACAGTAACAGAAACAGAACAGAAACAGGACAAGACAGGAGGGGAGAGAAGAGGACAGGACAGTAAAAAGGCAGGAACAGGACAGTAACAGGACAGGAACAAGGACAGGACAGGAGGGGAGAGAAGAGGACAGGACAGTAAAAAGGCAGGAACAGGACAGGACAGGAGCAAAACATCAGGGGCACAGTGAAAAATGACTATTGTTTTTTAGATTAAGCCAATTAAAAGCAGTTAGCATCTAAACCAGAAGTGCAGAGAACAGTGTACACTACAGGAAGTACAGTATAGGTGATGCTATATGTTACAGTATATACAGTGTTATTGACTTTGTAGAGCAGAATATACAGATTATAAGATATGTACAGTGTATTAAATGTGTTATAAATAGGAGTGAAGTGGGTGGAGTTGAAGAGAATATGTACAGTAAAGACAAATATACAGTACAGCATATATTATAGTATATATAAAGTATAAATATACAGTAGATGTAGAAATATACAGCCCTGTATGTAGAATATGAATAATTGTTTGTGCAATGTTTTAAGTAATCCGTTTTTACAACCAGAATTCCAACCAAAGTTTTTCCTATAGACTTTTGAAAGAATTTTCTGCAGTTAAAAACATTCCTTACACCAACATTAACACCAACAGCCATCATAACACCAGCACCCACATCAACCCTAATACCAACACCCACACTAAGATCAGCACCACCCCTAACACCAACATCCACACTAATACCAACACAAACCCTAACACCTGCTCTAAAACCAACAGTCACACCCGCCATAATACCAACACCCACACTACTGTCAGCACCAACTAACACCAACATTAACACCAACACCCACACTAACACCCAAACTATCACCCACACTATCACCAGCACCAATCCTAACACCTGCACTTACACAAACACCCACACTAACACCAACACTCACCCTAACACCTGCTCTAACACTAATACCTACACTAACACCAGCACCCACCCTAAAACCTGCACTAACACCAACAGCCACACTAACACCTGCACCAGCCCTAACACCTGCAATAACACCAACACCCACACAAACACTAACACCCACACTAACACTAGCACCAACACTAACACCTACACTAACACAAACACCCACACTGTCATCAACACCAACACTAACACCTGCACTAACACAAACACCCACACTGTCATCAACACCAACCCTAACACCTGCACTAACACAAACACCCACACTGTCATCAACACCAACCCTAACACCTGCACTAAAACAAAACACCCACACTATCACCAACACCAACCCTAACACCTGCACTAACACCAGCACCCACACTACCACCAGCACCAACCTTAACACCTGCACTAACACAAACACCCACACCTGCACTAACACCCACACTAACACCAACAACCACACTAACACTAGCACCGACCCTAATGCCAACACCCACCCTAATACCAACACCCACACTAACACAAACACTCACACTAACACCAACACCAGCACTAACACCTGCACTAACACATACACCCACACTAACAATAGCACCAACACTAACACCTGCACTAACAAACATCCACACTAACAATAGCACCAACACTAACACCTGCACTAACACAAACACCCACACTGTCATCAACACCAACCCTAACACCTGCACTAACACCAGCACCCACACTACCACCAGCACCAACCCTAACACCAGCAGCTTACACTAACACCCACACTAACACCAGCACTAACCCTAACACCTGCAGCTTAAACCAACACCCACACTAACACCCACACTACCACCAGCACCAACAACCTTTTATTTTTAGCTCATGTTGCTCACCATGCTGAGCAGGAGTACTGTCCTTCCCCCAACCACCCCCTGTGATCCTGCTGTTACACAGACATGCAAGTAATGTGACCTTTCAGGTCAGACCCTTGAAGGAGGCCACCTAAAGTGAGCGGGTAGTGTCTACAGTCAGTGGGCAGTGTCTACAGTCAGTGGGCAGTATCTACAGTCAGTGGGTGGTGTCTACAATCTACATTTAGTGGGCAGTACCTACATTTAGGGTATAGTATCTACACTCAGTGGGCAGTGTCTACAGTCAATTGGCCATATCTACTGTCAGTGGGCAGTACCTACAGTCAGTGAGTGGTGTCAACAGTCAGTGGGCAGTATCTACAGACAGAAGGGGGTATCTACAATGAATAGGCAGTATCTTTAATCAATGAACCATATCACCAATCAGTGTATAGTGTCTACAATCAGTGGGTGGTGTCTAAAATCAGTGGGCCATGTCTACAGTCAGTGGGCCATATCTACAGTCAGTAGGTGGTGTCTACAGTCAGTGTGTTGTGTCTACAGTCGGTGGGCAGTGTCTACAGTCAGAGGGCAGTGTCTACAGTCAGTGGGCAGTGTCTGCAGTCAGTGGGTAGTGTCTACATTTAGTTGGCGGTACCTACAGTCAGTGGGCAGTGTCTACAGTCAGTGGGCAGTGTCTACAGTCTCCTTTTAGTGGGGAGTACCTAGAGTCAGTGGGCAGTACCTACATTTAATAGGTGGTATCAACAGTCAGTGGGGAGTAATTACAGTCCGTGGGCGGTACTTACAGTCCATGGACCGTGGGCCGTGGTGGCCTAGTGGTTAGGACATTGTGCTTGGGACCTGAAGGTTGCAGATTCAAGTCACCCTTCACCCTTGAGCAAGGTACCGTCCCACTAAACTGCTCCACTTCTTGGAAGTCGCTTTGGATAAAAGCATCAGCCAAATGAATAAATGTAAATGTAAATGGACAGCACCTACATTTATTAGGCGGTACCTACAGTCTGTGGGTGGTGCCTACAGTCTGTGGGCGGTGTCTACAGTCAGTAGGCAGTATTTGCAGTCAGTGGGCAGTATCTACAGTCAGTGGGCAGTATCTACATCCGGTGGCGGGTATCTACAGTCAGAGGGCATTATTTACAGTCAGTAGGCAGTAATTACAGTCAGTGGGCAGTATCTACAGTCTAAATTAGTTCAAATATCAGTCATTTTTTATTGGTTCTGTCCTTTTTTCTTTACAGTAGAGATTTTCAAACTCACCATTAATTTTTTCCCATAGAGCAAAAAACCCTTAGACCCAAAGTGTTAGGCATAGTTACTGGGACTGAAAAGCCTGCCTGAAGCCTGAAAAAAACCCCAGGATGATAGGAATCAGTTTATTTTGGACTCTTTTGCTTCTGACCATTTCTCCTCGCTTGGTCATGCTACACCATTGGGTAGGCAATTCAGAAGTGAGCCAGCAGATGGAGCTGCAGGACTGGGTTGGGGTTTCTGCAGCCCCATGCAGAGCAGGCAAAAGGCTAGAGGGTCAACAGCTGTTGTTTTTATGGCCTGCCCCTCACCGCTGCTCACAGGATAAGGGGCTTTGGTTTGATTTTTGCGCTGGTTGCTGGTTTTCATTGTTGTCAGAGTCACATTTTTCTCTTTTTTTTACTATCACAGTGTTGAATCAACCCCACGGTTAGGGAATTTTGTGGTAATCGAACACTGTCACTGCCCACGGTGCTGAAAGTTAATCTCTTCTACTCCTGGACCGTAAGCCCCCTTTAGCCCATTCATCGGTGGTGGTGGTGGTGGGGGGGGAGTCAGGACCCAGTGTGTTTCAACTACAACTTGCCTCTATGTGGTAGGTGGAGCTGACTGAATGGACAGTGGGTGTAATTACAAGGTTGGTGCTGCTGATTAAATTAATCTTCAGTATAAACCAATGAGCCACAACATTAACACCACTGACAGGTGAAGTGAGTAACATTGACTCTCTAGTTATTTCATTACAATGGCATATGTCAGAGGGGTGGAATGTATTAGGCAGCGAGTGATCAGTCAGTTCTTGAAGTCAGTGTGCTGGAAACAGGAGTGCAGGGATCTGAGCCACTTGTGTCAGATCATCTCCAAAATGGCAGGTCTTGTGCAGTGTTCCACGTGTGCAGTAGAAAAATCATTTAAGGAAGGTGAAGCAGTATTTGGGTTGACAGGGTCATGAGCGCCCAAGGCACAATGATGTCCATCTGGTCTGATCCCATAGAAGAGCTACTGTGGATTAAAATGCGAACGCTGATTCCGATAGGAAGGGATCAGAACACACAGTTCACCACAATCTCAGCAACATGAGAGACACACGACTAATGTTAGGCGGGTGATCTTAATGTTATGGCTGATCCCCTAGAGAACCACCTTTTGTTAAGGATGCAGGTCTCTTGGAAGGTTCTTCTGTCGGTTCTCAGCCTGTCTATGGGAATGTAATCGACCCAAAGCTCAGGTTGGTTGTTGTTGTTTTTTTTTTGGCCCCTCCTAACCCCGCCCCCTTTCTCACCCGGATGAATGACTTCACTTTTCCGCCTGGGTTTCCTTCATGGTCTCGGGATCTCCCTGCATTTTTCACAGAAGCTCCGCTGGCGCGCGCACTGTCGTCCTCTCCCTCCCTCTCACTCTCGCGCTCGCTCTCTCTCTGTCTCCCTCTCGCCATCTCTACCTACACTCGCTCTCTCTCTCTCACGCGCGCGCTCCGAAACTCAGTAACCCGGACCCAGCGAAGTGTTGGTTCGTTGTTTTTTTTTGTTTTTTACATCTCACGCGGGAAACAGAGCCAGGACGAAGGCGCTCACGGTGTGGTTCGTGTCCGAGCGCGTTTGCTTGCTTTGGTTTCTCGCTCGATCGCACCTGTTCACCGCCATGTCCGAGGTGCTGCCCTACAGCGAGGGTAAGATGAGCGGCTACGGAGGGGACAACGACGTCAGCCAGATCTCGTTCAGCTGCAGGCTGCAGGACACGAACTCGTTCTTCGGAACGTCGCAGTCCAAGAGACCCCCCAAACTCGGCCAGATCGGCAGAGCCAAGCACGGTAAGCCTCAACTTCACGGGAGAATACAGAAGGGGGGAACGTGAATGGCTCGAACGTCTGTGTTGTTGGTGCTTTTCTAAGTGGTTTGGGTGTGAAGGACAAAATGCATTGCAAAAAAACGAAAAAAAAAATCGGGAAAAATATGTGAGAAATACCCCAAAAAACAGCCTGGAACTCAATGCTGTAGCTGTTTCCCACAATATCCGAGAAGAAGCTTCTCATTTACGTTGGAATTGTTCCATTCCACCTTAACCTGCACCATTTAAGGTGGAATGGATAATTCACTAGTAAGGTCTTCAATCTTATGGACCACAATGATTTTTTTTCTGTCAAAAAAATTTGACTACTGGTTAATTAATTAGCATGTTATTAGCATATTATTGTTGTTATTGCAGTTGTCATTCTTGGTATTCACAAAATAACCGCCCGCTCTCTTCGCAGTGGTCATCGAGGACGACCGAATAGACGAGGTCCTCAAAGGCATGACGGACAAGTCCTCCCCAGGCGTGTAAGAGCCACGGAGCGATGCCTCGTCACCGTTTTTCTTTTCAGTCACCGGTTTGAAGCACTTGTCGACTGTGCATGTGAGCAGTGAGGAGCAGCCGAGGTGGGTTTTTTTTCCAGGAGACTCAAAGCTGGAGGAGATGCTGAGGAAGACGGACAGGAGGACGAAGAGAGCGGCACTGGTTGTGGTGGTGTGTGTGTGTGGGGGGCTGCTGGCGATTCTCCAAACCCAAACCCAACTTTTTCTGGTTTAATCTGCTTGTAAAGTCTTCGTTCAGCCCCAGCAGGCGGCCAGACTCCAGCTCCGGCTCTGGCTCTGACGCGCCATCACATCTGCCCCTTTTGACAGATCTCTGCTCTTCCTCGGCCGAAGAGGAGCTGTCCATTTCAGCACCACGCCACTGTTCTGGCATTCTCATCACCCCCACAAACCAACAGAGCAGCGTTGTGGAGAAGGCGTGCTGCACTGAGAAGATGCCAGAAGATACACGCTCCATTTTTGACCAAAAAAAAGTGCCCCCTCCCAGGTTGAGGAAGATGAAAGTGAGCAGTATCAACAGCCAAAGCCAGCAAAGCGGAAGGGTGGAGTAACAGTAACAATAATCAAGACGAAAAGGACAAAGAAGGAGGAAACCTTGTTTATTTTGTTCCATCTCTCTTTCTCTCTCTCTCTCTCTCTCTCTCTCTCTTTTTCTTTCAGATGAATACATCAGTTTGGCATCGTGTACATAGTAAATATCTCTTTTGTCTCTTTGCATGAACTTGTGCCAATTCGGGTGTTTCCACCTCTCTTAACGAACAGCCCAGGCACGCGTCTTTTTACCGAAGTTCATATTTGTATTTTTATAACAGGAACATTTGTTACTCAAGATGATACGCTAGTCTGACCGTCAGCAGGCAGGGTGTGCGGCCGTACACAGGCATCTCACGAAACAGACGCATTGAATGTTTTCTGGGGGCTCTTGCACACATCAACACCTCACCCTGCTCTTGCTTTTCTCATCAGCCTACTCGGTCACGTAGTCGCCGTTGATGATGGAGTCGTTATAAACGTTTTAGTTCATTGCACTTTTTCTTTTTCCAGTTTTTTTTGTTTGTTTGTTTGTTTTTTGAAAAACTGAAAGTTGTTTGTTTACTTGTTTATTTATCGACCTTGTTTTATATTATTCTTTCTGAAAAAGGTCTATATATGGTTTGTAGTGCATGAACCTCAATGTTTTCCAAATGAATAAGCATTTTATGAAGCAAAAAATAAATAAATAAATGGAAAAAAAAGCAACGACAATAACAAGAATGAACCATTGTGTACAACGATGCCCTTTCACTGTACTTGGTGAATTAATAAAGGGGACAGAAGCTGTCGAGACTGTTCATTTGCTCCGTTTTGGCTTGTGTTTGTCAGGTAGACGGCACCGAACACAGTAAAAAAACACGAAACACAGAGTTTACGCATCTGTCATCTATAAAACAGAGTCAGATCCATGTTTAGCGAAATACAAAGAAGGAATAAGCTGCATTAAATAACCATTTTAGCTAAAAATAGACCATGGATGAATAGCATATATGTCAATAGCTTCAATCCTGGAGAGTCGATTTCCATTACAGTTTGTTCAAACACACCTTTCTTCAACTCGCTTGTTAATCGCCAGATTGAAGTAAAGTGACACTCAATCGCACACAAAGTGCACCACAACGAAATGTGACCTCTGCATTTAACCCATCACACATGCACACATGGAGCAGCAGGCAGCTATCATCAGCACCCGGGGAGCAGTGGTTAGGATTGAGTGTGGTGGAAGAGTCAGAACCACCAAACTGCTGGACACCAGCCCTCTAAGACTTGAGTTGGGAACCCCTGCATATGTTAAAAATGTATAGATAAAGTAGATAAAGCTGTGGAGAAAGTTAAAATGGGACATTTTTTTAAATAATAGACCATAGATTAATAGCCTACATGTCAATAATCCCCAGCTCCAATACTGGAGGGTGGGTTTCCATCACAAGTTGCTCAAACACACCTGCTTCAATTGACTGTTCATTAGCAGGTTCAGTCAGTGCCTTTGAGATGGAGAACCCCCAAACTGCTGGACACTGGCCCTCAAGGACCAGAGTTGTGAACCCCTGCAATATGTCAAAAAGCATAAAGCTGATAAAGCTGCAGAGAAAGTAAAATAACACGGAAACAATGTTCTTTGTAGTGATGCCATGGAAGAACCAACTCTAGCTCCCAAAGAACCTTAGTAAAAGAGGTGTGAGGAATCTTCTTTAGATTGAAATGACTACTAAACAGCAAATGATCAAGACCAATGAAAATGTTCCCTGCATTCAAGTCAAGAACCACATGGGAACCTTTATTTTCAAAGAAAGTAGAGCAATTTACATTCGTCTACATGTTCTGCACCAACACCGAGACTACAGCACAAACTGTGCTTGCAAAGCCCCAACTCAAATCTGTTAATGAGGTCAAGGACCCAAGGTCCTGCATCTCTAATGGTCTACCTGGAGTTACAGGTATGCCTCCACAGACTGTGGGCACAATTTAGAGAACTTCATGTTGTCAGAAATCTGACAGTTGTGTTGACGGTGAACTGAGCACATTCATCATTAAGCATGAGGCTGCTCTACTGCTGCATGGAGAGTGTTAATGAGGAAAATATGTACAATACAGCTGTTTTACTGCAGAGGACAGTGCACTATTCATAACCTCTGAGCTTCTAAATCAGTGATCAATGCTCTTGATGCCATGCAGCAACAGTTTATTACCAGAGTGATCTGCTGTTACACAGAAATGCTGAACACACACTTACAGCTAATACTACAACTGGAAAGTAAAGGAAGTTGTTGTTGATGATGATGATGAAGGAGTAGGAGGAAGAGGAAAAACAGATGAAGAAGGTGGAAGAGAATTAGAAGAAAGACCAGAAAAAGAAAAGGATGAAGTAGCACAAAGACAGTGAGAACAACAGCAACAATAGCAAGATGAAAAAGAAAAGAAAAAGAGGAGGAGGAAGAAATAAACCAGAAGACAATGAAGAAAAAAAAGAAAGAAGAGAAGGAGGACAAAGTAAACAAGAAGAAGAAGAAAAATGAGGAGGAGGAGGAAGAGATGAAGAAGAAGAAGAAGAAGGAAGAAAAAAACAGAAGAAGAGGAAAAAGAAGAAGAACAACAACAAAATCAACAAACAGCAGCAGCAGGAGGAAGATTCTTTAAATTCTAAATGTTGTTTTCCCTCCTCACATCACAGTAAAACTCACTGCACTGCTCACTGGGACAGTTCTCCGGGCAGTGAGAGAACTGTGAACGAATGCTTTGAGCTGTTGTAGAAGCACATATTTAAGCTCTTTTTTGGAGCACAGTGGAGTATCAGAGATCTGTGAGCTGCAGGAGTCTTGAATTGGGCATGTCTCCAAGCTGTGACAGAGAGATGATTCATCATGTTTCCCACAGGCGTTTGTTCGTTTCTTTCAGATCTTTGTACTGATCTGGATTTCCACAAATGCTGCTGTGATCATGTCTCCAGGTCGGAAGGCGGAAGAGAAAGTGTTCTAGATTAATCTCCATAGATAAAACTGAGTAATAAATTAACATGTTGTTCTATAGTCACAAGCCGCCACGCACAACTTCACATCCTGCTTCATTATGGGATTGGTCAGCCATATTGGCAGGGTTTGTCTGGTCACACTTTAGGCTTTTATTGTTAGCTATTTAGCAGAGGAGGTTAATAACAGTTATACCCGTTGCTGCATGAGGTTCTTTTTGCTTGTATGCCAGCATTCCACATTAATGTCCTAGAATATTCTGTGAGATCGCAGCTGCCCAAAGCTCCTATTTCAGAAATACCATTGTTTCTTGAGGTTGTATCTTTTCAAGTAGTTTCTCTGTAAAACTGCAGTGTTGCAGGTTTTTGATCACCCCAGGATAGTGGCACCTTTGACGTGTCTGGCCAAAGCAAATAAGGCATCTGTTTATGTTTGTTTATGGTTTGGGATCAATTCTGAAGTTGTACGGAACTGTTGTTTGTGAATGTTAATGTGGGAATGGAAGGTGTGTATGTTTGGGACTATCCCTCTCACGCTTGGCTGGCAGTCCAAACACACCAAAGCACCATAGCACAGTGGCATTCACATGTAGACCCAGAGGATTAGTGTTTGTGAGTGAGAGAGAGAGAGCAAGAGAGAGAGAATAGCAGATTGCTTGACCCTTCAGCTTATGTAAGCTTTTATATATATATATATATATATATATGTGTGTGTGTGTATATATAGGGACTCCATTTCCAGAGATATTGGAAAAACAAAATTCTGTAAAATTTTAATTCACATGAACCTTTATTTAACTGAGAGATAAGGATAAAGAAAAGTGTCAGTAAAACTATTATTTTCATTAGTTTTACTGACAAACTGTATTGTATTTTGTAAATATACACAACCTATAGCTGATAACAGTCTGGATGGTCGTTTTCATCTTTGGCTTGATGCCCATTTTTCCCAAAATCAAGCTGAACCCTGTTTTCCAGTACTTACTGGTAAATTAAGCAGTTCATTTACAGTGAATGACCTTAAATTGTACAAAGGTAAGTGACTGCAATAAAAAAATACAGGTTTAGGTCCAAAATCTGAAAAATCATGTAGATTTTATGGACAACAAACTTTTCCCCCAAGCATTAAGAACCTGATGAACGTTCCAGCAGCAATGAAAGTCAATGAAGTCTTGAGGGTTAATGCAGACAATTCCCACAGGAGCCCCAACTTCTGCTGATGACTCACAAACCCCTGTTCCTACAGCCGCTGCTGTATTATTAGCACAGTACTGTAGAGCAGGAAGTAGTACTGTATATCACTATCACAATGGGGAGGAAAGGGCAGAAACACACACACAGTGAGATCATGAGCCCAAACATTAGAAGAGAAAAACTTTGCAGTAGATTCAGTTCATGGAAGAGCAGCACAGTCTCCAGACTCCAGCTCCTACTAGTTGGTTTGGGATGAACTGGACAGAAAGGGGTGAAAGTAAAGCCATGAAGGTTGGGGCAGCTTTTAGGGCTTTGTTTATGTCAGGAAAGCTGTAAGTTCACCAGGTTCTTTATTCCTTAAAAATACTTGTTTACCATCAAATTAACATGATTTTGGTATTGTTTTTGTTTTTGTTTTTACATTTGCCAATTTACCATTGAAGTTTATCACTGTAATTGCACTGCCAAAATTACCAGTAAAAACAGGAAAAACAGGGTGTTCCTACCCTTTTGACTGGTAATTGTATATATATATATATATATCAAAGAACCTCATCTAAATGGTCCTTACTGTGTTGATCTCAACATGATAATCTCAAAAGAAGCAGGCAGACAAATCTGCTAAACACTGTAGCATTTTGCTTGCAGAAAATGACAAAATGATGTCATGCTGTAATGCTGTAATGACAGCCCAGACACTTACACAAGCTGCACAACATAACAACACACTAACATAATACACAACACACAGACAGGCTGTAACACTTTAATAGGAGTTGCCCGGGTGAGCTGACAGGGCCGCGTTCCAGAGCAGATCATCATTAAGCGTTTTGAAACTGTCACCAGTGGCCTGATTAATGCCCTGACAGCGCAGGCTGAGGGAGTGCAGGAGCTGCTGCCAGCAGCAAGTCCCCAAACATCTGTACATCTGACTGAACGGATGAATGAAAGGCAGAAACCAGGGTGTGAGATGAGAGAAGGCCAATTAGCACTGTCAGATCAAAACAGCTCAAGCGGCTACACACTATGCACCATCATAACAAGAAGATCTCCCTGGGAGTGCACTGCTGATAAAGGTTCTTTCATGTTTTCCGGCCCAAATATTACTGTGTCATTTGTGTCAAACAAGGTCCCAGTGTCAGATTACTATATTCACACTTACAGCAATCAAGTCATTTTGTAGTAGGCAGGTTTGGGACAGAACCAGAAAGTGATGCTTAGGTTCCTCATCTGTTCCTCATTCCCAAAACATTTTTTTTTGGAGACCAGAGATAAAGCCAAATCTGCATCTGAGATTGTGTCCCTTTTCCCTGGTCTTCAGATCCTCATGTCACTTTTCTAATTTATGTGAAGAAATGACCTATGGGTAAGAAGAACACATCTGCAATGGAGTTAAAATCATCATTGTACATCACAGAGAGCCTGACTGAATACACTCCAAGCCTTAATATCAGCAAATGCTGCTTTACTCAAAGTTTCTAAAATAAAAGTCTGGTGAAGCTCCTGCTTCTGTTTTTATGCAACTAAGCTTTGAAACACACTTCCAGTTAATATTCCTCAGGCACCTCCACTTTATAGTTTTAAATGGCAACTTAAAACATTTTTAACTTTTTTAATTTCTTTTCAGAATATTATTATTTATTTTAGAATTATAATAACAATAATAATGATAGTAATGATAATAATAATTATGCATTATTTTTAAATTTACATTTTAACTCATACGAAACATTTTCAGTATTTCTAAAAAGCTTTATTTATTTACTAATACTGTGTTCCTTGTTTTAAAATCTCTTATTTATTAAAAAAGGTATAAAAAGATTTGAACATGTTCTTTCTTTTTAACCCTTTAATGGCCCCACCAAGGAAAAAACAGAAAAGTAATTCTTTGC
Organism: Arnoldichthys spilopterus; assembly: GCA_037974385.1. NCBI lineage: Eukaryota > Metazoa > Chordata > Actinopteri > Characiformes > Lepidarchidae > Arnoldichthys > Arnoldichthys spilopterus. Next base: position 12,525,372 of record JBBPDA010000001.1, read on the forward strand.
ATTTGAGGCAATAATAATAGTTTTTTTGTTTTTTTCGACAACCATAGTAATTTTCTCAAAACTTCTCCATCCATTAAATAGCATGTCTTTGTCAAACATCCAGTAAGGACGCTCACTGAGAAGGTCTACTGATTAAAGACAGTGAAATCCAGTGCAGTATTTTGACCATAACTGACCTAAACCAAGTGATAGAAATCAATGCATGTTTTAATCAGATATAAAAACTCAAAATGAGCTAAACCAAAAAATTGACCAGAAGGCTAAAGGGCTTAATTACTATAGTAATTTCCATCCATCCATTTTCCAACCGCTTCTTCCGTTTCCGGGTCACAGGGAAGCTGGAGCCAATCCCAGCTGACTGCGG
>JBBPDA010000001.1:12525835-12541226 GCA_037974385.1 Arnoldichthys spilopterus
ACAGTGGGAGGAAACCGGAGCACCCGGAGGAAACCCACGCGAACACGGGGAGAGCTTGCAAACTCCGCACAGAAAGGAACCTGTGGCCAACCCGGGGATCGAACCCAGGACCTTCTCACTGTGAGGCGACCGTGCCGCCGTGACATTGTCACAAAACAGCTTTACAGAATCCAGGTCCAAGTCCCTAAAAAGCAAGCAAAGGCTGCAGAGGTGAGGAAAAACTCCCTAAGCTGGAGGAAGAAACCTTGGGAGGAACCAGGGTTAAGAAGAAGAACCCATCCTCCTCTGGTCGACACTGGAGAGCAATAAACAACCAAAAGAAAAGAAACAGTCTCAGTTTCTAGAGGCAACATCAGATAAAATCCTATAGCTTGGAGCAACAAGTCCAGCATAACATATCTGTGGTGCTGAATTAGTCTGGGACTAGTTATCTGGGGATAAGGAAGCCCCAGTGATGGGTGATCTGGTTGTAGGAGCCACAGGGCCGGCAGTTCCTAGTGTACAGGTGCCACAATCACTTTCAACCAGTTCGGTGAAACATAGGGCTGTTCATATGGAAATTCCTCAGAAGGAGTGAGTGGGTTCCAGTGGTAAGAGCTTCAACCAGAAGTATCGGGGTAACTAAAAGAAAGTTTTACCGCTGGACATAAACCATGAGCAACTTAGAGATATGATGAGAACAACCTCACACAAGGTGGTCTTTGGCTTTATCGCCACCTCAGGTGCAAATATAAATTGTCCCAGATGTGCAGAATGTGTATATTTACAATAAACTTGTGCTTCTACATGGAAAATCTAGATTTAGCAATCATTTTTGTCCTGATTTTTCAAAATCGCTCATCCCACAACAGCATCAGTGGATGAGTGGGAAGAATGTCTCAGAGTATAGCTTTAAAGTGTGTTAGTGTTAAAGACATGTGCGCCAAACACAAGTGCTGAGTGTGCCACATACATTTGTGCCCTTACATTTTACATCTAGCATTATAAAAAGCAAGAAAAGCAGGGTCGCCATCCCCCGCTGTCTCTCTCTGGGCTACAGAGTGGGCGGACGACAGAGAATACATCAAGGGTTCTGGGGAGTTCATGCAAGCGCTTGCTGTGTGTGTGTATGTGTGTGTGAGGGTGTATATGTAGGGCATTACACACGCATGTGTGGAAGGGGATAGAGACACGTGCCTCTCCCATGCTCATGCAATCTCCCGACACACAAGTTCGCACATTTCTCCCCTTCCCCTACTCTGCCTCTCTCTCAGGGAGAGACCTGATGCACAGCACACACAATTCAAAACATATTACAGGCAACAAGGAGCAGGCCAAACAGATAAGGACCGGCATTACCTTTACTCAAAAAACACTTTCATCGTTTGCCAGGGAGGTACTGAATCCTTGACACAAGCTAGCGAATGTAAGTCATGAGCAGATGTTGGAAAGCAGCTGCCCACTGGATTCTGTTATGTGCATATTATATGTATTTTGGGTTAAAAGGTTTCTGTTCCATTGCTAAATGCTGGAAAATCTCAAAATTATTGTTTTGAAATTATTGTTGTAAAACACAGATGTGGAAAGCAGAGATCAATTTTCTAAACCGCTTTTAAAAGCAGAAGCCAATCCCAGCTGACCTTCTTGCTGTGAAGCAACAGCACTAACCATTGCACCACCATGCTGCCCAATAGAGATTACATTTAAACCATGGACTTTTCTGAAACCAATGAGCACACCCAGGCCAGAGAGCTCGAGACACCAGTTCCGCCTGGCAACTCCACTCTGCTCAACTTCGCTGAACCCCCGTCTCTGTCGTCTTCAACAGCTTCCAGCTTCATCCATCCAGAGTCAACAGTCATCCATCCTGAACTCCAAGCTTCAAGACCTGAACTCTACTTCATCCATTCGGCCTCCAGGACTGACGCCCAAACTCAGGCCTTCCGCCTAGCTTTAAGCTAATATTTCCTACAATACATCAGCCTGTTCTATCAAGTGTGCCCAGCAATACTCACCCTTTTGATTTTTTTGTATTCTGATTTTGTCGGATTGAATGACGTCAAGTGCCAGATCCATTGTGCCCTGTCCAGATTTTCAGTTTGCCCCTCTGCTGGTTGCTGGGGAAGATAATTACACTTCTGGGCAAAGCATGACAGTCCAGGCCTATGAAGTTGTTATCAAAGGTACTTCTTTGTGTGCTACCTCCGCTAACAGCTAGGTGTATAGCTTTGAGCCACTTTGTTGTACTGCCCTCATTGCCACAGTTCCGAATAAAATCAGCTACATATGGCATTTTGGCAGCATTTTAGCAAATAAACTACAGATCAAATTTAAAATAAACCTAAGCTGTCTCAAGAGTAGAGGATCCTAGTAAAAATGCTTCATACCTGAAACTCACTTGAAGCTAGCATAAAGCTACCATTGTCTATAAGTGACTGGACATTGTTAAGTTAATGAAGTTCTATCCATTCATATTAAGAAATAAAGTGATAGTAGTGACAAAAATATCACTTGCCAATTTTAAAGCTAAGAAATATTCAGCAGCTTCTAAAAAATTGAGCTGAAATTGTGTGGAGAAGTGAGAAGAGAAGAGAAGAGAAGAGAAGAGAAGCTCTATTTTACCAGAGTGTGAAGCATAGAGTAAAGGCAAGCAATCTTTTTTTTCTGAAAGAAAAGATCGTGTTAGTGTTAATATGCCCTTTCATTTTCAATACAGCCATTGGTTTTGACATGTAACCTGTATAACTGTGTTTTCCCCTCTCTCTGGCACAAATGCCAACAAACTGCTAATAGCTTTAAGCTAGCTGTTTGCTGTTATAGTGAAATACTTGTTTTAAATACTGAAAAATCAGAATTTACAGATACTTATTGGTGACTCCAGTGCAATTTATAGATTTTTTAAAAGAAATTGCTTACTGTGCCAGCCAAAATATTATCCAGAAACAACACCATTGCTAGGGTGAGGTTAAACATGTCAGCTAACAGCTAATTTGCTGATAAACATTCTGGGGTGCTAACACCTAGCTACACAGCTAAACAAGAAAACAGTTGCATTGAAGTTTAGCCTGATCACTACAGATCTTTCTAAACTACTATTTTCTTTAGCTGGATATGAAGTAGGAGGTTTGTGGGTTTTTTTTGTCTGCCACCTTTAGCTGTAAAACATAACAATTTTAACTACACACTTTTTTTTTTAAATCATTATTTTCATTAGCAAAATGTCCTCCTGACCCAAAATGGCAGAAGCAGTTTGGACAGTGGATGAATAAGCAAAATGTCTGATGTGTTTGTTTACTTTAATCTGATTAAACTGGAGAGTGCAATTAGCACCTAACACACCTTATTTTTCCTTTTCCTCAGATTTATATTCCTTTTTTTTTAATTCCTGCAAGTTGTTTTCTCCTGGATAGTTCTGTGCAGGCATGCTTGGGCCAAAAGTGTTGCTCAGCATTGGGGCTTTCCATGGCTGCCCAGAGTGGCAGGAAGGTCAGTCAATTATTGAGCACAGTAGCGGCAGAGGCTAGTCAGGGATTCTGCAGCAGTAGCTGCTGCCACATGGGGCCCAACAGAGCGGAGAGCTCCTGTCATTCCCTGACACAAATTTCAAAGGCCCATAGGTGATGCTGTACATACTTCAACTACTGTACTGCACCATCAGGCCCACACTCTGACTCAGGAGCGACCCCTGCAGGTCCTGTGAAGGACAGCAGTTTCTGATGATTAACAGAGGAGATTCAGCTTCAGACAGGAGGAACTGGTGATAAAATTGCCCTTTTTGATATCACTGCATCTATCTGTCTGCCTGTCTTTCTGACTGTCTTTTTGTCTGTCTGTATGACCAGCGTACACAAGGTGAGGGTTTACTCTTGAGGGCACAGTTTTTGATTATCTTCTTTTTCTCCATAATTCCATTCTTCTTTTGACTGAAGGAAACTCCTTGGGGCTTTAGGACACAGCAAAGCAGTTCGGATTTTACATGGTTCCAGGCTCTGACTCCAAATGTTTGTACACACCTTTTCAAGCAGGGTGTTTTTTTATATCAAGAGTAGAACTTTATACAAGCTTAACTTTGTGGATTTGATTGCATTCAGCCAGACAGTGTTGAATTGTGCACCATCAGTTCAGAAAACTCAGATCCACTGGGCTGTGAAGCAGGGGATCTGAGTTTTCTGAAGTGATGTGTGTGCACCACTCATTTGAAAGAATATCTGGATGCTTTGGCATACAGTGTATATGAAATATCCATCCATCCTTCCATCCATCCATGCATCCATTCATTATCTAAACCACTTATCCCTTTGGGGTCATGGGGGAGCTGGAGCCAAACCCAGCTGACTACAGGCCCAAGGCAGGGTTCACCCAGGACAGGGGTTATGTGAAATATCCTACTCACAAAACATTGAAGCTGTAGGTCATCTCACACCACTGTCCTGACATTTATTGCTTTATACTGACCCCTGCAGGTTATTTCTTATATTTTTAAGAAATAAATATATATTTATATTTATAATATATACTCTTTTTTTCATTTTTACATTTTTTCTGTCCTTTTAGGCAGCTCTACAGAAGGCCTGATTGTGTACAGACAAATATACAAACCAAAAACCAAAGAATTTAATAATTTAGGGAAAACTGCCAAACCTGTAAAAGCTGATACTCAGATTTTCCAACATGTCTCAGATTGGAAAAAGTCTAAAATACTCTTTAGAAATGAAAACTCCTTTAAATGTTTTCCCACTTCAACACAGCAGATGGCAGCAAATATCAATATTTTTTTTGTGCCTGTTAGTGAAACAGTAAGAGGAAAGGTACTTCAGAATGATGCCTGAGGGCCTGTTTTACAAAGGAATTTGAGAACTGTGTACTTACTCTTTGCTTTCCGAGTAACAAATTCCAGACACTTGATGTGTCAACTGAAGCTTGATGCCACATTCATAGATGAAGTGATTGATTAGTCTGATGCAACTCTAACAATATGAATTAGAGCAGAGACTGACTGTTGACTAATAATCTATTCAACATGAGCACATGGCATAAACATACTGAACATATGTTTGCAAAGAGCAGGATCCAGGAGCCCACAGGTCCAGCAGACAGGCAGACAAAAGTATTAGCTAATGCTAACTTGATACAGAAATTGAATGGGACAGTATCTTTCATTATTCTGTTTTTCCCACTGAGTTGAGAAAACGAGCATGAGGGGAAGAAAATGTGCTGCCCTGGCTCCAAGCGCAAACCTGAACACGAACCTGATCATAAACTTTTTATTGTCTTAAAAACTTTAAAATGTAACTTAATTTTAGACTAATTATGAAAATGAAATCCTTTCTGATTGGCTGTTCTGTACTGTGCATTCAAACAGCAGCCTGCGCTGAAATCACTGAGACTGGATGGGACTAAGATGCTGTAGACTAAACAGAGATATGGAAACATGTTTCCATGGCATTGCAAAATTGAAAAACAAAATTACAAAATTCTCTTTTTTTGCAGCTCAATTTTTGTTGAACTAGGGATTGAACTGTACAATTTGTAACAGTGATTGCATGTAATAAATTCTATATATGTAACACATAAGCATGATTGACATAACCATGGTGATGCATCGCCAAACGCCCCTAGGCTGCCCAACATGGCGCAGCCGCGAAGGCAGGGCTCTCAACTGCCCCTGCCGGCCCATCCAGGCGCTAACCCTTACACCTTTATATACCTCCTGAGTTCATACCTCAGAGGAGCTTATCAATAAAGGTGATCTGAAATGTAGGTCAGACTCAAATCAATTGTCAACAACTTGCCAAATCACACCTGTTAGTACCTGCACCTCAAGTGCATTTTTTCTTTCTGCTCCTGCTCATTTAGACAGATTCGACAAGCTGTAGCAGGCATCCTCATTTAATTACCGATTCCAGAGGAAAATGAAGCGTTCAGGGAAAAACACCATAGCCTCAGGACACTAAAGCTAATGTTGTGATGGTAAGCACAGACATAAAGACACAGACGCGCAGGTGTTGCATTGGCAAGAGGAGAAATAAGAGAAGCACTAGTCTAGTACCATTACTTAGACAAAGGGTTGTACTGTATAAATGCTTGGACTGTTAATTTCTTGTGTCTGCATGAACGAAGTCAACTAACTCTTCATTATGATGTTGTGAAAACTGTGATTTTGCTTTTCATACCAAAGAGGAAGCTAAATTATTCAAGAATGTCATGTACTAGTGCTGATAACGTTTCATCTTGAAGCTTCACAGTTGCAATTGTCAGTTCCCCAGTTTAAAAAAGCAACCATGAGCTGCATGGACAGGCAGATTCTTCACATGGTGCTAGCCTCTAGCCTGTGATCTAAAGAACCCTGGAGTGGTCAGGCATCATCTTCCTTTATTCTGAGAACTTTAATGTCTTCCATTAGGATTGCAGTAGTAGAGCTATGGGGCTATTTTGCACTCTGGTGCAGTCCAGATGAACATGGTTTAGCCCTGAGTTTTGGCTCTTTTTTGTGTGTTTTTTTAATCAAAATCAAAAACTTATTGAGTTTTTCAAATGCAAGTCTCTCAAGAAATGAAAAAAAAAACTCTCCCAACATTTTGTACATGAAGGTGTCTATCTGCCACATCCACAATCCACATTACAGAAATAGGTAATAAACTGAAGCTGTGTTGTATACCTTTTACAAATTTTGGAAATTGCTTTGGAATGTTTCGCTGGAATGTTGAACCGAGTATCTAATTTTATCTAATTTATCTACAAGCCATTGTGTGTGAATGGTTGGCCCCATCGTCTTTCCACTTGAGCAGTACAGTTTGCTGAGCTAGAGGGGAAGCAAAGGATAGAGCTCAGTGTTTTTGCACATGCTTGTTGACAAGGTAAACAAGGTGTCTGGTCCCAAATTAACATTTAAAATCTGAGACAGATTACAAAAGTGAGTGATTTTCATTTTGAACACACCACAACCAAATTTGACCTCTGCAGTTAACCCATCTTTGTAGGAGCTGCGGACAGAAGCACCCAGGGAGCAATGCTTTCCCTAACCATTACACCACCACTGCCCCACCAAGAAACCCTGTCCCAAACCAGAGAAGGCCTATACATATACATGAGTGATAACTTGGTGTTTTATTTTGGCAGAATGACTGCTGTAAAAAAGACAGAGAGAGATACGTTATTGATCCTGATGGCACCATTTTCAGTTAATCTTGTATCTACACCATCATCACGTCTTCATCAGTGGTCAGTTTCTGACCCCAGGGTCATTCCTGGCAGGATACACTAGCAACAACACCACACATACACTAATAGGCTGATTCCAAGTTGTGCTGGTCTACAATCTGTGATATGAGGTCAGCAGTGGTCCCGTGGTGGTCTTTTTCCAGTGACTGAGCTGGTGGAGGGCCTGTTAAATTGGGACAGACTATTGTACAGTAAAGCTGCACATGTGTTGTAGGCATTTCTGAAAAAATGGCCAATGAATGTATGTTAATGATACCTTATATACTGGCAAGTCTGGAACTGTTTTGCATACATACAGTTTGTCATTTCCATGGACCTTCCCAAAGTTTTTTCTCATGAGAGTGAATGTTAACGAGCGTTCCCAGTTTCCCTGTTTCGTGTTTCAGCATGCAGTCTTATTCAAATCTCTTGTTTCACCTGGCTTGATAAAGCGAAGTTCCATCTGCAGATAGCAGCTTTAAAGGACCCATATAAAGGAAACTGAGACCTTGTCCACAGATAGCTGGAAAACGGTGATTTTCCGTTTTGTTTTGTTTATTTTCCACACAAGCCTGTTTATGAAAATGTCTTTGTTCACATGTAAAAAGTGTCCCCCTCCTGCTGCTAAAACAGCTCTGACACTGTGTGTTCTGACCCCTTTCTCTAAGTCAGCATCACTTTTAAGCCACAGTAGCTCCTCTGTGGAATCAGACCAGACAGGCTAGCCTTCACTCCCCACATGCATCAATGAGCCTCAGGTGGACATGATCCTGTCGCCGATTCACCAGTTGTCCTTCGTTGGATCACTTTTGGTAGGTATGAACTACTCAACACCTGGAACACTCAACAAGACATTCTGCTTCCAGCACTTCAACTTCAAGAACTGACTGTTCACTTCCTGCCCAATATATCCCACCCTGTGACAGGTGCCACTGTAATGAAATATCTAGACAGTCAATGTGATTCAATGCTATCCAGCCACTTGTATTTTTAACCAGATCATCCATCAGTGGGGCCTTGCTGCCCACCCCGAGCCTTAAACGTTATAGACCTGACTCCACATTTGTTTCTTCTGCCTTTGGCTCACTCATTATGGGCTCGGCCCCAGACTTGGTAAAGCTGCTTTGTGTCAAAGTCAGTTACAAAAGCGCTATATAAGTAAAACTGAATTGAATTGGTGGTGTTAATGTTATGGCTGATAGGTGTATCCTCTTATGAGCTAGTTGTATATTATAACCAGCTCTTCTGCATGTTAACAATATTTTTTGGAATTGTCTTTAACATCCATATAAATACATATAAGGGGGTGTTGAAACAGGAGGTTGCCCCTGTGACCTGAAGGTCACCGGTTCAAATGCCAGACAAGCACCACTAAGGTTCCTATGAGCAAGGTACCATCCCCGAGCTCTGCTCCTCCGGATTTGCCCACTGCTCCTACATGGATGGGTTAAATGCAGAGGTCAAATTTCATTGTGGTGCACTGTGAGCTGTGCTGCGGTGTGTTCACAATGACAAATTCACAGTCACTCACTCACAATACAAGGTCAGATAGAACAAAACAATGTTTTAAGTGAGATATTACAAAGCCAAATGAAAAAAAAAACAACTTTATTAAGGTAATTTCAAGTTTAGTACATGTACACCATACAGAGCATTCACACCTTTCAATCACTCTAGGAAAGATAAGTAAAAGAAGAGTGATGGCTTTTCACATATTGAAAGCAATAAACAAAAACACTCACTGTCTCACATGTTCACAACGTCACGCTGGAAGCAACACAAGGCCCAAAATCTTTGGTTTATTTCTGTGCCTTATCAGAAATCATCACACACGTGGTGAAGGTGTCCTCATTTTGCATTCGCCAAGGACTCTGTGGAAGTCTCACGTCCATAAGATGAAATTGTCATAACCAGATAAAATGAGTGTATCAGACACAACTTAGGACATTACTCCATGTGCGCAGTTGATTCAACATCTTCCGTAGCTCTCTAGCTGTATGAGCAGTTTTCACAAACATGCTCTTCTCCGTTCAGACATATATAAACAGATGCACTGGTAACTCCACACACCAACACAGCAATGACAGTAACCTACAAAAACACCTACAATAGCTCTAATCACTATAACAGAAGCGAAATAACCAAAGGCCATGTTAATCTCTGATGTTGGGATGCAAGGTCTCTCGGATGACCTATTCATGCCCCGCCCACAAATGCATTTTGCCTGCTTTGTTTATTTTCACAAATTCTAGTTAACATTGGATTTTTTTTATGTATGTGCATATATATACAGTACTGTGCAAATGTCTTAGCCCCCTTAGAAAATGCTGATTAAAGCTGTTTCTATGGGTACTGAGTGTTTCTGTTTTGTCCCACACTAATATTAGAATAAACACAACATTAACACAGTAAACAGTGCATTTATGTTTATCTGTGTTGTGTTGACAATTACCAGTTCTCTCCTAGTGGAGCCCAGTGTTACTGTAGTTCCCATCAAATCACTGGTTTGGGCTCCATCAGTCCTTCATTAGATGAAATCAGAAGCTGATGGAGCTTCACACACATCCATGCAGTGACTGGAGACATGGAGAAGAAACCTGGAGCCGAACTTGTGTCTTCTAACAGCTCACACACCATCAACTACTGTTTACACACAGCAGCTCATCCTCATTCTTTTCACTGCCTTCCTTTGCACTGTACTGTCTATAATAGTGCCCTTTTGTGGCACAGGGTGGGTGCATCTATATAGGCAAACTAAGCCTTTGCTTAGGAAGTTCATCATTTTACCAAGACTTCTGTGAATTTGTTCTGTCAGCCCACTGATTGACTGAGGAATGTGTCAGTTGTTGCTTAGGCCACCCCACACTTTACCAAAACCCACCAAGATTAAAATCTGATGCCCTAAATCCCAAGTTTAGAAGAACCACACACTACATGTACTCCTTCAATGATATAATTATATAATTAACTATGCTGCAGGACATAAACCGTGACACTGATGTTTCTTCCCTTGACTATCATCTACATGGACCACTGTTTGATGAAGCTCTAGCTTCTGTCTTTCTATTATTAATCTCCTATTGGCTGCTTGGATGTGTTTATCACTTGTGTGCTTGATTTATCTGTGTAACATTTGCAAAATGTTTCAATCAACCTCCCCCTCCCCTTAATTATGGCTGAACTGGATTTTTATCAACATTCTTGAAAGCATGTACATCCTAGCAACAGTGACTCCTAAAGACTGCATTTGTGGGCGGGACTTGGACAGGTTGGTTCATTCAGAATTCCAGGTTAAAACCAGCTCATTCAAATACTGCTTGACGTGCCACTACAGTCAGAATACCGTTAGTGCCTGCAGATAACCTAGACAGAGTCACTGGTCCACGAGGCTCAGGCACGCTTACACACGGATGCTCAAAAATACTCTGTCATTCTCTACTCCTGACTGCTACATCACCCTACACACGTGGCTAGGGTAAAGATAAAAGTAGTGATTGTGTGAACTGTGGGATTTGAGGAGGTATTGGCCCTTTGGTCTGATGCAAGGCTGCTGTACTTACTGATACAGTAAAAACAAAGATCTAACTTATATTTACAAAAGGACAGCAATGGGAGAGAGAGAGAAAAAAAGTGCCTTGTTGGGGCTCATTGACTTTCACCAAGAATGAATAACTTAAACATCAACAAATGAGAAACGTTTGAGAAAACGAACAAATAGCGATTCACCCACAAACGCGGCCCTGACAATAAAAGCCGCACTTTTCTGCCTGACGCACGTTTAAACTGAGCATTTTCATTGGATTGTTACAAATAATAGAAACGAATACCCAGAATTCCCAGATATATAGACTGGGCGTACACATGAGGGTCTGTCCTGGTAAAAGTTCTACAGCTATTACCTGAAAACACACAGAGTACAGTGCTGAGTAAATGTCACTGAAGCCACACAAAATACTAAGTGCTACTGACACCCGTTCATGTCTGTCCAAAAGCACATGATACAAACAAAAAGTAAAAGTAAGCAAAAAAATTACACACACACAAAAACGTCCAATCCACATTCATTTACAACGTTCCATGTGAGTCAATGCCCTCTTGGAGGCTCCACACACCACACATCTACCTAGCATACCATTCACCCATGCATCATCAACACAAACACCATACACTGTAATAAAATAGCAAAATGACAATAAAACAAGGATAGTAGTATAACAATACAAATAATAAGAGTAAAAAGAACAAATAGAGGCATTAGCCTGATAGTGAAGAACCCCAGCAAAGAAAGAGGGGGGTCCTGGGGCACTTGTCTAAAACACCAGAGCTGCTAACTTTGTTAGTGAGTTTATCGCGGCCTCTCTGTCGCAAGTGTATACGCGGGTATTATCAGTCAGATGTGTTTCGATATGTCATTTAGTGGTCTGGGTGCAATTAGCCTAACCTTTGCTAGCCAACAGATAAATATATAGGGTTTTTTTTTTGTTTACAGAAGAAGCGACGTACTAAGCTGTATGCTGTGCAGTAACGGGTTTGACTAGCAGGTCCAACTCCAGCCTGTGGGGACACACAGGTGCTACCATGGGCTCAGCTTATCTCATCCCTGCAGTAAGGCCTGTGTTTGAGCATGAGTGTGTGTGTGTGTGTGTGTGTGTGTGTGTGTGTGTGTATATGCGTGTGTATGTGTGTGTGTGTGTGTGTGTGTGTGTGTATGTGTGTATACGCAACAGGCAGGGATTTAACTGTGGGGTCATGTGTGGTAGAACTTCTCGTTGTAGCGGTGGATGGTGACGCAGCCGTGGTAGGAGATGGGACGGGGCATGGCTGCCACACCAGTGATGATGCCAGTGGCAGGGTCGTAGCACAGGATGGTGTCCGATGCTTCTCCGCTTTCGCCCCGACCTCCCAGGATAAATATCTTTCCGTTGCACACAGACATGCCACAGCTCTCCTGCAGAAAGGGACAGAGAAGACACTGAGACCCAGATAACCATGAGGGAGTGGATCGAGTAGCAGCTGGCACCATCACCCTGCATCCAGAAATACAAAGGTCCTTGTCTAGACACATGCACCCATTTTTTTTTTAAATAGAGCACATGTCTACAGCGCCGTCTGAAACGAATGAATTGTTGTCCATCAGAGTCAGCTCAATTTTCTGAGTTGAAGATAAGAATTCAGGTTGAATCAGAGCTCCAACCTGGCTTATTAATATTATTATTAACGTGTAAAACATGGGAAATCTGCACCTGTATTTGTCATTGTGAACACACCGCAGCACAGCACATGGTGCATCACAACAAAATGCAACCTCTTCATTTGACCCATCTGTGTGGGAACAGTGGGAAGCAGTGCTTGGGAATGATACCTTGCTCATGGGTACTTGTACCAGTCTGGGATTTGAACCAGCAACCTTCAGGTCACAGGTGTAACTCCTAACTCTTACACCACTGATGGTGGCAAAAATGCTTATTGACAATAAACAAGATTGGGCATTTCAGGTCCAGAAAGTAAACATTTACTACAGGATTTTGTGCCAACTGCCTCCTCTGCTGCTGCACTGGATGGATTTTTACTTTCATGCCCAGCCCTGACTGTAAAAATGTGGTAGTTAATATGGCAGATTATAGCTGAAAGGCTGAGTTATGATGATGGTGAATATCTTAGTACAGCACTGTAACTGGCAGCCATTGTGTTCGTTTTTATTGTTTGTGTATTTAACACACAATTAAAAAAAAAAAAAAACTGGACGTGATGGTTTTACAAAATCAGTCAAAAAAATGTAGAGGCTTTTTAATAGGCTGGTATTTTAATATTCTAACTTAAAGACTACACGCTACACCAGAAGAACATATTTTGTGTTTCGACATTTTGTTTGAACTGGTTGCTTGCTGATAAGAAGCACACAGAGCTGTCATCGTACCTGCTTACTGAAGGTATGGACCACGTGCATCCAGTAGTCCTCAGCAGGGTCATAGCAGTAGATAGATTTGGTCAGGCCCCCAGACACATAGATCAGATTGTTGAGGGACACGGCTGTGATGCACCGTTTAGCGATAGGGATGTTGGCCCTGAGCAACCAGTTGTCTGACTCCGGGTCGTAGCACTGAACCTAAAAGAGAAAACACACGAGGATGACAGATCTCATTAGAACAGTACTACAGTAACAGTGCAGGAAGTGAAGTGTGCTACTGGGATCTACCAGGTGCCAACCTGTGTATTTTCCCTTGAAGTGGAAATTTCTCTTGAAGGAAACACTTTAATGCATGCCTGGAGCTACAGCTACCTATTATGTCAGGTATGAGGCTTACATCAACACTGCCCACATCATTCCCCTTTACCAGTTGAAAAGAAACACGATTCAATGTTTTGCTTTCATAATTACATAGCATATATATGAGCTCGATAACAGTTACACTACGTAACAGAATCTTGCTTTATTGTTGTTCCTGGTACAAAGTGTGTTTTCCCTTCTGCCTAAAATCAATAGAAAATGACTGATGTTTCACAAGAACGATTCTTCTGTGCTCAAGACTAAGACATTTGGAAATGTACCTGTCCTCTAGAACATTCTCCATTCACTATAAATGCTAGGTAGAACTTCCAGAATATTCTGGATCTATGAGAACAGTCCAAATGTTTCCAGACTTGTCCAGAATTTTCTAGAACTTTCTGGGACTGTCCAGAAAAAAATTTGCCTGTTTCACCACTATCAATATGAAACTTTTGTGGGCTGCGGTCACTAAATCAGAGTGTGTGATGAATAGCACAGTTTTTACACAGGATTTAGACACAAGTAGCTGGAATAGAACAAGAAACACAAATGTGTAGCATTGTGATATTGAATCATTAGTAGATACTGAATAAGTCTTTAGAGATTCGACATTAAGAGTAAAGCAATTGTTTGGCCAAAAGAGGTTCAATTTACACAATGTAGTTATCCTGTCTAAGATCCACAAAGTGTTTCTCAGGATCCCCAGGATGATCAACATTTTAGCTCCATCCTCATGCATTGTGAAGACATTCCATTACACAAAGTGCACCACAACGAAATGTGACCTCTGTACACATGTGGAGCAGTGGGCAGATATCAACAGCACCTGGGGAGCAGCGTAGCAGGACAGTACCTTGCTCAAGGGAACCTCAGTGGAACCTGGACCAGGACTTGAACCTGCAACCCTCCGATCTCATGGGGAAGTAACTAATCACTAGGCCTCCACTGCCCACTATATGTGGTTGATGGCTGAGAAATTACATTTGGGTGAAGAAGAAGAGTCTGAAAACTAGATATTTTTTTAAAATGTTGATTTAAAGGATTAATTAACTGTCACTCCACCTTCATGGAGAGTTGAACACATAAACTCGCACACAGCTGATACAGAAGGTGGCCGTTGGTTCTATTTCCATCCTCAGCCTTCACTCTGTTGGAATGGATGAGCAAAGAGAGTAGACAGTGTGTGTGTGTGTGTGTGTGTGTGTGTGTGTGTGTGTATGTGTGTGGGTGTATGTGTGTGTGTGTGTGTGTGTGTGTGGAGGAGGGGAGCAGACTATAGAGGACAGCCTGGGGCCTAACGGCACTGAGAGCCAAGCAGCTCAGAAACGTGACTGCAGCCATTTCAGTCCAAACATAGCTGCAGTGAACCCTCCACACTTCCCTGTTTCCCTCAATCACGAGACAGTGAGCTGTGGCAACCAATCACCACACACAAACAGCAGTTAACCCCTTTAAGCCTACAATTACCACTCACTCCTTAATGGTGAGACCTATGTTCAGTAACTATTAGGGATATGTGCACTGTGCTGCATATTTTTTTAATACAGAATGATAATGAGGTAACACGCATTTGATTGGACTAGAGTACCTTGCAATATTTAAAAAAAAAAAAAAAATGTATTACACCTAATATAAATATATTTTTTTCCTCGACAATGGTTGTCTCCCGTATTAATATCAAGGCGTGAAAAATCACAGATTTTTCCAAACTAGTTTTACATAAAATGGTTGGGATAATTATGATTAAATGTTCAAAGCACCGATTTCCAATGTTTTTACTGACTGAATCTTGGGATTTTTTAATAAAATGCAATAAAACTCATAAATACACTTTTATTCAACTTGTGAATGTTCAAAAAGAAAGGTTTGGGCAGTGGTGGCCTAGTGGTTAGGACACTGCCTTTGGGACCTGAAGGTCTCAGGTTCGAGTCCCGGCCCGGGCAC
>JBBPDA010000001.1:12541326-12559696 GCA_037974385.1 Arnoldichthys spilopterus
GTTAAATGCAGAGGTCACATTTCGTTGTGGTGCTTGAGTGTGTTCACAATGACAAATAGTCACTTTCACTTCTTTTCCAATGTTTTCACTGATCAACTTGCATTTTGTAAAAACAAACCAATGTAGAATTTGATGCCTGCAACACGTTCAAAAAGAGTTGGGATGGAGCAAAATAAGAGTGAAAAGCTTACAGCTATGCCATTTGGAAACATTCCACAACAAGCCGGTGAGCTGGAAACAGGTGAGGGGATCATGACTGGAAGCATCCACCAAAGGATCAGTCTCTGTATGGGTCTTGGCTCCAACAATGTGTGCTGCGTTTCATGAGAGAATTGTACAACAGATATGGATATACAGTTCTCGGAGTGAGACACTGGAGCATGGACGCACATATGAGCTGCTAAAGGGTATCGGGGACACCTTCCCCTCCTAACACGCCCTCAATGGCAAGCAGCCACAGAGACAGGAGATATGAGGATGCTCTAAATTCCAACAGCTGAGAAGTGAACAAACAAAGGCAAACCCAACGCTAGCCCCTGTGTCTGAGCAGCGTGGGTTTGCGGTTTCATATATTCTAAAAGCCAAAAGAATTCCTCTTACACAATAACGTAAATATACAATACCACAAGGCCCTGTCTGTCTGCCGGAGTCAGACAAAAGCTCTGCTGTTAAAAAGGCCGTAAATCTTCATTTAGCTGCAGTGCACGGCAACTCGATGCTTATGAAAAGAACAGTGATACGCTGTGAAGACAGCGTGTAACCCTTAGAAGTCATGGTAAACTATACCGCACAATAATACAACTATGTTTTCATTTAAAATGAATTATCACTTCTCACCCATCTGAAAGAACTCTGTCCAAAGTGCAGATTCAAAACTTGCAGTCGACACCACATGTGTTTGTAAGCAGAAAATGCTTCTATTGCATTTGTCTTATTGTCTTTTTGCTACATTTCTGACACTAAAGCAAATGAAAAACTGGGTGGAAAAAAAGTGGATGTAGATTCATTCCAACACGCAAAAAAAAGGTCTGTGTTTTATCCGCGCTCACCTGACGCCCAAACCATTGCATTCCATTTATTCACATTTTACACATTTTCCCAACTTTTTTGGGATTTAGGTTGAAATTCTTTACATAACTCCCCATGCAAATCTTCATTTGGCTAATATATAGTTAATTACATGATTAATTACAGCGTTGCGAGACTGACAGGGATATCCCCAGACTTCTAAATGATAATAAAATTAGAGAAAATAAGTAAAAGACAGGATGAAGATTAGGATCTCGAGGAAGCCTCAAGCCAAATTGAGGCGAGCCAGGTCTGAGTATCGATAGTAGCCAGAGTGCGTCATCAGGATCCCCACAAATATCTGAGTCTGGGCCCTGTGGAGCACTCTCTACATATGGTCACCTGGAGAACATATCAGCAGCAGCCTGACAGATCCAGGTCAGACTGAACTTACAACAGAACACCAGCAGAGGGCAGCACTGAAGGCATTTGCTGAAACAGCCAGGCCAGTGCACCGTCCTGCTAGAGGCAAAGTCAGGCCCGGGCAAACTGAGCATTATATCTTTGCAACGGAAAAACAATCTGGTGTCGCAGAACAATAGAGTGGGGCTGGCAAAAACTGTGATTAACAAGCAGATAACACTGTTCTATCAGGAGAGTGGGCATATTACCATGAACGGGATGAAGAATATGCTTTATATTTCCATACTGTCAGCACAATAAACATCAACCTCGATAGAGCACAGCTTTCTGGCACCTTGGAGTTAGTAACTACTCAACAACAGCTGACCTCATAGCATTAGGGGGAATGCCAGGACATATAGAATACAGACTTCCATTTAACCTCTAAACGATGGTTGTGTACTGTACTGTACCATAGCATTTTTAACCACCTGCCTAATACTGAGTGTATCCCTCCTGCTGCTGAACCAGTGTGTTCTGACCCCTTTCTATCAGAGTCAGCATGACTTGTTAAACCACAGTAGCTCTTCTGTGTGATCAGACCAGATGGGCATCAGTGAGCCTTGGGTGCCCATGACCCAGTCGTCCTCACTTTTGGTAGGTACTAACTACTGCACATTTGGAAAACTCTACAAGACCTGCCGTTCTGGAGATGCTCTGACTCAGAAGATGAAGACCGACCTGGAAGGGTGGCTCACGGAGACTTTTAAATACATAGGAAACGCTAGCAGGGCTAAGGATGGGGGTTCCTGACAATTGCCCTTGTCAAAGAGGCTTAGATCTTTACACTCCTGCTTCCAGCACATCAACATCAAGAACTGACTGTTCACTTGCTGCCTAATATATCCCACCCCCTTACAGGTGCCATTGTAAATGAAAAAACTAGAGAGTCAATGTCAGTGGTGTTAATGTTATGGCGAATCGGTGTAAATCAAAATGTCTTGCTACAATGACTTGGATGAGTCCGGATCCCAGAATTCCAGGAATCTAATATAAAGCCACAGAATCTGAAGCAGGTGTTTAACTGAGGACTAATGACCTATTACAAGTTCACAGTGGAACGATGAGTCATTCTAATGGTTTAAGAATGACACTGTGCTGTCCCGGGGACCCGTTCTGCATCATTAGTTTACTTTGAAGTTAAATTACAGCTGTTGGAATTGTTTGGCCGGTTCTCTGTGAGCTTTCGGTTGGTTAAGGCCATGCCAGCCTCACCTTATCAGAGCAGGTGTTGTCATCCGGGCCTCCGCCGATGACGAAGAGCTTGTTTACGCAGCTGGCCACAGCAGGGGAGCTGACTGCTTCCTTCATTGGAGCCACCTCAGTCCAGCGATTGGAGAAGGAGTCGTAGCACTCCACGCTGCTAAGACGAGACTGACCGTCATAACCACCCACTGCGTACACCTGGAGAGAGAATATGAAAAAATTCTAATAAAACATATAAATAAGTTTAAAAAAAGCTAATTTACACAATTTAGCCCACGTGTGGGCAGTGGTGGCCTAGTGGTTAGGACCTTGCCCTTGTGAACTGAAGGTCGCAGGTCCAAATCCCAGCCCGGGCACCACTGAGGTTCCCTTGAGCAAGGTACCATCCCACCACACTGCTCCCCAGGCACTGCTGATAGCTACCCGCTGCTCCACAATTCAATGTGGTGCTTGAGTGTTGTAATGATGGAAGGTTGTATTGGAAGTAAACGCAAGCATCAATAATATTAGCAGGGATTTATTTAAAGATAAAACACGGAATCAACACGACAAGGTAAGTGTGACAGGACAGGAAACAGCAGGAATACCACAGAGAACCCACGAAGACAAGACAAGCACATAGCACTAAATAGATACATGAAACAAGGGACATCTGATGGGGAAGCGACAGGAACCAACAAGGAACAGGTGATGATGGGGGCGTGGCTAAACACAGAATAAGCAGAATAAAGCACATGGCTAAACTAAAACAAAACAAGGACAAGGACATGTCTACAGAAAACATAACCAGAACAGACAAGACTGAACCTCACAAGTGTGTACATAATGACAAATGGTCACTTTCACTTTCATATATCAGCAGAGGCAAGTTTGTTGGTCTAAGTTTGCTGGATAACAATGCTAATGTTGGTTACATTATTTTATTACTTATTTTTCATTTACTGTATCATTATTTATCTCTTTCAAAAAAAATTTTCATTTTTAGTTTTTCCCAATTTGTAATTTGTAAAAGAGTATTATTATTATTATTACTACCACTACTACTACTACTATTATTATTATTATTATAAGTAATAATTCCGTCAGGTTACCCAGATTCCTAAGGCCTGTGACCACACCTGTACCAGGCCCCTAAAACATAGTTATTTACTCTTTCTCTAAATGCAGCTGCTCTCTGCTTCTTGGCCACACACTATCTGGCAAACCCAAGGTCTGTGTTCCTCTCAGAACATCATAAAAGCAGCCTGTCCTGGCTTTTGGCTAATTGTTTTTGGCTAATTAAAAACAGCATGTTCTTATTAATATTATTTAGGCTTATTATGCCTACATTATCACACATTTGGCTAAAATCTTGCCTGCTTTCTGGCACTGGTCGTTATGAAGAGGTATTATAAATGAGAGTTTATTGGCTGAAAAATGAATGGCCTTGGCCATAACACTCGACATGATGATGGGGAAAGTCCAGCCCTTCTATAAAGAGAACCAGTTGGCTTGCTGACTCGTTCCATCCACAGGGACAGGAGCTTGGTCTTGTGCATAGGCAAGATGGCAACTAAGACACACTAGCCCATAAATACTGGTACTGTATGGTTTAATATTACCTATCAAATGAACAAAAGTTCCTCATGTAGACTTTGAATTTTTATAGACAAAAGTGTGCAGCAACTACATAAGCAAGCGCATTAGCTTCAGTCTGCATGAATATACAGACATGCAAGTTGTACAATGCTAATTGGTACAATATGTATTATATTGTATATAATAGGATTAAATCATGTTTAGCCTATAATTAAACAGAAGTTCTGACTTGTGTATGTACTTTTATCATGCACTTTTGTTTTAAATCTTAGTTCTATTTCTGATGTTTTCTTTTATTTCCTGAAACCTGATTTAATTTCTAATTTTATTGCTTAATTTTCTTTTTATGCTAATTTTATCTCTTTAAACCTCACTGAATGACCCCAGTATATGATAATGTGCTAGAAATTAACTAATGAGCCTTGCTTTGTCTACTTGTAAGCTACACCAGCATTCATACATTAAGAATATATTAGTTGAGTGACCATATCTGGAGTAAGTGAAACTGGGTAAGGTTTATTTGAACCTGACCTCTCCTTTAAAGACACAGCAAACAATGAAACTGTCATTATTTACTGATGTTCCTGTTTGGGTTCTGAGGAAATGAGGATGTAACAACTGAGAATATCATAGCTGAGATGGAGCAGGTCCATCAGGTAGAACCAGAAGTGTCCATTCTAACTGCATCTCTTTACCCTTACTGCATACAAAGTCTCTGAAGTAATTGTCACAGCTACACCCACAAAGCGCACCTTTGTGCTCATCTCTTGCAATTAGGCAAGGAGATGGTGTCAGCTGATGATAAAGGGGAGTTGGTAAAGTTGCTGAGAGGAGACAGCTTGGCTACAAATGTCTGTTCACAAAGATAACATCTGACTATATGGCACTAGGTCTTTCAGTCAAGCCCTGCGTGTGAGTTACACTTACATAAAGAACAGCTACTAATTAAGCAGCAGTGTACAGTGGTGCTTGAAAGTTTGTGAACACCTTGGAATTCTCTATATGTCTGCAAAACTGACCTAAAACATTACCCGTTGTTGACAAAATTTCTTCTCTAGTAGTCTAAAAGTAACATAAAATCTAAAAAGCACAATTAAGCAAACTATATTACTTTAAATTACTATTTGTAAATCAAATATTACATATCTGTGAGTGGCAAAAGTATGTGAACCTTTAGGATTAGACGCTAACTTAAAGGTGGTTCTAATGAACAGAATGACAATCAGGCATGAGTGGGCTCCCTGTTAAGAATGCTAAGAATGTTATCCTACTGTGAAACATGGTGGTGATAGTATCATGGTCTTGCTGCATGGGCTAAGAAAGTCTGGCATCATTGAGGGGACAATGAATTCTGAAAGATTCCAGTAGAATCCAAAGAAAAATGTCAGAACATCTGTCTGTAAACGGAAACTTAGAGGAAAGTGGGACATGTAGCAAAAAAGTCCTTGTATAAAGAAAGAAAAAATATGCTTTTTTGGAGCCAAAATCCTCAACTTTACTGAACAGAAATGTGAAAGTACTTGAAGCGAGCATTTTAAGTGAGGAAACCCACCAACGTCCCACAGCTGTGACTGTTCTGTACAGACGAATGAGCTAAAATTCCTCCAAGCTGATTTGCATGACTGATCAACAGTTACCAGAAGCGTTTTGTCACCGTTATTGCTGCACAAGCTTTGCCCAATGTACCAGGGCTGTACCTGGCTATACGAATGCACTACTTGTTAGCTACATTAGGAAAGTGTCTTGGCAAAACCTTTCCACCAATCCACTGCTGTAAACTCTGAACCATGAGGGTTTGTAAGGTCTATCACAGTGTAAGTACATCTCAAAACACTCCTGAGACAAAGACACTCAAAAGTGAAGCTCCCCCCCAGCTGCCACATGTTCTACAGCGTGGCACAGTAAACATGTTGACCCTAACAGATCGGGCTGAAAACCAGTCCAACCGGAGGCCATGTTAGAACTTGCTCGAACCCAGGCAGGCAGTGCGCCGCTCACGCGAGGCTCAAAGCCACGTGCTAATGAAGACTTCTTTGTTCACTTTCAGAGGTTACAGAGACTGATAAGAGCAAAAATAAATTCTGCTGACTCCAATAATTCTCATCCAATTCTTCAGAATCAGAGATCATTCAGTGATTGTAGGAGCATTTTAGTCACGACCGGTATGATAATATGAAACGTGAGGCTTTATAGGTTTTAAACTGCTGGTGTGGCAAAATTTTTTTCATAATACATGTTATTTCCTATTATTTCACTTTTTTCTGAGGTTTGATGAGCTGAAACAGACAGAATGCACCAGCAGGACCATGTTTAAGTATTCTGTCAAAACATATATAACAGCTGTGTTTTACACGCTGATCTGGTACCCAAAGTGCTCTCAGCTGAGCGTCCGTTCGCTGAGTACAGATGATAGCCATCATACGTGCATCCATATGCTCATTAAAGTGTATATACATATGCTGCCCACGCTTGAGGAACGGCTGCAATAACTGGAATATCTGGAAGTATTCCATGTGCATCAGAGTCTTTCATTAAAACTGCAGCAAAAACGATCAAGAGTTTCATCACAAAGAGGCTACAGGACTGTGTCTCCTAAACCTCCTGCTAAGAAATGGGACACAGGCTTAAATCTGAGCCTGAGACATTGGTGAACCAGACAGTTCCTGAGTTAAACCATTCTTCTGGCTCCTGAAGGTTTATCTGGCTCTTACAGTACTGTACAAAAGTGTTAACCCCTTATGTTAATAGTTAAAGCCATTTGTCTGAGCAGTGAGTTTCTTTCTGCAGCAAAAACACACGTGAACATTAGAATCAATAAAAACAAACAGTGCAGCAGTGAAAAGAATGAGGATGAGCTGCTGTGTGTAAACAGTAGTTGATGGTGTGTGAGCTGTTAGAAGACACAGGTTCGGCTTCAGATTTCTCCTCCATGTCTCCAGTCACTGCATGGATGTGTGTGAAGCTCCATCAGCACTTTTTATTACTAATATTTGAATAAACACTCACTGCTCAAATGAAAAGCTTTAATCAGCATTTCTCAGGGGACTAAGACTTTTGCACAATACTATATAATGAAACGTCTAATGTGCTTTATAAATAAAAAGAATTTGATCACCCGTGTACATCGCTCTGGATAAGATGCTCTGGATAAGATGTTGTCTGACAGATGCTGTAAATGTAATGTAAATGTAAAAGGACAAACACACCTGTTCGATTGTGTGTTTTTTATCATACTTTCATCCAACTGCTTATGATGTGATGCTTGGAATTTGTTTATATGATCAATATAGATGACGTTGATAGCTATGCATGAATTTCTTTCTAAAACAAAAATCTTGGCTCCTCAGGATGATTGAGAGAATGTAAAGAGTGTGCAAAACTGTATCAAGGCAAAGGATGGCTACTTTGAAGTGGGGGGGGTGTAATATGATGATAGTTATCATTATAGTTCAAACAGACAATACATAATATTAAAAAAACATTTTAAATACTAAATATACAAATAATTGCCACTTTTAAATAATAAAAAAATAATTATAAAATAATTATAAAAAAGTATACATTTTATATATTAAAATCCATTTTGTATATATTTAAATTTTATATATTACATTAAATTTTAAATGTTATATTTATTTGTTTAATTATTTTGATTCGCATTGATTTCATTATGCTATAAAAAAATGTTATGTGATTATACTGCATAAGATATATATTTAATATATTGTTCATTACAGCAATATAGCATTATATTTCATTTCTGTACAGGTCTGAACACTTATGTCACATTGTGTCATAGTGAGGGGTGAGTGGGTGAATAGTCAGTACTTAAAAAACACTGACAACCGACTGATTTAGTATGAATTAACATCACTGTATTTGTGGTTGTAGTGGAGCGGTGTTAGTGAAATGTGATTCTGCTGGTTTTTCTTATCAAACCCAGAAAAACAAAAAACTGTGACGTAAATAGAGGATCCTGTTGATTTCACATAAGCATAAACATAATAATAAAGCAGTTGGAGCAGCAGGTGGTGGTGTGATCGGGACAAAGACAAAACAAGGTGAAGGAGGAAGCCGGTGGTGGAGGAAAGACAGAGAAAGAGGCATTTTTTCAGCGGGCAGCCTACAGCCTACAGCATGCTGTAATGTGTTATTGCACAAGTAGCTTTTGTTTCCCTATTGGCTCCAGCAAAAACAAGACAAATTGCCCTGAGCCTGTTCTGAGAATGTGCCTCTCCCAGAGCAAAACAAAGCAGAAAGCAGTGTCTAACTTTCACAACCTCACAGCCCGAGTCACCTCTTAGATTTCTTTTTAACATTTAAACACAGGTGCAACCTAATCTATTAGTCTGAAACTTCTACACATACCATCAACACCAATCATTTCTCCACAGCACGGGTGCCTTCATTAATGTGGGTAAATGGTAGAAGATTGAGGAAGTTGGGCTTCGGGAATTTCTGCTGAGCTGGCAATAAGGCTACATCCAATCCAATCCAGTTTTTGCGTTGGGCCGTTCACACTGTCTTTTTAATGTGGGCTATATCTACACAAGTCTGAACAGATCGCACTCCCAAACTGACCTACAAGTGCAGAGGAACATGCCACACTCATGCAGATTCAAATGTCAGCTCTAGCAGCCACTGGCCTAAAACTCCTGCTGGTGGCACGTTCACAGGAAGTAAAAGACACTCAAGGATGCCTTACAGCAGATAATTGTTGGCTTTTCAGAGCAGGACCCAGAAGCAGGTAGAGCTTAGGGACACCACGCAGTGCATCTCAGTCAGAGCTGTTTCAGCAGCATGAGGAACACACTCAGTATTAGGCTGGCAGTCTTAATGTTCTGGCTAGTTCACGTTATCAAGATGACAGCTATATTTACTTTGCTGCAGACTGAAAGATCCTGAATTAATTTGCTAAAACAGTCACTGCAGGTTGGAACCACTTGCCCAGCGAAGGAATATACCTTAAAATGAAGCAAGGAATAAATAAGTGCACCCTCTCTCTAATAGCAGTGGAGGTATGGATGCTTGACCTGCTCCACTTCTCAGCCTATGCACCTACAGTGTGCACCACGCAGAACGGTTATGGAACATCAGCTATCAGGCGTTTACAGCCAAGTGACTCACAGGGTGGAGAGAACGTATGATGTCACTGTTTAGAGAGGGCCAAGGCTGAAAGTAAGCAGAAGAAGAATCTAGAGCAGAGAGGGGCAAAGAGCTGAGCAGAGAGTGGCAGATCGAGAGATTGAGAACTTACAAAGTGAACGAGAGGGTGATCAACACACTGACAATGAATGACTCCAGCAAACATATGGCGATGATGACGGTGAAGAGTCTATAGGCTAAATGTGTTTAGTAAGAATGTTGCGACTCTGCCTGTGATGGTTCTTCTGGAAGGAAATGTCAGTCAAGTAAAGTTCATCAACGGCCAACAGGCTGTATGGTTGAAAACGGTCTGGGATACCTAAAGGAATGTCTGCTTCACATGCAGCAAAGCAACCCCCCCATCCCCTCTCTCCAGACCTGTGGAGATCAGTCAAACACTGTAATGCAGTGTGTGATATTTAGGACATTTTTACCTAATAGCTCATGGCTTATGCTTAAGTTGATGCCTGTGTATGAAAATATATTTTGAAAAATAAATAAAATAATCAAATAAAAAAAATGTATTTAAAAAATAATAATTTATTAAAAAAGAAATTAATACATTTTAAAAATAAAAAATTAAAAAGGAAAAATAAAATAAGGCTTACCTGTGTAAAGGAATGGCATCAGCGAGTAGGATCTTTATAAACATGTAAATCTAGGGTTTGCAATGTTTCGAACAAGGGACGTTTCAGTATGTCTACTAGGAAGGTGGCTCTTCATGAAGCAACTTGAGAATGAGTGTGTAAAGTTTCATCAAAGCAAACGGAGGCCTCTGTTATACACTTTTTAGCTACTGCATGTGAAATTTCACAGTTCCAACGTCTCCCCTATTGTTCTAAAATGGGAAAAACAGTAGAAACAAGCACAACTCTACTATGGTTAGATGTGTCCTTCATACATTAGCTGCTCTTTGTTAATCTAGGGGTGTTGGTTTTAATGACAGTATACACAGGTAACTTATTCAGGGCAGCTGATGAAGTGCTTGATTGAAGTGCATTAAGTGCTTTGACACTAGAAAAAAATCAAGGTTTCCTCAAATGGTCCTGTGGAGCCGTGCCATAAAACAGGGGTGCTCCAGTCCAGTAGGGCCAGTGTCCAGCACAGTTTGGTCATTCTCCACCTCAAACACACTCACTACACCTGGCAATGAACAGGTGAGCTGAACCTGGAAGCAGTTAAATCACCAAACTGTGCTGGACACCAGAGTTGGGGACCCCTGCCATAAAGGAAGCACTGCTGTTTCTCTGGAGAACCTTCCAACAGACGTTTCCTAAAAGAATCCGTTTTGTATATATGACAAAAGTGTGAGGAACTTTTTAGTTTCAAGAACCTCCACAGAAGTAAAAGAAAACCGCACAAAATTCTCAGAATTGTCCATTCAAGCCAAGAACCACTGAGGAACCTTTCACTGAGTGTGTGTGGAGCTTCACCTTGCCCAGCAGCACAGCCATTTTGTGCCTCCACCGGCCCTTGTTGAGTGAGGCCACCCGGATCCAGATGTTGAGCTGAGAGTTGTACATCCACACGTCCCTGCTATTGATGCGGCCTCCTGAAACACACACATAGTGGACATGGTATTACAGTACAGGAAGTGACACTGAAACTGAACAAATTCACTGTTAAAACCAGTACAAGTACCACTGAGGGAACTGTGAGCACTGATCCCCAGGTGCTGCTCACATCAGCTGCTTCTGCTCACGGATGGGTCAAATGCAGAGGTCACATTTCATGGTGGTGCATGGTATGCTGTGGTATGGTATGTTCACAATGACAGTAATCACTCACTTTCATATTAATTTGCTCTGGAACAGGCCACATCCGGATTCACTCAGATCGGATCCATTGCTACTCATCATTCCGAGGCCTCATTGTTAACCAATGAAGCAGTGAAAAGTGCTTTATGAAGTTTATGGTATAAATATATCACACATTTCCCATATTTCCTAATTTTACTTATAATATCAATGTATTACATTATGATACTGTAAAATTACACATGTGTTTCTGGCTTCTAAGTGTTATAGCCCAGCTGCTTGTGTCTAAATCCATGTAAAAACAGCTCTATTCACACTTATAGTGGAAAAAACAGGCACATTTTTATCTTTTCTGGACAGTCCCAGAAAGTTCTAGAAGTTTTCAGACACTTTTAGAAATTCCTGGACAGTTCTCACAGTTCTGGAAAATTCTGAAAGTTCTACTTAGCATTTAAAGTGAATGGAGAATGTTCTTGAAAACAGACACATTTCAGAATGTCATCGTCCTGAGCACAGAAGCAAGGTTTTTGTGGAACAACAGACATTTTCTACTGATTGTAGGCAGAAGGGAAAACACACTTTGTTCCAGAAACAAAATAAAATGCAACTCTGATAGGTAAGTGAAAAAAATTGAAATAAGATTAATATGACCAGATAAAATAGATTTATAGATATTGTTGTTGTTACATGTTCAGCTGTCTAGCTGTTATGTAATCTTAGTGTGAGTCTTACATGGCGTCTTCTTAACTCCTCCACAGAGTGTGATGAGCGTGTGTTTTGATGTAGGCATGCAGTTTGCACTGTGCTAATTGATAGGCAACAATGCAAATTCAAAGAAGCAAACTTCTAACACCAAATTCCCCCAAACCACTGCTTTAGGAGATAAAAGAAGTGATAAAGATCCAATGCAAATGATTCAACAGCTATGAAAACATCTGTATGCCGATGAACCAGGTTAACCTGTCAATCACCTTGCTGAATAAGCACTGTACAGTTCCACTGAATCATATTTCCTCTCTCTCCCCCTCTCGCTCTAAATCCTTACCTCACGTCTTAAGTCAGCAGTCCCAGAATGAAAACACGTTTGGATAAAGCAAGTAAAGCATACAGAGCATCATCAAAAATCAGTTAACGCATGCAAACAGAGCTTAAGAGCCAAAGCTGGAGACAACACTGAAGTAGATCAGCCTCATTGATGGCAGCTCACACACAGGTTGGTATTGCTATCTTTGTGAGTACATTCCACTGACTTCTGTAAGACTGTAAGTCAGTAACACTACACTGACACCTAAACCCAGCCCTTACCTTAAGCTCCTATTATGGGGACACTGGGTCCTCACAAAGAGTTTAAAACATGTACACACACACACACACACAAACACAAACACACAAACCGGGCAACAATTTCTTTTAAATTCCAAGTCGAGGCACGTGAATGTGGACTACGGGGGCAGCAAAAGGAAGAGGCAGATGGACTGGGATTCAAAAAAGCTGTGGTATGTTGAGGAAAAACGTGTGTGTGTGTGTGTGTGTGTGTGTGCGTGCTTGCAGAGACGAGTGTGTTTACACATAATTGTCAGTTGTCATATGGTGTTGAGTGAGAAAGCAGCTGAGAGTTCTACAGGAGACACGACCAGCAAAGCACAAAACCCTTCAACCCCCCACAAGTGTTTTCAGTGTTCTACCCTGTGAGTGAGGTTAATGTTTGCTAGAACTCCACAGCCACAGAAAAGTGTGCTTCTGCTGTGACTTAGAGAACTAAGCCTGGCCTCAGTCCAACTCCCCTACATACGTCTCAGCGGGGGTTAAAATATGTGTAATGAGGAAAGAATAGACTCGAGGGGAACTGAGTCTGCAGAAAGGGAGGGGGGGGGGACGGGGGTGGAGAGAGAAAGAGACACTGGGTTTCTGTGAGCCACGTGAGAGCTTGGCACATGGCAAATGTAAACAGATTCCTGTGAAGCTCCGCCCACCTCCCCTCTCAACATCTCTCACACACTCTGTCTTTTGCTCCTGTGCTGCCTCCGTCGCAACCTTTCCTCCAAACTTCCTCGCTGGTTCAAAGAGGCTGCAGCCGAGCACTTCCTACAGATCAAACCTCCAGAGGGAGACGTGCACAGAACTAGGCCATAAAGCATCCAGAAGAGGCGTGAGATCAGAAAACACGGCGGGAAAAACAAAACGATTCTTTTAAAAGACGAGAGGTGACTGTGTCTGACTGACGGATGTAGGCCAGAGAAAGTGACGGCAGAAATGAGTGAATAAAGAAGATAAAGTGAAGGATTTAGGTGAAAATTTGTCATTGTGAACACACCCCATTACACAAAGTGCGCCACAAAGCAACATGATCTCTGCATTTAATCCATCACACACTTGCAGCAGTGGGCAGCTGTCAGAGGGGAGCAGTGTAACTGGACGGTACCTTGCTCAAGGGAACCTCAGTGGTACCTGGGCCCGGAACCTGCGACCCTCTGATCACAAGGGCAAGGTCCTAACCACTAGGCCGCACAAACCTACATGCTCACCTGAGACGAGGATGTCATTACGCAGGGCACACACTGCGTACTCGGACTTGGTGAACTCGGGCAGCTTGGCCAGTGATTTCCACTCTCCGGTTACGGGGTCGTAGCACTCGGTGTAAGGCAGGTTGAACCCTCCAACTCTCTCACAGCCGCCCACCACCACGATGACCTCGGAGAAACCCGTGGACCTGTCAGACAACAAAATACCCCACAATGTGGTCAAACAGAGTACTGTGCAAAAGTCTTAGCCCCCTGAGAAAATGCTAGTTAAAAGCTGTTTGTCACACGATTAGAATAAACACAAATAACAATAAAACAGTAAATCGTGATGTGTGTGTGTATCAGTGTGTTGTCTTGACCATTGCCAGTTCTCTCCTAGTGGAGCCCAGTGTTACTGCACTTCCCATCAAATCACTGGTTTGGTCTCAATGTCCTTCATTAGATGAAATCAGGAGCTGATGGAGCTTCATACACATCCATGCAGTGACTGGAGACATGGAGGAGAAATCTGGAGCCAAAGTTGTTGTTCTTATGGATTCAGAACCTTTGTCTTTATCCCCTATTAAAATGTGGCCCAGACCCTCGTTGCTATCACATCAAACCACACTGGATGACTTTTACACTGAGAGGTTACTGACACTGACAATTGGCAGCAAATGAACAGTCAGTTCTTGCAAGGGCCTTATTGTGATGTTCTAGACGACTATGTCAGAGCATCACCAGGTCTTATGGAGTGTTCCAGGTGTGCTGTGATCCAAGTGAATCTGTGACAGGGTCATGGGCACCCAAGGCTCACTGATGCCCAACTGGTCTGATCCCACAGAGGAGCTACTGTGGTTTAAAAAGTGATGCTGACTCTGAGAGAAAGGGGTCAGAACACACAGTGCACCACAGTCAGAGCTGTTTCAGCAGCATGAGGGACATATTCAGTATTAGGCAAGTGGTGCTAATGTTATGGCTCATCACTGTAATTCCCCTTTAATACAAAGCAACGACAATGACCTAATCCAGAACGACCCCTGAACCTGTTAGTTTGGCCTGTTTTCTCCCCCAGTGACTGTATGTATGAAGGGCACAAACAGAAACATGGCCCTGCGCTAAGAATAGCAGTGAAAAACACACAAGATTACAGCCGAGAGCGAGAGGTGAACTCAGCTCGCACAGCGAACATGAGCTTCGCCAGCAAAACACTCTGTCCCAACTGGCTCCTCCCCTTTCCCTTAAAAACAGCTGTCTAGAAAACTACTGGACTCTGTCTCTTCCTCCCCCCTCTCTGAAAGCTCTGGGGAGGAAGGAGAGCAGCTGCTAAAGTTAGAGCGGAACTTCAGCTCCCCTCCGAAAGGAGGGACATTAGAGCACTTGTGAATGCTTGCCACTTCGACATAAACATGCCTCTGCCTGCTCGGTCTCTTTAGGAAAAAATGTGGTGTTTTTTAATAGATACTTACAAAAAAATGATCAGCCAAGGCATTTTGATATCCAGAGTCTGGAGCTTTGTTTATACTTGCTGGTGTAATAGTTAGGTAGTTGCTCCTTTGACCTGAAACTCGCTGGTTCAAATCCCAGACCGGTACAAGCACCACTGAGGTACTTGTGAGCAAGGTACCGTCCCCAAGCACTGCTCCCCTGGTGCTGCCTA
This sequence comes from Arnoldichthys spilopterus, assembly GCA_037974385.1. Classification (NCBI taxonomy): domain Eukaryota; kingdom Metazoa; phylum Chordata; class Actinopteri; order Characiformes; family Lepidarchidae; genus Arnoldichthys; species Arnoldichthys spilopterus. Next base: position 12,556,644 of record JBBPDA010000001.1, read on the forward strand.
CGTCAGCTGCCCACTGCTCCTACACAGATGGGTTAAATGCAGAGGCTACATTTGGTTGTGGTGCACGGTGTGCTGTGCTGTGGTGTGTTCACAATGACAAATTATCACTCACTCACTCACTCACTCACTGCATGCCGAAATCATCACACACTTACTTAAAGGGCTCTTATGATGGAAAACTTACTTTCCTCAATGGGACAGCAAAAAAGAGGTTGTTTTGAATGAGCTGTGCTTGTGATGTCACAAAACTAGTGCATTTACATATATCAACCTGTTTAGGCTGCAGCAGTTAAGTCCAGCTCACTCAAAGCATAAGTGTTTTCAAATGATGCACAATACAGGGCAGCCAATTAGAGCAAAGGTCATTTACATGTATTTGAGGGGTGGGGGTGTAGGTGGTGTTATCATGGTCCTTGCTAGCAAAATAACCAAAACTTCTTGTTAACTTTCCATTCCCTCTTTCTCATTGGATGTACATGGTGTGTGTGTGTGTATGTTTGTGTGTGTGTTTGGGGGGGTTGCGTGGGGTAGCTCCCACTAGGCCATCAGCCCCAATGACATATCACCTACTGCAGATATCAGCCTTAAAGGCAGAGTAACAAAAACAGCCTGTTTAAGGGATAATGGTCATGTAAGCATGAAGTATTTTTTGCACATAAAACCAAATGTGGATTTTAATGCACCAAGTAAAAAGCAACAAAAAAAAAAGTTGGATTTTACATGTATGGGACAATTAAAACAATTATTGTTTTTCATAAAATTTTCAATGTTTCAATTTTTTATTTTATAATGATAATGTTTTATTTAAGCAACTCCATAGTTTCTTTTGTAAATAGGGCTCTGTCAAACAGCATTAGATTTCTTTTCATCATAAAACTGAAAACATAAACAAATCAGTAAAAAATGATGTGAGAGATCCATAAAATGTGTGTCCATCCGCAACCAGGATGCCTTTGTCTGGTGAGGAAGTTCACTGAAAAGGTCTACTGATTAAAGAGAAAGGGAAATCCGGTGAAGTTTTAAACCATGATTTACCTAAACCCACTGATAGAGATGGAACAGTCAGGTCGAGTTAAACTCAGTGCATGTTTCAGTAAGATATAGGGACAAAATGGTCTCGACCCAATAACTGCCTGGATCACTAAAGGGTTAAAGGCACTGTAGCATAAACAGCATAAGTTTAAGGGATAATGTTCACGCAAGCATGAAACTATTGCACGCAAAACCACAAAATTTAGTAAGTGGTTTGTAAGGGGAAGTAAATAAGGAGAGGAAAACATTTAGGATATGTGCCCTTTAAATTATAGAGCTGTGAAAAGTCTCAAATAAATGCACATTTAGTTTAACACAGTGGTTTTTGACAGCGAAGCATGATTAGAGATAAACAGTTCTTCATATAACCACTACCCAGGAGGCTGTAAGTCCATAAATCATCCTGTAAGTCATCTCCGATCTGCCCGGAGACAGAGGAGGGAGTGGAAGGGACACAGTGCAAACTGACACCATGAACAAAACTTTAACCCTTTTGCCTTGAGCAGTCCTCAAACCCACACACTGCAGAACAACACCTTTCCTTGAATCCTCAAGCCTACAGTAGCTCCCTGCTCCTAGACCTCGCTGACACCGGCCTGGCCTGTTCCCCTAACCCTCATTTCGGAGAAGAACAAAGTGAGCGATGGGGTTAAACTGATAAACTATGGCAGATCTTTTAGCGAATCACGTTCAGACAGATTCCCAAGTCCTCCGGTTCAGCAGGGAGAAAAAAACAGCCATATTTTCTTACCCACCCCCCTTCTTCTCCCTGTCTCGTATGAGCACAAAAACAAAGAGCACATGGTTCAGGTCAACAGGAACGTGTTTCGAAACTCAGGTGTTTACAAGGCACAAGGAGATTGCAGGAATGTGTACAGGCAAGCCTTTATCCCTTCATCACACTCCATCCATCAGACCATGTTCACAGAACTAGGAATACTAGGAATACTAGGAATGCTAGGAATACTGGGAAGCCCAAACTGGGTCTTTGTTATTTAGTGGAGTAAATAGTTCAAGAAGTGTTTACAGTACATGATGTGTCATGATATGTATTTTCTTTCACATCTTATAAGTTAAAAAATGCCAAAATTGCCATATTTAAAAAAAAACAGTAACATTTTTATGATTATTAAATGTTTTACACGCTGCACAATACACAGCTAAACAAGACAAGTTCTCTTAGCACTGGAAAATAGCCAGTGTAAGTACTGTTAAGTACTGTTAATGTAATGATATGGTTAGAAAAGCACTGAGACATATTGTGATGAAAATTATTGCAATAAAAATAGAAAATAATATGTAAAAAAGAAAAACATAAATAATAAAAATTACCATATTGCCTGGCTCTACATACATGTGTAAAATATTCACATTTAAAATCTCTGCTGTGACTAGGAGTGTAAATAAAGTTTCATCACCATCTGGTCAGATCCGATTATTATACAGTGATGTGATTGGACTGGATACAGTGTTCTGCAGTGATGTGATTAGACTGGATATTGGGGTCTGCAGTGATGTGACTGGACTAGATACAGGGGTCTGCAGTGTGCGGTGATGTGATTGGACTGGATACTGGGGTCTACAGTGATGTGATTGGACTAGATACTGGGGTCTGCAGTGTGCGGTGATGTGATTGGACTGGATAATGGGGTCTACAGTGATGTGATTGGACTAGATACTGGGGTCTGCAGTGTGCGGTGATGTGATTGGACTGGATACTGGGGTCTACAGTGATGTGATTGGACTGGATACTGGGGTCTACGTGATGTGATTGGGTTGGATACTGGGGTCTGAGGTGATGTGATTGGACTGGATACTGGGGTCTACGTGATGTGATTGGGTTGGATACTGGGGTCTGAGGTGATGTGATTGGACTGGATACTGGGGTCTGCGGTTATGTGATTGGGTGGTATACTGGAGTTTTGCAGTGATGTGACTGGGGTAGATACTGGGGTCTGCAGTGATGTGATTGGGCTAAATAGCATTACTATTTTCCATCCTATGTGTATTATACAGGCTGT
>JBBPDA010000001.1:12576495-12602815 GCA_037974385.1 Arnoldichthys spilopterus
AGTGACTATTTGTCATTGTGAACACACTCAAGCACCACAACGAAATGCGACCTCTGCATTTAACCCATCGCACGTGCCCACGTGGAGCAGCGGGCAGCTATCAACAGCGCCCGGGGAGCAGTGCAGTGGGACAGTACCTCGTTCAAGGGAACCTCAGCGGTGCCCGGGCCGGGACTCGAACCTGCGACCTTCAGGTCCCAAAGGCAGCGTCCTAATCAATAGGCCTCCACTGTCCACTGTGTCCTTTCCCTGCAGTATGGCTGTTTTTTCCCCCCAGCATACGCATGTGCTACTGTGCAGCCTGGAGCGTGACCACACTTCCTCCACAGCTTCTCCATCACGTTCCACTTCAGCTGCTTGTATAAGCAGCAGATACACCGGCACCTCAGATAGCTTCATGAATATTTCAGAGACGTTCAACATTTCATCGCCACTGCTTTGCTGCTGGGGGGGTGGGGGTGGGGTGGGGGATGCAGAGCCTGACCTCCTTTCCTCACGTAGGGTTTTCTCCAACTGTGACTAGAAGTCAGGCCCCTCAGTTGCCAGTTTGGAGAGGTTTGGGGTATAGGCCCACGTTTGAGTTCACTTAACGCTTGGAAAGTCACCTGAAGTACCAGAGCAACCGGCGGAGACTATAGCAATCAGTTCCTAATGCCATAGTGACCACCTGGAAAACTGAAAGCTTTGTTACCACCTGACAGTCATTTTGCCTGGCTCGATTTATTTTGTTTTACCGGTTTTGCATGAGCAAAAAATGGTGTATACGTGGGTACACAAATAATAAAAGGTACAAAAATTTAGCTGCACTATGCTAAACTTGCTAACTTGTGCCTTTAATTATTTGTGATAGATTGATTGATTGATTGATTGATTGATTGATTGATTGATTGAGGGCGGCACGGTGGTGCAGTGGTTAGCACTGTCGCCTCACAGTGAGAAGGTCCTGTGTTCGATCCCCGGGTTGGCCACAGGTGCCTTTCTGTGCGGGGTTTGCAAGCTCTCCCCGTGTTTGCGTGGGTTTCCTCCGGGTGCTCCGGTTTCCTCCCACTAAGGCTGCAGTAGGTTGATTGGATTTGGAAAAATGCCCATAGGTGTGAATGTGTGTGTGAATGGTTGTCTGTCTGTGTGTTGCCCTGCAATGGGTTTGGCCTCCTGTCCTGGGTGTCCTGGAATTGGCTCCAGCTTTCCTGTGACCCGGAAACGGAAGAAGCGGTTGGAAAATGGATGGATGGACTTTGCATCAGCAGATACTCAATATTAAAATACTCTGATCAGGAACTGGGGTTAAAAAATATGACGTCCCTAGACTAAAATCATCATGACACACTGGCACCACTAGCATCACTCCTGGTGAACTTCTAAAAGGGGAAAAAACTCTCAGATATTACCCATGAAGCTCCAGGGCAAACCTAAAGAAGAAAAATTCCAACGGGGGAAATTTTTGCCATCACGTTCACGACGCTGCAGTGCGGTAGTGGATGTGTGTAACTTTCTTTCCTCTTTCTTTGTGTTTCAGATGGAAGTAGAGCATATAAAGAAAATCCTGTCCAAATGAACCCACTTTGCGCTGGATGTACGACACCAACATTTGGCCGAGGCTCGAAGCTGAACCCCAGCCAAACGAATCTGTGCCAAAACGAACAAAAAAAATGAACAAAAACACCCAAGAACAACAGCATAGAGAAAACAAACCTCTACTCCCAACTTCAGGCTTAATTCTTTTTGTTGGTCTGTTATTTTTATTTGATTTTTTTTGTTTGTTTGTTTTATAGCTTTTTGTGTATTGCATGGACTGAGTGCACAGACACAGTGCCTGGGTGTGGACTTCTGGGCCACGGTGATGGGCTGGTCCGCAGAACTCTTTTACATCAGGGGAGTAAACAGTCGCCCTGACGGTTTTGGTGGTACTGCTTTTCATAGAGTAACTCCGTGCATACGCGACATTGAAGGAGAAACTGGTGTTTGACTTCAGTACGACTCACCTTAAGTTCTTTTCTTCGCCTCACCTTCGTGGCCTTTTGGTTTCATTTTCATCCTTCTTGTGGGTGTGTCTAACTGCAGACCCTTGCGGTTACCACAGCAAACACACTGAGGCCTTGTTTATTTGGGATATTCTAAACTCATATCTTTTCCTTTCTGTCTTTCTTCGTCTGTGACGACAAAGAGAAAACTCGTGCTTTTGTTTTCTTGATGCTGTTACTTCTTTTGAGAAAGTCTTCTATACATACTTTTATATTTTAATGTACTAAAGATGCATTTATGTGTGCAAATTTTATTAAAAAAGTGAATTCACAAAGCCTAAAGGTGGATTTATACTATAATATTATAATGTAATTATATAATTTATACAGTAATTTAGATGTGTTGAGTGTCACACAGCTGGCATGGGGAGTTTACAGGTAACTCAGTGGTGCCGGTGTCTGGGATTTGAGCCAAGGACCTTCAGGTGAAATGAGATCAGCCATAACATTAACACCACTGACCGATGACGTAGCATTGACTTTATAGCTTTTTCATTACGATGGCACGTTTCAGAGGGGTGGGATATAGTAGGCACCAATTAAACATTCCGTTCTTGAAGTCTATGTGCTGGAAGCAGGAGTGTAAGGATCTTAGTCACTTTGAGAAGGTCCTCATTGAGATGTTCTAGACAAGTCAGAGCTTCTCCAAGTCTTGTGGAGTGTTCCAGATTTGCAATAGATGGTACCTATCAAAAGTGAATCGGCTACAGGGTTATGGGCACCCGAGGCTCAGTGCTGCATGTGGAGAGTAAAGGCCAGCCCGTCTGATCCCACAGAAGAGCTACTGTGGTTTAAATAGTGATGGTGACTCTGATAGAAAGGAGTCACTGCACCACAGTCAGAGCTGTTTCAGCAGCATGAGGGACACAGTATTAGACGTGGTCTTAATGTTATGGCTGATCGGTGTAAATGAGTGTGTTAAATGAGTGTCTGTTGTGATTGTGTTAAAGGGTTTTCCGTTCTTTCATGATGTTGAGAGTATTGTCTGAGCCGGCACATATTACAGTGATGCCGCTGATGGAGGTTTGGTTGATAAACACTGGAGACTTTAGGTTTGTAGACACATTAAGAGATACAATACTCTGCAAAAATTCTACGCACATAAGAATATGTAGTTGAAAGCTGTTCAGCTGGGCAGTGCATGTTTATTTTTTAACCCCACTAATATTAAAATAAATACAAACATTAATACAGTAAACCATGATTTTATGTATGTTAACCTAACCATTTCCAGATCTCTCCTTGAGGGAACCCAGTATTACTTATCGTTTCCATCAAGCACCTGCTTTGGATCAGTTAGTCCTTCAATAGATTTATCAATTCAAGTCTATAGTGCTTTTTACAACTGAAGTTGTCACAATGCAGCTTAACAAAATCGGGTCTGAGCCTCTAATGATTGACCCAAAGGCAACGGTGGCAGGAGGAAGAAACGTTGGGAGGAATCGAGACTCAGAAAGGAAACCCATCCTCCAGATAGCAATAAAAGAAAGAAAGAACAAAATACAAAAAAACAGTCTGTTTGTAAATGTGGCATCCGTTAAGGTCTGTAACTTTTATGGCTGGGAGGTGGGCAACAGACCAAGCCTGTGTAGATGGTCCGTGATAGAGAAGCTTGTCTAAAGATGGATGAGCAGGAGGCCCAACTGATGGACGATCTGGTGGAAAGTACAAACCATTTGGAAGACCCAGTAATAGTAGATGAGTCTCAATGGGAGTGGAGCGGTTCCTAGTGTCCTGGTGAGCCACGGTGACCAACAATCCGGCTGAATGGATGGGTGGCAGCTCTCCTTGGTGATATGACCGTCAGATGTAAAAGATAGAAAACTGAGCATTTCTGTCTATAGGTGTAGAAAGGTGCTGCTGAAGGAGCTTCAGACATCCTCTGAGGCATCCATGCCATTGCCAGCAGCATGGAGGAGAACCCTGGACCCATGTAAGCTACTGTTTACACACAACAACCAATCTGGATCCTTTTTACAGCTTTCTTGTTTGCTTGTCTATTCTTTTTTGCTGCCAGAAAGACGTCTGAGATTAATGGCTTTACACTATTTGCAAAGGTGCCCAAGACTTTTGCACTGCATTTGTAGTTGGGTTTAATGTGTTGGTTTAAGTTCAGTCAGGGTTCACACACTGGACTAATATATCATCGCCCAGCCCTGCCCCATAAATCACAAAAACGCACGCGCACACACACATAATGAACCTCAAACACATACAAGCCCCCCATGTGCTCTTTTCTAACTCTGAGACACACACACTTAGGTGAACCCTGAACAGCTCATTGCTCTTTATTGTATTGGCTCTGTTAATGTAGGCTTTGCTGGTCTGGCTGCTGCCCAGCGATGCCTGCAGATGGCTGTGTCTCCCTGCAGAGCGAAGCGAGAACAGCCTGATCCAGCCTGCTGTCAGGGAACGAAGATGGGGAGGGGGCAGGAGGGGGCTAACCAGAGGAAACATGAGCTAAACAGATAGGTCATGTAATAGGGCAACTTTAGAGACTTCTAGAGATGGATTATACGAGGCATGGACTAGATAAGGCTGAGGATGTCGTACAAGGCCAACATGTCACGGACATGGAAAACCTTCATATTCAAGTAGTAAAACAACCAAGCAGCCACAACATTAAAACCACTGATGGAGGAGGTGTTATATGTTATCTTGTTACGTCAGATGCAGCTGTCAAGTGGTGGGATGCTAGGGGCCAAGTGAACGATCAGTTCTTAAAGTCAATGTGCTGGAAACAGGAGTGTGAGGATCTGAGCCTCTTTGACAAGGGTCTGAGTCATAGCACCTCCAGAACAGCAGCTCTTGTGAAGTGTTCCAGGTGCGCAGTACCTACCAAAAGTCATCCAACTGGGTCTCAGGCACCCGAAGCTCAATGCTGAGCAACCCACAGAAAATGGATGGCGTTGGATGACCATGTTGCGTTTTTGTGGAAAGACGTTTTTTGTATTTCCTTGACAATTTTCTACTTTACTTTCTTTGACGATCCCCTAGGCTCTCTGTTGTCACCAGGAGAGGGTGCACTGCTGAAAAAGCTTTATCCTGCAGTGGATCCCTCACAAGTTGCACCCTAGATTTGAACACCAGCCACACTGAATGTGTCTGCACGACCCTGTTAATTGAAGTAGCTCACCGAAAACCAAAAATCACACGTCTCAAGACTCCACCCCAAGAACTTGTGGTCTTTACTTCCGCTATTTACTTCCACCTTCATGCATCATCAGGAGGAGGTTTCCCTAGTCCCTTCTGCTTTAGAAACTACTGCAACACGGACGTGTTTACAACAGATCTACAGTGGTGCTTGAAAGTTTGAGAACCCTTTAAATTAAGAATGTGACCTAAAACAATCTGATTTTCAAAGTCCTAAGATTAGAATTAGATGAAGAAACCCCAGTTACCCAAATGACTCAAAATAATATTAAAATCAGTCATGTATTTATGTAAAAAATGATCCAGCATAAGTAAATGTGGCAAAAGTAAGTGCATCTTTAGGATTATCATATAATTTGAAGGTGAAATCAGTCTGTGGTGTTTTCAGTCAATAAAATGACAATCAGGTGTGAGGGGGAGACACAGGGATACAGCAAAGCCTGATCACACATACAACATGTGTGGATGTGTATCATGGCTCAAGCCAAGGAGGTGTCTGAGCACCTCCAAAAAATTATTGGTCAACAGTCAGACAGAGAAAATCAAAGACTGTTGTTACCCAGAAGTGGTCGTCCATCAAAGATAATCCACCTGCAAGGTGTGTAACAGTCCAAGGTTACAAAGGAACCCTGGAGAACTTCTAAGCAACTGAAGGCTTGTCTCACATTGGTGAAGATCATGTGGACAAACCAGAAGGACACTGGAAGAATGTTTTGTGGATGGATGAAGCAAAACTTTTTGGCTTAAATGGGGAGCGTTACATTAGGAGAAAGTAAAAAAAACACTGCATCTGTGAAACATGGTGGTGGGATGTGCTGGAAGCAAGAGCATATGGATCTGAGTCACTTTAGCAAGGGCCTTATTGTGATGGCTTGACGACTAAGTCTGAAAGACAACTGGTGAATCAACGACAGGGTCATGGGTAGCCGAGGCTCACTGATGCATATGTGGGGGTTAGCCCGTCTGGTCGGATCCATCAGAAGAGCTACTGTGGTATATGATGCTGACTCTGAAAGAAAGGGGTCCGAACACACAGTGCACCACAGTCAGAGCTGTTTCAGCAGCATGAGGGACACAGTATCAGTATTAGGCTGGTGGGGCTGATGTTAGGCAGGACTTGAGCAAACATGACAGACATGTGAATGTAAAATTCCAGCTCTTACTCGGCCTCGGGCGTGTGGTTTTTTAAACCGGTTTCGGGAACGATGGCTGCGTCCCAAACCGCACACTTCTATATTTACTACGAGTGCAGTGTGGCAGTGTGCAGTTTGGGACGCAGCCAGTGGCTATGTAAGCCCCGGCCCTTTGTACTGCTGTCAGACGCAGTGGCGGGCAGACGCAACAGGAGGAGGCACCCAGCCAGGAACATTATGCAGGTTTCGTGTGTCGTTCGGTTAGCATGAGCGCGGAGTACTCAGTTCTGCCCACGAGCTCGCTCATGCCTACCAGCTCTACCTGCTTCCCGTCGGGAGTCGCAGACGCGCTGCTTCTGGCGAGTGTCACCGGTCGAAAGTGGCAGCTCGGGCGCGCATGCACCGGCCGCAATAACTCTCCCCGGCTGCCGCAGCGCCAGTAACAGCGGCAACTTGTGCGTTTAGCCAGACGCACCGAGCGCCAGCGGCCGCTGGGCACTGCGCGGTGAAGCTGACGGCACGAAGGACGGACGTGCACTTGTGAAGGGCAGGAGTCGTCGTGTCTGAGGAACAAGTCGACATTTCACGTCTCTCCCCAACTTTGTTGACTTCTCCTTGGCTGAAGAACGACCGCGGTGCACAGAGCGCCGTCCTGTCAACCAGCGGGAGACTTTAACCGAGGCTTTCTGATGGGGAAAACCGTGAATACTGACAGAAGTGGACACTAACACAGTAAAAAAAGCGCATTGTTGTGCGCAAACTGGCTTATACAACGGCGCGTTTGAGTTAGTAAAAGACTGTTAATTGAAAGTTAGTCGGAGTTTGGTATTTTGCCTCTTCGCTATTGTGCTAGGCTGGCACGATACCCGTATGTAAGCGCAGGGCGTGCGTGTGACTTAGCTATTCGCTTATTCATTACATAAAACTTCCTCCAGCTGCACCAAAAATCTGTAAACAGGACAAAGTAAAACTTTAAAGTTGTCTGCTTGGCTGGCGTCAGTGATGAGCCTTGACCTAAAACGCGAGTCGCTGGACGGGACCGGCAGACGGCTGCTCACTCCGGTTAGTCAGCGGACCAAGGCGAGGTAAAAAGCGTCAACAACCGAAAACATTGTTACTTAAACACATAAGAAATAAAAAAAAATACGCATTTGACGCTATGGAAGTCGTAATGAATCAACCGGCCGGGGAGAGCGCAGGTTTGGGCGGCGGAGGAGGCGACCACACGACCAGTGTGTCCGTGGCGGCCGCGGAGAGAGCGGAGGTGAGCAGCCCCAGCCCCCTGAGCAAGCAGCGCTCCCTGCGCGCCGTCTACGTGCTGAACGACGGTCTGAAGGCGGTGGCGGCCAACAGCCCCGAGTCCGGCGCCCTGCAGTGCCTCCAGAGAGCCTGCGACGCCGAGAGTGCCATCCTCACCACGGTCACATTCGGTCGCCTGGACTTCGGAGAAACGTCCGTGCTGGACACCTTCTACGATGCAGGTGCGTTCAGGGAGCAGCGGTCCTCACCACACGGTGACGTTTATGAGCAAAGCAATGTATAGCGTTATTTTGCTACAGAGTGCAAATGGTTTTTTGGTTCTACAGTAAGTAAAACAATATAACAGTCTGATTTGTGCATGACAAGAGGTTTAAAAATGGATTTTGCAATTACAGTGGATCCTGTTCTCCATTAAAATTCAGTATAACTGCAAAATTCACTACAAGACCAAGCAAATTCTGTCATTTTTCCTTCATTTATCTCTAGCTGTTGGCTGTGCATCATTATCACATGAACAAAATATAGTAGATTGCTGCTGATGTGTATTTTATTCATGTAGAACAGTACTGGAATCACTTGTTTTAGTGTATGCACCCTGGCATGTTCACACTCCAAGCCCCCTACGTGGGGGTTATTGAGACACAGCCCATTTAATGATTTTAGGCTTTACTTTAGTTAACATTTAATGAACGGTAGGAAAAATGTAAATGTTTCATATTTTAATGGGTATCATAGTGCTGAACAGGCACGCCCTGACCTGAGTTTCTTTCCTGCAAAGCTTTCTGTAGAGAGACCCACGTGTTGGGACTTGAAGTCATCTGGGGGTTGAGTAGGTTTTGTGTGAACACGGTTTCAACATTTAACCACAGAGAATGCCAGATTGAGTGAGTAATGCCTTGCAGCTGATGTGAGTTGACAATAGCAGCGGCTTGTCTTACTGTACAGTTCAGAAGCAGCGTTATGGTTTGAATTGAAACTTGAAAAATGACATATTTGGCCAAAATAAGTCAAAGATAATACAAAAAAAACCTTTGGATTATTAATTACAGGGCAGATTGGTTTATTTGTTTATTACTTCCTCAGTTTGGTCATAGTTCCCAATGTAGCTTTCTCCCTTGAACGTTGCACAGCTATTAGTCTCAGACACTCGACTATGAGGCAACAAATGAAGCAAATTTCATGGGAATTTCAATTGGAAAACAACAAAACACAGGATTCAGGCAGATGGACCTGCTATAGAAAGCAGCTCTATATCACCCTGTTACCATATGCACCCTCATGTCCTTCCTCTGGTCCTTAACGAATAAGCAGGTAAACAATGCTATTTACCTGTCTAGATGAGGTCACATGACTGTTTTGCACATACAGCTGTAGGATAAGGAAGCTGTGGTGGCAATGTGGGTTTTCTGTGTTTGACTCCGGTAGATCTATCAGTCAGTAAAATGTTAATTGCTTGTTTGTGCAGAAGAGAACTCACTCTGACAATTATTTGTTTGAACAAAAATGGCAAAATACAGTTAAATAATAACACATAATGCATAATTGTTTTGTTATAGTTAAAGTACTTGTGTGTAAATCCTATGTAAAAACGGCTCTTTTCCTCACAAACTTGGCTTTAATGGCCAGAGCCCACAAAAGTTTCCTATTTGTAAAATAAAAGCACTGCCATGTAATCAAGCAGAGGTTGTTCACCTTACCCTCAAGAGTTTTCTTGCAATGGTTGCATGAGAAATGAGGTGGCCAGGGTTTGTCTTGATCCTCACGCTTTTAGCGTGTACTTTTTCACCCTCGTCTTGATAAATTGTCCACAGATGTAACAGAATGCGCCTGCTGGGTGTGAGCAGTCTCTCGATGGTGTCTAAGCTAAACATCGCTATTCACTCTTCTCTTACTCAGCACTAACATACAGCAAAATGTTGGTTTAAGGCAAATGTACTTTTATACTTCTGCAGATATGACTGGACAGTCCCAGAAAGTTGTCGAAAGTTCTAAAAGATTTCAGAAAGTTCTGGACAATTCTAGAAACTTCTAGACAGTTCTCACAGTTCCAGAATATTCTGGAAGTTCTTCTTAGCATTTAAAGTGAATGGAGAATGTTCTGGAAAACAGATACGTTTCAGAATGTCATTGTCCTGAGCAGAGAAGCAAAGTTTTTGTGGAACAGCAGTCATTTACTATTGATTTTAGCCAGAAGGGAGAATACTAGTGTTTAACTAGTGTGATATATGTGCAAATGCTTACACAGAAGAATGATGAGAATTCCTAATTCCTTTTTAGTCTTTTTTTTAATTATTTAAATCATACAAACAACATTGCTGGAAAAGTTGAGACATTTTATGTAAAATCCAAGGTAAACAAGAATCTTTGGTTTGATGTTGCCAATGGTTTAACTGATTAACTTAAGTGTGTTTTTATACACTTAAATGTACATGTAAAAGTTTGGGACAGAGGAGGTTTATCACTGTTTTGTCACCTTTCTTGACTTGTTTGGGAACTGAGGAGACTAATTATTGCAGTGAAATTCTTGCTTGGTACTCAACTACAGCTGCCTGTCATGCCGATTCTCCTCTTCCTGAGGCGCTGTCCATTTTCAGTAGGAGTCAGATCTAGACTAGCGTGTCAGTCAGGCACATCCACTCTGCCTCATTCTGCACATGCTACAATAGTGTGGCTTTGTGGACAATGAGGCGTTGTCCTGCTGTAATAACCATGGACACAGGAAAAGACGTTGCTGTGATGTCTAAAATCCTGATTTTCAGCTCTGCATCAATGATACCTTGTGAAAGTAAGTGAAAGAGACTTTTTTTTGTCATTGTGAACAATCACACACAAGGTGCACCACAACGAAATGTGGCCATTGTATTTAACCCATCACATGTAGAGCAGTGGGCAGCTATCAACAGCACCTGGGGTGCAGTGTAGTGGACGATACTTTGCTCAAGAGTAATTCACTGGTTCCTGGGTCAGAACTTGAACCTGTGACCTTCTGTATACAAGGACAAGGTCCTAACCACTAGCCCACCACTGCCTGCTATACCTTCATACATATGCAATCATTTGCACCTTTAAAATAACTAAATTCTCAACAAAACTTAACTCAACGTCCATTTTATTTTCCTAAATCAAGCTGAAATGTGGACTCGTCTGACCACAACACACAATTTACTGTCTTTTGATCCATCTGAGATGAGCTCAGGCCCAGAGAACTTGACGCAGTGGCACAGTGTGTTAAGTGACCGTGGTTTTACAAAGAACCTGCAATGATATTTATCACAGTAGCCAGATGACTCCTCATGCTGTGCCTGCTTGGGGGTTGGAGGTCACACACATTCAGCAGTGGTTTCTGGCCTTTACCCTACATTGACTCAGAGTTTCCTGGAAGCTTTTCACAATGTTGTGTACTGTAGACTGTGTAAAACCTAATTCTTTGTAGATTTTGCCCTTGTCCCAAGTTGTTTTGCATTAAATTCAAAATACAATCAGTTTGGTCAACCCAAAAACGTTCAAAGTGAATTCTTTGCACTTTTCTTAGTTAGATAAAAGGTCAAGAGAATTAAGAAACTGCGTTGTTCTTATTTTTGTTATTTTATAAAATGTCCCAACTTTTCCAGAAATGCGGTTTACACATAATGTTGTATTTCCAGTGTGAAATATGCTTCATTTTTCCTTACATATAGAGAAACACTCAGTAAGGGAGTGATTCTAAGTGCAAACATTGAGCTGTAACTAATATCCCCCAGTCATTAAACTGCTGTGTCATTTATCACATGAGCTCACCAAGTCGTTCTAAAAATGTCATGCCTTTTCCATCCTGGATAGGAAGGCATGACATGGCGCATGTAAGCTGGACATGACATTCTGTTTTACACTTATACACTAGAGGCTCATTTCAGTTGCAGGACGTGGTTGGTAACATTTGTTTTAAGATATTATGGACATTTATTATTCGTTTTTATTATTTGTTAATTTACTATTAGCTGGTTTTATCTTATTCTAAGTTCAAAACTGATGCCGCTTAGGGATTGTTGAGTTGCTCCTTCATGCAATGAGTCGAGAGGATGAATATTATGCACTGCTCACCACACGCCTCTTTGTAGACATTGCAGTTGTGGACATGAGTGATGTGTTCAGGCAGCCGTCCCTCTTCTACCATCTGGGGGTGCGGGAGAGTTTCGACATGGCCAACAACGTCATCCTTTACCATGACACAGACCCTGACACGGCTCAGTCAATCAAGGTGAGGCTGCCTTGTAAACGCACATGCTCACATACTCTCATTTTGGTTTTGTGTTTTTAACAGAGCATAGTTTTTGTTTCACAACCTTTTGAGAATTGAACATTGCACCGAATTTCCGATTTAGGTACAATTAGCTTGCACCTGCGCTTGTCATCGTTTTATGAGAAACTCCTACCATATAATTCCACATTGATGGTTTACAGTTATGGGCTTTAGCCCACCAGTTGCTCCACAATTTATCAGCTCCCCTCTACGCTATGCAGAATTGGGAAGGGACCACCACTGAGCAAACATTTTTTGGATGGTAGACCAAGCTCAGTACAGAAGTGACACTTGAATGCTAGTGGGTGTCGTGCTTTTATACTGTAGGCACTGCTGTTTTTATGACATATTAATATAGCTTTATTTACAGATGATGTTGCCACAGAGGCAGCTTTTAAGAATCCAGGTCCGAGTCGCTTATAAGCAATAAGGTGGGGGAAAAACTCCCTAAACTGAAGGAAGAAACCTTGGGAGGAACCAAGGCTCAGAAAGGGAGCCTATCCTCCTCTGGCCAACACCAGATAACAATAACAACCAAAAGAAAACAGTGTCTCAGTTTCTAGAGGCACCAGCAGATAAAAGCCTATAGCTTGGAGCAGCATATCTAGCACATGCATATGAAGCACATAGAGATGGTCCTTGGTAGCTGAACTAGTCTGGGGCAGGTGAGCAGGAGGCCTCAGTAGTGGGGGATCTGGACAAACGTATAAGAAGGGCATGAGTTCCTAGTGTACAGGTGGGCTCTAACTGTCAATTAAGTAAGTGAATCTTAGGGCTGTTTATACGGGTTTTCCTCAGCAGGAGGGAGTGGGTTCCAACTTCAACTAGGGGTAGGGCATCTGTATGGGACAGAATCACTGGTATCTCAGTGGGAGCATGTGTAGCTCAACAGAGAGAGAATGAGAGATGGAGAAAATATAGATTGTTGGGGAAGCTACATGAGACTAACAGGTGTCCCACGGTCAGACACTGTTCACTGATGAAAGACTAGACAATAAGTAACATACAGTTCATGGACAAGAAAGGCAGTCTCTTTTTAGCTGAACCAATTAGAGTGTATGTGTGGGTAATAAAGTGGCTATACACTGTTCAACAGGCCTGTATCCTACTTTTTGTTCACATTCAGAAAAACAAGTAGAGTATAAAGTGAAAGGAAAGTGATTCTTTGTCATTGTGAACACACTCAAGCACCACAGCTTAATGTGACCTCTGCATTTAACCCATCACATGTGCACACGTGGAGGAATGGGCAGCGATCAACAGCGCCCGGGGAGCAGTGAAGTGGGTACCTTGCTCAATGGTACCTCAGTAGTGGCTGTGCTGGGACTCGAACATATAAAACGTGTGTGTGTGTGTGTGTCTGTGTATATATATATACTATTAAACTATTAACTGTAGGTGCCTGACGAATATTAACTGATAATATATGATCTTAATTTCCTTTAAGATTGATATATGTAAGTTAGCTCTGATTATCTTCCCTTTATTAAAATAATGAGGGATGTTTTTAGTAGATTAGGGATTAAACAGTATTTTTTTAACTTGTGTTTACATGCTGTACTAGAGTTTTCCATGATATAGCCCCTTTTTTTAGCCCAGCTATATTGATCAGTGTCTTGTCAGCAGCGGTTCTGTGGTGGTGCCTTTCCACTGATGAATAGTGCAGTTGCTGTTGATTGTGCAGCAACAGAGAGGTGACAGTCAGTAACTGCACACCTTAATGTCTTAAATGTGTATGGTGGATGTACCAAATAAACCTGCTGTCAGAATTACAGTGCAGAGTAGGCACCTAAAACTCTTTCGCCTCAGTGTGTCACTATCTACAAATGGCGTTATTAATAAGAGAATAAGCAGAAAATTATTAAGAGAATAAGCAGAAAGTGCTGAGGTCTCGTTACTGTTTTGTAGATCATTACACACAGCCCTGCTGTCTTTAGCAAAGGAACCACTGTGTCTTCAGGGCCCGCCAGCTATTTCTAGTTCAGGGAGGTTGGCTGCTTTGGGCTTGTGTCCACGGATCAGCCTTAAACAGCATGTGCTGGATCTAACTGCAGGCATGCCGACTCCAGCCTCAAACAGCTGCATACGGACATGTTGCCAAAGGGGATGCAGATAAGGAATGTGCTACGAAGGCCTGGGATGCCATAGCACACGTGTTTAGACCTCGTTCCAGAATAGAATAGAATAATGTTTGTTTTCTTGCTGTGCTTCAGGCCTTGCCAGATCAATCGCGACCTTCATTCACTCTGCGGTGTGCTTACGTACATTTGAAAGTGATAAATGACAGTTTTTTTTTATATGTAAGATGTGATTCATACTTTTTTCTTCCTATTTCTTTTCTATAGGACATGGTGGCACAGAAAAACACAGTAAGTATCAAATCAGATATTGCTTTTTCTAGGGAACTAAAGTCATGTAAGTTTTGTCATAAGAGCTGAAAATAAAAGAAAAACTTCCTGTAACTTGAGAGCTTTCACTATCGCTATCCTCTAATTCTACCTGGTTTAACTGGTCATTTAGGCTTGTCCCCGGTGAGCAAGCTGCTAAATCAGGTTCTTGCTAACTCTTATCTTGACTTTTAAAGCAGACTGTTGAAATGAGCCTTTTTTTGTTTATTTTTTACTTCACCCACACTCTCCAGTGCAGTGGCAGTGTCCTCCCATAAGAAGAACAGCAGTGGGGGGAGGCATATTCATTATACTGGGAGCAGTTCAGTTATTGGTGCTGGTTGTCAAATGCAGCTTAAAGGCACCAATGCATTTACGCTTTTAAAACTTTTCTTGCCCTCCTCTTCTACCGGCTGCTCCCGTTAGGGGTCGCCACAGTGGATCCTCCATTTCCATTTCTTCCTGCCCTCAGACATCTTCCTCTTTCACACCAACCGCCTGCATGACCCTCTCACCACATCCATAAACCTCCTCTCTGGCCTTCCTCTTCTCCTCTTGGCCTTGGCATCCTCAACATCCTCTTCCCAGTATACTCAGCCTCTCTCCTCCATACACGTCCAAACCATCGCAATCTCGCTTCTGTGACATTGTCTCCAAACCGTCCAACCTGAGCTGATTCCTCCAATATTCTCATTCCTAATCCTGTCCATCCGCGTCGCTCCCAGGGCAAATCTTCACATACTGTGGATACATAAGACAGTGTATTTCTCTGTGCCAGTCCCAAGTCCGGATAAATGGGGAGGGTTACGTCAGGAAGGGCATCCGGCGTAAAATCATGATGCGGACACTGCTATGATCTCCGAGTTAAATTCAGTGATGTTTCATATTAAAGTTGTGTTATTTTACACATGTGTTTGAAAACGTTAGCATAAATTAAATGAAACGACCAAGTTTAAGCAAAATGGTGCCACGGATTCAGTGTGCTATCATATGTGCAGAACTGTGTAGGTATTTCCAGTTCTTTCCCGTCACCACTATACCGTATCCTTTACTTCGTGCACACGGGGTTGAATCTGCATTGTGACCATAATGCGTTAATACAGGTCAATTGAAAGCAAGGGCTTGGAGCGATGTTCAAGTTGCTGGGTGTCCAGATGCTTTGGTCTGTTAGGAGGTGTTAGCAGTGATGAAGGCGAAGCTGACTAGCTGATACTGGAGGCCTGACCACTTACCACATATCTTTAAATAGACCTTTTGGAGAACTACTCCAGCTGCTTTCTGAAGGCTTGACCTTGATACAACTACAAAGTGTCCCCAGTCACAGGACACTAAAACGATGCAGTCGCTAGCAGCTCCAACTTCTTGGAAAGTTTAGTAAAGAAACTAAGCAGCTTCAGATTTTTTTAGCAGTTTGATGCAGTTTGAGGCAAGTGTTTGAGGATTTAGGGCTGTGGTTTTTGCACAGTGCTAATTTAGGGGCAAAGTCCTCGTAGGAAAGACACAGAGGTCGTCCAGTGAGCTTTACAGACATAAAAGGAGCATAAAAAGAAAAGTAATCCTCATCTACGCTGATCCTCAACTACACTGTCACATCCTCAACTACGCCATCATATCCCCAATTATGCTGATCCTCAACTACACTGTCACATCCTCAACTACACTGTCACATCCTCATCTGCACTGTCACGCTTTGAATACTGAACAAAAATAGCCGCACTGAGATTTGGTGATTTCCAAATAATGCCACAGTTTCTCTGTCTTGAAACTGACCAACTATTGTCTTTGCAAAGGTGTAATTAGGTTCAACTGGGTTATCAGACTTTATGCAGAAGACCGTCATGCTCTGCTTCTGTAAAACCTTGTTTTATCTGTTTCCCTTTCTTACTGGATCCACACTTGTTTTTTCTTTACTTGTTTGTATATCGTTGCTGTCAGACAGAAATCTTGTATCTCCAAAATGGTAACTTCCCAAGGCAAGCACCAAACCTTCTTAACTCCTAATAGAGGTAAATGTAAATTGCACCTTTCATAATGAAATTCTCACAAGGCATAAATATCAGCATTTTTTTTTAAGTTTATAAAAATGTAAAAGCAAAAATGGAGATACAGGGTTTTGGTCTGACAGCCACAGTATGCTATTTCTCAGGGCTGTCGTGATTACCTGGTGTGATAACTGAACTAAAATGATGAAAATGTACCAGATGTTCTGAGAGAATCAGCAGCGATTAGTTGACAGTTTAGCGTCATAGTGATAAACTAATGAACCCGGCTTTGAAAAACTAGGCCTGGTTTTTGTTTCTGATGCTTGATTAATTATCAGAATAATCCTGACAGCCCTATTTCCTCATGCACGTCTCCTATTTCTGCGTGACTTTTTCTTTCCTTGTTAATCTCTGTTCATGACTCTCATCTGCTCTTTCTGGCCCTCAACATTTCTCTCCTCTGCTTTACCTGGAGTAGGCTGCACGGCCAGTTACAGTAGGCTTTCCCTGGGTGCAGTTGCCTCCAGAGTACAGAGGCTCCGGGCTGAGGAATAAAGTAGGTAGCGCCCCTGTGTGGTGCATGCTGGCAGACTGCATCAAGGGTTAGGCTTCATGGCATGGATAACCGAGGAATGAGGAGTAGTGCTTGAGACTGACCTGACATGGCAACAGCACTGGTGATAAAGGATGGGGCAGTTGGCATGATCCCACTTCCCTTACTCTTGTGCAGGTGTACTATCAGAACTATAAAGGGAATAGTGATGGACTAGGGGATTGAAGACTAACATATGTTTGTAGCACTTATATAAGTCACATGACCTGAAGGTCAGTGGTTTAAATCCCAGACTGGTACTATTACCACTGAGGTACCTATGAGCAAGGTACCGCCCCAAAGCACTGCTCCACGGGTGCTGCCCACTGCTCCTACACGGATGGGTTGAATGCAGGGGTCGCATTCGGTTGTGGTGCACTGTTTGTGTGCTGTGGTGTGGTGTGTTCACAATGACAGTCCCACACATTTAATTTAATGCCAGCTCACTTCTCCCATTAGACGTTGAGTGTTGGGATGTGCTTGCTGATGTGGAATTCCGAAGTAGTGCATGGCTTGCACAAGTATTATCAAGACCCTAGAGATGCTGGAAGGAAGGGGAGGGGCTTAACTTATAGATACGTGTGCCAGAAGTACAGATTAATCGTACATGGCTACAGCTGAAGAAACGTTAAGCTACTTTCACTTCTACTGCGTGTAAACTCAGAGAAAAGAATCCAGACGTTTTGTGGGATCTCAGACTGACGATTGCAGTGGTTTGCAAACCTGTCCTGAAGTTTTAAAAAATCTTTATTTTTGGCAGTGTACCCCCTTAATGTATATGTACTTCTTAGTTTAAACATTTGTCTGTCTCTTAGTTTGGCTTTGTAGACAAAGAACTCACACATCTGCTTCGTCCCCCTTTAGGCCTCCAGTGGGAACTACTACTTCATCCCCTATGTGATGACCCCCAATCATGAGTACATCTGCTGCGAGAACGTGGCCCAGCGGAGAGCGTCCGAGTATATGCAGCCCAGCTGGGACAACCTGCTTGGACCTTTGTGTGTACCACTGGTGGACCGCTTTGTCAGTCTGCTCAAAGACATTCACGTCACCTCCTGGTATGAAATCACAGTACATGGCGTAAAGATAATGGAGCATGTGTTACATGGTGCCAGTAAAACCGAAGGTCTGTTCAGGTCTCCTGTACGGTATAAAAACAGACAAAAATCGACGTCACGTGTGTTAGTCAAAATATGTGAAGCAGGAGTGAAGCATGCAAACACGGTCACTCAGTGTAGACGATATGACCGACATATGACATCATGATTCTACATAAAATGAAAAATCATTTGTTTTACAAGGAAGATGAAAGAAAGTTGGTACAAATAAAGTAACAAAGTAAAATAACAGAAGTAGAACTGATGATACCCTTGATATTCTCAGAAAAGAGATTTATTTGCTTTTTTGTTTTTTTTTACTAGTTTTACAACTACAAATGAATTGGGGGCAGCCCAAGTTCCCTCTCTAAGGGCCACTTCCTCAGTTCAGTGCTGATCCTTTTAAAGTGGTTCCCTTGAGTAAAGTACCGTCTCCCTACACTGCTCCCCGGGTACTGTTGATAGCTGCCCGCTGCTGGTTAAATGCAGAGGTCAGATTTCGTTGTGGTGTCTGAGTGTGTTCAGTGTAGTCGCTCACAAAGGAAAATTAAGGAAATATCAAAGATCAACGACAAACAAATGAGGCACAGGAGCAAGGCATGACAAATCAAACATTTTAAAACAGCAAAGTGCATATCGTAGTGTTTTCTTCCCTATTTTTTTAACATATATTTTAATGAATAACTTAATGTTTTGCAATAATGAAACCCCCCTGTGTTACATTATTCTAGATCATTCTTATTTTGCTGAATGTGAGTAAGCCTCTTCCAGATGTTTGATTTTATACTTATTTAATGTAACCGCAATAACGTGTGGTTTTAGGATTTTTAGTGTTTTTTTATTACTTATATTATTTTTATTATTTTTAATACACAAACAGCAGAACTGAAAATGGTAGGGTGAAGAATTTCCCTGAAGTTCAGTGTAAGACAACAGATATTATGCAAACTGATTTCATGTCCGCAGTATGACATTGTGTAACATCCAAGTAGTTACCTCAGCACATAACTTGCTCTAACGCTTCCTGAAGTGGTTGGAGGTAAGTTGGTAGTTCTTGGAATTAAATTGTTCTAAAAAGCAAAATTCAGCTGTCACTGACCTATCAGCAAAAATATATAAATTTAATAAAGCCATAATAAGTGTTTTAGTATTTTATTTAAACTTTAAAAAAAGTCAATATTTGATAGCATTTTTACTGTACTGTGAAAGAGCAAATTGTTTAGCTAAAGCTTAGCTAAAATGTCTGCAAAAAAGGCCCCTGCAAAAATAAATATCTCCATAATTTAAATCCAGGCTGATATAAAGCCAATTAATGTTGTATTGAGTGTGTTTGTGTTTGTGTTGGCATCAGCAGAATTCATGAAAAATATTAGATGTTAGACATCTGTGTCAGATATCTGTGCTTTTCATCTGCTGCAGTGCTGTTGAAAAATATCCGGTGTTGAAACAAACCCAATTTGCAGAAAAGTGATATTTTTCAAAATGCAAAAAATAAATGTACTAACCAACCTAATTGTATTTTGTAAATTTAGAATTTGATGCTGCAACACACACAACAAAAGTTGGGACAGAGTTGAAAAGTGCACAGAATATTCAGCAACACTGGTTTGGAAAAGCTAGTTGGTGGCAGGTGATTGTGACTGAGTATGAGAGGAGCATCCACCAAAGGCTTAGTCTTTGCCAGCGAGGATGGGTCATGGCTCACAACCTTGTGCCAAAACTGGCAGGAGAATTGCTTGTCAGTTCATAAGGAACATTTCTCAACACAAGATACAGAGAATAAGGTCTTTTATCATCTACAGTATATAATATTGTGAAAAGATTCTGAGAATTCAGAGACTCTCTGTGTGTAAATGGCATGGTCAAAAACCACTGTTGAATATGTGTGATCTTCGAGCCCTCAGGCAGCACTGCCAAAGAAACTGTCATGCTACTGTGACAAATATCGCCACCTGGGGTTGGGAGGACTTTTGAACACCGCTTCCACTAAACACAGTCTGTCGCTGCATCAGAACATTTTAAACTGTATTACGCAAGGAGGAATTAATACATCAACTCTATGCAGAAATCTCAGACGTCCCAAAAGACTGTGGAATCGTGTGCTGTGGACAGACGAGTCCACATTTCAGCTTGTTTTCAGAAAAGAAACGAAGAAGCGTTGAGTTTTCTGTGCCTAAGATGAAAAAGACCATCTGAATTGTTATCAGCGAAAGGTGCAAAACAGCATCTGTGATAGTATGGGGGCATCAGTAGGTGAGTGAGTTGCTTGTGTGTGAAGGTCCCATTGACTGTAAAGTGTACATTAAGATTTTAGACAAGGCCAATGTCTCTTCCTGGGATGTCCAGGTTTATTTCAGCTGGACAATGCCAGGCCTCATTCTGCATGGGCTACAACAGCGTGTGAGCTTGACTGACCAGCTGTCAGTCCAGATCTGTCTCCTATTGAAAATAAATGGAGAATCAGACACCGGCCACCATGTACGGCTGATAAGTTGAAGTTATGTATTAAGCAAAAATGGACAAAATTTCAAATTGCAAAACTCCTCAGGAAAAGGAAAGGTGATGTTGCACAATGGTCTGAACCTTTGTTGCCACCATCAAAATGTATTTGTGTACATTTACAAAATACAATGAAGTTGGTCATTAAAATTGGTGAAACACTTTTTGTCAGTTAAATAAAAGTTCACATGAATTAAATTACAAGGGTTTTTGGATTTATTGCATTTTGGAGAACTTTTCTGGAAGTGAGGTTTGTATTTGTTGCCTTCATGGTCTGCTCTGGAACCAGAAAGCAAATATTTCCTCCAACAGCTCAATCAATCTGCATTGCAATATGGTCTGGTAGATATTGACCAAATGGCCCGGTGCCAGTATGGTTTTTGTTTTTGGACCCAATTACCACCTCAATCCGATATCAAGGCTCCTGCACCGATAACGTATTGGAGCTTGATCACAATATATAAAGTATTTATATATAATACATATATAAAGTGCTTTATTTTTCTGTTCTTTTTGTTCCAGTGCATCGTTCAAAGACACATTGCTGAATGACATTCGAAAAGCCAGAGAGAAGTACCAGGGGGAGGAGCTGGCCAAAGAGTTGTCTCGAATCAAGCTCCGCATCGACAACACTGAGGTTCTCACCCAAGACATTGTGATGAACCTGCTCTTCTCATACCGAGACATACAGGTTAGACGATGTAGATAATGAGGCAGAAAACGTTCACAAATACTGTCAAGTAAGAAAAAAATCCTGTATCTGACTTGTGCTTTCCTTTCCCGGTTCTGTGTCAGGACTATGATGCCATGGTAAAACTAGTGCAGACGCTTGAAATGTTGCCCACTTGTGACCTGGCCAATCAACCCATGATCCAGTTCCACTATGCTTTTGCTCTCAACAGGTGAACACAGATAAATATTGTTTGTGTAACATAATATATAGTGGTGATCATATAGTACAGTATATAAATACATATATCTTTCCCCTCGCTGGACATGCAAGGCAAGTCTGTTTCTATAGCACATTATACACTGAGGTCATTCAATGAGCTTTACAGACATAAAATCAGCATAAAAAGAAAACTAAGCAATAAAAGTAGGAATAGAATCAGAAAACAGGAAAGAAGAGTGAAAAAGTGCTGATAACAGTAAAGTAAGATTTAAAATAAATTAAGGCAATAAAAAGTTCACGCTCAGGTTTGCACATTTTGTTTCCCTTGTGCTCGTTTCCTCAACAATTCTGTTTCCTGTCTTTCTTTCATGGGACGTCTCTTTCTTTTACATGCGGTTGTCACCACTCAGGTGTCTAGGTTATATTCTCACCCTAACCTTGGTTGAGAGGGTAGAGGCTAGTCTCACCACTACAGAAGGACTTATTAAAGTTCTTCTGTTTGAGCAGGAACTTATGATGGGTAGATACAGCCCTGTTTCCATAAAGGCTGGGATGTTTTGCAAGATGCAAATAGAAACAGAATGTAATGATTTGTGAGATATGAAAAACCCTGACGTTGCCCCAAAAGGGCAAGCCAAAGTCGTCAGCAAGGAAAAAGAACAAACATAGACCAAAGACGACATATCAAATGTAAAAAACTGAGAAATATTTTTAAAATAAACAAATATAAATAAATAAATAAATAAAAATGTGAATATAAAAAAGATTATTCTGAATTTGTAGAATCAGTTTTCCACTGGCCCAGCAGCGTTTCTGCTTGAATCTGACTTCATTCTTAAAGTAATTTTTCCTGCTGATATTTGTGTGTGTGTGTGTGTGTGCACAGACGGAATAGCCCAGGAGACAGGGAGCAGGCATTACGTGTGATGTTACAGGTTCTTCAGTCGTGTGAGCACCCTGCTCCCGACATGTTTTGTCTATGTGGCCGCATCTATAAGGACATTTTCTTGGACTCGGACTGCAAAGATACCAAAAGCAGAGACAATGCCATTCAGTGGTGAGAACAAATTTACGCATACACACACAGACATAGTATATACATATATACATATATACATGTGTGTGTGTATATATGAAGTTGGTATATATATATATATATATATATATATATATATATATATCGGGCTGTTACAATATCAGATGTTCTATACACAGTTTTCATGAATTGATGACATTATTGTGATTACATACGTATATGTGCCCCTATGACTACTTCCCACTGTAACATGACTCCGCCCCCGTGTGTGATTTGGAATGTTAAACATTGAATGTTCTAACATGTTTAAACTGTTGAAGGAACAATTAAAGTGATTGTAGACTCAGCACCACAGCAGATACACAGTTTTCTTTACACTCAGAGCTTTTTCATTTATACTGCTTTACATTCCACACTCGCTCCATAAGTAAGTCTCACACACACGGCCGGCCGCCAGACTGGTGCCAGTGTTGGTTCCAAACCTAGAACATGTTCCGCACATTATAATTGAAAAAAAAGAGTGGTGCTGGTGCCAAAAATCCGCCACCGGCACAGCTCCACAAAACTGCTGGTCCCAAAGATGGAACCACTGACATCATTGGCAATAGGTGGGGCTACTGCAGGATCTGTACCACCATATTGCTAAAAACATGAGCAGAAGCTCGATGAGACCAACGTTTTGTTGGCACTCTGGGCGTTAACAGACACGCATGAGAAACTGGCAGCAACTGACGAAGTTGTCACACTCGGTTTTTACATTCAAAAGTATGTATTGTAAGTAAGCATTGTAGGCAGTGGTGGCCTAGTGGTTAGGACACTGCCTTTGAGACCTGAAGGTCTCAGGTTTGAGTCCCGGCCCGGGCACTACTGAGGTACCCTTGAGCAAGGTACCGTCCTGTTGATAGCTGCCCACTGCTCCACATGTGCATGTGTGATGGGTTAAATGCAGAGGTTGCATTTCATTGTGGTGTTTCAATGTGTTCACAATGACAAATAGTCACTCATATATGTAACGACTTTAAAAGTGATTTGATAAAAACCAAACAGAGCAGACGCTTCTGTACTCATTGTTTCTCCCCACTGAAAACTAACAATCTCCTGCTCATCACACTCTGTTCTCATAGTCGAAATGAGGGCCAGTTGCTCAAAAGCACCAGTGCTGCCACTGCCCCAGTGGAAAAGAGTAAACAGATACACTCAACAGCATAATACATGCAACAAAATATGCATAACTGTCAGGATCTCCTGACATGCATCAAAGTAATTCCGCACTTCAAGCTAGCCGGTGCTAAGCTAATCAACATTTCAGCCATTATAGGAGGGTTTCCAATGAATGTGTCTACCAGCATTAAGGAGCAATACCGCCACCTACTGCTGGAATGTGAACCACAGAGTTAATGGCACAGATAACAGCATAGGCATTTATTCACAGTGTTATGTGTGTGTGTTCATAACACAATATCAATATTTAATTTTTTTTTGTCAGTACACTATTGTATCATGACTCCCCTAATATATATATATATATAGTCAGGAAACCTCTGTGTTTACAGAGATTCCATGAACAGCACAAAGAGAAATCAGTTGTTTTCAAAAATGATTAAAATAGGAGGATTTGCAGGCATTTCACTGTATTAGCTGTACTTCAGGGATGTACAG
Source organism: Arnoldichthys spilopterus (assembly GCA_037974385.1). Classification (NCBI taxonomy): domain Eukaryota; kingdom Metazoa; phylum Chordata; class Actinopteri; order Characiformes; family Lepidarchidae; genus Arnoldichthys; species Arnoldichthys spilopterus. The sequence continues at coordinate 12,600,486 of JBBPDA010000001.1, forward strand.
TTTCTTGATTTACTAATTTTCTCCTGAATGTGCGACTCTATGGGGAAAAAAGCAAACACCACATCGTGGCAAATCTACCTTTGATTTCCTGCCTAGTACGGGTCATATTTTTTTCTGCTGTCTAAATGAACCGTATTTTGCAACAACTTTTACATTTAATTAGTTGAATTTGTTTTTATTCTAATACTTTTATTCATTTTATTAGACATTCCATTGGTTTAATTCAAAGGTCCATGCGTAATGGCATATCTGTCTGTCTAATTCACATTTACCAGCAACAACCAAGTTGTTTTAAATCATTAGATATTTAAAAAATTGTGAAATCAGGTGTTTTTACCTATTGGTAGATGTTACCTGTTTATATATAAGTGAGTTTAGTATAAATAGTGTTTGACCACAAAATCGTGCTGTGAGAAGCTGTGAGAATCGTTATGCCTGTGCAAGTCAGGAAAGTCAGCAGTTTTTCACTTGGCTTCACAGGTGCATTCAAACACGTTATGGACAAAAATGATTTTAAAAATGCCTTTTCGCTGGTCAGTCTTGAGTGTAGCCCTCTGTTGCACCACCCCACCTATGTCATTGCAGTCACTGACCACCAATTATAGACAGGTACAGATCCAAATGAGGAAAACTCTGAGCACAGAAACTTCTATATAATGGCAGATGATTGTTCGGAGACTCAAAGCACACAACAATAAACAAATGTGGTGATTTATTAGAGTCTCATTTGCATATTACAATATGGAAACTAACAATCGCAGCAGTGATTCCCAAATAATGCACCGGTGAGCCAAATTTTAGGTCCTACACCAAGGGCTGAACGATTAATCGGTTTTATATGGAATTCACAGTTTGAACAAGTGCAGTTTTCACATCACATGGGCTGCAGCTGTATCGCATGTTGTTAACCGTTGTATCGCATGTTGTTAACCGTTGTTATGTTTTCTTTGTTTGCCTCCTCTGAATGTTCAGGTACAGGAAGGGTTTTGAGCTGCAGCCTACTCTATACTCCGGCATCAACCTGGCTGTGCTGCTCATTGTCGCTGGACAGCAGTTCGAGAGCTCCATAGAACTCAGGAAAATAGGTTCTGAAGATCTCATACTCTCTTCTTTCTCCATGTCTTCCTAAAGCCTCAGTCACTGAACAACACTTCGGTCTTTCTCAGGTGTAAGGCTGAACAGTCTGCTGGGCCGGAAGGGCAGTCTGGAGAAGATGAACAACTACTGGGACGTGGGGCAGTTCTTTACGGTCAGCATGCTGGCCAACGACATCCCTAAAGCAGTGCAGGCTGCTGAAAAACTCTTCAAACTCAAGCCTCCCATCTGGTAAACACCCAGTATAAGAGAATGAAGGACAAGCTTTTAGCTGCTTCAGGGCTTTAGTAGTGTGATGATGGATGCCTTAGAATCCAGAAATGTTCTGATATGAAATTCCTCTTTCGTCTTCAGGTATTTACGCTCAGTGGTGCAGAACCTTAAACTCATCCAACACTTTAAGAAGCAGAATACAGAGCACTCCCCTCAGAGAGAGAGACTCAACTTCTGGATGGACATCATTGTAGAAGCAACGCAAGGAACCACTAATGGCCTACGTTTCCCGGTACTAAAGTGCCTTTTATCAGCTAGAGATCATGCTCTCAGACAGAAAGAGCATAATACTCTCACACTGTCTGTAACCTCTTTGTCTTTTCCATTGTGGAGGTGTTGATTCTGGAGCCTACAAAAGTGTACCAGCCCTCGTACGTGTCCATCAACAGTGAAGCTGAAGAAAAAAACGTGTCAATCTGGCATGTGTCGCCTGCTGAAACGGTCAGCAGCCCCCCCACCCCACCACTCATTTACTATTGATTTTAGGCAGAAGGGAAAACACACTGTGTACAAGAAACAACAATAAAGTATAACTCTGTTACGCAGTGATAATAACTTGCATCAGGACGATTACTGCCTAAACTAAGAAAGGTGAAAAACAAGATTGTGTCGATGTGACATATTTAATTCATATGGAAATGATGTAAACATTCAAAATGTGTGAATAAAATAAAAGTTAAATTTTATGGTTTTTACTTTGTAGGATTTTAATCAAACATTGTGTCTTTGTCTGTTCTACACAGAAAGGCATACACGAATGGAACTTTACAGCATCGTCCATCAAAGGAATAAGGTGAGTGAGTCTCTCTCTCTCTCTCTCTCGCTCTCTCGCTCTCTCTCTCTCTCTCGTGTCCTCACTCACTGTCTCTCTCACTCTCACTCTTTCTCTCTCACTCTCTCTCTCTCTCTCTCTCTCTCTCTCTCTCTCTCTCTCTTTCTCTGTCTCTCTTTCTCTCTGTATA
>JBBPDA010000001.1:12625940-12640202 GCA_037974385.1 Arnoldichthys spilopterus
TTCCTTTTGATGTGCTATCTGTCACTGTTAAAATAAACCTACCATTACAATAATACTGTTCTGAGACTTTTCATTTCGTTGTCCTTGGACAAACTTACAAAATCAGAGAGGGGTCAAATAATTATTTCCTCCACTGTATTTATATATATAATTTAAATATTTCTTACACAATCTAAGCATTATAGATGATCTTCTCACAGGGCAAGGTGGTGTATGCTAACTATGGCCAGAGAGAAAATCTGCAGTATCTGCGCACAGCTGGAGTGAACATCACTGACTGTGTTGTCCTCATGAGAACTGGAAGAATCAGCCTAGCAGAAAAGGTAATGCAAACTTGACCCATCTCAGCTTAGATCAGATGTTTTAATTTCTGTTAATTTGGGATTTTCACCCCGTGACCCGGAAACGGAAGAAGCGGTTGGAAAATGGATGGATGAATGGATGGGATTTTCACTGGGCATGTAAAGTTGTATCATCTGTTTTGTTGAGATAAATCAGTAAGTATTCATGGTGAAACTTCCGATTTCTTATCACATTGATTAGGGCTGTCCTGAGAGATTCTCAGAGTTTGGCAAGAGAGCTTTTTTTTTTTTTTTTTTTTTTTTTATAACTGGTTAGGATTGGCTCGAGCACAAAAAAACTTGAGCACGATCCTTTGTTTTGTGTCTATGTACACGCGGCGCCATAAATGGAAACCACTGTTTGAAAGGAAACCACCAGCCATGAGTAAAAATCCTCAGCGCGAGCGCTTTACCAGCACTAGTAACCAAGCTACGTTCAGTGCTTCCATTCTGATACAACATCTAGAACCATAAACACACAGAACACCAAGAGTTCACTCAGGTACTCATGCAAAGCCTGCACCGCAGCGATGCATGCAGGAGAGAAGAGAAATTCCCTCCAGGCAACAACATGCAAGTGGTAGAGAAAAGTTGCCTTTGTCTTTTGGAGCCACTATTTGTCCAGACACACTACATTTCACACGCTGCCCTATAGGCTCACTGCACTCCGCACTCTGCATCCACTCCATTTGCCTTAAAAGGTGCGGTATTGCTCATCATTTTTGCAGGTCTCACTCAGCAGTTTGTGTAAAACTGGTAATCGAGATGATGTTGAGCACTTGGGAAATGGAGAAGAGAAGCGTCCTCATCATTTTGCGCTGATGTAAGAAATATGGAAAAAACAGGTTTTAGGAACATGAGCATCTGTGTTTGCAGGGCAGCATTAGGCACAAAAAATATAAAAAATATAACTTAAAAAAAAACTGATAAGGGATCCGGATACAGTATTGACAGAAATTCAATATTAAATGGGTTATCCTTTGGGTAAAAAAAAAAAAAAAAAAACAACGATCGGGACATGCCTAGTGTTGACTAATTTCTTAAATAACTGTAGTTGAATCCCTGTGAACTCAAAGTCTGTTTGTCTGTATTGACCTATTTTAACTCTAGGTAGCCAACGCTGCCGAGTTCGGTGCTGTTGCAGTTTTGATCTATCCTGAGACAATGGGTGCCATCTCTGAAATGGACACTGAACTCTATGGCCATGTGAGTTACTGTGTGGTAGCTCAGTCACGTTTGCCTCTTGCAGTTTTTCTTCTTTTTTATTGTCATGTTCATGTCTGCATACATTTCAATCCAGGTCCACTTTGGAACTGGCGACCCTTACACTCCAGGGTTTCCTTCCTTCAACCACACCCAGTTCCCTCCTGCCAAATCCTCAGGCTTGCCTGAAATACTTGCTCAGACCATCACTGCAAATATGGCCCTCAAAATCCATAAGTAAGTGAAGGCCACTAAACTGTTCTTAAATGATGCCAGGTATTACGTTAGTAGGGGCAGTAATCGGACAGTCCAGACTAATTCTGTGTTTACCTGTGAGGGGCAGCTTCATCCTTCACTGTATTAGTGAAATATGGATCAGTGTCTTTATTTTATCAGGATTTTGACAGAAATTTAAGCCAAGAGAAAATGCAAGCAACATGTGAACAGTCTGACTTGAATCATGTTTGATCTGAACTCACCTAATGCCACAAATGTCAGAAAAACACTAGATTCAGATGTCTGTGTGGACACGGCCTAACTCAGTAAATACTCTTTAAGGATACCTTGATGTTCTGTTAAGGATTTATGTGTTATGTTTATTTGCTTTCATCATGTGAATATGTGAATGTCTTAATTCATCAGATCATTCAAAGAACATCTTCAGATGCTCTTATTCCACAATAAAACCGTGATTAAGGTTATTTGTAAATTGCACACCACTGATTTTAGTGTTGAAAAAGCCAGTGTCATTGCATTGTTAGTGGATTATGTATATTGCAGCCCTGCTTTCTAAAATCTAATGCATTGCAATGAAAACCTGTTGTGCTCTGAATCACAGGAAAATCGGAGGACTAGATGCACCTGATGACTTTAAGGGAGGACTTACAGGGCTTTCCAAATACACACTAGGAGGAGCAGGAGACTTGGTGACTGTAACTGTTAATAATGTTCAGGTTGACACTAGGATTCATAATGTGTTTGGAGTCATCAAAGGATTCATTGATCCAGGTAAGCTGGAAATCTCCTGCCTCCCTTTGTAGTGCATCTTTTAACAAACATTTGACTTCTATAAATCAAATAATGAATTAAATGTTCAAGGCACAGTCCACACGGGTGTTCAGATCTTGTATAAGAAAATGTACTCTGAGCTTCTCTGCATTTTGTAGCAGCGCTTGATTAACTTCACTATGATGTTACATTTACGTTCGGTGGCCTCTGTTACACTACAACCTGTAGCCCAGACTGTAATTCTGTGTGTTTGCCTGTGGGGGGCAGTAATCAGACAGTCCAGATTTTGTTTGCCTGTGGGGTTTGAGCTTCATCCTTCATTGGCTCTAAAATATGGATTAGTGGTTTTTTTTTTTTTTTTTTTGACCTGAAAATCCTCATGATAAGCAGAGTAAACTGATTCGCTCCTATGATTAAGTACCTAACCATAGATGACTGTGCATTACTGAAGATGACTCACTGGTTTAACTTTGTAGATCGCTACGTGGTAATTGGTGCTCAGAGAGACTCATTGAGCCAGGGCTATGCAAAGTCTACTGTTGGCACCTGTCTGCTGGTGGAGCTTGCCAGAGCCATCACAGAGATGAAGAAAGGTAAAGTGAAGCCACAAACCAAAGTCTTATTCATTCACTAGAGACTGGCATTTTAACAGTTTTTGCTGTTAAATTGTTTTTTTAAAGCATTTTTTTATGCCAAGAATCTTATACTTTTGTAGTGTTTGTTATGCAGTAATTACTATGAAGTACAATGCATTTACTTATTAGGCTATTCCAGTTAGGCATGTGAGGAAATACAGAAATGTCAGTTATTTTATTTTTGTTCCTGGTACAAAGTGTGTGTTTTTTTTCTTTTGCCTAAAATCAATAGAAAATAGCTGTTGTTCCACAAGAACTTTGCTTCTGTGCTCCGGACAATGACCTTTTGAAATGTATCTGTTTTCAAGATCATTCTCCATCCACTTTAAATGCTTAGTAGAACTTCCAGAATATTCTGGAACTGTGAGAACTGTCCAGAACTTCTAAAACTTTCTGGGACTGTCCAGAAAAGATAAACTGTTTTCCCACTATAAATATTAAGTTTGTGGGCTGTGATCATAAAATAGAGTTTGTGATGAATAGAGCAGTTTTTACATAGAATTTGGACACAAACTTCTGGAATATAACACTTAGAACCAGAAACACAAATTGCGTAACATTTGTTTATTCGGTTGTCTTTCATTAAGCCTGTGTAGTTGAGTGGCCACCAATTTATATTTTGTTCCCCTCTCCACTTACAGCTGGATTCAGACCAAGGAGAAGCATTGTGTTTGCCAGCTGGAGTGCTGGGGATTTCGGAAGCGTGGGTGCTACAGAGTGGCTGGAGGTAAGTGTGGAGACTTCGGCATTAACTTTTAAGAAACATCAAAATGTGAAATTTATTATAGACGAGATACGGACGAGTGTCAGAATGCTGTTTGTGGTCTGTGTTAAACAGGGTTATCTACCGTCACTGGACAAAAAAGCATTCACATACATCAGCCTGGATGGAGTGGTTTTAGGTATGTAAAATTTCACCACAACTGACATTTCTCATAAAAATTAAAATAATTTCAAATCACATCTAAAGTAGTTAAAATGATAAAGAAGCCCAAAGAGTAGCCCAAAGAAACTATTCACAATGTGTGGGCATCAGCATAGTGCTTTGGTTCAAAACACATATGCTCATTAATCCATTACACTGGTTTGTATAAGTAAAGGGAGATAAATTAGCTGTAGTGTGTTAGTTAAAAGGGCACATGTTTAGCGCATTAAGGCTTTGCTTTACAATCATGAGACCTAACAGAGCCTACAAACAGCTGGTAGTATGCTAGTGGTGCTGTCTTTACTGAGGAAATCTCTGATTTTTGTCTTCAGGTAAGGGTGGGTTCAGAGCCTCAGCCAGTCCACTGTTGAACAGCCTTCTGAAGGATACGTTGAATGAGGTTTGAAGAAATGTTCATGTTCTATGTTTGCATGTATGTATATCTGATCTATATTGGGTTCCATGATGCAGAGTTAAACATGTGTATCTCTTATGAAGGTTAAGAGTCTTTCTGGCAAGCACAGCAGCCTGTTCCAAAACATCAACATACAAGATTTTGAGACATCGATGTGAGTAAGCTTTTAATGTGACTTTAAATTGACATCACTGTTATTTGTGTTTGAGCTACGTAAGCAGAGGTATAGTGCAGAAAGCAGATCCCGATGTTCCTTTAATGCCTTGGTCACACTACCCAATTGTGAAAGTGGTCTGATCTTTGGTCTGTTTACACTACACATCCTCGAGACTCCTAATCACAAGTCAGAGAGTTGTGTAGTGTTAAGAGAGTGGCGACAGGGCTTCACGAACTACACCATTCCACACCACTGGTCCATCTGCTTTACAACAGCGCTCTGTCACTTAGTCATGGCAGAAATGATGTCGTCCTCACTGCAAACAGGATTTTTATATCATGGACGTCCAACATAAGCACTGTTTGCATGATCATAAGTTCTGAAAAACATGTTTAAGGAAAAGGGGATCTGGAACCTTAGAATTGTGTGGTGTGAACAAGGCGTATGTGGCCTGCAATGAACAAAATTAGTATTTTCTTATTTAATGTTGGGTGTTCCCTATTGTAATAGAGAAGTCAGACAAGCTGAGTGGGTTCTTACATTTACTTTCTCAATCTGAAATGCAGTCTGGAACCCATGAAGATGGAGGATGGTGCCTATCCTTTCCTGACATTCTCTGGAATTCCCTCCATCTCTTTCCGTTTTGTACGAGATTGGGTAAGCTGTTCCTTGTGTTTATGTACATACAGCTTGAAAACTAATTCCACATGTATGTCAGTTCAGAAACACTCCTTTCTTCATTATGGTCCTTTTGACAGTGGCTTTGCAACTATCCTTAAGCTCATTATTCTGTTGAAAGGGCCATCTCCGATTCAAAAGCTTTTGGACAAATGGCCTTATTATCTTCAAGCACTCTTTGATATGATACAATAATAAAAACTCAATCAATGACTGCAAACCAAGTAACCCATACCATAACATTTCCACCACCATGCTTCACAGATGGTGTGTGAATCTTCTCCTGAAAAGCTGCTGTGTGCCACACATGTACTGTTTCAGTGGCTTGGTCTACATTATTCCAAATATCTGTTCTGTATTTTTTTTACTTTGTCAAACTAACAAATTTTGATGTTCTGATGAGATTTATCACAAACCTTGTGCCTTGAAACTGAATTTGCTGTAGCAGGTTCTGGACAAATTTGCAATGGTTTGAAATCTACACCACTAGGTTTTATTTACAGTGGGATGCGTTATTTTAAATAGAGATCTTTTTTTAATCCCTTAGACTTCACTGACTTTTTTAAAATTAATATGTGTGTATATAAATGTTGGTAAAAAAAAAAATCAACAGTTTCTCTTGGATGTTCTTCTTTTTTCACATGGTTTTTATATGATTTGTCTGGTTGAGCAGTTGCAGGAGAGTTTCCATTAATCTGTTTTTTTTTTTTCACCAGGCAAGTGATGGCCAGGCCTACAGGTACTATGGAACAGCTCTAGATAATAAAGACGAGCTGGGCGCTGCTACCGGGTGGCAAATGAATGACTTCTGCGTGTCTGCTGCTCAGATAGCTGGACAGATGGCCCTCAGGCTGGTCCATGACCACATCCTGAGGCTGGATGTGACCTCATATACCCGTCTCATTAGGAAACATGTTGGGATGATCAGCAATCGTGTCTACCAGCTTAAAAAAGTATGCATATTTTTTTTGCTGTTTTGTCTTTTTTTGGCTGATCTGTTGAATCCTTTGTCCTCTTTATTTTGTGTGATGTTATAGCTGCACTGTTACATGTGGGATCGTGTGTGTTTAAAAAATAATATTGGAAAAAACATTTTTGGAAATGCTGAAAGTTTTCATTTAGATTTTTGTGGTAAAGTTTTGTAGTCTCGAATCCCTTTTTATCATGTTATGTTTGTTTTGCAGTCTGGGGTCATGGCTACACCCCTGTCATCTCAGTGGCTGATGTCTGCAGCAGGGTCCTTCAGTCGCGCCACTAACGCATTGATCAATGAAATTCAGAACAGTGACCTGGAGGATCTGGAGATGTGTCGGAACATCAACGACCGCATAATGAGGGTAAACCTGTTTGGGCCATATGGCCAGTCACACACAGTAGTTGGTGCTTGATCTAGAAAAAAGTTTCTTTGTGGGTGTATTGGTGTTGCCATGATACTTAAATGCTGAAAAATTGCAATTTTCAATAAGAAAGGCAGATGGAGAACTAGGCCCCACCCACCATTTGTAAACAGAAAACTAAATCCTTGTAGAAGTCAGAATACTGTTTTGTCCCCTAAGCCTGCCGCATTCACAAGGCATGAGAAGACTAGTCCAGCCTAAAGTGAGACTCACGTTCACACACGCACTGCAGAGCGGCAGAGGAAGGAACGTTAATAAGCAGGTTCTCTATTATTATTCACACCGGAAGCACGGAGTGGCCTTAAGCTGAGGTCATTATTTGGTGTTTGACATCAACAGCCATTCACACACCTCACCGCACACAGTGGACCACAACCAAATGTGACCCCTGCATTTCTCCATGTGTGCGTCATACAGCGAATAAACGCATCAGTGTGTAAACCTCAGACCGTATTGGATCAAATTTTTTATTGGAATTTTTTTCATCAGAATGACCGTGTGCGTGTGTAAACCCTGCCACTGACACTAGTGTTCTCTTTTTCCTTTGGTTCCACACCTTTTGATTTACCACAGGTGGAGCATAACTGGCTCTCCCAGTATGTTTCTCCAAGAGACGTCCCATTCCGTCACATCCTCTTTGGCAGTGGTGACTACACGGTGTCTGCACTAACCGACCACCTGCAGGCTCTGAAGGAGCAGGTCACTGGATCCGACGCTGACCTGTTACGCAACCAGTTTGCCCTGACCACATGGACCATCCAAGGCTGCGCCAATGACCTGGCTGGAGATGTATGGGCCTTGGATAATGAGATTTAATGAGCTGAGCCTATTTGTATCCTGTGCAAGCAGACCCCATGTGCGCTTTTTGAGTAAAACATCTCCCACTTGGGAGGATGGAATGAAGCCCAAGTGGGAGACGTTTTGATAAGATTATGATATGATTAACATTATTCTGTTGACGTCCTGCTGAGCTGCTTGTCACGATCTTTGAGGTAATTTCTACTGACATAACCCAGGTTTTGAGTCTCAGTTCAAGGCTGTGGCGTAATGAAAGCACAACATGAGTGAATTTAACATCGTTAAACTGTTATCAATGCTAATATATCGATAAGTGGACAAAATGTGCTCTGTCATGAGTCAATGATGTAACATTTGTTTCTTAGGTTCTGATTGGCTTGATTTGATCTGAGAAGTCATGTCCTGATCTGTTCAGACTATCGAAGCGCAAGTGCTTCCCTATTCTCAGCTTGGAATTGGGCACTTTAACCTGGTCTTTAACTTTAACCCCGAAACCAAAGCCCTTGCAGGGGAAACCTCTGCCTTTGCCATGTATGTAAGTGATGGCCTTACTCATTTGGCACTGAGAGAATCGTGTGTTGTTCCTTATTTATTTATCAGTGACAGTGTTCACTATAAATGTGTCATGTTTTTTTTTGTATTATCGGAAGCAGTGCCTTCCATAATTGTGACGGTTATACTGTCAGTTTAAAAAAGCAGCATCTGCTATCAGAAATACATGTTACCAACAGCTGTCACCAGAAATTGCTATTATAGCTACATGTGGCCAGAAGCACTTGGTGAAAACTCTGCAAACGCCTGTTTTCTAAATTAACGTGGTCATCAGTCGGTATTTGCCAAGTTGCAAACCTTAAGAGTTAAAATGTTTCAAACTGAGCTCTATCTGCTGTATCTGCAGTTTATGGCTGATTACAGCTGATTATACATGTTTTCTACTCATCATAGAGGTTAATGGCAGCGGATGAGGTAACTGCCCATTGACTTCAGTTTTGCGACAACAGCTTGTGTTTACACATGGAAAACTGTGTAGTATTCAACCATGTTCTGCAGATGTGGCAGCTGGGCTGAACAATGCTGAAACAGTGAAGTGCTCTCAGTGAAGCTGAATATTCAGAGTTGAAATTTAAGATTTAATATAACTGGGATCTGGGGACAGGAATCTTTTCAAATTAGAGCAACAATATTGGGCCATTTCTGTGACAAAGCATCTTGTGGAACATATATATTTCTATACTGAAACATTATCGGAAGCAGTGTCTTCCATAATGAAGTGTGAAGGTAGTTTTTGCCTACCAGCGTGTATATATCGGGGGCAGTGTCCTTCATATTTCACTGTAGGGTGGATTAAATTATCGGGAACAGTGTTTCCCATAGTTTTTTATACATATTTATTTTCTTTTTTTGGATATTTCTGTGGATTTTCTTGTGTTACTGTTCAGGTCTGTGCAAACCCTGGAGAGATGTTGCTTAATGTGTCCCCCTGTAGCTCTTTATCTGACTGATGTGAATGTAGGGATTGTGGTTTAGACTTCTAATGTTTTTGTCCATTCCAGAAGAAAAAGCAGTGGAGTGAAATTACTCACGTTTTGTTTTAAACATCTTTTTTCAAATGAATCGGTCTGCTGTAGTACAATGTTGATTGTCACCAACACTGACTTGGTGTTACCTTGTGTAGAAGATCAGGTTACTCCTTGGTTCCATGTGGACATAGCACAGAAGGCAGTGGGGTAGGTGCTGACCAAGTTTTCTGTCTGTCAGTTAATGTCTGGTGTAAACTGAAGTGCTGGAGTATTGCTTCAATAAAAGGTGGTGGTGGTGCAGAGATGTAGCTTCATCTTCTAGACATAAACTGAGATTCCACACTTTTCTATTATATTACTGTTGAATCTTTCTGCTTTCATCAGTCTTTCAGAAAAGATGGCTACCGTGGGCAACGTTATCAATGTTTGAGTCCATCTCCCTCTTTCCCCCATATAATCATCCTTGAGCTTTCAGTGCATTTTTAAATAGCGGCTTCTGGATTTCTCAGCTGGCTTTTGCACTTTCTCACGGCAGAAATCTTGCGCTTGCAGGGATCCGTGGCTCCTTTTAGGCTTCTGTTACTCTCGTCTGTGGATCATCCTGCATATTAATCCTCTCCTCGTCTTTACAACACTCAGCTTTGTAGTATGTAGATGTTTATGCCTGTTGATTGACTGTTGTGTTTTTTAATGGACGCATAAATTCATTATGCAGTATTGTGTCTAGACATGGAAATCTGGGTAATTTACCTGCATCCTTTAGGTGAGGAAAGGCGTTATCCATGAGTTTTGTTACACACAGAGATAATATTAATATGGCATGTCAAAATAATTCTGAGGTTTTTCAGGTTTGAGGTTTACCGTTCTAATTCACCAGTGATGTGATGTTAAAATCATGGGTTGTTTATTGATGGAATATGTGAATTGGAAATACTGTCCTGGACCTAAAAGAATTTCTCTGCTGTGTAATAAACCTTACTGTATACTTATTTCGACCTGCAGTGTCATTTGTTCAAGTGTGATTTGAAGTATGAAACTACAGTAAAAATATGAATAAAAAATGAATGGAATAATCCAACTTAAACTCAGATGTCCAAGACTTAATATTTCTGGAGAGGTGTCGCCCTTGGCTTGCTCTTTGGGGGCTCGGACCCGGTTTCTGTAAAGCTGCTTTGTGACGTCAGTTGTAAAAAGCGCTATACAAATAAACTTGACTTGAAGGAAAAAACGATTAACCCTCCATTTATGCATTAATTACTGCATTTATTAATTTAATTGTAAAAATAATTGTTTATATATAATTTACCCCCCCCCCCCAGGTGGTGTATCCCCTCTTCAACCTGCAGCTTCTCAGTCCTGCCCATTCACAATGAAGTTATAAGGAATGTTACAGCCTGAATTGCTTTCTGAGTAAGGTGCAGTCAGAGCAGGGGTTATCTACATGTCTGTAAAAGCACATCATATCCAGATGGTTTAATTCTGGGGTGTAATGAGGGGGTGGGAAATGACCACGTAAGAATAAAATGATTTTGGTACATATGCAAGAGGAGGCAGGTTCATTTGTATAGCACATTATCATACACTGCGGTCATTCATTGTGCTTTACAGAGAAATTATTAATAATTATGTATATAATTATAAAGTTAAATGAAACCACAAATGTCATAAGCCGACCGCAGAGAAAGGGGAAAACGTGCAAGATTTTGATCTTTAAAAGAACACCCTGTTTATTTTATTTAATTTTTTTTTACATTTCTAAGCGATTTGCAGTAAATTGGACACTCTCTGTCTCCGTTACTGGGAGACGAAATGTGTTCATTTGGTGTGTCGTTACCAATTTGAACCGGGAGTCTCGACTCGGAAGCAAGCGCTGCTTTACAGCGTTTTACTACACGGTTGAGTTGAGCGAGTGATGGCTGTTGGTCATAGAACAGAAAGTCGCGTATATTCATATGTATTAATGTGTAATATCTTTAATGGTGAAAAGATAAATGATAAACAGATACATGTTTGGAAAATAATAAATATATTATCGTGGCACTAATATCATAATTAATTATTTTTTACCGAGTAGAGTTTCGGTGTTTTAATGAAAAACGTAGATGATTAAAGCTGTACACTAACAGCGAATCATCAAGCCATTCAGATATGTATTATGTTATTTTAAAATGTCTACATTTTCTTTTATTTTTCTCTATATGTAAAACATCCCTGTGTTGTAGATTATATAACTGTAACACTGTTATTGTTATTGTTATTCCAGCAAAGAAAATTCCACAATATTACTTCAAATACATACCCGTATTATTGTGGCCCGTTATGTCCACACTGAGTGACCGAAACCTATAAACTGACCAGAACTGTGAGCGCACGCGGTGTCCAGATCTGGTTTCCGGTTTCAGTGGAGGAAGGACAGTGTGTGTGGGTCTCTTTAAGAGGATGGGATCGATAGCTGCGTGCCGAGGGTGGGGGTGATTACAGGAGGCGCTGCCGCTGGAGCAGGACGCTAATCCTCGGTGAAATGCTGCTACAAGTTCGGGGTGAACTTCCCGGGAAGGCGGCGTTGCTCTGTGCTGCGGGGGTGAAACACGGACGGGCCGCCGATGAGGATGAGCAGAGGCTGAAGCCAGAGTGAGCTGCCGGAGACGCTGCAGGTAACGCTTTACAGCCTCAGTCCCACCCCCGCGCGGGCTTGCGCCAGCTACGGGTCGCGCCCGGGCTGTTCGCGAAGCTGCGCGGCCGAGAGGACAACGCGCAGCGCCGCTGCTTGTGATGGCTTTAGCGGATAAATAACCGCATAGCCGCGCTGTTGACACTGTGCAGCCGAGCTCGGCAGCTCTGAGCGCGGACAGTTCTGTCGTTAGCGGTAGGGGGGGCTGTGTGAGCTCGGAGAGGTGAAGACGCCAGATTTCGTGTTCGTGCCGCCCCGTTTAAGGTGGAACGGGACACACGGATATGGCAGCTGAGCGCTGTTGGGCTCATTACAGCCCCGCGCGCTTTACAGCAGGTGTTTGTAGCGAGATGGTGCGGTGATTAGGATGATGACGTCGTTTGACGTCATGATGCGGGCGCGTGTGTGTCCCCTTATTGTAACGGATGAGCGCCACCGCGACATAGGACAGGCCAGGCAGCCGAAGCATACAGTGCTGGTTTAAAGGGTCCTTGACGCGGAACACTGCTTAAAATACCGACGTCATATTTCGTCCACCCCATTCCCCGTCCTGAACTCAGCTGTTTTTAACGGATTGCTGTTTGACGTCATGGGAAACACGTCTAGATGTGTATGGTGGTTAGTATACAGTAGCTTAGCCACGCCCACTCACGTTGCAGCCATAAGGAATGTTTCACACTGAAGTGGCCTGTGTCAGAAGTAAAAGTGACTGACTGTCGTTATGAACACAGCCCATTACACAAGGTGAAATCCACGTTGAAATGTAACCTCATCCACACAAAGAGCCGTGGGCAGCTATCAGCAGCACCCGGGGAGCAGAATAGTAGGACGGGAACCTCAGTGGTATCTGGGCCTGGACTGGAACCTGTGGCCCTCTGATCACATGGGCAGGTCCCGAATCACTGCCCACCATTACTCGGTACTCATAGTTTTCTGTTAATGTTCCGTTGAACCAGTGGGCCCTGGACATTGACATTGCGCAGTACTGGCTTTCCTTAACTTCACTGTTGATGAACTTTAGACTTTGTTTTGTGCTTGCTTTCTTACCCTCGAGATGAACATTTACAAAAATGGTCTTTCTGCCACTCAGTGAGTGTAACTGCACCAATTTCCACCTACTGTGACATCTACATGCATACCCACTACACAGAGCAACCAATGAAAACAGTCCAAGCAATTAGAAAGAATTAAGAATCAATATTAATTCATATGTTAAATACCGTGGTACACAAGTTTTAGACTGTCAAGGAAATGTAAAATGTATCTATTTATCTTGATGTTAAGTGTGTTTTAAAAAAACTAAAAATTATATTAAAGTAACTATACTATTATTATTATTATTATTATTATTATTATTATTATTAATAATAATAATAATAATAATAATAATAATAATAATAATATTAATTACATTTATTCTTTTTATTATTATAGTTTTTATAATTATATGATTTTTTAAATATAACTATATTGCCATAATAATAACAACAGTAATATTGATAATAATAAATTATTATTATTATTATTATTATTATTATAAAATATATTATTATTATTATTATTATTATTATTATTATTTTGACTGTAATACAGGTAGTTGGGCACAGGTTTGGCACTTCATGTTGGGCTCCAGCCATCACATGGGTTTGAGGTATTGGATGGTAACTGTGAATACTGGCCTTCCTCAAGAAGAGCTTTGGAAATTGTTAAGCCAACTACATTCAACTATGTATTGGATATTTAAAATTTAAAATTAAATGTATTTATTATTATATTATTATATTGATTTAGTATATTTGAGATCTTTTTAAAGGAAGAGTGTGTTGCAGTAATGATATTAATAGCCTGTATTTCCTGCTGCCTTTATATGTTAACAAGGCCCATTTGATAGATGTGTTTCCAGTCTGCTCAATCAGCACAAACCGCTCATAACCTGACTTCATCATTCTGAGCTCATCACACACACTGTTCCTCTGCTAAAACTAAGCCCACCCACCACAGACGACACCCTGCAGAGTCGGAAGCGCTGTGCTACTGCAGTTAGATCTTGAGGTGTGTTCTATAGAGCAAATTCCAGGCTTTCTGCAATAGACTAGGCCTATATATAGCGCTCTGTCTTTTTTTAGAAAGCCCCAAATAAGAACAGCCTGCTTTCTGTAGGGGTCGACCAGTAGCAGAGATCCTTCTCCAGGTCGGTTTTCTCATCAGGAAGTGGAATCTTTTCATATGAACTAGTGAACGCAGCAGAAATTCTCTCACTGCTGTGGTCTGAGTTAGGCTGCGCCCCTATACCCTGTGTTTGTGAATGGCTCTGTGTTTGTGTGTGTTTTTACTAAATCGCTAGCCCTGTTGTCTCTTGGGAAATCTGTCCCAGGAGCTGATCCTGCTTTCTATATTTCTCTCTCTTCCTATCACTCTCTTACTCACTCTCTCTCTTTCTCTCTCCATTTCTCTCTCTCTCTCTCTCTCTCTCTCTCTCTCTCTCTCTCTCTCTCTCTCTCTCTCTCTCTCTCT
>JBBPDA010000001.1:12646374-12665733 GCA_037974385.1 Arnoldichthys spilopterus
GTTCGGCTCCAGATTTCTCCTCCATGTCTCCAGTCACTGCATGGATGTGTGTGAAGCTCCATCAGCACCTGATTTCACCTAATGAAGGACTGATTGAGCCCAAACCATTGATTTGGTGGAACTACAGTAACACTTGGCTCCACTAGGAGAGAACTGGGAATGGTCAAGACAACACACACACGCACACACACACACACACATTACGGTTTACTATAATAATATTTGTGGTTATGGAGGAAACAGAAACACTCCCTGCCCAGATTTGCAGATTTAATCTGCATTTTCTCAAGGGGCTAAGACTTTTGCACAGCACTATATGCTAGGACTGGACTCTGCTGGCTAAAGCAGGAAAACAGCCCACTTTGAGTCATGAATTTTCAGTAATGTTTCACGCTTTACCACTAGAGTGCAGCACAAGATGCAAAGCTATGTTTTTAACCACCTACAGTGTTTAATGCTGGGCTGTGTTTACTTTTCGCATGTAGTATATACTTGGGGAACCCTATGGATCCGCCTGATGTCCTTGGGATGGATCCGAACACTGCTAGGCCCACTAAATTACCCAACCGGGCTAAAAGTGAGTGAACAAGTCGGAGGCTGAATAGTACAGAAACATTACAGTTTAACAGTAGCTGAAGCATGTTGCATGGAAGCGCCACTTTATCGCTGTGAAGGGCTTTTCTTTCTGATTTTCTTTCTCTGTTCTGTGAATTAATTGCTCTGTCACAATTATACAATTTCCTTTTGTCTCTGTTCTTCTGAAATCCATCTCTCCCTTACTCTGACACCACAGAACAACCTCCTCCAAGGCCTCCTCAGCCTGCTGTTCTTCTCAAAAGTAAGAGTTTCTGCTTTCTTTTCTCTTCTCTGAAGCTTTCCATGAGGCAAGGGGATAATATTTTTTCCCCTGTTGAATATGCAGATTATTCAGTTGTTTGTTATATTTTCATTTATACCTTAAACCCAATATCAGCAGCTTGCCTGACCTTCCAGTCCCAATGGGTTCCAGTCCATTCAGTTCAGTTCAGTTCAATTCCGGCATTGTCACAAAGCTGATTTACAAAGTCTGAGCCCCTAATGAGCAAGCCAGATGCGACGGGGGCAAGGAAAAACTACCTAAGCTGGAGGAAGAAATCCTGGGAGGAACCAAGGCTTAGAAGGCCCACCCTCCTCTATAAAATAAAGAACAGTTAAAAAGATGTCTCAGTTGATGAATGCAGCACTAGTTAAGGTCAATGGCTAAGGTTATGGGCAGCAGATGAACACGTGGTGGTTAAACGGTTCTAAAGATGGATGAACAGAAAGGAAGAACCACTGATCAAATGATCTGTTTAAGGGGAAAACGCTGGAACCACAGTAATAATAGATCAGGTTGAGGTAGTCGTACAGTTCCTAGTGTAGTGGATGATTCAGTTGACAGAACAAGGCTAAGTGATATTAGGAAGTGCAGCAGTTCCTAGTGTGCAGGTGGGCCGTGATAAGGGACGACTATGTTGAACATAAGAGAATTCCCTGTTAAATCGTCTTTGATTATCCTCAGAGCCGTTCTATGACTCGGTGTTGGACGATGACGATGATCTAATAGTGACGGGGATGAAGAAACTTTCTCTAAAGACGCCGGCGTATCTGGGGCTGCGTCTGAGGCCGTGGGAGAGTTCCAGCCTGGCCGACCGCCTCAGTGAGGTGTCACTCATCGACTTCGGAGACGACAGTTTCAGCTCAGCCTCGCCCTCCCCCATCACCGAAACTCCCAGCTCTGGCCCCACCCAGCAACTTCCTCCAGTCTCCAGCGGCTCTATTTTGGATGCAGCGCCGCCTCAGAGCCCTTACCGTAGCCTGCCCAACCCCCTACACCCCACCCCAGTGGTGGACTGGGACACTCGGCCCCTACCCGCGCTTCCGGCTTACGACGAGGTGACCTTAGAGTGTGAGGAGCAGGAGGACGTGGAGGTCCGCTCCATAAATGCCTCTGCTAGACAGAATGACAGCCTGGCTGAGCAGACGTATGACATGGTGGAAGGTACTTGGCCTTAAACTTGGTTTAATGCTCTTACAGTTCATATTCAAAGCTTTGGTCACGAGCAGCAACATTCTTACAAAATAGGTAAAAATTGAATACACAGAATTCTCATGAGACACACAAACCTCCAAACAACTATACAACTTTAGCCATTAAAGACCCTGATTGGCTGTGGTGATTTTAAAGGGCCCATAATTTACATTCTTTATACCTTTGAGTTAAACAGGCTTTCTTTTCTTTTCTGCCTTTAAGAGAGAAATGCATGAATAATCTCTATTCTGATATAAGGAGACATATTTTAAACCATTTGGTGTTGTGACATCACTAAAACTAAGATTTTAAAAACAGTGGTTTTTGCAGCTTAGTTTCCATATATGGAGTGTAGGGATGGGTAAATGTGCATTTTTAAATTTGGGACTTTTAAACAATATTTACATTTATGGAATTAAAAAGACATACAAAAAAAGACATGGACCCTTTAATATATTAAAATATATTGTAATCACAACATTTATCAGTGTAATTGCAATATTAGTATTTTGTCCATATGGTGCAGCCCTAAATTTACCGTTTGCATTTTTGGTCACCACGTGATGCAACAGTGGCAGTTTTCAAAAAATGTCATTTATTTCTAAGCGAGTTCCTAATATGGGCATTACCCCAGCTACAGAATAGAGGTCTGTTATTGGTCCCGTTGGTTTGCATCAGTAAATGGCTCAGCCTCCTCCTCCTTTTGTGAATAAAAGGCACATGCTGTGGCAAGTTTGCATTTTTCAGCACATGTAAACAAGCTACAGAAACTGAAAAAATTGTGAAATGACAGTAAACAAATCTGCGCTGTCACACAATAACACTGTTCAAAAATTGTTTGTCAGTAAGGCTGTAATTGTGTTTCTCTTGAACCCATTGAACAACATATAACAGTAATAGATAGCTGTCCAGCTCCCGAACAGAAGCATCACTTTTATCTGGGCTTTTAAAGTTAAAACCCTGTCTCTCTGTAGCCTGTATTGTCTTCATCATTAGTCAAATCAGCTGTTATTGTCGTTTCACCCATGTACAGTTGGTACAGTACACAGTGAAACAGAACAACGTTCCTCCAGAACCACGGTGCTGCATAAAACACAGAACCACAACAAAACTACACATATACCAACATGCAGTGTGTGCAAACATTGCAGGACATTGCAAAGACCAGACAGTAGACAGTGCAGCAGAGACCAGTACATAGTTCTGGATCTACCAAATAGCAGGTTTTGCAATGTTCCAGAGAAGAGCAGATGTAAAAATGACACCGGCAGGAAGAAGGAACAGCATCATGTTAAATATCAATAATATATATCAAGATATGGACAAGTAAAGACGGAATGTGTGTATGTTATCAGTCAGTTCCTGAGTGTTTGAGTCTTACATGTTTGTTTGTTTGAATTGACGTAATTAGCTGATGGTCCTCCCCCTTTTTTCAAAGGGAAAATGGCTAGAAAATGTTTTACTACTAATATAATGGGCACCCTCTGAATCTACTGAAGCTCTACTAGCACTAGACTGAGGAACATAGCTGCATATTGTTTAAAAATGTGTTTAATTTTGATGATTATCTCTATCACCCAGGCCGAGCAGAAGGAGATTCAGATCCCAGCAGCTTGGGAAAGTGTGTTGTTGAGGACAACCTGTTCCTACCCTCCAAGTCAGCGGAGGAAACCCACTCATTTTCACAGTCGGCTGACATCTTCAAGGAGCTGCAGAGGGAGGCAATGGTGAAGCTTCGTGTGCCTCCAGCAGGCCGTTCACTCCCATCCTCGCCCATTCCAACACACTCACTTGCGCCACACCGCCAGATCATCCTGCCCTCCTCCTATGAGGACAAACCCCAAGTACCACCCCGGATTCCCATCCCACCTATGCGACCCTCCAAGCGGGCAAACGTCTACGGCAGCAGGCTCTCGGCCTCTTTGGGGGACGATGTGGACCGGAGCAGGCCCCCTCAGATCCCTCCCAGAGACCATGCTGTGTCGCAGCCTGGCTCCCGGGCTCCCAGTCCGATGGCCCCATATGCAGGCTCCCCCCAGCAGAAGCCCAGCTTGTGCTGTGTTGGTTCTTGGGGTTCCTGCCTGTCCCCCTCATCATACTCCTGTGCTCCTTCCACCACTTCCTCCTCTACAACCTCCAGCACCTCTTCTAAGCTGGTGTCCACCCCCAATAGACTTACTCGGGACACCCAGTACGGCTCCACTGAGACGGGACAGGCTCAGGCAAAGAGCCCCTGCATCCTGCCCATCATGTGTGATGGTGTAAAGGCCAGCAGTACCCACTATTACTTGCTGCCAGAGAGGCCAGCGTACCTGGACAAGTATGAAAGGTTTCTAAAGGATTCAGACGGAGGTGAAGAGAGGCGAACCACTAATATGGCCACTGTCAGGCCCATGGTCCAGCAGCAGGTCATCAAGCCCAATCTCTCGTCCACTCCCAGCACGAGCAACAGTGTCAGTGGACCAGGCAGCTCCTACAGCCTGGCCTCCACCTCAGAGCCAGCAGCACAAGCCAACTCTTACAGTAGTGTCAGACAAGTACGTCATTCAAGGCTCTTTAGCCAGTCATAACGATAAGGTCACTGTGCTTAAATCCTGAGTATAGTGAAAAATTTATTTTGCACTTACTTCAGTAGTCAAGACATGTTTGGAGTCCACATTTTATACAAATACACCTGGTTCAGCTCTCCTGTTCCTGGCCAGATGTAGTGGATGTGTTCAAGAAGTAAAATACCAAACTGTGCCCAAACTGTTAGCATTCCAGAAATTTCCATTGACTTTTCTCTGCCTATAATGAGCTATTATGAGCTGATGTGTGTCTGCAGGTGCAGGAGGCAGTCCACGGAGTAATCGTAGAGGAGTGTCAGGCAGCCCTCCAGAGTCACAGCTGGAATATTGAGGAGGCAGTCCAGTATCTTAAGGTCACATGGTCTTTCCTCACACTTCTGTTATTGGGCAGGGTCCCAGTTAAAGGAGTAGATGGGCAAAAAGTACAGATATTTTTAATCAGCCAGGAGATGCAGACCATCCCAAAGTCACCAATGAACACTGCACAAACTGGCTACTGAGCTTACAGTCTGTGTTTGCTCGTGTGTTCCGGGTTTAGGTGGAGCAGCTGTTCCGTTTAGGTCTAAAAGCTCGGCCCGAGTGTGTGGAGCTCCTGCAGAGGTGCGGGTGGAACCTGGAACAAGCTAGTACTTTGATGCTGGACTCATATGGCCCCTCAAGGCAAAGGTAATGGGAATTTTAAACCATATCTGCTATTTTCATATCTGAATTTTTACGTATTCCATTGACAACATATCAGGGGGGGCCTGTGGCATAGGGGACACAGGGTGTTGTCTAGGGTGCAAAATGCTTGGGGGGCACCAAAAATTGGTAAAAGGTTTATTTTTTGTTTTTTTGTTTTTTTCCCCCAAAGTGCAACTAGAGGGTGTTTAACTCATAAGCGCTCTGTTTCCCCACCTACATTCAGATAAGGCCTGCACCTGTCAGCAGTTATCTTATTTTAGCAGAATTCTTTTTACTATTTACTGAAAAATATTCTGAAGGTGAATATTCTGGTGGGTGTTAGCGATCCAGGGGGTGTGGGGGTCCTAACCACTAGGCCACCCCTGCCTATAAAGCATGGTATACTCTCTTATTTCATTCCCTTTTTGATTTTTTTTGGCATATAACTATGAACATGTCACCTGCATGTAGCTATATGAAGTTATACCCTCTGGTCACAAAAAGCAAGTTAAACTCACAGAGGCACAGCTGACTCACGCGCAGTGTGTTAATTAGAATAGTGGACAAGGAGAAGACCTCCAAAGTGAGTGATACATACTATTGAATTTAATAATTTACCACATAGGGTGTGTGTGTCTTCTGATTGGTCACAAGCTGACCAAATTATTGGTCAGATTTGAACAGAATTTTTTTTTTGTTTCGTTACAGATACTAAAGCCAGCCCTCAGGATGAACACGGCACTCACCTTCTGCCCGCTGAAAATCACTGCTGACTTTGATACTGTCTGGACCAGCTTAGAGGCATTTGTGCACTATTCTTTTCTTTCTGGTGAGGTATGAATCTAATGACTAAACACTGGAGTATTTCCATGTCTGCTAAAAACTCAAAAACATGCTAATGTGCAAGAGTGACCTATCTAATTCAATCTCTTTATTTTATGGGTTTTCCCATTCCCATTAAATTTTATTAAAATATTACTGTAGAAAACCTTTAATGTTACACTTACTTGAACTAAACCTTTTTCTGTTATTTATGGTTTATTTCATATTTATTGTGATGTTTGTAATGTCTTTTGAAGTATGATCCATATGTAGAAATTGATTGACATTACTGTATTTATTTGCCTTCTCTCTGTGAAATATGTACTGTATTAATGATGAATGTGTTATTTAATGGCAGTACAGGGTTTGATGTCCCAGGGAATTCCATCTTAATGTTTTATCATCATTCAGTTCAATTTCCCTTCAGATCTCGTTATCTGGGCGTGTGCAACTTGTAGCATTTTACCTTTTTTTACATCATAATTTTTACAACGTTAACATATTCATCCACTGACCACAGATCCGTCCTTTCATGGCAACTGATAACGAGTACTAAGTTTTGTCAAATAGCTACATTTTAAGTGACTTATTTCAATTAATCTCTATAAATTTTCCCCTGACCTTGAAACTGAATAATCTAGTGTTTTTATAGATTATATATAAACGTGTGCATTGGTGAGTTCCTGCTGGTTTTCCATCTTTCAGTGAAATAAACAAAAGCATCACAGCTCTCCCTTCTGGACAATCTTCAGACTGCTAAACATAGCTTTATAGTGATCTACACTATTTATAATTCAGATTGCAAAGTAGTAACTGAATG
Organism: Arnoldichthys spilopterus; assembly: GCA_037974385.1. Taxonomy (NCBI): domain Eukaryota; kingdom Metazoa; phylum Chordata; class Actinopteri; order Characiformes; family Lepidarchidae; genus Arnoldichthys; species Arnoldichthys spilopterus. The sequence continues at coordinate 12,653,297 of JBBPDA010000001.1, forward strand.
AGTCCAATAGAGCTTGGCATTTGACGTCACAGTGCAATGCATTATGGGGTGGGGCCGCCATATTGCGTGGCAACGAACTAAAATAAGGTAGCAACACATGAACAACGCACAACAGCACAATCAGTAATACCTACAGATGTGTTCTAGTGGTACTGAATCTGCTTATAATTAGTTTTAAAAAAGTAGAGACTGAACAGAGACCAACTCCTACAGGAGGCAGAGGAACACTGTAAAAATTGACATTTATGAAGGAGTCGAGTGTTGATTACCCAAAGAGGAATTAACTTATTACCCTTGCACCTCCCCTTCACTCACATTTTTACCTACCTTTCTAACACATTTTGTTTATCAGAAATGTGTTTTCGTGCTACATGTAGCCTTTAGCCTCCACCGGCTGCCCAACCCATTCAGCCCATTTTGTGCAGTCAGCCCAGTTTGGGCGCTAACAGCCGGCTGGGAAGCTCGTCAGATAGCATTAGTGGTTAGCCGCTCAGTGCTGAAATGATATACAGGGCTGTATGCCTCTCAACCCAGTGCATGTTGATGTCTCGTGCTGGTGGGGTTCAAGAATGGTCAGCTCACCAGAGTTCTTGTTTTATTTGAGAGCATCGATACATAAATGCAGCATAAAATGATAAAGTTAAAGAGGAACTGGTGTTGGAAAAGAGGTTTGCCCAAGAAATGAGACCTCACAATAAAGAGCGAGACAATGCCCTGTACTGCCGTTGGAAGCAAACCCAAGACCTTAAGTATGCTTGTCTAGGTTCGAACCAGATGAGACCAGTCTGTCATGCAATTTGGTGTGAAAGCTTTTGGAAGTTTTTATTGCCACTGCGTCTGCCTGATCATGACGACTAGGTAACTGAACTTAAAGAGAGCCGTCATAATCTGGCGGCTACCAAGTATTATGGTGGTTTACTCTGCCTGGCTTCATCTGCAGTTTTGCCCCGACTTTGGACACTGTGGTTAATCTGCCAATTAATCAAGCAGTTAATCTGGCCCCGCTCCATAATGCATTGCACTGTGGCGTCATGTTGCCAAGCACTGTTGGGTTTTTTGCCAGCCTTCTATAAAGGGGAGTTCTTCAGGTTCCACTGGCTTGTGTTTGATTTTATGTGCCATAATTGATTAGAAAAAAACACAAATCAGGGGCGACCAGGGTTCATTAATTCACTCACTCATTTATTCATTTACAGACTCATTTATTTATTTATGTATTTATTTGTTTATTTATTGATTTATTTATGTATTTATTTATTTATGTATTTATCCTGCTAATTGCTTGCTTGCATATGAGGCCACCAAAGATGTTCGTATGGTTTTATTCACGTTGTGTTTGTCTGTGTAGATGGACAAAAGCCTAGCCAGCAAGCTTTGAATGTGGATCTGCCTTTCTGAAAACGTTTAGCTCCACTTTATTCCCGTCAAAGCTTGTGATTGACTGAAATATCAGAGAAACAGCAACTCAGTAGTACATTCTAATTGTGACCTGACATTGGTCTGTGTAGTTCTGTCAGTGCTTTACCCACAGCGCTGACTGAGTGCTTTAGCTCACGGTCATTGGCTCTTCAGCATATATTGTGTGTATATGGATTAAGTCAGTGCATGCTAATATTCTGCCTAGCTGAGCCAATACATGCTTCTGCACTGTTTTTGTGTGCTCTGTAATTTTTCTGGACTTTGTTTCCAACTTGTACAGCCTCACATCATCAGTCCTGTCCTCCGTTTATTTCTTGACTGCTGGTGACACATGCTTCACATTTAAGAAATGTTCTACACATTTTTCAGGTAATACTCCACTCACTGCAGTGGCTGTTGAAATGCTGGGCTTGGTGTACACTGCGTTAAATGTAAAGCTCAATGATGCATCTGTATTTTTATATGGAAATAAATCTATAGAAGTGCTTTGTTTTGATGTTTGCTTCTAAACTGCTTCTGTTAGGTTGGAGACTATAGTTATGTTCACATTGTTGCTCAGTTCAGATTTATTTATTTTTTTTGCCTTGATGTTGACGTTTGTGTTGGTAAGTGTCCCATGCTTGTCATTTTTGTAAAGCGTTGGCAGTATAAAGGAAATGGACCTGGTCATCATGCTGTTTTTAAAGAGGATCAGATGACGTGAGGTTGCTTCCTCATCAGTTCCTCATACAGCAAATTGTGGGAACACTCACATACAGGTACTCATATACTGAATTAGAATAGCAGCAAAGGCAGTAGAGTGAAAACAGTCCATATGCTATTAATAATAATACATTGTTATTGTTGTTACTATTATTATTAGAATAAAATTATTATTATTATCATTATAAATAGTAACTACTATTATCATTAATAATAATAATGTACTTTTTTTTTAAGTTTTACAGAATTTGAAAACAACTGTGGACATTTACATTGTGTCCAAATTTCACAGTAAATGGAGCAAAATAATTGGTTCTAAATGACTTTTAAAAAGTATGTTACATTAACCTCCATCAGAAGTTACTAAGGTGTCTTGTAAATAAGCCATTTTTTGGTCTGACAGCAACAATATGTAGCTCTATCACATTGCTTTCTGTACTGTTATATAAAAATGCATATTTTGAAGCTGTAAATTGATTTGTTAAGTTTTTGGCCCAAATAACACAGTCAGTTCAGTTTTATTACTATAGGGCTTTTTACAACTGAGGTCACAAAGCAGCTTTACAGAAACCGGGTCTGAGCACCAAATGAGTGAGTCAGTTGGGACAGAGGCAAGGACAAAGTCTAAACTTGAGGAAGAAACCTTGGGATTTTTCATAAAGCAATGGCTTTGGTCTGTCTTAACAGGCCGTTCTCATGAAAACTGTAAAACACAAATGCTGGGCAAAACCAGTTCCCTGTGTACCTGCATTTTAAAGTGCCATGGGTTTTCACCTCTTTATCATCATTGCCAAGACTGAAATCTGAGGATGTCTGTGGTGGCTGGAGAACCATCAGCAACACTGGTAGAAGAATTCCATCACACACATCAGGGTATGATGACGTTTGCTAAAGTTATTGGAGATCACATCTGTGTAGCTATATAATATTTTTACATTTTGTAGTTTTAGGTATTATATTCCCTCCAGCCAATTGCGTAGAATTGCGTTGGGACAATGGGGGCGTGTCCCCATCAATATCTAGTGATTGCTGAACTGTTACCACCAATAGTTTTCGTCAAACAACGAGGTAACGATACCTGGAGGTCTGACATAATGCATCCAGGTACAGAGGGTTCAACTGCGGTCTTTTCCTGAGTATCCGCCTTTCCAAATACACATCGCCGATGTGATTGGTGGAGACACGGCGCGTGTTTGGGAGGTGGGCTTCTTAAACGCACATCGCCGATGTGACCGTATCAACTTTTATTAGCGCCAAACACAAAAAACAAAGATGGCGTCCAAAAATAGAAAGGTGCATATTAGGAGCTGTTTAACTAAATGAAACAGCTAAAGAAAATTGCTTGCTAAAAGCACAACAATGCTATTAGACTTTGGTGTGTTTGTTACACTTATTATTTATGTATTTTAATGTTTTATTAAAGTTCTTGTTTGGTTATGTTGACTATAACACCTGGTTACTACTTTAAGTTCTCCCCTATGTTTTTTATATATTGATGTATAAAATAATATGTTATGGCTGAAGTAAAGTTAGGAAACCTTTATTAACACCAACTTTACTGAGATTTTCATAGTCTGACTAAGTAGGGCTCACCCAAAGTGCACAGGCTCACCACCATTAACCCACATCACTGGCTGAGTGCTTTAGCTCACGGTCATCGGCTCTTCAGCATATTTTATGTGTGTGTGTGTGTGTGTGTGTGTGTGTGTGTATATATAGATTAAGTCAGTGCATGCTAATATTCTGCCTAGCTGAGCCAATACATGCTTCTGCACTGTTTTTGTGTGCTCTGTAATTTTTCTGGACTTTGTTTCCAACTTGTACAGCCTCACATCATCAGTCCTGTCCTCCGTTTATTTCTTGACTGCTGGTGACACATGCTTCACATTTAAGAAACGTTCTACACATTTTTCAGGTTACACCCCACTCACTGCATTGGCTGTTGAAATGCTGGGCTTGGTGTACGCTGTGTTAAATGTAAAGCTCAATGATGCATCTGTATTTTTTTGGAAATAAATCTATATAAGTGCTTTGTTTTGATGTTTGCTTCTAAACTGCTTTTGTTAGGTTGGAGACCGTAGTTATATAGCGTTGGTAAAGGATTATGCAGCCATGGAATTGCTCTACTGTGCCAAAAGGCCCACTATGTGCAGTTTAACTAAAAAAAATTTACCACCACCACTGGCCTACAAAAGCAAACTGCAATGATCGGGCAGGCCAAGGCCACAGGTATGGTATTTAAGCTCATTCCTGCCTCTTTTTACAACCTTAATTTTTACAAAATTTTTTAAAAAGCCACACTTTGTGATTATGTATTATTAGTACAGTAAAAGGTAAACATTGAAGGCTCTTTATTTTTTATATTTAGTTAATCTTTTTAAGTAGTCTTTTCAGTTTCTGCTTCACTTACACAATGGGATATTTTAATGCAATACTCTTTATAAAGACAAGCAAGACTAAATGATTGACAAGCCAAGATTGTCTGTATTTAAGTATTATTTGGGGGTGTTTTTTGTTTATAAGGGAGTCCACCCAGAGCAACTGGGTCAGTTTGTTGTAAGAAGGCCTAAGCCTTTGGGGAATGGTGGCCTGCAGTCAGCTCTTAACACGGCTTATCCAGGTGAAACAATTGCCTACTGCATGAAATTTTAATTGCTGCAAGTTGCTCAGCCTATAAGGAAGCAACGATTTCCACCATCATGCTTCACAGATGGACTGAGGAGGTTCTCCTGAAAAGCTGTGTTTGTCCATACATTGGTACGGTTACTGTGGCCAAACATCTATATCTTCATTATTCCAAAAGGCTTGGTCTTTGCCTGTATGATCTTTGGCACACTGTAATCTTGCTCTAATGTTCTTATTGGAGAGAAGTTTTACTTGGCCTGCCTCCCTTGCAGGTCACTTTCTTTCTGGCTGTAGCTGTATTCACGTTCACATCTACAGTAGCAAGAGATACTTGTCAGCCCTGTAATGAAAGTCAGGTTCTTGGACTATCAATCCTCTCTTGATTTTTGTTTGTAATATACACTACTTGAAGATGGTTTTCCTTAGAGTGGAAAGATTTATTTTTTATTTTTTATTTTTTATTTTGATTAAAAGTCTCACTTCAGACTAATGGGTATTCACAGCGTTTTTTTATTTTATTTTGTTTATTTTTTAAGGCTTTAGAGAGCTCTATATTGGCATGACAACACCACCAGTGAAGGGAACACCAGATTTATTTCAAGGTTTGTTTTTACTGCTGTTGTGGCAAAACACAGTCGTAACGATGAAGGAGAGACGCTGAGAAAACATAATCCAAGTAAATATGGTTTATTCTTTGCAGTTTCACATTTAGAGTGCAGTGCAGTCTGGCAGAATGGAACAAAGTGACTGTTTGACGGTTTTTAACAGTAACACACAGCCAGAGGACTTAAAAAAAACAGATAATCATGAAAGCACTGAAAGGGCTGTTGTATTTAGTGTTTTTGTGCACAGAGCAGTTTGAACAATCAGATAAACTTATTACAGAATAAGGTAAGGATTAAAAAGCATAAATTGTCTCTTACACTGTATTTTATAAAATGTTCCAACGTTTCCAGAATTAGGGATTGAACTACAAAGCAGGCCATTTAACTGGAGTACTCAACCAGAAAAACCAAAACACAGCATATCATCTGCACAGAAAAGTATTTGCTTATGCAGAGAAGCAATTTTGGTCATTTATTTCTAAAGTAACATTTAACGTTAATGTTTGAATATCCAGTATGAGTCTAATTCCTCATTTATTTGAATCAGCCACTAGATGTCAGTCTAGCACTGAACATTATGTAGACATTAGGTGAAGTGAAAGAGACTATTTGCCATTGTGAACGCACTTAAGCACCACAACGAAATGTGACCTCTGCATTTAACCCATCACACGTGGAGCAACGGGCAGCTACCAACAGCGCCCGGGGAGCAGTGTAGTAGGACGGTACCTTGCTCAAGGGAATCTCAGTAGTGCCAGGGCTGGGACTTGAACCTGTGACCTTCAGGTCCCAAAGGCAGCATCCTAACCACTAGGCCACCACTGCCCAAGTGATTGATGGTTATTTCTTTACTTGTATCTTTCATCTACTCGCCACATCATTGGCAGCTCTGACATTTTAACTGATAATGCCATTATTTCCCCATAGAGCACATCTTACTGGGAGCCTCACACTTATTGAGCCCCTACATTGAACCAGATCCTGGTGAGGTGTTTCCATTCGTGTGAGTAAATTTTGTTGTTGTCTAGGACAGGAATGACTCAATAATCTCCCACTTAATTACATGCAATGTTTGTTTAACTTTATTAAGTAATTATCTTGGATAACATTTGTTTTCCCTGTGCTGTAAAAAAAACAGCACTTATCGAGTTATTGACACACTAATAAAGGCAGCTGTTCAGCTGCTGACACGTTTTTGAGATTAAGGGTCCAGAGAGTCTAAGACCCTGTTCATAAGTACTTGGGTCCCATCCACACGAGTGTGATTCTAAAAATCTCTTTCCACATGTAAACACAATGTCACATGCTGTCAAAAGCCAAAGCAACAGGTGGCTCTATTTCAAAGTCGTCCCACCGACAGTGTGTCTCCTAAAACTCAGTCTGACACCTGTGTCCTTCATAACGTAGGGAAAATCAGTGCACATGTGTTTGTTGCTGGAAAGTTTGATATTAGGACTTTTTACAGGTGAGTGGTTTCTCTGCGAGTGTCGCTGCAGAAAATCATCTCTCTCATGTTAACACACGGCCACAGTGACGTCAAAGAAGATGAAGTCTCACAGTTTTCCTCGTCCACATATAAACATAAAAACAGCATTTCCAGGAATCTTCACCTTGGAAGGCATATTCCAAAACCTCAGTTTACAGTGACCAAGAATGCTGTTCATATATGAGCGGAAGGATAGAAAAAGTTTTAAAAAACACCCCGTTATGTGTGGACAGGGTCGTCACCACCACCACCACCAAAGAGACTTGGAGTTCCAAATGATGTTCCCACTGACCAGGTTGCTCACTGGCCTGTAAGATGTGATGTGTGGTTGTTGCAGATTTTCTCAATGCAACCACCACGCTCTGTGAGAAATGTGGACGTCTTTGTTTCATTGAAGAATAATGAGTGGAATGATGAGTTAGGTGAGACTGTACAGTCACACCTACAGGCAATCTTTAAACTCCCTGTAGTATTTCAAAAAGATCAAAGCACAAGAAGAAAAAAACAAATATGTATAGTCTGCAAAAATGTTTAAACATGTTAACACTTCAGTTACACAATAAAAATGGTTGCTGATCGTTTAAAAAGTCCACTGAGCATTTTGTAGTTTCTCTTCGTGTAGTTTTTTTTAATGTGTTCTTACTATATAATTCTTTTGTTTCTATAGCTGCAGTAGCTTGTTGCGAAAAGCTCGTACTTGCAAAGTGGTTATGGAAATGCAAATAAACATGCAAGTCTGTGCTACTAAGTAAAAAAATTCCCAAGCATATGTCATTTCAATTGAGGAATAAACTTAACGTAAACGCCCAATGTAACATATATGCAACATTACAGATCTTTGACATTGAGTATAAAATAAAAACAGAAATGTGTTCCATATGGTCCATTTGGTCTGTTTTATATCCCCCATAATTTTCCTTTAAGGAGAAATGGGTCTGGGTTCTTATGTGTTTAAAAGAACAGTAGAATAAAAGATCTGGTGTCAGAACTGGGTGTGTGACAGTGCAGAGTAATATAACCGATGATTATTGTTACACTGAAGATGAACCCTTGACCCCTGTGCTGTGCAGTACAGTGCTGTGCTGTGCAGTGCAGTACCTCAAAGTGTAGGCATTTGGGCAAGCCCCACAATACATACCCAAACTTCTTCATCCCTGCGTGACAAACTGCTCCCTTAGATCATCAGATCAGCTGCTCACGACTAAACTGTAAAGGTGTTTGATCCTTTTTTGATGCTGCTCCCAAGCTTTGGATATCCCTTCCAAATAAGGGCATTAAACAATACTGCAACTTTTAAATCTCATTTAAAAACCCATTTTTACTCTCATTTGATTAATGTTTTGATTTTTTTTTAAATAACCAAATTGTATTATTTTTGACTTTCTGTTTAATTTTGATTTCATGTTTTTAATTTATTAATTTGGTTTATTGTTTTTGAGCACTTTGGTGCAACTCATGTTGCTTTTAAATGTGCTTTATAAATAAACCTGAACTGACTTGAGTGTACCACTACAGCGACACAATTTTTTTCTGAGAGTGGACAGAGAAATGAATCATTTGAAAATCATTTCATTTTATTTTTATTTTATACAGCATCTTAACGTTTTTGGAAACCTGATTGTAGCTTAAAACATAACTAGTTTGTGTTTAGAATACTTGAAATACTAAATAAAACATGTAAAATAGCTTTAATACTGATTTCCACTGTATGAGTAATTGTTATTGTATGTAACATGGCAAGAATTATTCATGTGACGAGTGATTCCAAACTTTTGAATGGTCGTGGACATGCATGCAGATAGTACAAAAAACAGCTTCTTAGACTCACTGACACGTCTTAATTAGTGCATGCAGCTGGCTCCCTGTCACCGACCTGGCAATCGGCTTGGGTGCAGGGGGTTCCCTGCGGTTCCCTGGAAGCCCTTTATACAAGCCAGGAATAGCCTTGGGGCCCCTAGACACAGTCTATGACAGAAAAGGTGACCCAGCTGGAACATATAGGCACAGTGAGGCAGGTCTGAAGGCCTCAGTAATGAACTTCGATATATTTAAAGTTGTGTAGACGTTTGCCAGGTTAGTAACATTAAAACTACATTAAAACATGAATATCTGACAATGTCTGTATGTGCTGCTAGAAATCAATTAATCTGCAGTGGAGGCCTAGTGGGTAAGAACTTGCCATTGTGAACAAAAGGTCACAGGTGCAAGTCCTGGCCCAGGTACCACTGAATCACTCAGGCACCGCAATGAAATGTGATCTCTGCATTTAACCTATCACACGTGGATCAGGGGGCAGCTATCAACAGTGAATGGGGAGCAGTGTAGTGGGACGATACCTTGCTCAAGGGTGCCTAAATGGTACCTGTTTCTGTACTATATTAACATCTATATTCAGATGTAATTATATATTTTTTGACTGTTTACATATTCATTGGAATTTCAAATATAGCTATGTGCAATCAATATGTTAACATACTTTTACTATTAATATTTTATAATTAATAGGAAAAACTCCTGAAGCTGTAGGAGGAAACCTTGGGAGGAACCTAGACTCAGAAGGGGAACCCATCCTTTTCTGGTCAACACCAGATAGTAATTACCTAAAGGAAAAAAATGTAAAGAGACAACAGCAGTTTCGACTGTACAGGTGCCACAGTGACTTTCGATCAGTTTGGTGAAACATGTGGCTGTTCTTTTGTGTTCTCCTCTGTGGAGTAAGTGGGTTCCAGTGGTAGAAACTTCACCCAGAATTAGAGTATCAGGACGGGTCAGACAGCAGGATGGGACAGTATCAGTGGTATCTCAGGGGCAGCATGTGTAGCTCAACAGAGAGAGAGAGTTAGAGATAGAAAGGCACCTTTATTTTTATAGTCTACTTTTACTTAAATATGGCTGCATGAGACTTCTCTCACCTCTGTTTATTAGAAAGTAAAGAGAAAAAAAAAACCTAGCCAAGGTATCATTATGCTGTTCTTTGAGACACAAAACCAGCCACATATGTATGAAATGCCTGCCGTGTTTTAGGAGAAGAAAGACCTCATTTGGGTCTTCAGAGACCATAAGAAGGAGCATTGGTTTAGTTCATGTAGAGATGTGAGTGCTGTCAGCTGATGCCTGTTCCCAGTGCCTGTGTTTTCCTTCTCCAGACCACAGGGAACCATGTTGGAGAAGAGAAAGCTTTCAAAAAACTGAGAGAATACTGAGAAAAATACCCCAACATCAACCCTGTCAAGCTGGACATACTCTCCAGAGCCGTGAGGCTGAGTTCAGGAAGGGGGCGCTTCAAAACAACACCCTGATGCCTCCAACTTCTGTAACTTGCAGAGCTGCATGCTTATTACATTAATTTGTTTAAAGATATATGCCCATATGCATATGGGGATGACTTTTGCAGCATAACGTCATTAACAAAATACTGCAGTTCAGTGTGTGACCATAACTGACATTATGAAAATGCTCATTCAGGTCCTTACATTTCACCAAATTCAAAATCAACAGATCCCACATGTATGGGTTAAATGCAAAGGTCATATTTCATTGCACTGTGTGTGATTGTGTGTGTTAACAATGACAAATAGTCACTTTCACTTTAAAACTGAATCAAACCAAGTCTGGCATGGGATGTTCTTTCATTTACACTATATATATACAGTGGGTACGGAAAGTGTGTCCCTTCCAAAACGTCATGCTACCTGGAAGTATACAGGTTACGGCAGCCGTGCTACGGTTCAGTTACATAGTTGTCACTATCAAGCAGACGTGATGGTACGAGAAGCTGCCAGAAGCTTCTGGCAGGTTCCAACTAGTCAGTGGTAAATGGCAGTGGTTTCAGCTGGGGTGGACCTGCCCTCCAGGAGAGTGCATAAAGCTTACAGACACTTGTGGCTGCCACTTTTTGCTTACATTTACCTTTGAAGCCTCCTACTCATGGGGAAACTTCACTTCCATTTTCTGACTAAACACCTTTTTACTTTGTCATTTTATGCCTGTAACTTTGCTCTCTCTTGAATAAACCAATCTTTTGCAAAAACGCGGGTGAGCTGACTGATCTTGAATACCCACCAGCGCGAAACACCAACCTCAACACATTGTTGATTCTTAATATACAGACATGGAAGAGAGAGAAAAGCAGAGATACAAGGGGAGACCGATTGGAGTGACATTTGACGTCAACTTTAATGTCCCTTTTAATTTATTCAGGGCATCAGACTTTGCGCATTAGTTTCCAGGGAGGGGCTGTCGGGACACATATGTCAGTACAGGTGGCTCCTCTCAAGATAAGAGTTCAAAGGGCCGCTCACCTATCGATCCGCCAGCCTTCATTTCACACGCAGGCTGATAACCGAGGGTCAACAAGACGCCCTAGCACCCCACCCCACCCCCAGAACCCGCAACCGATGATGAAACGCAGAGAGAAAATTAATTTACGCTCAGTTTGCTATAAAAGCTCTCATCAAAGTCATCTTTGATGTTGGAATTGAAATGAATCTGAGCAGTAGGTGAGCTGGGCCTCTGCAGCCAGAGACGGCTTCATTCACAACGTTCATTGGTGCTGTTTCTCCCGCAGGATGAGCTGCCAGACTACCTGATAAAAGGAGGCCCAGAGGCAACCTGTTCGTTTTAAGGAGCCTACAGACTGTGGGATTTCAGCAAGCTTCTGTGTTTACTGCAAGCTACATGGACCGTTTAGAGGTATGTAATCTGTACGGTGAGATCACCTACTGAATCAGAGCTATAACACAAGTCCATATATAAGAATAAAACATCAGTGTGTGTCAGTCGCTAAAGGGTTAAACAATAAGGATAAGCAAGAATCCAGCTCTTGCATTAATCAGTGCATCATTTCATGTTGGATTCCCATTAAAAAATATATATACAATATTAACAGTATATTTTTATCAGGTTAATATATTGAATACATATTTTGCCTGTACAGCAATATTTAAAATTTTTTTACATATTCAAATATTTAATAAAAAACATATATAATTGCCAGGTTTATATAGTGTAGTGTATTTAAAATATAAATAAATAATATATTTATTATTTATTTTATATAGTATATAATTATTTAAATAATTATATATAATTGTACAATTATATATGTATATATTTAAATTATATATATAATTTATAATAAAAATAAAATACATTTACATTTTCAAACCTATTTCTAATAGATATACCAGTGTTTATATTGTAAATTATGGTCCAAATGTATGAGCAATATTTGTATATTTTAAAATATGTAAATGTTTAATGTATTCACATTAATATATTTAATATATGTTAGAAATATGTTATTATTTATTTTGTACAAATGTGTTATAAATACACTACTCACAATAAATTAGGGATATTGTTATTTGCATGAGTGCTTTTCCTATTTGCTCAGAATTTTAATGAAATAAGTAAAATTTCCCTTTGATATTACTAATAATGTATGTGAAGAAACACCATTTTCATTAGTTTGACATTTATTACCCCAAAAATTTAGACAATAAAAGGGATAGCCCCAATAACAAAAATTGACAATGTCAGTAGCAGGTGTTTCCACCATTTGCCACAATGACAGCTTGACAGCGACGTCTCATGCTCCT
>JBBPDA010000001.1:12665833-12688728 GCA_037974385.1 Arnoldichthys spilopterus
TCAACCATCACTGCAGCCCTCCACCAGTCAGGGCTTTATGGCAGAGTGGCCTGTCGGAGGCCTCTCCTCAGTGCAAGTCCCATGACAGTTTGCTAAAAGACACTGGACTGACAAGGACTCTGAGATGGTAAGAAATAGCTGTATAATCACAATGCTGACATTTTTGTCCATATCGTGCAGGCCTTATAATAAACACATGCAGTTATTCTATATTTTAAAGCCCCTTAGGCCTTGTACCTGATTTATTGTGTTCTTTTATTTTCAGTTAGTGAAAATAAATGCTGAAGCAGTGATTAAAAAACAGCTGTTTGTAGAGCTCCACATCTGAGTCTGTGGTCCTCTCTCATTATGGCTCTGGAAGCTTGTGTCATATGTAGAAGCGAGTGTCTTCCCCTGAAGACATGGAGGTAGAACATGCAATGCAAGGTGTTCTGAAGCCGTAATCCTTCTTTTCAGACTCACTGGGTCTGTGTGCATTTCACCATCAGCCTCTGACTTATTGCATTTCAGTGTATTTCTGGATCCCAAGTGCCTCCCCCTGTAACTTTGCTGACATTGAAGGTTTTGCACTGCATGCAGGCTGGAGCATTGCAGGAGACTCATTTGAGTAATGTTCTGTCTCGTTGGTACAGGTATAGTGTCTCTGATTTCCCTGGCAGTGCTGTCCTACGAGCGTTACTGCACAATGATGGGAGCCACACAGGCCGACGCCACCAACTACAGAAAGGTGATCGTGGGCATCACTTTCTCCTGGATTTACTCCATGCTCTGGACACTGCCTCCACTGTTTGGCTGGAGCCAATATGGCCCAGAGGGGCCGGGCACTACCTGCAGTGTCAACTGGACCACCAAAACGGCCAACAATGTGTCTTACATAGTCTGCCTCTTCTTCTTCTGTCTCATCCTTCCCTTTGTTGTGATTGTCTACAGCTATGGTAAGCTGCTGAAAGCCATCAAGCAGGTAGGTGCTGACCATAGTTCTTCTGTTGTTTTATTGTGTTAAAGGGCTCATATCCTCCACTTTATATTCCCCTTGGTCTGCTTATGTTATACATCTGTGGAAAATTGAAACACCAAAACTGTTATAATTCTTCTTACAAAGACGTTTTTCATCCCTTAAAGTCAAACAGGCCACACTTGTACTAAAACAGCTGGGTTTTCAGCTGTGTGTCCATATATGAACTATAGAGATGAGAGTCAGTGATATGAGCCCTTTAAATAAATGTACAACAATGTGTGTGATAAGTGTTAATCTGATAAGTCTGATAATCTGTTCTGGAAAGAGTTTTTCCAGATGTGTTGATCTTTAAACTCTAGGCTCATAATTCAATTGTGCATATTCTGATTTTTCAGAAATTAAAATCAGTATCATTTTTGTGATTTAAAAGTGTTTGTGAAAAGCGACTGAATGTTGAATCAATAGTTGGTTACAGTCTTAAATCCATCATCTAACTACACAAAACTGGTGAATCAGCAAAATACCATCAGTCTGTCATGGAAATGTCTGGAGAACTTGTAGAGAAGTTAAAATACAGTCAGATTGACATGTTAACACATTGAACTAGGAAATGATGCTGCAGCCTAAAGAGTTTAATCTACATATTTACCATATCACATGTTATACAGTGTTCCACAGTTCGTGTTTCTGGATCTAAGTGTTATATACCAGCTGCTTGTGTCTAAATTCTATTTTAACAGCTCTATTCATCACACACTCTGATTTTATGACCACAGCCTGCACACTTTTCATATATACAATGGCAAACAGGTACATTTCTATCTTTTCTGAAGAAAGTTCTAGAAAGGTCTCTATTTCTGGACAATTCTAGAAACGTATATCAAACCTTTTTAATAAGAGAAGCATGATATGAATAGAAAAATATCACAGTATGTAGCTGTATAATCAAAATGCTGACATTTTTGTCCATATCGTGCAGGCCTTATTTTTTTCACATTGTTAACTTGCTGTGATCTGTTCCTTAGATTACCCCTGTACAGCCTTAACTATTCATATATTCAGCACACATTCACCAATTAGGACTACAGATTTTGACACAAGGTTCTTTATATATTTATGGGTTGACTGAAGCAGCACAGACTGTTTTGTGTGTACAGGTTCTGTTATGCTTTTTCATGTAGGTAAAGTTAGAAAACTAGTTTGAGGAAAGCACAAGCAGCGCTCGTTAAACAAGCTGTTAGTCAAGTGCTCTGTAAATCATTCTGTGCTGGATGGTGAACTGACAGCAGTGTGTTAACCTTATGCAATAGTGGAAAAGCACTGTACAAAAGTCTTAGACCCCTATGTTAATAGTTAAAGTCGTTTCTCTAAGCAGTGAGTTTCTTTTTGCAGCAAAAACACACGTCAACATTAGAGTCAATGCAAACAGTGCAGCAGTGAAAAGAATGAGGATGAGCTGCTGTGTGTAAACAGTAGTTGGTAGTGTGTGAGCTGTTAGAAGACACAGGTTCGGCTCCAGATTTCTCATCCATGTCTCCAGTCACTGCATGGATGTGTATGAAGCTCCATCAGCACCTGATTTCATCTAATGAAGGACTCATTGAGCCCAAAACAGTGATTTGATGGGAACTGCAGTAACACTGGGCTCCACTAGAACCACACACACACACACACACACACACACACACACACAATAATTTAGTGGTAATCCTTTCAGCCTGTAGCAGCTTAGCCAAGACCATTTACACTGAAGTGGTAAACAGTGCTGTAAACTGTACACGTTAATGTTATGTGTTTATTCTAATATTAGTGTTTTTGGAGAAACAGCTTTATCAGCATTTTCTTAGGGGACTAAGACTTTTGCACAGTACTGTACATATACGTAACATTCGTCAAACTATAGGTGACTTTCAAGCAACGTGTCCCAACTCACTAGAGCATGCAAACCATCAAACTGTCCACAGAGCATCAGCAGCTAGGAGCCCTTTACATCACATATACGCTAAAATGGCAATAAAGCTTCATCCTTCAGTTCTAATGCTTTAGAGAACTGAAAGAAAAGCTGTTTGAGCACATTCTGGTTCAGAGTTTGCAGAATGGCCCATCTGTTCATTTTTGCCGAGGACAGCAATGCCATTAAACTCATTTGATGAGGCACATGGTACAGCAATATTTGTTGAGGGCGGCTTTGGTTCTAATGAAAGGTAAGAGCTGGAAAAAATGGCACACTGGTCTCTCCATTAACCCTGAGAACCAGCTGCAGTGTGGAGCCCTGCTCGAGCTTGTTTTGGACAGAAGGTCATCTATAGATGAGTCCACAATGAGTGCAGCATGTCAAATGCCCTCAGAACAGTGGAATCAGACAGAGGCTCGAGTCTCTCAGTCATGAGCATATTGATCTAGTATGTATGGCTGAACGTGTGCAGAACAATGTAACACACAGCAAGGCCACGCACATGAGATGAGTCCATTACTGTTCTTTACATCACCTTGCTCTGCCTCGGAGGAGAAGAGTTCCGCCCTTGGTGGCAGACTGAGGAGGAATACAAAATTAGGATGAGTAGCCAGCATGGCTAAGTGAATGCAGAGAGTAGAAGAGATTTTTCTAACCAGTTACAGCCTGTATAAGCTGCAAACTCCAGCGACTTATTTTTGCTTCTTTTTAAAGGCACCACATCCTAAATTTTTGTACTTTTTTAGCAAAAATGATCATAATTTATTTTATACGGCCATTTTCCACTCTCTACTTATCTTTTTTTTTTTATAACAGGCCCCTCTGTACCTTTTAAGTAAATATGCTATGTTCTGATTGGCTGCACTGTGCCTGATTTCAAAAAGCTGTCCAGATTGAAACATGGCTTTGTGTTAGAAAGGGTTGCAGGTTCAAGTAATATATATATATATATATAGTGTGTGATTAAACTGCAATATGCATGTAACATATGCAGATCAGCCATGACATTAACACCACTGACAGGTGAAGTGAGTAAAATTGACTTTAATTATTTCATTACAATGGGATGTCTCAGGCAGGTGGGATATATTGGGCAGCAGGTGAACATTCAATTCTTGAAGTTGATGTGCTGGAAGCAGGAGTGCAGGGATCTGAGCCACTATGACAAGGGCCTCATTGTGATATTCTAGATGAATCAGAACATCTCCAGAACGGCAGCTCGTGTGGAGTGTTCAAGTTGTGCAGTAGTTAGTACCTACCAACCATGATCAGGAAGGACAACTGGTGATTGGGTGACAAGGTCATGGGCATCTGAGGCTCACAGGTCTGATCCCACAGAAGAGCTTCTGTGGTATATAAAGGATGCTGACTTTGATAGAAAGGGGTCAGAACACAGTGCACCACAATCAGAGCTCTTTCAGCAGCATGAGAGACACTCAGTATTCGGCAGGTGGTCTTAATGTTATGGCGTGTGTGTGTGTGTGAGGTACATTTTTGTTGACCCTGTACCAGAAATCGGTAAATATTCTGGGTTTCGTTGTTTACTTATAATTATGTGCCAATGCTAAGTCTGTTTTACCACATTATGAGAGCTGAGCCTCAATGCCTCTTGCTGTGAGTTGTTTGTTCTTTAAATTTTGCAGTGTAACGGCCACCGAGGGGTGATTAACATAAAATAGCGATGGATTCTTTGGCTTTTGCATATAGCTTAGTAATTGGAAGGAAAAACATAATGGAAAAAGTAATTTCATGGCTTAAAAACTCCAAAAGAATGTTAAACTGTTAAACTGCTTTAAAATCTTACGTTTCTCCCACGTCATACTGTGCTAACCTGCAGTGTGGATGTGAGCACTTCATCAGACTCTGCTATTTTAAGAAAGCAGGCTGGACAAATCAGTTTTCATCGTGAGGACTATCTAATCCCTCTCTTTTTAAAGATTTTCTCCAGTGTACTATTAAATTCATCATATTTGTATCTGTTGAAAGCTTTTGTATCGGAGGCTACGCTTGTTGTCAGTGTTGCACTTCATTATCTTTTTAATTTTTGTTTTTTATTTTCTGTGTGCGGAAAGCTTTAAGTGTTGCATAAATTCCGCTAATCTGTTGTTGATGCTCTTAAAATATGTGAGTGCAATCCTACAATTAATCACCTAATTTCCATCTTTCTGATTACTGTTTATTTCTGTAACCATAATCAAACACCATTCCTTACGTTTCATCTTCTAAATAAGCGATGTAATCCTCTTACATGCGTTCTGTACCCCATCACCACAACCACCCCCCACCCCCACCCCATCCTGATAATGTGGCACTAGGAAGTAGCTGAACAGTCGGATATATGTGTCAAATGCTAATGAAGAATATTTTTTTTCAAACGTGAGCTCTGCAACCTAAATACACAAATATATGTTAATCAGTATAAATATGATAGCGAGTGAAAAGAATAGCATCATATAGCAGAAGTGTGATTATAGTTGAAATATGCACGTGTGATACACTCACTGGCCGCTTTATTAGGTACACCTGTTCACTTGACTGTTAACACAAATAGCTAATCAGCCAATCAAATGGCAGTAACACAATGCATTTAGGGTAAGAAAAGGAATTTAAGTCACTTTAAACGGGGCATGGTTGTTGGTGCTAGAGATATGAGTATTTCAGAAACTGCTGAACTACTGGGTTTTTCATGCACGACCATCTTGAAAAAGAGTAAATATCTAGGAAGCAGCAGCTGTGCGGACGAAAAAAATGCCTTGTTGATGTCAGAGGAGAATGAGCAGACTGGTTCGAGATGATAGAAAACTACAGTAGTTTTAATAACCACTCGTTACAACAAAGGTCTGCAGAAAATCTCTGAACACACATGTCGAACCTTGAAGCAGATGGGCTACAGCAGCAAAAGACCACACCGGGTGCCACCCCTGTCATCTAAAAACAGGAAACTGACACAATTTGTACAGGCACACCAAAATTGGACAATACGAGATTGGAAAAACGTTGCTTGGTCTGATTATTTCAGGTTGGGTCAGAATTTGGCAGAAACAACATGAAAGTATCTATCCTGCCTTATGTCAGCAGTTCAGGCTGGTGGTGGTGATATGGTGTGGGGGACAATGTCTTGCCAGATTTTGGGCCCCTTGGTACCAACTGAGTATGCCACCGCCTACCTGAGTATTGTTGCTGATCATTTCCACCCTTTTACACAGTGTTCCCGTCTTCTAAAGGCTATGTGATGCTCATGTCAATATGGACCAGAACCTCTGAGGAATGTTTCCAACACCTTGTTGAACCTATGGCACGAAGAGGATCTGTAAGGCAGTTCTGAATGCAAAAGGGTTCCAGCACAGTACTTGCAAGATGTACATAATAAAATGGCTGGTGAGTGTATGTGGTTCAGCAAAAACATTAACACCACTGACAGTTCCATTGAGTAACATTGCCTCTAGTTATTACAATGGCACCTGTTCAGGGGGGCTATATATCAGGCAAGTGAACAGTCAGTTTTAGAAGTTGATGTGATGAACTATTGTGGAGTGTTCCAGGTGTGCAGTAGTTTGTATCTACCAAAAGCGAGGCTCACTGATGTATGTGGGGAGTGAAGGCTAGTCCGTCAGAAGAGCTACTGTGGTTTATAATGCTGACTTTGATAGAAAGGGGTCAGAACAGACAGTGCACCACAGTCTGAGCTGTTTCAGCAGCAGGAGGGACAGTTGCACCTTTCAGGGATCTTTTAGGCAGCAAGTAAACAGTCAGTTCTTGTAATCGATGTGCCAAACGCAGGAGTGTAAATGTAAGGATCTGTACCTTTCCCCATCCTGATGATGTAAAAGCCACAGCATTTTGGCGAAGTGTGTCTACACAAAGTGAGTGTCTAAGAACTGAAAATGCAGGAGTTTGTCCATCTACATGAAACGGAGCCACAAAAAGCTTTGAGGGAAACCCTGAGAGAGGTTCAAAACGGTACAGAGATGCTAGTTACTGTGTGAGAGGGCTGCGTTCTTTGCGTCTGGGCCAAGGCAGATAACCTTGATCCCAGGGATCATTAGATAGAGGCACAGACGAAGGGGGAACCCACAAAGCCAGATGAGTTCTTGAGAAGTGGAAATCATTTACAGTTAATGAGAGACAATCGGACACAGGGGCTACGGAGGGTGGACCCCTGAGATTTGTCATCTGGAGATGAAAGATTACACACGAAGGCAGAAGGTTAGTTTTAATTCGTTTCGAGATTTGGGGTTTTACATTTACATCATTTGGCAGACGCTCTTACACAGAGGAGCCTTTTCGATGTATAGTCAGTGGTAGGTTTGTTAGTTATGTTGGTGCGTGTAGTTCTTGTTCCAAGTGCTTTTTGAAGAAGTGGTTCTTCAGTTGCCGTTTAAAGACAGTAAGGTTCTCTGCAGTTCTAACCGTCAGGGGAAATCCATTCCACCACTTAGGTGCGAAAACTGAGAAGAGCCTTGATGTCTGTCTTCAATTTTTGAGAAGGGGCCAGGGTCCAGTCAGGCTAAGGATGATAAGGGTGAGCTGTGACCTGTGGTTTGATTAGTGCAGATAGGTAAACAGGGGTGGAGCCATTTTTGACTTTGTAGGCAAGCATCAGCATTTTAAACCTAATGGAGGTGCCACAGGAAGCCAGTTAAGGGTTCTCAGCAATGGAACAGTGTGTGAGAGACAGGAAGCCAGTGAAGGTTCTCAGCAGTGGTATGGTGTGTGAAACACAGGAAGTGAGATTTTTGAGTCTGAGTTAGCTGTAGTTGTACCTGTAATTGTAGGGTTATACATGTCCTACATGTGTTATATGTATATAATCATTGTTTTCCAGAGAAAACCAAGTATCTCCATTATTATTTTTATGTGAACACAGCAGCTGTGTGAAATCCTCATGGTGAGTAGACCTCTAGGAATGTTCTAGAATCATGTGGAATAAAAATGCTTTAGTCACTTTCACTGGAAGTAAAGAATCTTTGCTCTTCTGGAGATACTTGCTTTTGTTTTTTTAGTGATGATTAACATCAGCATTTCCTGTATTTGCTCCTGGAGACACACTGCCCTGCACAGATAGTTTTTAGTGCCCTCAACACAGCTGATGCAACTAATCCTCTCAGTGCCCACAGTCTACTCAGTCATAGTGGGTGTGCTTAAACAGGGAAAGCACAAATGTGTGCAAGGATAATGTGACCAGGGTTTGGAAACACTGCAGTATGCAGAGTCATTTACTCTGAAAAAGTCTGAGCACTGTTGCAAACAAATGTTAATAGTTAAAGTCGTTTCTCTAAGCAGTGAGTTTCTTTCTGCAGCAAAAACACACGTCAACATTAGAATCAATGCAAACAAGCAGTGCAGCAGTGAAAAGAGTGAGGATGAGCTGCTGTGTGTAAACAGTAGTTGATGGTGTGTCAGCTGTAAGAAGAGACATGATTTGCTCCAGATTTCTCATCCATGTCTCCAGTCACTGCATGGATGTGTATGAAGCTCCATCAGCTCCTGATTTTATCTAAGGAAGGACTGATTGAGCCCAAACCAGTGATTTGATGGGAACTGCAGTAACACTGGGCTCCACTAGGAGAGAACTGGGAATAGTCGACAACATACTGGGAGATATAGATATATAAATAACACACACACACGCATCACTGTTTACTACAAATAAGCATTTTCTCAGGGAGCTAAGACTTTTGCACAGTACTGTGTATGTATGTCTAATGGTTTTTAGAAATGTTTTTCTTTTCAAATTAATGGTAATGAGTTTGTTCCCCTTGCAGTAACTCTACTTTTCTGGGATGGTTTTAGCCTCAATGCTAGAGCATAGCTGTGAGGATTTGATAGTATATATTCACAAGAGCATTAGTGATGTCAGATACTGATGTTGGTCCACAGCCCAAAGTTGGGATACATGATAACTCCAGTGGTGGCCTAATGTTAAGGTCCATGCCCTTGTGAACAGAAGGTTGCAGATGTCACATTTTGTTGTGGTGTTCTCGTGTGGTTGAGTGTGTTCACAATGACCATCACTTTCACTTTAAAGCTTGGGACTTATATAATAACATTGAATTCCTTTGCTGGTGTTTGTAACTGAAACTCATACAGCCGACTTATAGTAAAGGATTTGTGAATTAATAATGTTAATAAAAAGCTTTGTATGGAGTTATTGTATGTAAGGGTGAGCAGTAGTAATTTCAGTGTTTCAAGTCATGTGATATGTCATGTCACTAGGTTTACTTTTTTCAAGGTTTGATAAGATGGTGCAAAAAAGAACCAGTGGTGCCACATTTAACTGTTATTGAAAATAAGTATTTTAATTCATGTTAATTAATTAATTAATTAATTAATTAAGTCATGTTACCCAGGCTTAATTATACGATTAAACATGGTTAGTCAGTGTTGTTTCTGATGATATCCATGCTACACTAAGATAAGCATGTTGTGATGGTGTTTATTCCAATAGCTACAGGTACTGTTATATTGCCCAGCCCTGATTCTGCGCTTGTGCTCATGTTGTACTGTATGCATGAACCTTGAACTGTGTGTAATGTTGGAGACGTTTATCACCTATATATTGCATCAGCCAACCTGTCAGTCCGTCACACACAAAAACAATGATGGACTAATTAGTGTCCTACCCAATCGTCTGATCCCATATTCGTCATTTTGGCAATTTTCACAATTGACATTTTAACTGTATTTCTTGCCAAAGAAAATGCTCATTTGTAAGTTATGCATATTTTAACCCTATAATGATTTATGAAAATCTTGTAAAATTCTTTTAAAACTTCTCAGAGAGATCCATAAAACATCCTCAGATGTGTGTTAGTGCAACAGAACCACTTGCGACTAAAAGCCTTTGTCTTTTGTTTGGTGAGGAAGTTCACTAAAAAGAACTAACAATTAAAGACAAAGTGGAATCCAGTGAATTGTTTGACCATAACTGACCCAAACAGATCAGGTTGAGTCAACTTAAAATGCGCTAAACCAACCACTAAAGGGCTAATGTGGCCATGACTAAAAGAAACGTCAAGTTCAAAGATCCTCGTTCAGTAAAATAAATTACTTGTTCACAAGTGAAACTACTGGATTTTGTTGTTTTTAGCTTTGAAACGGAAACTTGTTTTGTCTTGGTTTTTGATTGTGTTGTGTGTTTTTAAACTTGTGAGTTTTTAAAAACAGGTTTTTAAGGAGCACTTTTTTTCCAAATGAACTTTTCACACTGACCAACAGTTCTGAGCCTGTGGCTCAGCTGATTGCAGCTGTCTGTAGCTACAGAGTCTGTTGAAATCCATTTGAGCTTAATTTTAGTAAGACGTTAATAATATAACACTTGTAAATATCTGACCATGTATAAAGACACAACACCAACTTTGATGACTGGGGTTCAGCTGTTTTAAAAACACAGGGCCTGAAAAGTAACAGTTCAGGAGGTTTATACCCCAAGGTGGCGATATGCGCTTCACGCTCTGTACCTGTGTGTTCAGTAACCACATCACTCCTAAAAGGCAAAAGCCACTTAATGCCATTAAGTATCTCACACTGAAAGCTTTTCACAGATGGGGCAGAGCAGGCAGATTGCAAGCCTCTCCTGGTGTTTGTGCACCGGTAGAGCATAAAGGCCTACAGAAGTAACCGCCAATGCTTCACATTGTAGAGGCGGAGACCATTCTGAGTGCAAATCTGAGAGAAAACGATCATGTGTCATCTCACACACAGCGATTTTGTCATCATCTCCTAAAGGGATTAAAGTGATTGAATTTGATGTAAAAAAAAAAAAAAATTACATCAAATGTTCCTTCTGCTCACATTTGTTTAGGTATTTGTTTGATCCAAACCAATTATGGGAAAATCCTAGCGTGAGATCAGAGATTATCGGAAAGCTGCTTCTTGCTGCTTAATGATGATGGCTTGCCGTGAGAGAGGAATTTTTGTTCCTTCCCACTCAGACAGAGCTGCAGGGACAGAGCCAGGTTGCTGATATGCATTGAGATGTGTTTGGGAACAGTCAGAGCCCTGAATATTTCACTGGGGATTTGCTGGTGCAACTCCTGCTACTCAGACTCTGTCCTCTTGCAGCTCATACACAAGCAGATCCTAGGTGTACATGGGAAATGTGCTGCTATAAAATTTTCATGAGGACCTTGATCAGAAATCTAGTGCAATATTGTGCAAATCTGTATCAGATCACCAGGACTCTCACCTGGAGACCTGCATCATAGACTAGCCCACAGGCAGGCCACAGTGCAACAGGCTGAGGGACCACTCCTCTGAGACTGGGGTCAGGAGCACTGCCACACCACAGCAATACCTTTGAGTTGAGTAACTTCTCAACCCATCCATCCATTCTGTCCCATCAATCCATCCAATTATCCATCTATCCTGTCCCCTCCATTCATCCATCCATTCATCCATTCATCCATCCATCCATCCATCCATCCATCCATTCAATTTCATCCAGTCCTATCCAACCCATCTGTACGTTTATTAAGCTGCTTTACTCATATTTTTGTTGCTAGTGATCTGTGCTCTGTGCTGGGGAGAGCATTAAGAAAGGGATGCTCTGTGGCTGCACAGGCTGGTGAGGGGAGATGGCTCTGTGGCTGACACAGAGCTGAGTTCCTTTCTGTCAGTGGTAGAGAAAAGGAGCCGAAATAAACTGATGACTATCATGGATGGCGCCCGTCACCCTCTGCACAGCGTAATCATTAGGCACAGGAGTAGTTCAGTGGCAGACTGCTGTCTCAGCCCTGCTCGACAGACAGACTGGGGAAGTCTTTAGTCCCCCAGGTCATATTCCTTCCAGCAATGCCCAGGCAACATCAGCTACTAAAACTGA
Source organism: Arnoldichthys spilopterus (assembly GCA_037974385.1). NCBI lineage: Eukaryota > Metazoa > Chordata > Actinopteri > Characiformes > Lepidarchidae > Arnoldichthys > Arnoldichthys spilopterus. The sequence continues at coordinate 12,677,570 of JBBPDA010000001.1, forward strand.
TGCTGCTGCTGCTTCTCTCTCTCTCTCTTGCTGCCCCTGTTCACCTGCATTTTGTCACCTGCGACTAAAAGCCTTTGTCTTATGTTTGGTGAGGAAGTTCACTAAAAAGAACTAACAATTAAAGACAAAGTGGAATCCAGTGGATTGTTTGACCATAACTGACCCAAACAGATCAGGTTGAGTGAACTTAAAATAAACCACTAAAGGGCTAACGTGGCCATGACTAAAAGAAACGTCAATTTCGTGAACGTTGTTCACAAGTGAAACTACTGGATTTTGTTGTTTTTAGCTTTGAAACGGAAACTTGTCTTGATTTTTGATTGTGATGTGTGTTAACTTAGAACAGTTTGGTTTTTAAGTAGCGCTTTTTTTTTCAAATGAGCTTTTCACACTGACCAACAGTTCTGAGCCTGAGGCTGCTGGACTCTCCTTTACTGGCTTATGCAAAATTGTGTATTTGCTTCCAAATGTATCCAATTAGTATTATTTAGAGTAATTATTCTTTTTGAGCTTCATCTCTCCCTCCCAATACATCCATCCATCCATCTATCCATCCATCCCTCCCTCCCAATCCATCCATCCCTCCCTCCCTCCCTCCTTCCCAATCCATCCATCCCTCTTTCGCTCCTTCCCAATACATCCATCCCTCCCTTCCTCCCAGTCCATCCATTCATCCATCCATCCATCCCTCCATTCCTCCCTCCTTCCTCCCAATCCATCCATCCCTTGCTCCCAATCCATCCATCCATCCCTTCCTCTCTCTTAATCCATCCATCCATCCATTCATCCCTCCCTCCTTCCCAATCACTACCTGCACTGGCACATAGGACTTCACAAACAACACATATGAGCAGAAGTAATAGTTTTCATTCAGTGGTTTTCAGTATTTTTCAGTGATTACTTGGAATCTTCCCACACATTTGGGCAGGGCAAGGTGATTGTTATAGTGGGCATGATAAAGCACATCACCATAGTGTTTCTGTGTATGTTGTATATAGGCTCAGGGACGGGGCATGGGGACGCTAGGCAGGGCGCAGAGGCTGGGCAGAGTGCAGGGACACTGTGTAGAAGAGTGTTTAGGTGACCGTATGTAGTGTTAGTTGATGAGTTCAGTAACCTAATGCCCGATAACAGTCATCTCCATCTCGACACTACACCTCATTTACAGGCTGGTTCCACATTGTCACATGCCCTCATTGGTCTCACATTAACCCTAGAGTTTTGCAGTTTTCTAGAGTTTGCGAAGTCTCACCTCCTGTGTGGTGTACCCAGAGAACCTCTGTTTATATTATATTATTTATTAAGATAGATAGTTTTATATACTCTTTTTAATGTCCCAACCACTAGGAGACAACTGCCCGGGTTAAACAGTTTGTGCCGAACTTCTGTTCAGTAATTGCAGTATGTGCAGTAATTTTCCTAAAAGAATGAGGCAAAAACAATTTCATATGCTCTCCAGTTTTCCTGATGGGCACAAGTGAAAACCGCAGGGGGTCGACCTAATATCCTCAACAGCTCATGTAGGGCAATAGGAAAACAGGCTGTCTTTGTCTTCAAAGCAGCTTCAGTCATTTTCCTTTACAAGTTTCTTGTTGGAATTTGGAGCGTTCGTCAAGAACACACTGCAATTACTGTGAACATGCAGTGTGTGCTCTAGTCATTTCATTCTTCTCCACAAATATAGAGATTTATTTTCTCCCAGTGCAGGGTGGTTCAGATTTTCTCCTCATTTTACTAACCTGTACAACATATCCAAAGTCTAGGGCTGGACTGAATAACTGGATATTGAACAGTAGTGGCATGGCCCTGTAAACTGAAGGGCTCCATTGAGGTTCCCTTGAGCTACACTGCTCCCCGGATGCTGTTGATAGCTGCCCCCTGCGCCATGTGTGCACGTGTGATGGGTGCGTGTTTTTTTATTGCAGTAGTTTAAGATCTTGGCGTGTTTATTTATTGCAGTAGTTTAGGATCTTTGGGTGTTTATTTATTGCAGTAGTTGCTCTCTGTGGTTGTATAAGCACTTGGCGTATATTTGCTCTAAAGAGATTGCGCCTGTTATTTATCTTACAACCAGCAGCAATGTGTTAGTCTCCGTGTAGCACCACTCTCAGTGTTGATCTATGCAATGCAAATGCTTGATTGTTTCCTCTGTCCTGGAAGTCGCTTTGGATAAAAGCGTCAGCCAAATGAATAAAAGTAAATGTAAATGCAGAGGTCACATTTCATTGTGGTGCTTGAGTGTGTTCACAATGACATAGTCACTTTCACTTTCATATTGAGATTTTGAGCACTAGTAGGGATGTCCCAGTCTGATCCTTGGCACCAGTATCAGGCTGATACCAGCAGAGAACACTGGACTTGTTCAATATGATTTGATACGGGCAGCGTTTCATGATTAAAAATGCACCTGAAGTGAAAGTGACTATTTGTCGTTGTGAACACACTCAAGCACCACAGCGAAATCATTTAACCTTTACATTTAACTCATGATCTGCCGCAGCAGCTTTCATAAAACTCTAATTACAGAAACAAATCTTGTAAAAATGAGAGAAAATGAAAGAGAAACTTTATTGTCCACTCACATGGAAATCATCTTCGGCCCCACCAAAACACGAAACATACACAACACTTTGCAGCCAATACAACAGACACATAAAAACTTCTCACTCCATGGATTTACAGATACAATGAGAATTAAAAATAGATATTAAGTAAATAAATAAATAACATTGCTTGATTTATGGGAAAATATTATATGATGTGCTAAGTGTAATGAATTATAAGTCATTTATTTAATAGAACAGTGGAAGATGGTATACATTTCTGGATTCTCTTGAAATTTTCTCAAATAGTTCCATCACACATCCTCAGATGCGTGTTAGTGCAACAAAACCACTTGCAACGAGGACGCCTCAAGTGAGGAAGTTCACTGAAAAGGTCTAGTAATTAAAGATACAGTGAAATCCAGTGGATCAATTAATGTGCAGTGGAGTCCTAGTGGTTAGGACATTGCCCTTATGAACTGAAGGTTGCAGGTTCAAGTCCTGACCTGGAAACCACTGAGGTTCCCTTGAACAAGGTACCGCCCTCCTACACTGCTCCCTGTGTGCTTTTTATAGCTGCTCACTGCTCCACGTGTGATGGGTTAAAGCAGAGGTCACATTTCCTTGTGGTGCACTTTGTGTGTAATGTGGTGTGTTCACAATGACAAATAGTCACATTCACTTTTATGTGTTGCACCACTACACTAGAAGAAAAATACTACAGACATTAGAGGTACATCCCCAGAGGTACACTCCGATGTAAATGTGCCCTTTTAAATGCACAGCATGGCCCTTAACGTGCAACTATGCATTTAAAATGAAGCGTAAAGATGCCATATGATCTGAAAACTTGAGACACAATGTTATGTAATCCATCACACCAATGATAAATATCATACTGAGCAGCATTAACCAACTACTTATGTTCAAATATCATAATAATAATGTAATGCCAACCCTGTCACAGAATGATCAGTCTGTTTGGAGTGTTTAGATTGTCTAGTACCGTTTTTTAAATTTGTTTTATAACATTGTCATGATGGAAGAAACTGGAAGTAGGCATGAGCACTTGCAGCTGAGTGACTTTTATTAAACAAAGTGAACACTGATGACAAAGCTTAGAAAGAAACGATTACATGCATGTGAAGCAGTAGAGAGACCAATGTAACACATCCATGAAACAGCGGGGTCCCAACAGAGGGGTCCTGACAATGGAGTCCCGACAACAGAGTAATTGTCTGGACTCTGTTGTGTGGATGAAGCCAAACCATCTGCCTTTTATACAGTGCTTATGAGCAGAAGACACAAGTCAAGTCAGTTTTATTTTTACAAAAAAACAAGGAGGGTTAAACACGAGGGAATATGAGAAACACACCTCAGGGAGGCCAGTTGGTTTCAACAAGGCACAGGTGTGACCACAGTACATGGGAAGACAGAGGGGGAAGTGACAGGACTCGGCAGAGGTCAATCAATGAATGATCAGAAAACACATGTGTAACAGATTGGCTGAGGAACAAGCACGAGGAGGAAGGAAGCTAGGGAACTTCAAAGGAGGCAAGGAGACTTGAAAATAAGGGAAGGAAAGAGGACAGTGGTGCCTTCAGGTGGCCATGTAGCAGTATGGAAAAGTAGATACTATTCAACCCGAGCACACAACACGTAATGGGTAAAACGTGTGTAATCAGATGGTCCAGATGTTCATCTCTTTTTGCCAGTTATTTACTCATTTTCTGGTTTTAAAGGCTCCTGTACAAACAGTGGTAGCCTGCAGCCTCCCTCCCTCCGCATGTTTTCCCATTCCTGATAGATGAGATGCTGTTGCAGATCTCCGAGGCAAAATCGTGAGTGCTCAGAGGACCATGGTTTATCAGGTGTGGTGCTGAGGTGTCACAGAGTTCCCCCTTCATCATCTCTTAGTGTTCTACAAGACCTTCCAGAATGTCACCCAGGTGGAGGGCGACTGCTTGTGTAAAGCACCTCCACACTCCTCTGGACACGCCTGTCTTCTTGTGTAAAGCTATGTGAGACAAAACACTGCAACAAATCAGAGGAGACTCTGGGGTGAAAGCTCGTTTCTGCCAACCTTGTAGAGCAAGAAGCTTCCGCGAGGGAGAAATGACTGTTGGGGAACTGAAATATGGCTGAACAAGGGGAAGAACGTTCAGAATGCCTGTGTTTGGCCAGGCTCGTTTTTAGGCGTTTAATAGCTCAAGAGCGTGACATATGTTTAAACAGCTGTGGCAGTTTTACCTCAGGGGTGTGTAAAACAGCTTCATTCGTTGTTCAGAGGCTCCATCCATATGAATATTCGGGGCTTTTAGCAGTGACGGCAGCAGGAGGGCTAAAGAGGCCGAAAAAACCTTAGTTAACCATGAGTTTGCCATTGCCACTGAAATGCTGGCTATGTGCTTTAGCTGATTAGCTTAACACTAGTATAGCCAGGAATCAGAGACACTCTTAACAAAGAACATTATTTATATATATATATATATATATATTATAATTGTTTTATATATTTTTTGATATTAGTTTTTTTGTGTGTGTTTTATAATTAATGTACATGTGTAATATGTGTTCCTAGCATGCTACTGAATGTACAAATTTGAATATGAAAAATAGAAATATTTTTAACTAGCAGCAGGGAACATAATATCTGATTTTGTATGTAAACATATGCGCTCCCTGTGAAACTGCAGTTATGAGCACACAAGCATTGGCTGTTCTGAACGAGATGAATGAACGGTTAAACACTCCACTCTGATGATGCAGTGGCGTTGTAGCTGAGTGACATTGATATCCCTCCGCGCCTTTAAAGACACATCAACACTGGAAGCAGAGTTCCTAAAATTCCTTCCCTTGCAGGATTTCCAGAAGCTCCTTTACCTAAAGTACTGTAATGCTTTGATGAAAGTCCATAACACATTCAAAAAGCTACATTTTAGAAACCACTCATGCATTTGTGGACAAGGTCGTAAACCATAGCACAGCAGAGACAGCACAGACTAGAAATCACCATAATGATCTAGCATAATTTTTCTCCTGACTTTTCATTTATTCTCTTGCTGAAGTTTGGTATAGTCTTTCTTAAGCTGAGAATCTTTGTTCTGGATCTTTTTTTGTCTTGGATCCCAGTAGGCAGAGTGAAACCTAAGAATAAGGACTTTTAAATGAAAAGCCATGTTGCTTTATTCCCCTACAGCTCCTTATGTACTGTTTGCCTGGGCTGCATTGTTCTGGCAATGGCAGCAGCTGCTAAGAACTTAATGAATCATCACCGGTAGATCAGTGGTCGGACGTATACAATGCAAAAGAGCCGTCATCGACTTCAAGAAGGGTCAAGCTTGTGTTGTGCCTTATGCTCACACAGCCATCTGTGTCCTTACTCTCAGAGTCGCTGTTAGGCAGCATAATCAATGCTGCCATTGTATCGTATGGTTTTGTCAAACAGAAAGGCCCCAGAAAAGGGTCTAATTGAAGTTCGGACATAAAAGAATCATTTGGTTCCACAAACAACTTTACTTTTACAATAAATAAATAAATAAATTTAGAGCCGTGAAGCACTGGTATAAACTTTAGAGAACCCCCACACACACAAACACACAAAATGAAAGTGACAGTGTGTCATTGTGAACACACTCAAGGACGTCAAACAAAATGTGACCTCTGCATTTAACCCATCACACATGCACACGTGGAGCAGGGTAACGGGAGGGTACCTTAAACATATGCGCTGCCTGTGAAACTGACACGCTTTGGCTTTTGTGAGCGAGATGAATAAAGGGTTAAACACTCCATCAGCACCTGTAAAGACGTTTCTACAGCCACTGATGCCTAAGTTCCTCTTTTTGAGAACAGGGCAGTGGTGGGGTAACGGTTAAAGAGTTGCCCCTATGACCAACAGTTTGCCATACAAGTACCACTGAGGTGCCTGTGAGCAAGATATGGTCCCCAAGCACTGTTCCTACATGGATGGGTTAAATGCAGGATGTTGCATTTGGTTGTGGTGTGTGTGTGTGTGTGCGTGTTTGTGTGTGCGCGTGCACGCTGTGCTGTGTTCACAATGACACATCACTCACTTTCATAAAGGTTCAACATCAATTTGAATTTCCTAGACCCACTTATTCACTTCAAGAACCAATTAGGAATGATTGTACAGCTAAACTACTAAGGCAAATTATGGAAAATGTCTTTCTGATCACAGGACATGTTCAGCTGATGAATGAACTATAGGGAGTCGTCTCTTGAACAGATGCCAGGTTACAGCTGGAGAGCGATGATCGCACTTCATCAGGCCATTTGTTCACCTGTTTGCTGTGAAAAGGTGTCATGTTGCTTGGTGCTATTGGATTCCACGCTGCTGTACTATTCATCAGTGACTCCACTGTCCAGCAGGAGTAATTCAGTTTTATCATCTGGGCAGTTCCTGTGAAACCCAGTGTTTATTTCCCCTCTTACTGAAACACATCATTTGTTTATAGTGGAATTAGGAGGCAACACATTCATTCAAGTGGAACCTGAGCATGTGCCAGAAAGCAAGGCTAAGACTCTAGTGCTCAAGCTGTGTTTTGCAGGCGACTCTGCTGTCCTCTTTCTTTGCTGTTGGATCAGCAGTTTAATGTTGTTTGTATTTGATTTTGCGTAGTTATTACAGCCATTCTGAAGTCTTTAGATGCTCAGATGACTCCTTCTGTCAATTTTAATGCCTGTGGCCTTGGACGTTAGTTGAGATTTTGAATGAATTAACATCTTTTTCTCTGGAGAGTCATCAAACATATTTCAGGGTCCCATTTTTTGACCATTAGCAGTGTCTGCTAGGCCGCTGACTAAGCAGGGCCATTAAAGGGAATGTGTCCCAATGGCCCAAGGCATCCAGCAGGTGCTGCTGCTGCTTGCAGGGCAGTCTGGACCTTCTAGCATGCTTGCTCTGTCTCAGTAGTAAACCCTGGAACACCTGAACACTTTCAACTACTGTCAATGCACTTTGGTCTAACAAGTTTCACAAGAGATCAAGTACCACTGAGGTTTCATGAGCAAGGTTCTGTCCCCAAGCACTGCCCACATCAGCTGCCCGCTGCTCCTACACTTATGGGTTAAAAGCAGAGTTCAGTCAGTAGTGGTGCACTGTGTGCTGTGCTGTGGTGTTTTCACAATGACACATAATCACTCATTTTACATTAACATTGTGCTTTATTTGAGTTTGGTACAGCTTCTTTGGTGTGTTGCTGGTCTAAGCATCTTAACAACTCAGTAAATGTTACAATGTGGTTCTTTCATGCTTAATGTGCTAGTCTGAGTACCTGGAAGAAAGGGGCAGTAAATAAAGGATTATAAAGTTTCATCAAATATGATTTTTCAAATTTTTTTATTTAAAATATGACTTTCAGAACACTGCATGTATATAATCACTGTCAGAATATAACCGCTTATATGTTTAAGACTTCTTAGAAAAGGGAAATCTACTTTAAAATATAAAGATGATTAAGTGATAAAGTCCTATTTCTGAAAAAGTTGGGACATATTGTAAAATGGGGGCAGTGGTGACTTAGTGGTGAGGACCTCGCCCCTTGTGAATAGAAGGTCCCAGGGTGACCCAGGTTCCCTAGAATAAGGTACCGTCCTGCTACACTGCCCAAGGGTGCTGTTGATCGCTTGCCTCTGCATCACGAAAGCTAATCTTTGGTTCTACACAGAAGGTTTAATGTCACAGCACGGAGTAACTTACAGATATGAGCTTAACAGTTGCTCACAAAATGCACAGAATACTTTAAGATGTACAGAATGCGTCAGTATACGAGAAACAAGGTGTGACAACCTAAAAAGTCTACACCCAAATTCCACAGCTTCAACACTGCTGAACTCTATGGCCCTGATAAAATCTCGAGTTATCTGTCCTAAAGACAAACTGGACCATGTAGACGAAAAACCAACATCTGTCATGGTATGGAGGGCAACAGTGTCCCTGGCGTGAATGACTCTCATATGTATGAAGGTACTTTTGACTCAGAGGTAGATAATGGGATTTTGGAGACATATAGTGCCATCAAATCTGGGTTTTTTCCTGGAAGATTCATGGTAAAACTCATTCTGCAGGTACTATAACAGTGTGTTTGCTTGACTGACCTGCTGCCAGTACAGATCTGCCTCCTATTGAAAATGTGTGGAGCTTCATGAAGAGGAAGATGACACAAGATTGCACTCTTGTGTAAGTGCATCCAGTAATGAACAGTAATTACAGCATTAAGGTGTAATGTGAGTGTAAGGTTTAATATTCGCAGTAATTGAGACACGGGGGCCGGAGGACTCTCTTCATTGGCCAAGAAAGTCAACTTCCCCGTGCCTGCGTAAGGATCCTGAGGCGTATGCAGCTGGAGACATGATTAACTCATACGTCTGTGAGGTTTGTTCTCTGAGCTTGATTAATGTCTGCCATGGACAGTGGCACCATGAATCTGCTTAAACAGAAGAGCGAGCCGGGGTAGGAGGAGGGAAATGGAGAGAAACATGGAGAAGAGCCCCTGGGAGCTATTTAAGCAGCTGCGCTTAAAACCGCTCCGTCTCCATGTAGAGAAACTGTAATGACCCTCTGCCAAGAAACTGGTTAGTCCAGGAAAAGACCGATCACATTTTGTCCCAAATCAATCCACATAACAGTCAGACTCCCACTCCAAGTTTCTGACTTTCTGTTTTTCTTTCAGCCAGTTTCTCTCGCTCTCACTCTCGCTCACTTGATCGCTCTTTCTCATGGTCTCTCGCGCTCTCTATATTTTTGTCTCTCTCCTCCTCTCTCTTGTACTCTGGAATTCTCTGAATCACTGTAACCTAACAATTCTGTCTGACATCAACGACAGCTGAACAAAATTCTGATTGAATTTGTTAAAATTTTGTCTGAAACTGATATGATTCTCTCTTTATCAGAGAAAATTTGCGTGACCTCAATATCAGCCGAACAAAATTCTGTTAAATCCAAGAAGCTTCATGAAGAGGAGAATCGGACAACGAACCCCACAGAGTGTTGAGCAGCTGAAGTCTTGAATCAAGCAAGAATGGAGAAAGATTCCATGTGCAAAACTGCAGCAGTTATTCTCCTCAGTTCCCAAACGGTGTAGTTAAATGAAAAAGTGATGTAACACAGTGGCAGCTGGACAAAATTCTGTCTGAAACTCATCAAATTAAGTCTGAGTCAGACAAAATTCATTCTGGACTTGCCAAAAGTGTATCTTATAGCGACTGCAGCCTGACAATTTACTCAGAATCTGACTGAAGCCTTAACAAAATGATGTAAATTTTTGTTACACAGTGTACACACAATTTTCATTTTGCCTCATAATTTGCTTCTCTGATTTTCTAATTCCCTTTCAGTTAATCTCTCTCTTTTTGTCTCCTCTGTATTTTCTTTATGTCTCTGCTCCACTCTTAAATGCTAATTCTCTGAAACTGACAGCAACCTGGAAAAAAATGTCTGGATATGACTGGCCCAACAAATTTCTGACCAAATTCTGAACCCGATTGTAGACTGTAGCATGTTCCATCCTCACACAAGTGAAAAGTCCCTGTTAAGTTATAGTAATGATGGCCATTATTAAACAATAAGCAAAACTTACATTTATAATTTCTTTAATGGGAACCTTGAATCCAGCATTCGAGCTAAAGTGACTGTGACCTTTGTCCGTCTCAGACCAGTTTTAACTCCAGTTTCCATGAGCCCTAAACTCTCGCAGTGCAGCCACAGCTGTGCCACTGGCAGCAGCATCTGGTGATGTTCACTTCAAGGACTAAACATCCTACAGCTATTTTGTGCCTCTCTGGCTGCATGACTTACCCCTGCACCACTGAGTCGTGTCCTCCAGTGCTTCAGTGGACTTCGTTTTTAGATTTACTGAAGGAAAGGGAAAAAAAAAAACACTAAATGTGGCTCAAATCAACAGGGTGCCAATTAAAGCCATGTCCATCAATCAACACTGAAAAGCCTCAGACCATCAGATAACAGCTTCAGGCTCCAGGAACGCAATGGCAAAACAGGAAGCTGCAAGCAACTTTATCATTAACACTTCAGACTTACAGGAAGGGCCTGGGAATAAGAAAAGCTGCTGCCACTGTAGACGTTCTGCCCCATTGCTATTAATTAGTGTGGAGCAGTGCAACTGCCTGATTTTGGCACAAGCATAAAGTGCAAAAAATGCAAATGTTACATAACCAGTATAGTTCTGGACTATCAGTCCTACCTACTTCTGCAGCACGGCCTTAAATCAGAATTCAGCTGCCCACTTCTCCTACACGGATGGGTTAAATGCAGAGGTCACATTTGGTTGCACTCTGTGCTGTGGTGTGTTTACAATGACAAATGCCCACTCATTCACTCTAACTGTTAACCAGAGGTGGAAATTTAGGGTCTAGAATGTAAAAATACTCTCCAGGATTCTCTAGTTTGCCTAAACCAACAGCTGGGCAGTGCCTGTAAGATCTATAGGCAGTATAGAAACACTTAAAGACTTAAATTCAGGAAGCCTGCGTCTTGGTGTCTGTTTTTCTCATATCTCATTACAGGGAGTGCAGAATTATTAGGCAAATGAGTATTTTGTCCACATCATCCTCTTTATGCATGTTGTCTTACTCCAA